>CM032460.1:0-620508 GCA_019059555.1 Alternaria longipes | reverse complement strand
CATTCCTTTTTCGACTGCTGAGTCGTTGTGTCTCGTGGCTGTATAGAAGGCCGGAGATTCTTGATGCTTAAGCCTCCTCGACGGTCTTGGCAGGCTTCTTCATGTTGTTCTTGTACCAAAGCGTAGGCAGAAGAGCACAAGAAACAGTGAAGAGTACGCTGAGCTATGTTAGCACTCGAACAACTCTAACAAACACGATCGAAACTTACCAAAGCGCGATAGCCATGCCCCAGACAGTCTTGGCCTGGAAGCAGTTGCTCCGCGTAACACCCGCCCAATGACCCAGGCTGCTCGTGCTCTTGTTCAGGTTCTCAACCGTCGCCGTGACAAAAGCGTTGGCGTACATCGTGTCAACTTCTGCGGAAGACTTGCCGATGACGTAGCAGTTGAGGAAGGACATGGGTTTACCCAGGGTGACAGCGCAAACGATGAAGGCGATGAGGATTAGGGAGTCGACGCCTGTCATGACGAGGAGACCGAGGTTGGCTTGCGACCAGTAGTAGCCTACGCTGACCATGATGTAGAGGGCTGCGATACATGTCTGAGAAAGCATGTTAGAAATGGAGTAGAAATCGAGAAGCGATATGTGTACTTACCACGCTCAGTGTGCCGACGAACTCTTTAGGGGGCTCGACGCCAGTTGTGACAATCATTTGGATGAAGTTGGAGCAGATACCGATGATTAGGATCATGCAGATTGCCTGGAGGACGCGGGCGCCAAGGAACATCTTGCTCAAAGGCATGGCGTTGTAGCTGGGGACAGGCATGTTGGTGGACTAAAGTTGGATGTTGTAAGGTCGATGTGGCTAAGGATCCGATGGAGACGGAAGTAGACAGACGAAGCGATTGATGCAGCAAGGAATGGATAGCGGTCTGCACAGCAGAAGAGAGTATGTCGTAGTAGGAAAGACCGTTGAATAAATGAGACCCAGATAGGAAACAAGGAAATAAGGAAACAAGAGGAAAAAAAGACGAAAAGAGAAGTGAGTTGTGATGAGCTGGTTGATGATGTGTTTGATGATGTTACTACCACGCTACGTCCAGCTCATCTTATACAAGTGAGAGTTGTATGCCATCTCAACAACATGTCGAAAAGAGTAAGGTCGAAATCGCTGCTATTCTTGCTCATCGTGTGTCTGGACCACAGTGGTTTCATGGCATCTCGAGTAGTCGCTGCGTGGGCCAATCAGCGTCGAGAAGCGGCACTTTCAGAAAATGTCCGAGCTGGCGCGCATCAGTGCGCCAGCGGTTACCGCATTGACAATCCAGGCCATCAAGTCTGGGGAAGCCATTCAGGTACATAGAATCAGAGCGGTACCTGAAGATTGTGGAGCCACAGTTTGATGTCCGAATCGACTGGGTGAGAGGTTCTGTAGCGGCTGTTGCTTTACTTCCGCGGTCCCACATCGACCTCCCGCCCTACCTCGCGCGCGGGAGCTATCTGTTGAGGCTCAATCAAATGCGAGGAAAGTTGAAACAATGTTTGGGAGAATAGTTCTGTGCTTTGGTGATGGCGTTGCTGAAGAGACGCGTGTGGTGATGAGAGGACAGCGAGGCTACATGCGTCAATGCTTTGCTATGGAGTTGGTGGTACCTCGTTGGTATTAGTTAGCTGATCTTTGCGTACGATTCAGATAGGTCTTCGCGTCAAATGTAGGAAGTGAGGCTTCAATGATGCAGAGTTGTGCTGGGTGCCTGGTGGCTGTCATAGTGCAGCGCTCCCGCCATACAGGCCTACCGTACATGATGCTGTCAGTAACGAGTCGTTGAAGGTCATACGGGCTACCATATAGTGAGAATCTATGTGCAAAGGCCGAGAGTGGGGGTTGTCTCTTGTCGTAAGGCGTGGTGTTGATACAGGGCGTGTATTGACATGTTGGTGATAAGAGCTCCCCGCCGGGAAGCTCAATCCACCTCGGGTCAGCTCCGAAGCGGCAGGTCCACGCGACACAGCTCCCAGATAGCAAGACGCATAATCGCGGCTCTCAGAAGACATGTGACTGGTAATCATTCCCGAGGGTTCATTGAGCTCTTCTTTTGAATTTAGGCTCCATGACTGCTTCGTCTTCATAATTCCACTTACAAGATGGGTCTTTCGGAATACTGGCAACACAAAGCCGACTGGTGAGTTGCTCCAAGCTTCCTGCCAACCCCACACAATCCCGCCGACGCGACAAGCTAACTCTCCACCACCAGCAAGCGCAAGCAGTCGGATCGCGCTTCTAAGATCGCGACACTTCCCACACCATACCTATACCCTCTGTCCACACAGGAACGCTCCATCCTCGGCAAACCCATTCAGGAGCTCGTCCAAGATGTCCACAAGCAAATCACCAGCCCCGTCGATATCCTGCGCACATACGGCAAAGTCGCGATAAAGGCACAGGAGAAGACGAATTGCGTAACAGAGATACTCTTCCCCGAAGCCGAGGAGTGGGCAGAGAAGGAGGTGAATCTCAAAGGACCACTTGCCGGCATTCCTGTCTCGTTGAAGGACTCAATACAAGTCAAGGGCTTCGATATCTCGGTCGGCTATTCGAGGAACGTTGGGAAACCTGCTACAGAAGATGGAGTCATGGTGAAGATATTAAAGGATGCTGGCGCCCTACCTTTCGTCAAGACCAACCTGCCTACCACGCTTCTTTCGTTCGAATCCACAAACGACGTCTGGGGTCAATGCAAGAACCCGCACAACGACAAATACTCGCCAGGCGGCTCGACGGGCGGAGAATCTGCTTTGTTGGCCTTTGGTGGTAGTCGCATTGGCATCGGCTCAGATGTCGCTGGCTCGGTCCGCGCCCCTGCCCACTTCTCCGGCTGCTACTCGATACGATGTTCGACAGGACGATGGCCAAAAGTGGGTATGAACACGAGTATGGCGGGTCAGGAAGCCATACCCTCCGTCTTCAGCCCCATGGCACGAACGCTGAACGACTTGACGTACTTTACACGCAGCTTCATCCAGATGAAGCCTTGGAAATACGACTACACTGTCCATCCACTGGAGTGGAGGGAAGACATCGAGACAGAGTTCAAGGAGAAGAAGAAGCTGCGCATAGGCGTGATGCGAACCGATCACGTCGCCGACCCTTCACCAGCATGCGCACGCGCTCTAGACCAGACAGCCAAAGCACTCGCAGCGGAAGGCCATGAAGTCTTTGATGTTGAGCCACCGTCGCCGTATGAGGCATTGCAACTGGCATCTCAACTCCTCCTCAGTGATGGCGGCAACACATTCATGAGCCATTTCCGTACTGGAGAATGGAACGATCTTGGTGCGGCGCAGTTAGTCTACTATATGCGCCTCCCTCGCTTCATCAAGTACATGCACTACCTGTACGTGAAATACGTCAAGGGCGATGATATTTGGGCTGGCCTACTACGTGATTGGCATCCGAAATCCGCACACGAGTACTGGCAGCTCGCCGGCAAGCGCGAGGCGTTCAAGGCAAACTTCTACAAGTGGTGGTCTGAGGAGGCTGACATGGATGTTATGCTCACCCCACCTAACGCGACGCCTGCCGTGCCTCATGGTGGTATGCATGATGCAGTCAGTAGTTGTGGTTACACTTTCATGTTCAACCTGGTAAGTCTTTCTCGTGCTCGAAATTACCTACTACTGTCCTGTACTGACGGAATAAAGCTCGATTATTCTTCTGGAATCATCCCCGTGACACATGTTGATCCTGTCAAAGACGCCTTACCATCAGACTTCAGCTTCAAGAAGCTAAATGGTGTCGCACAAGGCGCGTACAAGCACTACGACGCGCAGGAGACGGCCGGCCTGCCCGTGGCTGTGCAGGTTGTAGGAAGGAGACTCGAAGAGGAGAAGGTACTGGCTGTCATGGAGAGGGTGGAAGATGCACTAGATAAGCATGGCGGACGATACCAATTGCTCGAAGTAGATTGAAGATGATATTGATGAATAAATTTACTATCATCGACTCTGTTCTTTGAATGGGCATACGATGACACTTGTCAAGCCGTTGTTCGACAATCCCAAACATACCATCGCTATTGTATAATTTGAAATCCGACACTAGTCTCGCCACGTCACGCCCGTAACTCAGCTCGTTTCGAGACACCGGATCCGCAATAATGCGGTATCGAGCTACTCGGCTGTGTTGTAGATGCCCCGCTTACGTCATTCCCAACCGCGTTGTTGATCGCTGGGACGCGCCTGGACTACCCCTCATATAGGCCCCAAGCTTCTCCCTTCTTCAAATGCCATCTCTTCCGATTACGGATAGTATATCCATCGGCACTCGTAGTGCAATAGTCCGTAGCGGTAGTCAAAGTCTAGTTGCCGACATTGCAGAAGCTTCAGGGCAACGGCAAACAACGGCGTCTATTCCGACATGATGATAGCAGGAAGCCTAGAACGTCATAACCAGACCCCATGTATCATGACAGCACCAGCACCCGCATTTTCTTGACAAATACCCGCATCGGGAGATTAGGATGCAGAGCGACCGCTGCTGATACGCTGGCAGTACCTTATTCCGACGAGGAGGGACCGGGCTAAAACCAGATGGAGGGGGGTCGAGGGAATAAAGTTGGAGCAGACAGGACGCTGGGTCCGAGGGCAGTCTTTGTATAAATACCATCTCCCGACTACCCTGATGTCCATCATCCGATTACTATACCTCGGTCTTTCCTAACTCAATACGGAAATTCTTCTTAGACGGAACCAATCACAATGACGGACTTTAAGGGACACTGCCACTGCAAGCAGACAGAGTGGACTGCCACCCTGGAGAAGGACCAGCAGGCTCACATCCTCTGGTAAGTTTGCATCATTCAACTTTCCTGCTCTGGTCAGGAAATCAATCGAGCATTAGTAGCTAATGACCAACTAGCCATTGCAACACCTGCAAGGAGCTCTCTGGCTCGACATACACACTCAATCAGATCATCCCTCTCAAGGCCCTCAAGATCACCAAAGGTGACGACCTTGGCAAATACACGTACAAGGGTGACTCTGGAAAGAGCGTTCACTGCGTACGTCATCCTCCTTCCCTCGCTCTCTGTGGCTTGTTGAAGAAATGATTAGAACGTCTACTAATACAAATGTTTTATTAGTTCTACTGCAAAAACTGCACCACACATGTATACCACCAGCAAGAAGTCCTAGGTCCTGATAGTATCGTACTCAGGACAGGATTGTTGGACGACGGTATCAAGAACTTCCAGCCTGGAGCGGAGATCTTTGGGAAAGATCGACTCGGTTGGGAGAAGGAGGTTGCGCAGACTTTCGAGGTTATGCCCCCATCGTAGATATATATCTTATCGTCTGGGAATGTGAACAAGATCATCATCACCACAACTTGGGCGCATCTATTACTGATGCTTGTGCAAACGTGCAGGCACCGACAAAAGTGAGAAGTATATGCCGTGAGACATGTCATTCTACATTGCGAATATGGCGATCATATATCCTATTCCAACACACTAGTCCTTCAGCGGTGGGAAACTCCTCAAGAAGTGACTGGGGCACTCATAACCTCCCGGGTTGTTGTCCAGATACAATTGATGGTATTGTTCCGCATCCCACCATTTCCCCGCTGGCAGGATCTCCGTCGCAACACCACCTTCCCACCATTGCTTGTTCACCTTGTCGGTAACATCGCGCGCAATCTTCTCCTGCTCGGCATCGTGGTAGAAGATGGCAGAGCGGTACTGGGTACCAACGTCTGGTCCCTGGCGGTTTTCGGTGGTGGGATCGTGCATCTTGTAGAAGAACTCGAGAAGGGAACGGTAAGTGACTTTTTCGGGGTCGTAGACTACTTGCAGGGCTTCGGCGTCTGCTCTTCTGATTAGCTTGTGTCGAGTCTCGTCGCACAACAGGTGGTTACGTACGACCGGTGCGTCCACTGCACACGGCCCTGTACCCTGGGTTCTCGCTATCACCGCCAATGTATCCAACGCGCGCGTCGTACAGGCCCTTGCCCTTGTACTCTCTCCGGTACATGTGCTCGACGCCCCAGAAACATCCTGCGGCAACGGTCGCGGTTTGCGCACCCGAGGGTACGTTCATGGGCTGTGCGGGCGCATTCGACATACTGCTGAAGGGGCGGAAGAATTTAGTCAGAAAGGACATGGAAAGATAGGAGAGGAAGATGAAGAGGAAGACTGTAAGGAGCTTCAGATTGGCGTAGTTTTGGGGTGTTTGCACAACAAGGGAGAATTACTTTGGTAAGGATAGTTTGTTGTTTTTTTATGTATATAAGCGATTGGGAGAGTTTCGCCGCTTGAGATGGGAAAAGGGAATGGACCGCGGCGATGATGCCATCATTCTGGGTGACAAATCGAAGGGTCCCCGCCACCACGCGCGAGCCACATGGGTGGCGGCGGGGTAGTTGCTTCGCGAACCTTGCGACTTATCGGTTGTCTAGTTTTTTGACTACACGATTGTCGCTTTCCTACTGACTTTGGAAAGTCGCAAAGACCCATCCTACAGCCATTTTCGACGCGTCGAAGTCCTGTTGTATCTGGTGAATTCCGCGCACTTTCCGTTTTGTCCGTCTCGCTACGCGTCTTTACCCGGACATCAGTCACAGCCAATTCTTTCACGACCGATTTTTGAAGTCCAAGATACTTCCCTAGCGATAACGCGTCGATGTATAGGCCGGTTCTTTGGGGTTTTTGCTGGAGCATTGTCCTTCCTCTTGATTGTTCGGTTCACGTTCGCGGCGTCACCTACAACCTGATAGAGCGCTCACGGACACACTCGACACGTCTCGACTGAGCTGACATTCGGCTGCCCAGGAAAGTCCTGCTGCAGACCTGTTGTGGACGCGTCTGGATGTACAGACGCGAGAGCCATGGCGCGACAATTGCTGCATTAATGTCAGTGTTACCGACCAGAATTGCTCTTTCTCTCTCTCCTCTTGCTTGGAGTCCAGGCGGTAAGCTGAGTCCTGGCATTGACTCACACTCGTTACAGTCGTGTATAGAGGGATATACATCCCGCCTGGTGTTATCGCGCTCGACTGATAATTCGAAGGCTTTACCCTCGAAGGCAGGTTCGGTTGACCGTCTTGGTCGTCTTTCCGACACGAAGCATGCAATCAATCCTCAATCTATTTCACCTGGCAATTTCACGCCGGTTACATCCTGCGCTGCTGAACCGGCAGTAGTCAGGCCTGGGCTCACACCATGAATCCTCGGTCGTGGCGTGTTGCCGAGTCACCACGTGCCGCAAACAGCTGTCGAATGCATGCATCGTGACTAACTTTCCCGCTATTATTTTTAGACGCCTTTCTAGACTTCCAGGGCACATATCTGCAAGGGCAGCAGATCGTATTCGCTAATATTGATTATGTCAGGGCCTCGAGCACCGATGGAACGACAAGCTTTAATATAAGGTTAATCTACACGCCAAGAGCTCCTCACTTCCCCAGATCTACGAAATGAACACAACCACGATATGCTTGCAATGCCAGGCCGCTCGTCTGAGAAAGGCAGAGTGTTTTCAGTTTTCGCTTCCGCACATCTTCCGGCACAGAGTTACGTACAGGATCAATAAATGAAAGTCAATATCAATGCGAACCTTGCCTTGCTGTTCGGTCAGCTTCATATTCTGCATGTTCCCAGCTTCCAGGCCCCGTGTTTCTATTCTGAGTTCGGTACCCCAGGCTAATATGCTCAGTTCATTTCGGCTTCATATGTATGTCCACTGCGTTGGCCGCCGACCATGCGAACAATGACTCGAGCGAATAGCGACTTGCTTGCGTGGGAGGACTTTGGTACACTAACCATCATCTGATATGTGATGGCCGCTGTATCCCCTAGCAATCGCAAGTCTGCTATCCGTATCCACTATCAAGAGGCTCTATCGGTTCACGCGACAAGTGTGCGTCTGTATCGATAGCTATACCGTCAGCAGTCAGTCCTCGGGTAGGTTGCATACACCGCAGACTTACGATACCTGAACAGCCGCCACGATGCGGGATGTAGTATTGCCGCGCCCGGAAAGCTCAAATGAACATGCCTCACCATCTTGGTTCGGGTTAGCATGGCAGCTGGAAGCGATATGCACAGCGGAACGAGTCTATCACATACCCCAGAGACTGCCGCTTAGCCCGGAGGCTGGCTCAGGATGTGTAGACACAGATTCACGCTACAACTAGTCGACAAACACGAACTCACCTGAGCAGCTTTTGCGATTTGGACCTATGAGCATAAGCGACCCGCCGGTCGGATCGTACTCGATATTGCTACGGTTCTTGGCAGCTGTTATCGCGCTCGGGTCGTAGCTGCTATCAACCAAGATGGTGTTGCCGCGGTAGTGGTTGAGACACTCAAAGATGAAGAGCTGGTGCCGGAGTAATGGTATATAACCCAGTCCATACGCCCTTTGATGATCATCATCCAGCTTCTACTCTCGGCCTCATCTACTACATCAGCTTTGTACTCAGCACTCTCCGAAGATCATCTTCCGATTCATCAACATGAAGTGGCTCCTTGCTCTCCTCCCTCTTGCGGCTGCGGCCCCCGCGCTTCCTAACATCGAGCTTGGTGATGCCCCACCACCTGGCCAGGTACGAGGACTCCTAGTACATCTTTACGAGGCAATCAACTCACACAACCCAGGTCAAGATTCGTGGTGTCAGCTATGGAGGAACCGGTTGCCCTCAGGGCACCATGAGCTCCCAGATCAATGCCGACAGGACCATCATGACCTTGATCTTCGACTCGTACATTGCATCTATCGGCCCTGGTATCGCTGTCACAGAGCAGCGCAAGAACTGCCAACTGAACGTTGACATTCAGTACCCAGGAGGCTTCCAGTACTCCATTTTGTCTGCCGACTACCGTGGCTACTCTGCCATCCAAAAGGGCGTTTCTGGTACGCTCAAGTCGACCTACTACTTCTCTGGCCAGACCGAGCAGGTAATCTCGATCTCAGCACAAGCATTCTGATAAAGATTCTAATCCTCTTACCAGACATCCACCGAGTACAAGTTTGATGGTCCTACCAACGGCGACTACCTCAAGCACGACGAAGCAGACAGCACCTCGGTCGTGTGGGCGCCATGCGGCACCAACGGCATGCTCAACATCAACTCGCAGGTCCGCCTGACCACCACCAACTCCAGCGCCACTGGTCTCCTCACCACCGACTCGACCGATCTCAAGTTTACCCAAGTTGTGTACGTCCAGTGGCAGAAGTGCACAGCGCCAAAGCAGTAGATGACTGATTGCGGTTGATTGTAGGCCGCGACATTGGATTAGCTGGCTCAGTGTGAACGGCCCGTGGGTGATTGACGTTGATGATTTCCAGTGGAGGAGGTGTTAGGGATGAGGCTGACGATGCTATGTTGGAAGCATGTTGCCCGTTTGCATGATATTCAAATCTTATTGTGAGATGCGCATCGCATGTTTTGTTCTCCACTTGCTGTGATGACCCACTCTTGCCCCTTTACCTAAGCTATGACAACAGGCACGAGCGCACAAGGCTGAAGAAGCAATGGGGATTATGGTAGTTGTATTGTGGGTCCCGTTGGCAGGACAGGAGAGATGTAGCGGATGGTGTCGCAGCCACGTCGGAAATTGTGGGGATAAGAGGACAGTCTTGGCAACAGGGTCGTGGTTGCCGCATCCAGATCCCTGTCTGTTTACCAGCGGCCGTGCGTCCCATAACAGAAGTTCCGAAAGGAACATCGTCATTATCGACTCCAGCCCGCAACACTAACCCCTCGCCCGCAGTTCTTTTCTCTATACGCATTGCAAGGAGGCTGCGCAGTGCGATTGCCTTGTTTTCTTACATTTCTTGGGCGCAACAATGGCCGCCGCGGGCGCGTCTTCCATCTCCGTCACCGTACGAGTCCGCCCTTTTACTATCCGGGAAGCAGCACAGGTCACGAGGAACGATGACCAAACGCTGTTCCTCGGAGATGGCTCGCTGGCGGGACTGCCAGCGCCAAAGCTCCACAAGGGCATCCGACCTGTCATCAAGGTCATGGACGAGAAGTGCTTGTAGGAGAGGCTTCGTGTCATTTCAAGTCACCGAAGCTAACACGATGCCAGAATCTTCGATCCCCCAGAAGACAACGCAGTTCAGCGGTTCGGAAGATCGACTGTAGGTCCACAGGGCAAGCGGTCAAAGGACCAGACATTCGCTTTCGACCGCGTCTTCGACGACACGGTCTCCCAAGGCGACGTATACGAAGCTACCACGAAGCCCCTGCTGGACAGCGTACTGGATGGATACAATGCGACTGTCTTCGCGTATGGTGCTACAGGTTGCGGAAAGACGCATACCATCACGTATGTTCATGTACACCGCTAGTTGCTCTGAGGAGGACTAACATGTCCCCAGTGGAACATCACAGCAGCCCGGCATCATCTTCCTGACCATGCAAGAGCTGTTTGAGAAGATTCAGGACATACAGGATGAAAAGGTCACCGAGATCACGCTCTCTTACCTGGAAATTTACAACGAGACCATTCGCGACTTGCTGGTGGAGGGTGGCAGCAAGCAGCCCTTGATGCTGCGTGAGGATGCGAACCAGGCTGTGTCCGTCGCTGGTCTTTCGAGCCATCGGCCGCAGAGCGTGAGTAACCGGTAGCCACTGCTCGACAAGCATCTAACAACCCTAGGTCCAAGAAGTCATGGACATCATTGTCCGCGGCAACGAATACCGAACCATGTCTCCAACCGAAGCGAACGCTACCTCTTCCCGATCGCACGCCGTACTTCAGATCAACGTCTCGTCCAAGGACCGCAACGCTTCGGTCAACGAACCCCACACCATGGCTACCCTCAGCATCATCGACCTGGCAGGTAGTGAGCGAGCGAGCGCTACCAAGAACCGAGGAGAGCGTCTCACCGAAGGTGCCAATATCAACAAATCGCTACTTGCTCTGGGCAGCTGCATTAACGCCCTGTGTGATCCCCGGAAAAGAAACCACATTCCATACCGCAACTCGAAACTTACGCGATTGCTCAAATTCTCTCTCGGCGGAAATTGTAAAACTGTCATGATAGTCTGTGTTAGTCCGTCAAGCGCTCACTTCGATGAGACGCAGAACACCCTTCGATATGCCAACCGCGCAAAGAACATCCAGACCAAGGTCACCAAGAACGTATACAATGTCAACCGACACGTGAAGGACTACCTTGTCAAGATTGATGAACAGAGACATTTGATTGAAGAGTTGATGAAGAAGCAAAAGGATTTCGAAGGAAGTGCCATGGTCAAATTTCAGAAGCAAAGCGAGAAGAAGGATGGCATAGTACGTGACGCGGTCGTACGCTTACGCCAGGCTTATGCGGATTCTGAGCCTGAACGCCGTGAGCGACTGAACATGTCGCGGACTCTGAAGACGGCAGAGAAGCGCATCTCGCTCATTTCGTCGTGGATCGCAGCGTTTGATAACGTCAAGGATGTTCGAGAAAACGAGGAGATGCCTTCCCAGGTTACGGCAATGAGAGATACCGCAGTCGGAATATCGGCAGAGCTTGAGCAGACGCGGCAACATTGCCATCGGCGATTGGAGCGTACCGTCTGGACAAGTAAGATGGATACAGCGCTGAGTGTTGGACTGAAGGGTCTGGCGGAGGTGGATGGAAATACTGATGGCCATGACGCCGCGAACTTAACACGAGAGTACGAATTGCTCAAATCGAATGCCGACCGCGAATTACTCAACACATTACTGGATCAAGAACGAGGTGGTGATGCTGCCATCGTGCAGGCGCTGATCCAGGCGCACATCGAGACGGTCACAATCATAAGCCAGATCACCCAGATGGACGAGGCCCAAGCGGTTGAGGCTGCGAGAAAGCTGCTTACGAAGATTATGAATTCTTGCACGAACGCGACCTCGCAGGCTATCCGACCAGACGGAGGTCTGCCAATCACTGAGTTCTTCGAACCAAGTAACAGAGGAACACCTAAAAGGAGGAAGCCAGTGAACATTCAAGAACCATCTCAGTCCTCTCCCATGCGACCAATAGCAATGCCAAGGCTGTCGTTGCCAGCTATGGCGGATTCGTCGCATCTCACCTCGTCGCCTATGAAGTCATCACCACGCCGAAAGTTGATGGGAAGAGTGAGACAGTCAGGCGTCCAGTTTTCGCCAATGAAGAAGAAAAAGTCACCGTCCAAGACTAAACGCGGAGTGCGCTGGAAGGATGACACTGAGAACGGTACCCTAGCAGAGTTCTCAGCAACACCACAGCAGGTAGCAGGCACACCAACAAACCCTGCCCTTGCCATGGGAAGGTCGCCCCCGGCCTACTCAACAACCTCCATTCCTATCGCCAGATATGATGGAAGTGGAAGCCGCGAATCTTCGCCTATTCCAACGCCGCCTAAAGCTTCCGTCGACTTGAAAGGCTCGTCACGTTTCGCAGTCGGCGCGCTCTCCAAGCGTTCAGACGGTTCCCCTACATCTCGAAGCAACACCGCATACACCTCCGATTCCGACAACGCATCGCCCCTCCGCGAGATCGGCAGCAACCCGCGCTCATCTCTAAGCACCGTAGAGAACGCCTCCTCAGTCCCAGCACCCGAGGGAAACAGCGGCGGTGATTCTTCCTCCGAGGGGGAAAAATGGACGGCTTCAGACGCACGTCAAATCAGCCACGCCATCAAGCGCCGTTCTTCTACCAACGGCGCTGGCTCTGTCCCTATAAACCGCGCGCATCGCCGCCGTAGTCCAACAGCAGCAACAACAGTTGGTAGTCCGCCCAACGAGAATTCGCTTCTCTCCGCGGGTGCGGCGCGCAGAATGGTCAAATCCAATCATGGTGATGCTGACTGGAAACACAGCGTTTTATCCCCGCGCGTTACACCCATCATGAAGGGCGCGGTTAGACGGACGACAGTCGCGAATGTTGGTGACGACGTTCGGCCGAGGACTGCAGAACTCGCAGTACCGAATTTGCATTCGAGGGGAGCCGTTCGAATTACGAGTGGGAGTTCGTCTGTCGGCAGAGGTAGCTTGATGCCGAATTCTAAGAGCGTTTGGCGATGATTGTAATATGCCTCGGACTTTGCTGATTTGGATGTTTTAGGGGGTCGGAGAAGACATCGATGGGGCTTTTGACGACTTTTTCTTTCGTTCGATATCCGGCGCTGGGTGTGTCTGTCTTATTGCATCTGTCTTCATCCTCAAAAACCCTGTCTAGACGCATTGACGATGGTTTGGGTTCGGTGTTGCTGGGTAATCTCCCTGCCCATGGCAGTTCCCTGGGCGTCAGTCATTGGGTTGCGATTGCATCTGGGGTGCAGCTTGTATTTGTATAGTTGTTTGCGAGTACTGCTGTGGGTCTTTTGTCAATAGCATCACGTCAACTTTTATGATCATTGTCGCGTACTCGACCCTGATTAGTGATGATAATTGCCTAAGTTCGATCGCTTCTCGCTCACATGTTGTCACACCAGGATATCCTCAGGATCCATCGGATGCAGGAACCCGATTACATGGCGTGTATCATGATTCGTGATTCAGGGAGAGCTGGAAGTCCATCATGCATGTTCTCGGATTTCCATGACTCTGCAGACGTTAACCAGCCCGGCCAATCTCGGCTATTGGCCGTTGTGGGATCAGTACCGAAAAGTCGCGTCATCGACGTCGACAACGTACTGGATCAAACTCCACTCGAACTAACATACCCCACATCCCGTCATTATTAATCCACAATGCCACGTTCTGGACGTCGGACAAGGGACGGTGGAAGCTTCCATAAGGCTGGGAGATTTAAACATGCTTAAGCGCCTCGTTTTCCATGGCATATCTTTGACCTCCTCGAACTCAACATCACGTCGTCCTATCTGAACTTTGACAACGTATCATTGCAGTCCAGTATAACTTTGTAACAATCCTAGAATAACACCAGAAAGAGCTATACAAGATGAAGGAGGCACAAGTAGCAAAGGACCTCAAGGTCACCGTCAAGGACGTCGCTGTCCCTGAGCCACAGGCGAACCAAGTCATCATCAAAGTTGTCGTTTCCGGAAGCAATCCCAAGGACTGGTAAGTCATGTTCTTTCTTTCGTGTTTGCGCCTAGAAGTACAAATAAATATCCAACAGCCTCAACTAATACAATCCCCAGGAAAATCCCCGCTTATGACATGAAACCCGACTTCAACAGTGGCGACGACATTGCAGGCTACGTCCACAGTGTTGGCCCCAATGTCTACGAGTTCAAGGCCGGCGACCGGGTCGCCTCCTTCCACGAGATGATGACGCCCGGTGGTTCCTTTGCCGAATACGCCGTAGGATGGGCGCACACTACCTTCCACATCCCTTCCTCCGTCTCCTTTGAACAAGCCGCCACCCTGCCCCTCGCCGCCATGACAGCGGCAATCGGCCTGCACCAGCGCATGGGTCTGCCTGATCCCTGGACACCCGCCAAGGAGCCCACTCCGCTCGTCGTGTACGGTGGCGCCGGCTCCGTAGGCGCATTCGCCATCAAGCTTGCTCAAAAGGCAAACATCCACCCCATCATCGCCGTCGCGGGTAAAGGCGAGAAGTTTGTAGAGGGCTTGATTGACCGCTCAAAGGGCGACACGATAGTAGATTACCGCAAGGGTGACGAAGCCGTCGTCAAGGGCATCACGGACGCTCTTAAAGGCCAGAAATTGCACTACGCGTACGACGCCGTCTCGGAACACAACTCCTACACAAACATTGTCCAGGTCCTCGAACCAGAGGGCCAACTCACTTTGGTCCTGCCAGGCAAGAAGTACGAGGGTATTCCGGATAGTGTGAAGCAGTCTCAGACTATGGTGGGCACGGCGCACGGCGAGGACAGCGATTATGCGTTTATCATGTTTAGGTACATGGCGAGGGGATTGGCGGAAGGTTGGTTTACACCGCATCCGCATGAGGTTGTACCCGGTGGGTTGGAAGGTGTACAGAAGGGATTGGAGAATCTGAGAGATGGAAAGGCAAGTGGAGTCAAGTATGTGTTCAAGATTGGACAGGAGTAAGGAAATGTTGTAGATAGCTGAGATGCAATTGAAATGCATTTCTATGCCCTATTGCCGGGCTTAAAACATGATACAACTTGGACGTTAAAGCCATATGCCTGATAAGAGTGCATGATAGTACTCACGACCAGTGTCATTAATATTTCTTGCCCTTTGAAATCGAGAAGATTTATTGAATGGTTTGTGTTGATCGCTTGGTGTTTTGTTGCTACTTCAAGTAACTAAGCTGCACGACTCCTCGCGTTTTACGCCCTCGTCTCGATCTCACCCAGTCGCTCATCTCCGTTCTACAGCCCGTAGATGCTCCCGCCATGCTCACCGGTCTGAAAGTTTAGGAGTTTCAACAATCACATTCACTCGCATCATCACACCTTTGCACCGCCACAAAAGTCTAAACTCATAAACCACCACGACTAATCTGGTATACAATGCTTGCAATGCCGACCAGTTTGAGCGAAGAAAGGTACCAGGCAGCCGATTGTCCGCAGAGGATATATACGAAAAAACGTTGTTTTAGGTATGTCGGTATGCAGACAGCATTCGAGATACACACTAACGGAAATGAAGGCAAAACATCATAACGACACGGGCTTGCTCGAGGTACTACCCGTGGTGCGCGAGGAGCTAGATGCAGTTGAGGAGAGTTTCATGGACGATCTTACTTACCTGACTGCTGCCGAGAGAGATCGGATGGTGGGGAAGGACGTGGACGAGGACGAAGGCAAGGAAAAGGAAAAGGAAAAGGAAGAGGATAAGGAGACAGACGAGGACGAGAGAAACAAGGAGCAGGACGGGGAGAAGGCTGACGTTAAAGCTGTGTGATGAAGTTTATTTCGATTGTTTTTGCTCATTGATGATATATAACAAAACAAAGAGAGGAGTAATATACAGCTATAGTGAAAATTCATAGCATATGCAACGAAATGAAGAACAAGCAAGACCTAATAGATCAGCTTCGCATCCTCCTTATGCAATCATCTCGAGATAAATCTATTTCCTCCTGTTCTGGCTCATGCCCAGAATCTGTACCATGCGGATGAAGATGTTGATAAAATCCAACTCAAGCGAGATGGACTCGTTGACGGGGTCCTTGGGGATCAAGCCGGCCTGAGCCTGGCGTGCATGGTTCAACACCTTTTGGACGTCGTATAGGGTGAAGCCGCCAAAGACTGCTAGCCCACCGTACAGCCAGAGGTTCTCGGTGACCATGAGTGTGCGAGCAGCGGTGGCTGGGACGACGAGGGGAGCGAGGCCGGAGAGAGCGACGATTGCGACACCAGCGAGAAGTGGGCCACCGAGGTAGAGGTACTTGTCTGTCTTGGCGGTGGCGCCGACGAAGGCGATGGAGCCCATCATTCCAGCAGTGTAGAGACCGGCACGAGCGAGGATGGCAGGGTGCATGAAGAAGAGTGGCGACAGAAGGAGGGCTTGGGTACCGTTGAAGGCAGTCCAGAGGGCGTACTTTTGGACGTAGCTGCATCTTGTTAGCATCTCTACTCTATCTTTGAAGATCGATCTCTATACTTACTTGGAAGGCGAAGTGGCCATGGTGCCGTACATAGTTCCGATGCTGCCAACGAGACCAACACCAAGCACAAGCCACGGGTTTGCGCTCATAAGCCTGAAGCTCCATCCGTTCATGTGCAGGGCGCGGGCTGCGATTCCGATCATTCCAATACCAAGGCCAGTGTGCATGAAGGTGTCGTTAAGGTACTCGCGCTCGAATGGCGGCATGCCACCATCCTCGCGTGTCTCGCGATTGAAGATGAAATTGATCGCAAGCAGGGTGCCCGCGAAGATGCCACCTCCATACAGCAGACGCTGTCGCATATCTCCCTGCGCTACAGGGTTGTAGGCAGCCTGCTGATATCCGCGTCGGAACGCTTGCTGGAACTTGGAGACATTTTGCGACGTCGATACCGTAGGCTTTGCGGGTCGGAACAAGTGCGGATGCTGCTTGAGTGGCGTGTTGTGGAAAGCGCGGAATGTGAGGGTTTGCGATTTCGATGAAGCTTGTCGCAGTGTCGACGTAATGGCGAACGGTCTCCGTAAGAGGGACGCCATGATTCGCGTGTGTGCCTTTGCAGTATTGTTGGCGTTGGAGAGGCGGAAGGCGGAACGATGATATATGCAAACGAATAATGACGTTTTCGTTGGTGGAAAGCGCGAGAAATGCCAAGCCGCCTTAACTCCGAGGTAAGTCTCTCTAAGCAGGCAACAGTTGCATGTCAATCAACGGTCATGAGGAGAAAGAAACGTCAAAATGATATTTCACGTGGATTGTTCTGGTCTATGTTCTGAGATGATCCGCTCGGGTCGGGCGGCGATGAGCACCGCGTATGGTGTCGACAGCCTGCTCAGCAGCGCATAGACGAGCCTGAACGGCGATGATCAGATTGAGCGTAATCGGCTTTATGACTTTTCGAAGAGTTTCTGTACAGGAGCAGACTCTTGATACTCATAATACTGCGATGTGAGCTGTGCGTGGGTGCTGCTGGTACCAGTGGAATCTGCGGCAATGCCGTGATCTCATCGTCCGGGCTGTGCATCGATGCCAACCTGCTGCGCGCACTTCGTGGCGGGGTTTGGAGTTTCGGTGGCATAGGTACCTTGATCTTGTCGAACTCGATGACATGCTCTCTGATATCGCTCACGGCATCGTGATACATAGTGGTGGGATCTGCTGTCCTGATGCGGGTGATCCTAGGAGGAATCCGGCGCTGTCCTGGCGTATAGGCTTGTGGCTGCTCGTCCGGTGTGAGATCCGGAACATCATCCACATCTGGAAGAGGATGTGACGATTTTGGTATTGTCTCGAGCAGGTCGAAGTTGAAGTTGAAACCAGAGAATCGACTGGGTGACTTCCAGAATTCATTTGCGATAATAGGGGGACCAAGCATATCAGCATCCTTCTGGAATGCATCCCAGCTTCTTTGTGTTTCGCGGGTAGCACCTTCTTTGCTTCTGATCTGAGACCGCTTGCGGTGTCCAGCAATTGTGTGGCGCGGCGCAAAGTCTTGGATCTTGATTTGCGACGTGCTTTCGAGCTGAACAATTCGCGCCTGCATATCGAGCATTGCTTCTCTCTGAGTCGCCAACTCAACCTGGACGTTGTGAATGATTTCAACCAATGTCCTATTCGTCTGGCGCAATTGGGATTTAGTGATTGATGCTTGAGAAGGCCGTCTCGATTTTGGAGTCCGTTGGTGCAAACTTGAAGACTCGTAGGCTGCGGCAATCGAACCTTCAGGACCACTCAACAGATCCAACATGGTCGCTCCAGAGAGGTTTGCCTTGTGGCTTCGAGAAACATTATCGTCATGATAAAATGTATGTGCGACGGCGGGTGTGTTCGGAGAATTGAGAAAGGTTGCCATATCGATGTATGCTTCTGTGAAATAGCGGGAGCGACAACGGTGAAGTAAAGGAAATGTTAGCAATAGCAAGCATGAACGCCTAAATTGGTTTTACAAAAGCATTGCGATGTTTCGTCGTTTCTTCATCACCTCCAGACGCCAACGCGTTTCGCCACTATAGTTGACTTCGTGCGCATGAGACGCTGACACTACCGTGACTGCCGCAAGGGCGTACCCCGTACGGACTTGCTATAGCATTGTAATTCGTTCAACGTGCTACGCAGGTGTGGCGCTGGCTTGATCGCGTCACCGTGGCTCTGGCGAAAGCGCTACCAAACATCACAAGACGCTGGTGTCGGCGCTGTCCTGGCGTTGTGGGTTTCAGCTGTAAAGGGTTGGTGTTTCGGCCAGGAGTACGGAGAGTGGGCCGCCGGGTACGGCTCGCTTGTGTGGGGATCAATGTGGACTAGTGCAATTCGTAGCTCAGGGAGAACATTCCAGGCTTCGAAGCACTAGGAAGACACGAACCTCAACTTATGTCGCTATACCTACGGCTACCAACTCCAATGTAACAGATATGTCCCTTTCCTTTGTACTAGGAGCTTGAGATCACTATCTCTCCGCGATGATGCTCAAGGAGCCACGTCATGTTTGTAGACGCTCAGCCATCGCGTGCCGGCGCTTGAGGACGGCATGTCGGATGTGCAAGACATGGAGCTAAGTGGACACATTCCTGTTCTCACTGTCTCTCCTCAGGAACACTCACATTGTCTGCCCCCTTAGTAGCGTTCATATCAGTTCCGCTACCAATAGCGGTGATCGAATCCTACACATGTCCCCGAATGGAGTCCTTCAGTCGATCGAGTTCTTCCAGTCGTCTATAGCTCACAGTAGAGGTATGGAAGGGTCGTTATCTTTCAACCAGGATGGTGATGCACATGCACATGCAAAGAAGTTTTGCATCGGATGTCGAGATGCGAAGGAAGAGTTATCAAGAGCCGACAAGCATCGTCTGAAGGGTAATGCAACGGCAGTCGACACCCTAGAGTCGGAGAGTAACCCACTATGAGCAGGAGATCCGAGAAAGAGGCTCTCTGTAATCGTATGAGCTGCACAAACTCAGTTCAGGATGATTAAGCCCGCCACTGAACCGGTTTGCACAGTCTATGGAATCGATTCCGCGCTCAAGAAGCGGGTGAGTAATTGAGCCACCTGCGAGTGCCGCTCTCAGGCCAAGTGACGACTGTAAACCATGTCACATATCGCAGCTACAAGGATCCGCTTCGTGCCTGGCACATGAGACACGCACACTCGGCATCATGGGCCCGATCCGTGCGACGACATTGTTGGTGCTGAGCAATACAGATCATGTCATTTGCTCCACCTTATAATCCTACCGGTCTTCATTAATGCACGCGTATACCTAGATGGTGTCTTGGCCGCCCAACTGTACATACTACAGTACATCCAAGGCCCAATAAAATCCAACCGCCCTCCTTTCGCTTAACCGAGGTTGGCTAAGTCAGGTCCATGATCTTCTGTCCCGGTCTCCACGCGCAGCATTCAACAACATCGGATCAAACTCAAATCAGAAGGTAGCTAACGTAGCTATGAACACACAAAAATATTCGCTTCTGTATTCCCGAATCCATGTTCCTAGAACTAGATCTCTACACGGACGCATCACACCGCATTCAACTACCGATCACCACGCGTGGAGCCTCCGGTTAATATGCGACTGGCTCACATTAGCCACACGACGTCCTGGAGAGTCGTACCAAGACTACCATGCGACATTCCCCCCGCCGCCAAGATCGGGCACTAGATGAACGCCAATATAGCTGCGGCGCGTGTACTGAAGCGAACAATTGCCGCTGCCTATCACGACCATGTTGATTATGGACATCATCCTGGACAATCTGTGGAGAGTAGCACACAACAGGGTAAACCGTTTAGACTGTGCGGTGACGAGAATGGCGACAGCACAGATCCGTAGATCCAGAACGATGTTGACGGCACCTGCAGAAGTGACGCATCAGCGCGTAGGGAGCCAAATGTATAAAAAGGTCGAAAGCATGGCATGGTGAGGGTTGTCCTGGGACTCTTCGTGTTCACAAAGCATCGTCATCAATCATGGTTCAGCTCACACAGGCCCTTACCGCCGTCCTTTTGGCTACGGGTGTTGTCGCGCATCCTGGCGGCAACACCAACAGGGAGATTTTGAGGCGACAGGCTCATTTGGATCACCCGAACCGTCGAAGTGTTCAGGCATGCAAGCGAGATCTCGTCGAGACCGGATGGGTTCGTGAGCAGCACCAAAGACGTGAGGCCAGGCTTCACGAGCTTCGGGTCGCAGCTGGTTTCGCAAATGAACATGAACTCGTCCGCCGCGACGTTGCTGAAGTTGAAGAAAGCTACGGTGCTGAGGCAGCATGCACGCTCGACCCTGAGGCTACTGAAGGCCCTTACTGTAAGTGGAGAATCACACCCGACGAAGCAGGCTTGCTCACAGCTTCTAGGGGTTACCGGTGAGCTCGTCCGTCAGGATATCTTGACTGGAGAGAAGGGTGCTATCACTCATTTGGATATCAACATCATCGACACCTCGTCTTGCAAGCCTGTCACCGATGCTTACGTCGAGATGTGGGGAAGCAATGCCACTGGTGTTTACACCGGTGTTCAGGCAAAGGGTAATGGCGATGGTTCTGCTACTGCTATCGCGACCAATGCTCTTCGGGGTGTACAGCCCACTGGTGCTAACGGCACCGCCACCTTCATCACTTTGATCCCGGGTCACTGTGTTGGCCGCACAAATCATCTCCACAGTGAGCCTCACTACCAGCTTTCGCACATACATTGATACTAACAATCATAGCCATCATCCACCATGGTGCTAAGCTCCTTGCCAACAACACCATTCAGGGCGGTACCATCTCGCACGTTGGCCAATTCTATATCGAGCAGAACTTCATGGGTCAAGTGGAGAAGACGTCTCCTTACAACACCAACAAGCAAGCCATTACTACCAACGCAGCAGACCCGCTTTTCAACATGGCTAAGCAAGGCGGCGATGATCCAGTGATGAAGATTTCGCTCATTGGCAAGACCATCGAGGACGGCCTGTATGCTACTATCGATGTCGGCGTCAACCCCAAGGCGAAGCAGAACCCTCAGCCGGTCAACATGTGGACCGCGAACGGTGGCGTACCAGTCAAGGGGAGCCCATGGGCAGGATACCCCGACACTTGCTTGTACTGTGGATTCAGGCCCCCAAAGGAGAAGAAGGACGTCCTCTCCGAGGAGTAAGGTGACGTGGAAAAGGAAGAACGATCTGTGGAGCGCATCACACTCAAAATCAAACAATGCTGTACATAACTTTAGTTATTGGAAACCCAGCTGCAAGTGCGTGAATAACCATCATATGAGCCTTGCGATTAGTGCCTAATGTTAGTTATGACGCAGGGTGTGCCAAGACATCTGCCTAATCAGAAGAAGCTCCGTGGTTCCAATCTCAACACCACACCAACACTTTTCACAGGCATAACTCTTCGCCATGGACCAATGGTTCATTCAACAGGCGAGTTCTAGTAGGCCAAATTCCGCCCGACAAAAATCCAGCAGGATCCTGGCAGATCTTGTCTCAAACGACACATCGCCTGCATCTGCTGCGGAAGCAATCCTAGACTCCGTCCGCACGTCGTCGTCGAAGCCTGAAGATGAGGGATTTGACGTCGTGCGGTTGTTGCTAGAAACAGTAGCTGAGTTCTGGGAATCGCACGACGCTATCATCAAACTTCTTTTCGCTATCCATGATATACTTCCCTCACCGAACCCAGTTTACAACTACCTCGCCTCGATACATCGTGAAGACTACGATGGCTTGTCAGGGTTAAGATACCTTTGGAAACCGGAAGATAAGCAAGCGCCAACACCAACACCAACCACACCTGGAGATAGGTGGGTCAACTACAACGTCCTCACTGTGAAACTGGCCAAGTCCGGATTTGACAATGGGTATTTCATCTTTGGTTTCTTTTGTCTTCGGCAGACGCTTGAGACGAGTCGACAGTCACGGGAGTTAGAGTTTGACAAACATCTCCGCCCAACCTCATTCAAGCATTCTGCCATTGATGCTGAAGAGCTCATGAGCTACGACTTGATGGCGGCTGCAAAGTGGGTCTTGGTGGGGGGGCTTGATATGTACAGGCGGGGAAACACGGTGTTCGGGAAAGGGTGGGAGAGGGGTTTGGCGGTGAAAACAGACTTGTGGGACGGTGAGCCGGGTTTGTCACGTGGGCGATGGCTGCTGTGGCAAAGCAGATTCGATCACTTTGCTGATCGACCATATGTTCGTGAGGAAGTCAGGGCGCTGTCGAAAGAGGCTTCTATTTTCATTGGAAGATTTATGATCGAGTAGGCGAATTGATTCTTACAGATACCAAATCATGCTTGAATGGAGCTTGGTGACTTGCATGACTGTGAGCAGAAACCGCGTTCATGGTATGGGTGGAGCGAAGGCGGATGCAAGTCGAAATGCCGTCTCTAGGGGTAACATGTGCTAATCCTGACTTGGATGCCAAGATCAGCGTTATGAGCCGCCCCGCTCCGCGGCGCTGAACAACTCCCTTCTCCACTCCACGAGCCCAACAAATGCATGCGACAATGTCAACCCTAGTGACTTTGCCAGCGGATGTACAGCTCCTGATACTGGATTATGTAAGTGCAGCCACTAGCAAAGCGGTTCTATACTGAACTACGCAGATCCGATTGCCTTCCCACCTCAAAGCCATTTGTCTAGCCTCAAAAGCGTGGGATGAGCTAGCTAGGCCTTTACTATACAGGAAGGTTACTATCAATGTGTTTGATGAAGATGAGGTGGCGCGTTTTGAGCGCTGCATGAATGCAGGTGCTCAAGCGCATCTTGATGGGACCAGGTCTTTGACGCTGATGGACAGCCTACCACCACCAGAAGCTCCAGAATTCCAGGTCCAAGCACATCGACACTTCTACAAGGCAGAAAAGCTGAGGCCAGTGGAGATCGGTCAGATAAGAGCAGTCTTAGCTTACTTCCTGCCCAATCGTTTGCACACTTTTCGGTGCGTTACCTCACTTCTGCAATACCCGGGTGGCATAAGCGCCAGACCTGTGAGATTACATGACATGCTTCTGCCACAAAACAACGAACTCTCCAGCATAGATCTTGCTGAACTGTTGCAGATTCCTCTCGACACTATCCTTTCATGCGGAGACCGCGCATGATCTCTTCCGTCGTCAGGCGGCCACACTGACACATGTTCATCTTAGGCTCGACGACTTTACTCTGTTGAACTCCCTTCAATGTGTAAAAACGGCAGACCTCTGGCTTCCTTACGTGTACGCCGACTGGGTAAAGTTTGATGAGGAGAGGTTGATGACTTTCTTCTCACAAATCAGCTCGTACAAGCAAATGGAAAGATTGCACATTGGCACAGAATCTGGGCAGGAGGGAAAAACTTATGATCATAGTCTTGGTGATAGCCTTGCCAAGGCGTTTTCATGCCGAAGCAATCATTCTGGACGCCTAGAGAACCTTCGACAACTTACACTGTCCGGAGTTGCCCTTAGCGAGTCTCTCTATGAGGGGATCAGCAAGATCATATCATTCTCACAGCTTACACACTTAACTCTCTGGGGATCTCCTTACGCCGTAAAGTTTGCTTGCGCTCTGGCACATGGACTTGGTAGCCACAAGTTACAATTAAAACATCTGGGTCTCTATATACACAACAACGACATCAACTTAGAGGACTTTGATACGTTACTATATTCTTGTACCGAGTTAAAAAGTCTGTGCTTGGAGTGGGATTGCTGGAATCAGCGGTCATTCGAGTCCCTCATGGCATGTCTACGGAATGTTGGACAGCAACTCATCCTTTTATCTATACACAACGCCGAGGACCATAACGTTGGTTGCGGTGACACCGTTGTTATGCAAGGAACGTTGGAGAAGATTTGTCTGGCATGTCCCAACCTAGAGCAATTTGGGTATAGAATCACAGAAAAATCCTTGATGTCACGTGATGATTTTCATAGTTCTCTGGTAAGACTACCCCTTGCTCGAGTACAAGTTCTATCTTTAACGTGAAGTAGTTGCCCATACACAAGCTATCCAAGTTACGCACCCTCCATCTCCGTCAAGCTTTTCTCTACGGCTGCAGTGTTCTGGCTTATTTTGACAACCTGACTCACTGTTTGGCGAGGGAGTTCTTTGCGGATCTAGAACAACAGTCTAGGTGTCCGTCGCTGGATACACTCATAATCGGGCAAGAACGACAGATCAGAAGAGGAGATGTGCGTAGCCACAGTGATCCACGGTGTGTGAAAATGGATGAGCACGAGCCTGCGCGTTGCTTCCGCTCCAGACGCCTGATGTGCAACAATGAGACCAAGTGCAGCACGCCCTACCTCATATCCTTAGCCGAGTTTCGAGCGACTAGTGATTACGCAGAGATTCTCGACTGGCAAACTGCGTATGAACCTTTCTCCGACTGGATGTGGCGACTGCCCGGCAGATTCAACGACGATTGACGATCATCGGATCAGGATTGGGTGGATGATGGGGAAATTTGTCTCAATTCAGGTCGTGTTTGGAACGAGATATGATGTGAAGTGAGCAGTAGCTCTAATAACATAGTTTCCCTGTTATAGCAACTATGCAAGTGTTGAGTGGTGCTGTCCTTTAGACATGGTAGAATTGTGGCAGCTCCGGGTGTATTTAACCAGAGGTCTTGGGTGCAATATAGTACTGTCATTCTTAATAGGCTCTAAGATCCCCACAAAAGTGCTTCGTTAGGCAACAAGTTGGAAAGGATGGTGTTCGAGGGCGGGGATCAGTTCGCCACCTCAATCATGGTCAATAGTCGTAGTAAAGACAAAAGATAAAATGCTTCATTGCAAACAAAAAACACCAAGCTATGCGTACAACCACATCCCAGCCACCGCGACTCAAATGCTAAGCAAACCCAAATGCAATCGGAATTACTCCAGCCCATGCATCTCTATCCCTCTAGCTCCATCATTCATTTGTAACATTCGCTTAAGCCTGAGCGGCCTCCAAGAGCTTCATGTGCTGCTCAGGGTGAGTCTTCTCAACGTTGCTCTTAGCAACCTTCTTCATCATAAAGTTGGCGTCGATGTCAATCTCCTCGCTGAGCTTGCCGTCGGCAACGCGCCACTTGCCGCTGATGGTGAGGACACCGACTGGGGGCTTAGCGTTGACAAGAGAGTCGACACCCTCGGGCACGTTGGTGAGAGTCAACTTGTAAGTAGTCTGGGATATGTTAGTATGTTGTTTGGAGCATAAAGGAGGTAGTGATTGGCAAGTCGTACCTGGCCAATGGGCTTCTTGTCGGTGACAGTGTAAGTAGCTGAAGTAGCCTTGTCGCCAGATTCGAAAGCGTAGCTGACAAGCGCTGGGCAGAGCGTCTTGATCATGAGGTCGTGGTTGTGGAGAGCGGAGATGACAATAGCGGCATCGACACCGTTGAGGGGAGTGGAGATCTGGGAAGTAGGCATTTTGAGATATTTTTTGTTGGGTGAGAAAATTGGTAGAGGATTAAAGGAACTGGCCGGCAGTAATAGTGAATAGAGTAGTTGTTGAGAGTGTTGTAGAGTAGATGAGAGAAGTAGAAGCTGTTGGATGATGATCTTGCTTTTGCGATGGAAGCAGTAGAATACATATCTTCTAACTTACCGGTCTTACTCGCGTATTCACGTACCCAGGGCCTTTACTCTAAACTCTCAATGACCCTAATCAGTTGTCCAAAACGTCAAGACACAGTCAAGATGCACGTCTTACACCCCTGACACGGCATGGCGTCCTCACTATACCGGTACCTACCCCAGTATTCCAGACGTTGGTACGACTGCGTATGCATGCGTTTGTACCACGCCGACGATCATCCGTTCGCCCAAAAACGAGAATAGTACCTATCGAAACGCATCGTTTCTGTTTCCGACCAACGGGATAGGCAATGTCTGTGCGTTGGCGCGCTGGGTTGGGTATGGTGATGTGGGACGATCACCTCATTAGCCGAGAGAAGGTCTACAGGGTTGAGTCGTGGAGTTTGGAGTGAAGTTTGAACAACTCAGGGTCTGGCACGTTTGAAGGGATCGATGACAGAGCTGGAAATAGCTTTTGCGGGCAATTTGGAAACATTCTTCGAGTCGCGTAGTTCCAAACAGAATTGTGTGCGTAACTACTGTTTACCTGCGACGTCAGGCGCTTTCTGGAACGAGTCTGCCGGCCGCTCGTTTCTTCAGCTGTTGACCTGCGTAAGGCGTCTGCAATGTTGCTCATCGATGCTGTCGATCAATGTATAATGCTTACACGCAGATAACGAAGCGAATCCATATTCTCCGGATCTCCAAAGCTCGGTCGCTATTCCCAACTGCAGTAATTGGGTGCTGGTCAAGAGCTGTGTCGGAGTGTTTCGCTGGTGGGGCGGGAGAAGAGACGGGCGCCGCGAGTTGGGGAGCCGGAGTTCTTTAGCGCGAATCACAAGTCAGCGCGCCATGGATCGTTACGGTGGCCTCGTCTATTTTTGACCAGTTCACGCGTCGTTCGTGAAGATTGATAGGTAGTTGTTTGACCGGTGTAGCTATCTTCGCGTTCGTCGCGTTTCATTGCGTGTTGAAGGTGCCGGGGTTTTCCCGTAAGTGAGGCCGTATTCGACGGAACGCGGCTTTTGCAGAGCTCCGTACACTAAAGCACAAATCCAGTGACCTTCGTAATGCAAGCTTCCCAGGTCAGCATTCCTCGGGCGACATTCGTTCTTGTTTCTCAACGTCGTACTGGGCCAACGTGCTATTGAAGGCTTTTGTCCATGATGCACGCGACAACAACTAGAACACAAAACTCACATGTGCCAAAATCTCAAGACATAATCGTTCTTCCACATTTGAACAGGACACAAGTACAGCACCCGGCTATGATTCATATCGCCTTAAAAAGTAGCTCTTCGTACCAATCATACATTCATT
Organism: Alternaria longipes; assembly: GCA_019059555.1. Taxonomy (NCBI): domain Eukaryota; kingdom Fungi; phylum Ascomycota; class Dothideomycetes; order Pleosporales; family Pleosporaceae; genus Alternaria; species Alternaria longipes. Next base: position 593,182 of record CM032460.1, on the reverse strand, counting down.
AACGTCTTTCCTTCGTGCCTGTACCTATAGCTTCGACTCCTTCATGCTAGCTACTCCCTCCGCCCTTCCACCCGCAAAATTCACACCCTCGCTCGGCTCCAACGTCCCACTCTTGTTTATCAGCTGCAACTTCCTCAACCTACTTATCGGTTCATCATCATCCTTTTCCCTAACATAAAACGCCCAGTCAGCCGTGGGATCAATCTCCGTCTGACTATAACCATTGCCCAACCACGAGAACCTGTTACCAGTGTATTTCACATCCCAGTCCTCCAGCCTGAGCTCCATGAGGGCTTCGATGTAGTGAAGTGTAGAGCCAGGCCAGAGTGCCGTGACGGGGCCATCTGGGCCGAGAGACTTGTACCACGAGCGACAGGCGTCATGCCAGACAGTGCGCTTCATGTACTCGTCTTTGAAAGCTACAAAGTCATCAATGGCTTCTGCTTTAGGTGCAAAAGTAGAGATGTTGTGGGTTTGGAAGCGATCAATGAGCTTGCACATGTAATCTGCCTGCGCCTCAATAGCGCTTAGAACAGGGCCATTGCCGATGGGACAATTGGGTCCCAGGAAAATGAGGTAATTTGGGAAGTCAGCGGCCGCGAGACCAAAGTAGGAGCGTGGTTCTTTGGCCCACACGTCCTGGAGGTTGGTGGCAGAGGAGTTGATCACAGGGAAACGAGGCTTGAAGGAGGTGTTGAAGCCTGTGGCGCAGATGAGTACGTCGACGGGATATTCGTTGCCGTCGTCGCACACACAGCCGCGCTCGGTGATGGAGTTTATCTCGCCGTAGACGGTTTGTACGTTGGGTTTTCCTAGTGCTTCAAGGTAGCCGACACCTGGTGTTAATCGTCGGCATCCGACATGCCAGTTCGGGATTAAGCGCTCTTGTAGGTACTCGTTGTTTAGTTTTTCGGTCATCTGCTTGCGGAAGTAGGCTTCTGTGTCAGAGTTGACGTTTGTGTTCTTGAGAAAGATGCCGAATTGGCCGTTGAGGCCGCGCTCAATGTGCTTGCGGTATTCGACTAACGCGCCAGGCTTGGTGGCGAACTCGAGTCTTTCGCTATCGGAGAAGACGTGTTGTTCGAGGCCTTGCACGGGTGAGACCCATGTGGGCTCGCGGATGAAGGTTGTGACTTTCTTAACGTGTGGTTGGATGGTGGGGAGGACTTGAATGCCAGAGGAACTGAAGTAGTTAGTTGCTGAGCTGGGGAACCATACGTAAGGCACTTACCCGTTTCCAATCAAGCCAACATGGCGGCCTTTAAGGTCAACGTTGTCGTCCCAATTTGCGGTATGTAATAGTGTGCCCTTGTACTTGTCCAGACCCGGTATCGCGGGCCATTGCCAGTTGTTTAGAATACCCGACGCGTTAACCAAGATGTCGCAATGGTCATTGACGATCTGGTTGCTCTCTAGGTCTTTGACCTGCACATCGTATCCTCCTCTCTGCTTGTTCCATGTTGCGCCAACAACCTGGTGTTGTGTCTTGATGTATTTGCGGAGACCGTACTTGCGCGCGAAATCGTTAAAGTAGGCAAAGATCTCTTTCGAGCCGGCGTATACTGCGGACCAATCTAATTTCGGCTCGAATGACCAAGTGTAGTTATGCGAAGGAACATCGCACGCGCATCTTGAATTGAGATGTTAGCAAGGTTCTGCTAACTGCGCCGCTTTGCTCCAGCCGGTTCGGTAAATCATGGGGCGAAGGATGCATGATCCCCCGCAACAACCATTCGGATCTGCACTTACCCCGGATATCTATTCTCGTACCAAGTCCCCGAAACCTCGGCGTTCTTCTCATATACTTGGAGACTATAGTTTGAGAAGTGCTTTTGCAGCTTGTATGCCATCAAAAGTCCCGAAGCACCCGCGCCGATACAGACAACGCGCACATGGCGTTGCGCGTGAATTGGACCCCGTAACCGATGCTGAGCATCAGTCTCTGGCGCAGCCGTGGATGGGACGATGAAGCCGTCTGCCATTGTGGATAGTGTACAACTAGCGGGAAGGTGAAGAAAAGCAAAGTTGAAGCTGAGCAGTGAGTGGAAACCGTTGCCGCTACGAGGGCTCTTAACCTCTTAAACTTTGCTCCGGTGTGTTTGCACCGCAAATCCCCAGGCTTCAAGAGTCAGGTCTTAGCTCCATGACTCCACATAGCGAGTCAATCTAATGGAAGCCTGAATCTGGGGTTACGCGAATAATGTGAATGCATGATTAGAATATCGAACGACGGTGACGATTCGTGATGTGGGCTAACGATCCCAATGGCTACTCACGAGTTTTATCTGGCAAAGCATTTCCGAGGGTTGCACAGACAACAATGCCAGGACATCCAAGTCGCGCAATGATGAGTGATCTGTTAGACGACCCATTAGCCAATCGAAGAGGCGTTCGGAGTAGCCAGATCTTTCTCGGATATGGAAGTTGCGTCTTCCTTTTTTGCGGGGATTAGGTGGAGAACTGGGGTGGAGAACCTCTGCCGAGGTGCGACCGACCAGGCAAAGCACAATTGCGTCGAAGGTCAAGTTTGACAAGAGGACTACGTGTTTTAGGACACGTGTGAGACGGATGTTGATAATTCAGGTCTTGGGCTAGTACGATGCTCTAGACGATTGTGTATCCTCCGTCCGCGACTAATGTGGCGCCAATCATGTAACTTGCCGCTTGGGAATGTAGGAATGCAATACAGTCGCCGATTTCCTCCATCTCCGAGTAGCGGTGAACAGGGACTTTCTTCCTCTCTGTTTCCATCATGTCGCCCTGACTCATGTGCTCCTTCACTAGGGGTGTCATCACATAACCTGGGGAGATCGCGTTGATTCTGATACCCTTGTGTGCGAAAGCGAGTGCATCTGACTTCGTGAGGCCAATGACAGCATGCTTGGACGTAGCATATGCGGTGGCAGGCACATTGAGTGGTGGTGCAACCAGGCCGTACATCGATGCGACGTTGACGATAGAGCCCCGGTATGATCGATAGGAGTCCGAAAGCTTCTCTTGCTTGAGCATCTGGCGGATCTGCGCACGCTGGCATTGCCACACGGCGATGGTATTGACAGCCATGACTTTCTCGAAGTCGTCTTTAGGTATTTGATCTGTCGTTTTGATCATTCCACCTATGCCAGCATTGTTGACCGCGTAATCCAGCCGTCCAAATTCCTTTACCGTTTTCTCTATACTGTCATCAACGGCTTTCTCATCGGTGACGTCGATTTCGAACGTTTTGACAGAGACATCTGGTGAGATCTTGTTCAGTTCGCTGACGGTCTTGGTGATGGGATTGCGATCCAGCAAGGCGAATGAGCGCACGCCTTGCTTTGCAAGAGCATATGCAGTGTACTGGCCGATACCTTGAAGATGTCAGCTCATTGGTCGGATATGCTACACAGCTTGACCAGACATACCGGATCCAGCACCCGTGATATATGCTACACCCTTTAGTACGAAAGACATGTTTCCTTGCTCAGCGTGTACTCTGCAAGCTGTACTGAGCTATCAATTGTCAGGTCCACGGAATGTCAATGGTACGCACTGCTGCCACCACTCCTGCTGTTAGCCTGATGTTACGAGTCAAGACGCTGTCAGCCTTAGAGAGCACCTTCAACATGCACTGTCGATGATTTCCTGCAAGCCTGCTGCTGTCAGAGATGCTTGTAGGCGGGGTTGAGCTCAATGTCGGCTGCGGTTTTCCTGGTGATAACAACAACAAGCGAGTCATGTCGGCCCTACTCCACGCACGCCTGTCAAGTTGCATCTAGGATATGATCGGACGATGGAGAAGATGCGAACGTGTGCCGTTTATCAACAAAGTGTTTACGTGAACTTGACAGCGCGCATGGACTTGTGATGCACGGCAGGCCGCTGCATGTTCGATTGGTCGTTTTTGGACACGGAAAATATGCCCGTTTTGACAGGGGAATGACAATGAAAAGCTGTTGTGGCTTTCGCTAGAAGTGACAGCAATAGCCTAGTCGTCGGAATACTTTGTTTTGATGCACGTCATCCGGGCACGTGTTTGCGTGTCTTAGCGCGGTTCCAGGCTTCAGGGAATATTCGCCACCACGTACGTTTCTCCCCCTGCAGCCACCCGCACCCCTCACCGCCATGCGCGTCGTATCATGGCCCCAACTCCTCATCGAATCGCACAAACATCTACCGAGCTCAAAAAACTGGCCAAGAAAAATGGCCCGCGTCTTAACGAGCGGCAGCAGAAGCAGCTCGACCGCGAGGCCGAATTAGAACAGCGCGCCGCCCGCGCCCGCAAAGCCGAGGAGAGTCGCAAAGCAGCCAAGAAGAAGCGCGAAGAAAAAGAGGCGAAGGAGGCAAGAGCAAGGCAACAGATTGGTGTCGGACTAGCGACTCAGCTTGCTGGATATAGTCATACGCAGGCGCAGTTGAAGAATGGCATGGAAGCATTCCTAGGACTGAGCAGGAAGAAGGAAGAGGAGAAGCGTAAAAAGAACTTGGAACTCACCAAGAAGCTAGAAGAGATTGCGGAACAGATGGAGAAGGAGCCATGGGATGACGACGATGAGGAAGACACGGTAGTTGATTTGCTGGAGACGACTGCATCCTCCGGACAGCAGTGGGCCGATGACGACTTAGACGACGACACACTTCTCGAAGCACATGATATGGTCATGTCAGACCCGGTAGAGGAGCTACAGCCTGTTGTCCGGCCTCCCGAGTCTGTTGCTCCTATCGCGCCTGCTCCGCCCGCTATCGCACAACCCCTTGTACCTGTTCACCCTATCGCCCTCGCTCCGCCCGCCGCACCAAGTCCTCCGCCACAGTCAATTCCTGCACAGGATGATCGCGAATTCGCGCGTACTCATGGACCCATAAATAAAGCGATTGAGGCTGCCTTGGACAAACTGCCCGAGCCTCTGATTGAACTGCTGTCACATGATCTTTCGCTCAAAACACCAGACTGGGATCCTTCACTAGGGCTGCTGCACAAGCTGAATCCAGTAGGGCTACCACCACATCGTCTGCGCGTCAAGGTCGGCTGCACTGTAACAGTGCTTCGGGATCTTAACACAAGCAGTCAGTTGTCCAAGAGCCAGCACCTGCGAGTCTTACGATGTGAGAACGATCGACTAGAATGCTTGGTGTTAGATGGGCAGTTACAGGGAACTAAGACCTTCCTGACGCGGGTTCCATTTATCGCAAAGTACAAGAATCTGGATCAGCATCCTTTTCAACGCACACAGTTTCCCATACGTGTGGCCATCGACTATACACCGTCCGGCGTGCCACGGGATACATCAAGATCAGGATTCAAGCTCCCTTCTATACCTGGGCGCATGCCACCTCCTAGCTTGGCGAGAAAACCGACCCCACCTGCTGTCAAAGCAAGGCCTACCATAAACCAAAATCCAGGCTTCAAGCTCCCTGGAGTTCCAGCATCGAAATCCAGCTCTTTTAATGCGGTTGAACCCACGTCCGTTTTGAAAAAGACTTCGTCAGTACCATTGCCACCGACCGACTGCTGGGATGATTTCTTTGAAAGCAGTACCCAGGTTTCCCGGGAGCTTGCTTCAGAAGCAACGCCCGCAGTCAAAGAGCCACCGAAGCCTTCAACGATTACTTTGCCCTCGATAGTTGATGACATGCCTCCTATATCAACCCAAGACTTCGACTTCTCTCTGGATGATCTTGACGAAGAGCCGCGGAAAGAGGAGAAGAAATGTAAAGTTGCTCCCGTCACGCACGTTGCCCCTAGCAAAGTTTCTGCACCACTGCAGGCGAATTCAGGAACTCCTCGGCCCGCACAAAGACCAATGTCTTTGCCGCTTCCCTCTGAGCTAGCAAAGCCTTCGGTCAACCCCATCTCTAAGCCGGTAAAGCCGTTGACCGGTCCTGTAAGAACTGATGCCGCTGATACGCAGAAAGAATCCACGCCACGGGCTTCTGCGAACTCAAGCAGGCCATTGACTACTTCGAGACCCCCTAAGAAGATAGCTGGGAAGTGCCTGAACCCAGGTCCCTTTGCTTATGGGAACCTCCAGGAACAACTCGCGAAACTGAGGGCGTCTCAGCTACCAAAGTCCATGACTGGCCCTTATGCGAAGAGAAAAGCTACAACAACGCCATCCGGACAATCTGCTTCTCCTCCAGCCAAGAAGCAATGCGCGCCGACACCGACACCGCCTTCGAAACTATCTGCTGCGGCGCCGAGGACGAGCCAGTGTTTCGAAGACTTTGCTATGTCGACGCAGGAAGTGGCTTCTTTCTTTGATGACGATGACGATAACATGAGTTTTAGGTCGTCACCACCTATTACAGTATGAGTAATGAGTATTGAATAATATATGATGATGGATGCATGGCCGCGGGATTGGGGGCTACGGATTGGGAATGATACCCTTCTTTTTTTTTCGCTTTTTGTTTACGTAGATGATGAACTATGGCCCGTACGTTTCAACAAACGTTTTTTTGCCATCTGTCAACGCTCTATGATGGTGTTGCTTTAAGCACGTGCGGCAACTGCCATCCGTCTGAATGCCATATCAGCGGCTTGGCATCTGTAGCAAGAAGGTGTACTTGCTATTCCATCTATTATTGAACCGTTTTACGTGATGCTCCTTGGACTACAGCTATCAGAGTGATGACTTAAGGTCGCCGTGAGTCTCAGCGATCGCTTTTTCACTCTTCCGAATGCTGGCTTCCCAACCTGGATATTGCGCGTCATACCATGCACGAATACCCTCCGTCCCGTTCGTAGATATACACTCCGCGAGGCTCACACCATCTCTGATAGCCGCGTTGGCACCCTCTCCCCCAATGATGGGCTCGGCGTGGACAGCATCACCCATGAAGAAGACCCCCTTTTTCGCCAGTTCTTGAAGTTCCTCTAGCTTCACCTCCACAGTGCGCATAAGCCACGACAGTACTCTCTCCATCTGTAGCTTCTCCTTGTCGAAAACTTCCCGGTAGGGCTGCTCCAGATTCTCCAGGGCTCCGATCTCGTCGTAAAACTCGTCTGGGATATCCGTCGCCCCGGAGACCGGTCGATTCGGCCTATAGAGTGGATCGGAACCGTTATGGGCTGGCCGTGAATACACCCAGCTTATGCTCACTAGGTCTCCCATCTCTTCGTTGACCTGAATGTTCATGACCACTTCTCCGCGCTTCAGCTCTATCATAGTCGAGTCTTGCATGTGAGGTGCGTATACGCTATCCCAGAGAGCTTTTTTCACTCGGCGTTTGCCATTGAAAGCAACGAATGGTAGGACTTCCAATGGTGTATCAGGCGATAGTGACTTCCTCGTGTTTGAGTGTGGCCCGTCGACACCGATTATAACACTGCTGTCCACCTTCTGGCCGCCATTCAAGTGGAGGTTCATGCCTGAAGGCCCTTCCTCGACTTTCTCCAGTGCATGTTCCCATTGGACGTTCAGCCCTTCGCGAAGAAGTCGCTCCAGTTTCTCGCGATGAGCTCGGAAGGAATCTGCGTCGATGTCTCCCGGACGAACAAGGGCCCGTGGATTGATCTTTCCGCTACCGCCTATCGCGCCGTCTACTGCGATACGGCGCTTGAAGGTCCATTCATCTATCTCCAGAACTTTGAGAAGTGGCCGATAGGATGAGGCGTGGAGTGTAACTCCGTAGCTGTGTCGAGGTGTAGAAGGCATGCGCTCGTACAGAACCGCTGGGATGCCGTGTTTCAGAAGACATCGCGCCAAGGTCAACCCTCCTATACCTGCACCAATTATGCTGATAGGCTGCTGGGTCATCGCGAAGGCTGAAGATGCTTGTGTTTGACCGGAAGAGGGGCTGTGTCCGGAGTCAGCGCAACAGAATAAGACAGGGCATGGTCGGAAACGTCGCTCTTATGAAAGTGTGCCTAGAGCTTCCCACGTCGCCAAAACTTGTAAAACATCTGCGGCTGCAGATATACAGCTCATCGATCGCTGGGAGTAGATAGCCTTTGGCGATCGTGTGCCGCGTGATGCAGATGTGGCTGCAGGCAGCTGTGTGTTGGGACGAATGGCTGCGAGCTTATCCGGCCCCCACCGGGTCCTGCAACCTTGATCTCCAATCATACACGGTCTCACGAATCTACCTTCGCGCCCCCAGACACGCCCTGAACGCCTCTTCCTCAGCTGCGCATGTACTCATGCCACCGGTGTAAGCCATGTATTGCAGCCAGCAGCTAATGTCAGATCGTCGATGGCATTCGCACTTTCACCTTTTCATCCATCCCTTGATGAAGCAAGACTTATGTTCGCATGGCCGAGCTAGGCGTGGTCTCCGGTGTTGCTGGATTACTATCGCTAGGAATCACGGTTTGTAAGGGCATCTTGGTCTACTACGATCAATATAAAGGCCAACGAGATGACATCGATACCATGTGCGCGTCGGTGGAGCGCGTCGGCAAGACCCTACTTGCCATTTCCTCGTTGATAACGGGCAGGAAATATACACAGTCGGTCGTCGACATCGTTAATTCGAGTATCGTGGCTTGCCAGCAAGGTCTCGATGATCTGTCGAAAAAGCTGGGAAAGATCAGAACGCTGCCTCCTGACAAAAGCCTGGACACAACACTCGCAAACATGAAGCGGAAACTCATGTATCCTTTGCGACAGAGCACCTTGGTCAAACTGCGCGAGATCTGTGACGATTTGAAGGAGAATCTTGGACTGGCACTTGCGGCGCTTAATATGTATGCTTTTTTTCCCTAAGAAATCTGTGCGTGTCAAGAAGATCCAAGACTAACAGAAAGTAGTGACGCCTCAATAATCGCACACCAGCAACTTGATGCTTTGACTGATGCGTCGGCTGTTGCAATGAAGAGTATAGGCAACATAGAGACACGTGTGTCTGAGATCAGTGTTGGTGTCGGCACACTACTTTCGGAGCAAGAAGGTCCGTTTGAGAATGACAAACTTTCACGATGTTGACTGACGACCTCGAAGATGCTCTGTTGGCCAAAATGTACGCCTGGTTGACACCCTTGACGACGGTGTTTTGGAACAAGCATCGCGAAAGTCTCTCCACCAACGTTCGCCAGGACAACAGTGCCCGGGAACTGCTCAAGAATCCCGAGTTCAAAGTATGGCTTAATCAAGTAGGAAAGACACTTTGGTGTACGGGAATGCGTAAGCGTCTTTGAGCCTACTAATACTTCATCGTCTAACATTGCTTGTAGCAGGCATTGGCAAGACCATCAATATGTAGGCACCCTTCCCTGCTCGACCTCGGTTGAAGGCTCATTGACAATGTGCAGTGCCTATATAATCGACTTTTTATTGCAGCTCAGGAGAAACAGTAACATCGGTGTAGCATTCGTTTACTTCAGCTATAAGGATGGCGAGTCACAAACCCCAGTCAACATCATGGCTAGCATTCTCCAACAACTCATCACGCAAAAGCCCGACTATATTCAGGATTTGAAGGATATGTACACCAGGCACATCCGTGACAACACGCGGCCACTTGTAGGGGATATCTCGGCGCTTCTGCAGAATGTGGTCTACGCCTTCGGAAAAGTCTTCATTGTTATCGATGCCTTGGATGAATGTTCAGACACAAACGACGTTCGAATGATACTTCTCACTGAGCTGAGGAAGCTACAAGGACGAGCATCTCTACTCGTCATGTCAAGACCGATTCCTGGCTTAGAGAAGGGCCTGGAAGGTGCAATCCGAATTCGCGTAGAAGCAAGCACTACAGATATCAGGAACTACCTGCAACAGCGCCTGGACGCTGCGCAAAGCATGCAAAAGCATCTCCAAGCAGAGCCGAAGTTACGGGACCATATTATCTCATGTATCACAGACAAGATCAAAGGGATGTGAGTAGAAGTTCATTAGAAGAAAACATTAGACACTGACGTACCTCCAGGTTCCTTATGGCTCGCCTGTATCTAGATACGCTCGTCCACAAAACCACTCGACGCAAGATCAAAAGCACACTGGAAACTCTACCTGAAGGCCTCGACTCCGTCTATGAAGAACTGATGATCCGGATCAAACTACAGAACCCCAAGGATCACGCCGAACTTGCGATCAAAGTCCTCGGATGGATCTTCTACGTCGTCAAACCCCTGACTGTGACCCAAGTACAACACGCCCTAGCTATTGAAGCTGGAGACGACTACCTCGACGAAGACGGCATACCAGATCGAGATTTATTAGTCTCAGTGTGCGCAGGCATGGTCATGATCAACGAGAATAGCGATACTATTAGTCTTGTACACTATACCACACAAGAGTACTTTCAACGCCGCGGCAAATTCCGCCTCGATCACATGAACAGAGACATAGCTATGACATGCCTGACGTACCTAAAATTTAACGCCTTCGACCTGCATGAAGACGACGTCGCATCCCTCGACGCCATCGAAACATTGGTACACGAGTTTCCTCTTCTAGCCTATGCAGCACAGCACTGGGGCGACCACCTCCGGTCGAACACCGACGACGAAATCGTGACACTAGCCCTTGAACTTCTAGAAAAAGACGGCCGAGTTCATCTCCTAGCTTCCGTCAAAGACTACGCCGACAACCTGACACGAGGAACCTACTTTCGTCTTCGCCGTCGCGTTCTTGGTTTATCACTCGCAGCGTGCTTCGGGCTGACCACTGTAGCAACCCGGATGCTCTGCCTGGGCGCTTCCATGGACAGCGCAGATTCAAATGGCGAAACAGCACTGCATCGCGCAGTAGCCAGCGGACATGGCGAAACATCAGCCGTCCTCCTCGACCACGGCGCGAGCATCGACGCGCAAAACACCGATGGCTGGACAAGTCTTCACCTAGCCTCCGCGCACAGTAACGACGCCCTCGTCGCCCTGTTACTACAACGAAATGCCGATGTGAACAAAGTAGACGGGTACAACGCCACGCCTTTATACCGCGCCGCGGAGTCAGGAACAGAACGGGTCGTACGGCAATTACTAGCACGACGCGCGGATGTGCTTACGAAAAACAGTTATTTGCAGACTGCGCTGCACCGGGCTGCTGATAACGGGCATATCGCTGTAGTCGAAATGCTGGTTAAGCATGGTGCGGATCTGAGGGCAAAAGATCATTATGGGTATACGGCTTTTTACCGGGCGGCGGATCAGGGGCATGATGAGGTTGCTAGATTTTTGCGAGATGCTATGAGGAAGGTTTGATAGAAGAACATTATTGTAGATTAGATTCATCGCTGTCACTAGGATATGTAGCATAAGCTCTAGGTTGTCGCCACTTATTGCAGTATGAGTTATAACTATTGGATGACAGAAATTGACGGATGCGTGGCCATGGGATGGGGGGCAACGAATTGGATACGATACCTTTTCGGTCTCTTTGTTGGGTATAGATGAAGGAACATGATCCATGGGTCTTAGTAGATGTCATGAATTCGCTCACTCGACTTTCTCGCCCCGAAAGCTATCGCGAACAAGTCGCACGCTGGGATACAGTATCAACCGGCAAGGGCGCTAATTCTTCTTCTATCATCCCGGTTAGCGGCTCGGCGCCCCACTGCAACTTGGACCCTTTGATTTAATCTCCTCTCACTTTTCCACATGTGGCCACTAACGCACCAATTATAGATGCGGTGTACTCTCAACCCTACAGCACATGCCGATTGAGAGCAAGATGATCGCTGTAGTCTCTCGCCCTCAGCTCCGCTATAACGACGGCATGCTTGTCAGACGGCCAATCACCTTCCGGCAGTAACTCTTTCTGACTAAAATCGTGTGTTTCACACAGCGCCAAGGGCGCAGGCAACGATGGGGGCCAAAAGCACAAGGTTGCATGCTCAGCCTTATTTCGTAGTCGGTGGCCTCGCGAGGCGCACCTGCTAAAAGTTCACAAACACCGTTTTTCTCGCCGAGTGGCTCACCACAATTTCCTTCCCATAATCCACGGGAAAATGAGTCATCGAGTGGACGGTCCGGAGCGGCGCTCGTTCTTGTTTCACGAGGTGCCACAACTTCGCTCCGATTTCGATCCAGTGATCCAGCCAGGACAAGAAAGCGCGGCGAACCGACTACTGGGAAGAGATGGGCAAGAACAGAACACTGACGAACGGACTCGAGCCAGCGTGTCTCAACACCAATTCCATCCTAATGACAGCTTCGTGTATTCGGATGACGGGCAGTCGCGTTCTCTGCCACCCGACGAGACTACCAACAAGCATTTAGCACAAGTAGGCGCCCATAGTGTCCCTTTCTCAGAAAAGGCCAAAGAACCCGTATACTGGAAAGGAAATACGCCATGGGCTTTAACTTGGGAATTTCTTGGAATAGTCGTTTCGATATGCTTTCTTAGTAGGTCTTGTGTCCGATACGTACGAAGTATAGCTAACGTGCGAATAGTACTTGGCGCATTCGTTGTGCACCTAAAAGATCAACAGGAAAGTGCTTGGTCAATCAAAGTACTCCAGGCTACACGAATCGCACCAACCTTATGGCCGATTTTCTTTTCTGGTGTATTGGGAAATGCGATTCGTGCACTTGCCGACTGGCGCGTTGAACGTGGAATCGACCTACTGGTACGAAATGAATCATACATCATGCGTGGCCTGGCTAATCGATGATATACAGGCTTTGGAACAGCTAATGGGCTCTTTAACGGTTAGTGTGAAGCGTACAATTTTTCAATCTGACTGGTGCTAATGCTCATACAATAGCTTGCTGGTTCCGTCATTACTGTTTTTAAATGGTCAATTCTGAGAATCTCAAGTATAGTTCTACTATTACTATGGGCTTTCAACCCTCTCGGGTCTCAATCCTCGTTTCGGGGGATTTACTTGAGAGACCGAGAGGGATCTAGACCGGGGAATATCGCCTACTACAACTACAATCTCAGCTCACAGGTACAGTTGAACTCGATCTTCGACACCCAAACACGCGTCAGGCCCAGACTTCGCGCTCTATATTCCTCAGCTCTTTACGACGTCGCATCCGCCACTCAGTATGTCGACAAGACGAACAAAACGTACCAAGATATTGTTATCACGCTCGGAGGAGAAAGCTCAGCTGGAGTGCAAGCAGCTACTGATCTGTGGGGCAACATACGGATGCCTAACCTACACACTCTTCCCGAATTCGATGCGAATGAGCCACATCGTTGGGTAAATGTGCCCTGGCAGGATTCAGTACACAACTACTCCAGTCTTGTCGGCGAACATTTTGCTGGCCTGGAGCGAAATTTCACTGGCAACACAACGTTCAATACAACCGCAAGCTATCTAACGTTCTCAGTAAGAGACGCTTCTCTCCCCGTTTTTTCTTGCCCTCGATCTAACAGATTTCAGTGCTCTCCTTGGTTGAATATCAACGGCATGAAAGAGTCAAACGAATGGGTCTTTAACAAGTTTCAGAAAAACGTGTCGGAGCTGATAAACCCCCCTAGAACAGGAGGCATGAATAACTTCTTTCTGGAGTTTTCCGAGAAGCAAGTATGGAATGATACTACTCAAAGTCACGACATTATGTTCGTGACGAGACGCGACCCGCCCGCCTATCTGTCCATCACACAATGCTCACCTCAGATGACATACGTCGACGCTCAAGTGTCCTGCATATCAAAAGGGGCTTCGGGAAAAACCGATTGTGGTGTCAACGCAGTACGGGAGACGCTCACAACCACTAACCCAAAAAATCTTACCGTCTTCGAGCCTCGAACGTATCGCTGGCCAAATTCGACCTTAGAAATGCGTCCATCGACACCCACTGATCTCATGCACACATTCATGGATCTAGTCGATGATAATAAGCATAATTCTGGCACATCTGGCGTAGTGGAGTGGTATCTTAGAGACCCGCTTATCGCAGCCAACGATCCTGGGACACAAACGTATGCAAACTTGGGCGATGTCGATATCAAGGTTTTTGAGCAAAGATTCTCACTGCTGTGGAACACGCTATGGAAAGTCAGCACTCAACATGCAACTATCAATGGTGGAGGTCTCACGCCGTCCCCTTATAACGATACTTCGCTTCATCTCAATACTACGTCGACGATTGTATTTCCGTTACCGGCCACCTACGCTCTGGACATCCCATGGATCATTCTCTATTTTGTATCCGTGGTGATCATGTTCTTCGCGGCCGTCTTCTCTTTGATCATGCATGACCGCTGTCATGCACCCCGAATCTTGGGCTATGTCAGCAGCCAAATAAGAGACTCGAGATATTTCCACGACCGCGAGATACAAGGGAACAGTGCAACAGACGGAACAGGGATGACAAGGCGATTAGGGCACTTGAAAGTTATGATCGCAGATACCAAGACAGATGAAGATGTGGGTAAAATCGCTTTTGTACCGGCACATGCCGAGAGCAGAGTGAGAAGGAGGAGATGGTATCAGTAAAGAGACGATGAGAAGGAGATGGTATCAGTAAAGAGACGATGAGAAGGAAGAGATGAGTGAGGCCCAGGCAAAAGTCGAACCGCGCGAGAATATGCGCCTACGAATTGAGATCACAAAAGACGAGAATTTATTACTACAAGATACCCCAGAACTCTTCGGGTTTAAGACCCCACTTCTTGCAAAGCTCCCTATATCTCTCCGTGTACCCTTCTGCTCTCTTCCTAAATCCTTGCGCAGTCTTCATCTGATCTCTCCCCACCTGGTGTCTATGCGCCGAATCCGGCCCATCAGCCACTCTCACAAAACGTGCATACGTCCACAGCTCCGGCAACGGCGTATGTTGCGTCAAGCCCTGACCACCATATATCTGCATAGCCTCATCGATAACCTTGAGCAGCGCATTCGGCACCATAATCTTGCTCTGCGCAATAGCGTATTTGCCCGCCTTGTTACCCTGCAGATCCATAGTATCCGCGGCATTAAGCACCACCAACCGCATAGCATCAATCGTCATACGCATATCCGCAATACGCTCAATATTGCTATCAAACTCGCCGATGAATTTGCCCCTTGGTTTCTTCCGCGGCTCCATGCATCTCACGAGCGCGAGCTCAAACGCGCGTTCTGCCTGGCCGATGAGGCGCATACAGTGGTGTATGCGACCGGGACCCAAACGTCCTTGGGCAATCTCAAAGGCGCGTCCAGGACCGAGGATGATGTTCTCGAGCGGCACGCGCACGTTGTCGTAAATGTACTCGCCGTGTCCTTCAGGCGCCCAATCGTATCCCATGATGGTCAGATTCCTAACTTGCTTCAGCCCCGGGCTGTTCGCGGGCACCACCAACGTCGTATGTCTATTCCACGCGTTCGTATTGTTGGGGTCGGAACAGCCCATCAGGATGAACAGTTGCATTTCCGGGTTGTACTGGCAATTGCCGTATAGTTTACGTCCATTTATAATGACTTCCTTGTCGGTGATTTCCATCTTGATGCCGACTTGGGTTGCGTCGGAGGAGGCGACGTCAGGTTCTGTCATGCTGTATGCCGAGGACATGTCGCCGTTCATGAGGGGGTGGAGCCAGCGCTTCTTCTGCTCAGGTGTGCAGTACTTGGCGAGGAGTTCGATGTTGCCAGTTTCGGGCGCATGGCAGTTCATTGTCTGCGGTACGTTGTTAGCGAAGCATTACGGAAGTATTGAATACAAGGAAGCGCACCTGTGCTGCCCAGTATACGCGCCCCATTATCTCAGCGCAGCACGAGTACTCTAGGTTGGTCAAGCCTGGGCTCTCGATGAAGTGGTTTGGCAGAAACAGGTTCCACAAGCCTTGGGCTTTTGCCTTCTTGCGCAGGTCGTGGATGATGGCCGGGGTTTCCCATCGCGTCTTGCTCTCTTTGAGCTGCGCTTTGTAGATGCGCTCAGCAGGTATGCATTCCGTCTCGACCCAATCGTATACTTGCTGGATCTTCTCGATTGCGATGGGACGCAGCTTGGCCTTCACCCAGGGCGGTATGCGCGCGAAGGCCGGGCTGCTGTTGATGTCGATGTTCAGTACCATGGTGTGTGTGTGTGTGTGTGTGTGCGTTCCTGTGTCGTGAGTAGTGCTATCGAGGTAAGTAAGGATGATCAAACTCCAAGATTAAAAGTCTACGCGCGAATACAGCAGACATGACTCGCTGCAGCAGTTGATGCCGGCGCGTTGCGATGCGTGTTTGCAGCCGAGGCGATGTTGTTTTTGGCGGGGAGTACCGGATGTCTTTAAGCGTGGGGAAGGCGGCAGCGTAGCAGCGAGTGGGGAAGCTTTGACCCCTGGCGTCTTCCCGCGTCGAAGTGAGTCGAGATGAGAGCTACTCCAGACACACTCCCACATGACGCCAAACGACGCAAGGGCCCAGCATTTATACGACAGCGAGCCCTCGGTACAAAATGGCTTTCGGGATGGAAGAATTACTCCACAACTTACACGACCGATCTAGGACAACATGGCTAACGAGGGGTTCGCGAAACCATGGCTTGAGTTCGAAGAGGAACTCGGCGAGCGCATACTCTTGAATCCACCCATCTCAAACATGACAGAGCAGTTCATGCGATATGGCAGCCTCATGGCGTCGAGATACACGTTTCCCGAACCCGATCTTTCCGTAAAGACCGAAGATACGACAACCAGTCACGGGACCAAGGTGCGCATTTACACGCCTGACGGCTATACCGGTGGAAAGCCGGTGTGCATGTACTACCACGGCGGCGGATGGGCTATGGGCGACGTGAACGGTGACGATCCATTCAGCAGGGCAATTTCAAAAGCCGGAGGCATAGTGGTTGTGTCTGTCGAATATGGCCTCGCACCAGACAATAAACACCAAGACTTAATGGACGAATGCTTCAATGCTTTACGATGGGCGTTGGACAACTCGAAGCGGCTGAACACCATCGAAGGGAAGTTTCTCACTGCCGGGCTTTCAGCCGGTGGTCAGCTTGCTTTCGCCGCTGCGCTGAGAGCCCGGGATGCAAGCATAGATGGGCTGGTTGGTGTTGTCGCACTTATACCCGTGACTGTGCACCCGGATGGTGTTCCGGAAAAACTTCAATCTGTGTACACAGCGATGGGGGAGCATGATCAGCACACTGTTAATACTGCGGGAGCGATGAGAGACTTCTGGAAGGCCTTTGGTGCCCCACCAACGGATATATACGGATCGCCCCTTCTTCATCCTGGAATCAAGGACTTGAAGAAGGTTTACATGGCTGTTGCGGGACATGACACGCTGAGGGACGATGGCGTGCTCATGAAAAAGATGCTAGATGATGCTCGGTAGGTTTCGTGTCTTTGTTGTAAGAGTTGATGCTGACTAGACTGTAGTGTGCCCGTCAAATTTGATTTCTACGACGGCTATCCACATTTCTTCTTCGCTTGGCCTTCTCCGAAGCTTGCTGAGCCGCAGAAAGAGTTCATGAATAACTTGGCTGAGGGTGTGAAGTACGTGTTGGCGGAGTAACACTAGCTGCAACTCACGTAGCGGTATGACGGATACATTTGACGACTTTTCGCTTCTTCTACCGCATATGCGCAAGTCACTCACGGTCAGCCTCGTCTTCTCGGCTTGCGATTATCGTATTGCTAAAAACGGGCCATCCTTGGCTTTCGAGTCTGTCCGCGCTCAGATCAGACTAACTACCCTGGTCTATGTGCCTTAGAGGCCTGACGGTCTAAAATTTATCCGGCAATCACAATAGGTATATTTCGATTTTATGAGCTATTCCTCCACATCTTGGCATGCGCGGTACGGGACGGGGCGGGAGGCCTAAGAGCGCGTACCGCCCTGGGGAAATAGCATGTTTCTTAGCTCTTTCTTGGCGTCTTAGAGGCTCTGCTAGTGACCATAGCCAAGCTTTTGTACGCATATTCGGCACGGCTTGTCCTGTTTTGACAGCATGTGCCAAGTGTGTAGACGTAGATGGTATTATCACGGTCTTAAGGCGACCAGCTACGTGCAAGTCACTCTCCAGATTCTCCTTCTCAGTGAGGGTTAAGTGTGTTCTTCTGTGGGGAATCCTTAACTCTGATCGCGCTACCGTCAGAAGGCACAATCGTTAGTGCGCAGGAAAGACTCGCACTCGTTCGATAACCTTGGTACTCTCACCCTGCGAATGGGCTCTGTATCATTCAGAGTCACCTTCATAATATCTGTTTCAATGTGTTCGGCATTCCATGAAGATGCCAAAGTTGGACATCATAGGATAGTACGGAGGATACGTTCACGATTGACCTGCGACGGAGCTGGCCGCTCTCAACTCTTGCCAAGATAAGGCGCACATATCTACGACCATCTTCGATCGAAGACATGATCGGCGATCAGTCGTGAGGCTTCATTCAGGATCCATAGACCCACCCTGTATGTTGTCAACAAGTCTTCTTCTGCTCCGAACAGCCGTAGCGGGAACTTGTCCAAAGTACAAAAGGAGGGCTTCATCTCATTGTACATCAGCCATCAACACAGCACAACAGCCTCCATTCGATTACGTATCTATCTCTACTCTACGCTTATCAACCATGCTCACAACCACAATCATCTCCGCCATCCTGGCCTTCACTCCCATCGCTCTCGCCAGCCCCATGGAGAAGCGTGACCCAGGCAACTTCCGCCTCTTCGAGCACCACTACTTCCAGCGTACGCTCATCTCACTCCTATGATCCGCAAATACCTATTAACAAAACCTCAGAGCAATGCGGACCCGAAGCCTGCACCGGCGGCAACGACCTCAACTCCATCAGCATATACGTCCACGACGACTGCAACGGCGGTGGCTGTGATGCCAAACCCACTCCGAACCTCACTCCAGGTGAGAGCTTCTGTGATCTGGAATTTCCCTACT
The DNA here is from genome assembly GCA_019059555.1 of Alternaria longipes. Taxonomy (NCBI): domain Eukaryota; kingdom Fungi; phylum Ascomycota; class Dothideomycetes; order Pleosporales; family Pleosporaceae; genus Alternaria; species Alternaria longipes. Next base: position 574,494 of record CM032460.1, on the reverse strand, counting down.
GTGGTGACCGCATCATGCGCCTCGTGAGCCGGGGTCCTGATGACTGCAAGGCTCTGGGCGACCTGAGCGAGGCGAACAATGGACAGGCGTATGCGACGTTGGTGGAGGGTGATACCGATGTGGGGACTTGCTCGGTGGACTTTTCCGTGCATAAGACTTGCAGTGTCTTCGCTGGAGGGTCTGAACATACTAGCCAGGTTTACTGTGCTTTCTTTTAGGCAGATATTGATGGAGATGACTGTTTGCGAAGGGGTAATACATAGCTGTATCAATTTCACTCATGGATACTGACAGAGATAATGCCACCGTGTTTTGCAGAAGGGTACTAAATTGACGTTCTCTTCGCCTATGGAAGATGTGATTTACTGCTGCATACAGTCGAGCAAGGTGTTTGAGGTACTTACCTTTACCGCAACGCGGTACAGTGTGACTGAACAGCGCTTTTTCTGTGTCATGTCATCAACATGTTTATCAAATCAGTGTCGAGGGCTTGCTTAGCGAGATTACCGTGATAGCTTAGGAAAAACGCTGTAGTCTATCTCCAAGGTATATGGCACATGGTAACATCAACTAATATAGGACTTTCGCTTGTGTGTAGCTTATAGTCTTGGGCCGGTAAGCTTTCGTGACGTCGATTACAATATGGATGAAGGTACCAGGTGTAGCAGAGCTTAGCTACAGGAAGGGATGCGGCACTACCATTTCTGTGCGCAAGACCAGCCGGATCGTGTTGTAAGCCACCTGTGGCATGTTTCAACACTACAAGGCCTAGCCACAATTACGTCCTTGTGAGGGGCTGCGCTTAAAGAGCGATGACACAGGTATACTAGAGCTGTGTTTGTTGGAAAAGAGAACTATAGATTACGACGCGGACACTGGATGAGGTTGAAAAGAGTGCAATGATAGCAGGAGAGAATGAGTCGTGGTAGAAGTTGATCGCATGGAGACTTAAGTTACTGCTTCTAAAATCAACGCGGAAGAATTGGTCTTCGGTTGGGAGAACGCTGCTGGCGGCTGGCTTAAGGCGGCACGAAGGTGTGTATGAAAGAATGACGAGGTTCTTTCGAAGCGTCACACGCCAGAGATTTGATTGGATATGGTCTGTTATTGAACATCCGTGGTTGTTTCCAGGTACGATGGTTCTTTATTATTAAGTGATACAATTTCAAGCCTCTTAGAGAGATGGCATGTGTTGCTAGATGCGACTGCCGATGCATTTGGTCACACAAGAAGATTCTAGATGTTATGTTGATGCACTTTCTTTATCGGACCCGTATTTTGGCATACGCATGAACACCAAGGTACCGAAGCCCTACGACTATCAGCTCCATAGTTGATTGGTCAGTTTTTTACGGCATTTGTCGATGCTCGCGATGCTCTGTTGCGGAGGTCATCCAATGCCGAAGTCTCGTCTGCATCTAGATCTGTCATTAGCTAGTGCACAGACCTGGCATAGCTTCAAAAGTCTGCGAATGCAATCTGTACTGGTGATATGTTTATGCGCCTCCCATAGAACGACTAGGCGACGGATGTTTACTGTGATAAACATCATCCGTCCAAGATACCCACCTAATTGATACTAACGATCATCTTTAGATAACGAAAGTGTATCAACTGTTTTTTAACGTAGCTTTCTAGATTGACTTTGGGCGTGTTCCTCTGGGCTGTGTATGCGTTGGAAATTTGCTAGCGCCGCTGTTGATCCTCTAGCACTTGACTGGAAACGGCTTTCTTGCACAATGTAGGCGGGAAGAGCAAAACATGATCTGATCGAATTTCAACTGACTACCGATGCGAGATCAATCACCTATCACTGGAAGCGAATGTGGTATGCGTTATAACATAATTGGCCCAAGGTACAGGGCTTGTGCCTTAGCAACATGCATTAGATCTTTACCGGTAGTGAAATACGAACTGTGGAAAATTTATTGGCTGAACATAAGAGCAGAGATCTAGTGCTTGACGCAGCCTTGGGCCTGGATGCTTAAAGGATGGTCAAACTGAAGGTATTTAGCTAATTTTGAAATCTCTTAAACAGAAACGTGATGATTTCCCTATCCGCAGGCTGTCACCTTCGCAGGGAAAATTAGAGGTAAGTCCATTGATTCAAATTTGCAAAGGTGTAGCTGATATGATCGAAATAGTCAAGGTAATTGATTCGAAGTGAACTGACCTCTTATAGGAAATGGACGTTGGCGAGCATTTCCCTTGATGATTGATGGAACCGTACTCACAAAACAAGTTCACTCCGATGGCTTCGATTCTGCTTGCCCATCCTCATCTAATCATTGCATAGTTACTTAGCGGCCACTCAACCGTACACTGCGGTCGCTAGCTCTAAACTTTCAACCGTGTCCTGGTGCTGGGTTTACGCAAGCACTTTATTGCGCAACCATTTCTCGCAATGTGAACTTGATAGCATTTATGGATACTAGGTGAGATCCCCAGCTTGGATTTTGGATGATGGGGATAACACATCATCGAGACTGAGCAGACGCCGCGGCGAACGTAGCTGAATATCTTTCTACGTGTTCTTGTAGCATGACCAGGAATGAAGCCTAGTTTCGGTCCGTCTCGCAACAATGGAGCCATTGGGTAAAGGCTGACTTGGCACTTTTGTTGTGTAAAGTTCTTACCTCGGTGATCGGCCGTGATTTGATTGGCTCGTTGCTTCCGGTCTGTGTCATCATGAGCAAATGTGGAAACACATTACGAACATTCAATCAGTTTGTCCCGAACGAAGTTTGATCAATCGCGATACTTGAACACTAGTGCAGTTGATGTGGGGGCTCTTCCTATCTCTGTTTCGCGAGTTATGAAGGCCATCAACTTGATAACGGCATATATCTAGCCTGGGCTGTCTGCATTATTTTCCTTCAGGAAACGCTACAATCCGATTCAACTCAGCCGTCATCATGACTTCGAAAGCATTCATGTTCTTAGATCCATCAACCTCACTAGCAAGCGCACAATCCTTTATTGCGAAGCATTTTATCATCGTGGGTGTTGCACTTATATACCTTGCCCTTGTTCGTTGGCTACGTTACAAGCGCATGGACAGAATTGCATCTCCATATGCAAACGGTAAAAGGCCGTTATCGAGCATGACTACGCAAGAAGCGTTCGAGATAATGGTCCAGCTGCAAGCGCTCGAGTTTCCCTACGCGATGGACAAGGCGCGAAGTGTTGCGCTTCTGAAGGTATGTGATGGTACTCTGACGCTTGTGGTACTGACGCTGACTTAGTTACGTAGGCGGGCGGGATACCCACCATGTCCAAATTGTTCGCCGTCACAGGCCAAAATAACATCAGAAATGCAGGAAGGCGAGCTGTTGATACGGAGATTCTCCTGCGCGAGTCACAGACACAGCCACGGGATTCTGAACGCTATATGGATGCAGTTGCACGAATGAATTACCTCCACGCTCGATATCGTAAAGCGGGAAAGATCCTAGACGCAGACCTTCTGCACACGCTGGGCGACGGAGCATTGGAGATTCTACACATCATAGACAAGGAAGAGTGGCGAGAGCTCAGCGACGTCGAAAAGTGCGCTGTGGGAATATTCCACCGCAACCTTGGCGAGGACTTGGAGATTCCATTTACTCCATTGAAAAGCTTTAAATCGGGATGGCAGGATGGGTTACATTTTGTGACTGAGCTGATCGAATGGACGAAAGAATATGAGAAAGAGGTTGCAAAGCCGACGGCAACAGGAGATCAGTATGTAAGAGTTTATGTCGACTCCGCTACGAACAAGATGGGCAAGAGAGTCACAGCGTTCATTAGGCGGGTTGTTAGTTCGGATCTGGATGATACAATGAGGACAAGCCTCTGCATCGAAGCCCCCGGGCCATTCATTTCTGCTCTCCTCTTCGCTATCCGGAACACCCGCAAGATTCTCCTCCGCTTCCTTATGCTACCCCGCCCAGAGTTTCTTGCTTATCATTCTGTCGCGTCCGTTCCAAATGCTGAAGGCCTGTATAACTTCAGTCATGGAGGTTTCCAGCCCTGGTATGTTCGACCTAGCTTGTGGTCAACTTGGAGTCCTGGGGCAGCGCTTCTAAGGATGTTTGGTGCTAGGAAACCCGGCAGCAAAGGCGATAGATATAAGCCAACAGGGTATGATTTGAAAACAATTGGACCGCCACCGCAAGAAGGGAAGGGCTCTGAGGAGATGAGGGCAGCAGTCGAGTTTATGAAGGGTCGGGGAACAGGGGAGTGTCCGTTTTCAGGTATGAAGCAGCGTAAGGATTTTGATCTGGCGAAAGGGTAAAATAGTCACGCAAAGGGATTCATGATGACTCAAGTCAATCAAAGCCTTGGGGGCCTACGGGCACGAACTGTATTGATAGAGTTAGATAGTAGACTGCCTTGCCACCGCCAGCAGAGAGAACGGTCAATCGGCACTGGCTATACTCCTACTATGAACGTCCACACTGGACTGTGTCGCGAAGAGGTACATAAGCTATTGCTAGTGATAGGATAGCATGCAGCCCCAGATAGCATATGACTTTCCGAACTATAGCTACTACGAGATCTCTGCTGTACTCTTAGACGTTACACTCTCTTCCCTCCTCTAATCGTCATAGCGCTTGTGGGAGCAGCTTTTTATCACACGACTCTACAGCAGCTATTTTCTCAAGATATATAGGCTCTTTCTACCTTTGTATAACGTAGGTGCATGCTTCGCGGATCAACAGGCTGTTATGAGGCGAAAAGAGGACTGCTAACAAGTTTGCGTTTGCTCCTATGTACATAAAAAGAACAACGAAAAGAAGAGTAGTATTCGCTTCATGTGTTATGTATCTTGCGTTCGCTATTACAGAGATAGACAAGTAAGAAGTCCTTTATCGTAGCTTCTTACACCATGGTTTCAAGCACACTGCTATCTAGCACGGTAAACTATCCTAAAGACGCTGCTAACGCTGTAACAAGATAGATTGCGATACGGGAACGTAAACTTATATAGTAGAGGTAGCCTCTTGATGATATTCTCGTATCTCTTATACTATATCATCTTAGAGTAGGTTGTGGCAGGCTATCATAGAAGTAGTTCGATAGAGTGCTAGTGTAGATATATCGGGAAGCCTGCTGACTTTCGAAGCATGCAGCTATATCATTTTACATTTTTATCCATGTTGTTGATTAGGCTTATATGTATCAAGTTATATTACGTTTTACATAGAAGTTGCAATGTTAGAGGTAGTCTGTAATACGACCTGGTTTGTTTCGCGCACACACAAAGTACCGTTGGTTTGTCAGCTTAGAAGATTGGCTTTTTCCTACCTAGAGATCTCATTCGAAGCTTTCGCGACAGCAACTTAAGACTCAGGCCTCACAGCATCTCATCAACAACCACACATATATGAAAGCTACCTTTAAGAAAGAAGGTATATCAGTGACAACGAAATACAACCAGGACAAAGGAAAGAGCGACGATCATAGTATCCGACAATGACTTGATATTGCTAGCTAAGCGCACTTCGATCGACGTCCAGCCGAAGACTGCTACTTCTACCTTCGCACCATCTAACCTTTCCTCGAGATGTCAACGTCGACCTCCCCAAGGGCACCAGAGTCCTGGTTCCAGTCACCAAGAGTAATGCCGTAGTCCTTGTTACGGTTTTGGATCTGAAAGTTGTTCGACTTGGAACCCCAAGGGCAGGACCAGTAAACGGTGCAGACTCTGTTGTCTCCGTCATAGATGTCACTGAGAATTGTAGTGTTAGTCAAAATAGGTGACGAACTGCGCGAAGTTGCGATCATCACTTACAATTTACCCTCGGTGCCGGAAGCGGAGTCAGAGCGTCCACAAGAGGATACCTTCTCGCTCGAGCCTGCGCCAACGCTAACTTTGTTCACTTCACCAGCGCCTATTTCCGCGTCTTTGTTGCCGTTCTTGTGGAATTTACCCCCTTGAAAGGTGCGTCAGCGATTGATCTATCGGAAGTAATACACGATGATGGTAAAGTGATCCGGAAACGGAGATGGGAAGAACCTACACATGGCTTCCGCGTTCTTGATACTGATCGATCCATTTCGGAAACTGTTGATGATATGGATGACGACCCATTGTGCGTATGCCATGATGAGACGATGTAGGTGTTGGAGATTGGTGAGATATTGGATTGAAGTGGTAGGTAGCGAGTGCTTGAATGCTGGGAGTGATTGCCTGGAAGCTCAATATATACCCAGTGGAGATTTTGCATGAGCTTACGTGTCTACAGCTTCTCTTACATGCACAAAATCTAACTCTGTGATTATGGAGCTTCGTCCCAGGAATAAACAACGACACCCTCATTCTCTCTCAGACTCTAGTTTGAAAAAGCAAGCACCCTATGGTTCTATGAAACCCAACGTAATTCTCGCTCGACAATAACCATGTCTGGAAAATGCTACTGACAGCCTAAGTGGGACTCCACTATCGATATTCATGTGCCTGAGACTGGACACCGGTCTCTGCAGTTTCCATTCGAAACAAGCAAGCAATTGTCGCCACTAGTTGCGCAAAGCGGAAGTTTGGAATGCAAGTGAGTGTAATGCGTGCGTATCTCTTCGTCATAGTATCCGATTCCAGCAAATGCGATGTGCAGGAGGGCTTCTCGCGAAGCCATCATGCAGGGCGATAAAGCGGTGTGGGCTGCGCAAAGCCATCCAAACGGACTCCACGATTGTCAAAGTTTCTTCGTAGCGAAAGCTAGCCTGCCATCTTGACGCACAGCATCACAACATCGCTAACTCCGCTACAACGGAAGATCATCCCTAAGCACTCTCCTACTCAAATTCAGATCACAGTCGATGAATCACGCCAATATTGAGGTCTTCGATAGCAGCCAGTGTATTATCTGTACTACACTAGACCCATATACAATATCGAAGAATTCTATCACGAGGGATAATGTCAACGAGCTTGGGCACGTCGATCTACCGAAACAGTAATGCGATTTTAAGAATAACTGAAATCCTGATTTGTCTAAGCTGACTGAGCTAGCAACAGTTAGAACCAATGCTGTGAGAACACGATTGCGAATCATCCTACTGCGATGTGATAGACCTAAACGTTTACGCAAACTATGTACGTAAGAAATAAATGTCCTGCCAAGCGCCCAAGTGAATTGTTCTCGTGCCGTCTGTGCACATTGAGATGCCACACACTCGAAGCATGCAGACATATCGAGCAGAGGCCGAGATTCGTAGCGAACTGAAATGTCTGGTGGAGATTGTCATGCAAGTCATCGCACGCCGCTACCTCGATTCGGAAAATGCGAACGCCACCAGAACGGCCCGATCCGACTACGCTAAAATTTACAGGCCCGGAGGTGCAGACGGAAAAACGGGAGGACGGTACGTTGCCCTTCGCATGCGATCCACTCCGCAAAAGCAAATCTCGTCACACGCGTCGTAAGGTTCTTTGTGTTGGAGGGAACGGAAAGCCACCGCTGCCTGGGGGGACAACGATCCGAGCCGCCCGTGAGCAACCCCGCCTGCAGACACGATAGTCTAGCCCAGTCATCACAGTTGATCTCTGGGTATAGCGGTGAAGTGAGGATTGATGCGAAGGACTGGCAACGCGTCCATCGAGTTCTGTCAAACCTTTCGGCGCCTAGGTAGGATGATCTCAATGCAGATGTATTCCTTGAACAGACCACATATGCTGCATGCAGCTGCGGAGGACCTTGTTGTGGTACGCAGATCTTGCTCGACGTATGGCTGACTTCCCGGCGCCTGGTTGCACGGATTTCGAGGTTGCATCTGGCTCGAAATCGAGGACTCCAGGTTGTACATTTATAGCGAAGATGTTTTAGCAAGACATTCCCGTACAATAACCAAGTATCTATTACTCTCGCAAAACGACACCCAACAATTCCAACAACATTTTTTCAACATGGGAGAAGTAGTTCCGTACAAGGCAGGCATGCAGCGTGGCCAAGGGTGAGACCTGCCTTCCGATTCAAAGAAGCGGCGAACTAAGCATTCTTCAAGTTACAATACCTATCTGCAATCGCTTTGTGTCAAAGATGCGGTTACTATCGAGCGTCACGATGACAAAGACCCTGCATTTCAGAGAGAGTATTATTCAGAGTTCATTGAAGAATATGAGTAAGTATATCGCATTGCCCAGGTAGCGTCACTTGCTTACGTAGTTGTCTCAGGAAGATAGCAAAGAGCATGAGAATCAGTGCTGGCGCCGCTGTCTCCGGATGGGGTCAAGAGGGCAATGTCAATGTCGATATCCTCAATCGTAGCGAGGTGTGTACAAATACTCATTGCTCTAACGATCATAGGCTGAGTGACCTATAGTTTGAGACCAGCACTTTGACATATGAGGTCAAAGTCTTGGTTCGGCATCAAGTAAGCGTGGTCGATAAGCACTCCTTCAACAAGATCCAGACGGACAACAAGCACGCTACATACGGCGACCGTTTTATCTCCGATTTCATGAAGGGCGGTCATTTCTACGCCCGTGTCTCTATCACGGCGAAAAACTCGTCTGAGACCAGCGAGCTCAAGCAATCGTAAGCCTCCACCGTTACCTGAGTACCACAGCTCTCCAGCTCTTTCGGCATTATCAGCATCCCGCTAACTCATTGACTAATAGCGCTGAAGTGGCTATGACTATGTACGGCGTTTCTGGAAAGATCACGCAAGAAGTTGAATCAGCCGTCAGCTCCATCAAAAGAAACGCTTCGGTCAAGATCACCATCATCGAGTCCACGGGAACTAGCAAGAGCGGTACCAGTGGAGGAGGCTACGCCGTCAAGGCTGAAGAGAGCTCTGACCTTCTGGCTGTGAAGGAAAAAGCAGACCAGTTCTATAAGGATGCGGATACGGGAAAGCATTCTTATGTGTTATTGTAGGTTGTCTCTCATTTTGGATATCAGATGAGAGATTCGAGGCTAACATGGCTTGGCGCAGTGCGGTGTTGGGAAAGTACAGGAACCTCTCGAACTTTGAGAACTATTTTACTCCGTTCGATTACCAAATCGCTAGTTTGAGGGTGAGCTGCAACCTACTGATTCGACACTATCCATGCTAACGATCTCGAAAAGTCCTGGGCGCTTTTCAACGACTTCACGCTATACAAGGCTATCGAAACCATGATCAAGGCTGGTAAGTTCACTTGCAGACATAGGCTACCTTGGCTAAGGAGACTTCCATAGTGCCGACTAGCAAGTTCAAGGGCGGTCCCGAACGGAAGAACCAATTGTCAAACCAGGCCATCAACATCTTCGAAAGTATACGAAACAGGGTGATCCGTATCTCCGAACATCCCGAGGAAGCCAAGCAGAAATCCGACCACATGGAACCGGACGTCTTTCGACTTGAGGTACTTGTAGGTTCATCCTCTCATACTGCTTTATCCCTTTTTGGCATTTTTAGCTAACTGCTTCTCCTTCTATAGAACTCAATTCAGACAAAGCTCTTCCATGCTCAATCTAAACTCATCCCTAACACCGACGATTACTGGACCGACGTGATTCTACCCTCGAAGGGCTCAGGCGAACAGCATCTCTTCACTTTCCCGGCCTTCGACTTCGGCGATTTGATCGGCACCGAGGTAGTATCCTTTGGGAAGAAGAATAACGGCGAAGAATACAATTGCCTGATTGGCGAGCGCGCGACGAGCCTCGATGGCTACAAAGAATTGAGTCACTTCTGGATCTTCCCAGACAGTGTCGAAAAGTTCGCCATGCAGATGTATGGAGTCAGCAAGGTCTCGACGAGGAACTACATGAGAGTATATGCAGCGGACCAAAGCGATATCGAGAACCCGAGGCCTTACCAAAGGTTTTGGTTCTTCGTGCCGTCCGCTTGATTGGATAGGTATCTTGGCGTGACGTCACGTCAGTCCTATCTCAGCAAACCTTCAGCAAATGCAATACAACACTCTCTTTATACCGATACAGTCTTGTGCAGCCTGCCTCTACAGTGCTATAGTTTACTGTGATCCAATTTCGGCATGGCGGGAGCTCAGCCAAGATCCACGCTTAGAGAAGTCTACCCCGCTTCGTCATCCCCGCACCTAGCACCTCTCCCAAACTTCAATTCTAGCCACGAGTCTTAGCCGGCAAACTATTCCGGCCACCGTTTTCCGTTCATCTGACTTGGCTAGGACAAGTCAGCAACCATGTTCCCAGCCCATCGGGATGACTCGCAGCACTGCCCCTCCGATCTTTCCAATCCTGTCGCGCCTATCATTCCATTGCATCGAGTGAATTAGAAGTGAATAGAAGGTATATATAACATTAATTGAAACCATCATAGTCCTCAAGCTATACCAAGAATCTCTAATGGCATACTGAGAACAATTCGTAATAATGAAAGCCGGTCAGTGGGATCCGTAAGTGCACAAAACACTTCCGCTACTACATAAAACTCACGCGAACTTTAGCAAGGAGAAAAAGGTCGTCGTGAACGATGTGCCGAAACCAACCGAAGCTCCAAATCAGTTTCTGGTCAAGATACAATCTGCATCGCTGTGTCACTCCGACCTCCTCCATGCTATGAGGCCGGACTACGCTGTCACGCTGGGACACGAAGGAGTCGGCTATATTGAGTCCATCGGTAAAGAGGCGAGCGACAGAGGCTTCCAAGTCGGCGACGCTATTGGCTTCAACTACTTCATCGGTGCTTGCTTTGAATGCGAAGGATGCATGGTTCACAATGTGCGATGCGAGACAGGTAACCAGAAACTGCAGGGTTTCGTAGTAGATGGATACTTTGCCGAGTACGCGGTCGTAGATTGGCAGAACGCTATCAAATTGCCCGAGAATTTGGATATGAGCAAGACTGCGCCACTGTTCTGCGCCGGTATTACAGCTTTCCATTCGGTGGATAGCTGCGAGTTGAAAGCAGGAGATTGGTTAGCGGTGATCGGATGCGGTGGCTTGGGCCAATACGCTATTCAGTATGCAAAAGCTGTGAGTTTGCATACGAGCATGTGACACCAATCGAAAGCTGACAAGATCTAGATGGGTATCAAGACCATTGGTCTCGACATCAACGACAATCAACTCGATGTGGCGAAGAAGGTTGGCGCAGACGCTGTCTTCAACTCCATGAAGAATAAAGATTATCTTGAGGAGATCAAGAAGCTCACTGGTGGTAAAGGTTGTCACGCTGCGGCTGTCTACAGCGCGTCAAATGCAGCATACGCTGGCGCGCCAGATGTTTTGAGAACAGGTGGACTACTGATGGTCATCGGTATCGCGCCTAACGGACTTGACTTCATAAACACATTTGACTTGACAACGGGACGGTACCGCATCAAGGCCGATAGCACGGGTATTCCTCAGCGGATGAAGAAGGCGGTCGAATTTACCGGCAAGCATAGTATACAGCCAGAAGTCGAGTTCCGCAAGATCGATGAATTGCCGCAGATGGTTGCGGATATGGAGGCTGGTAAAGCGGAGAAGAGACAGGTCGTGGTGTTTTAGATTCCTCGCTCAATGGATATAATTGAAATGTCTACGACAGACTCTTGTTGCCGAATGGACCATACTTTGGAGTTGGTCAGCGGCCAATCGCGATTGCATGTTATGTCGCCGTGACGTTGCGTGCCAGAACGCAAACATCAGCAATCTTCCAACAACCACCCGTAAAACGTGGCGATAGGTAGGTCTTATCGAGCGTACCTCTAGTTGTATTGACTCTTCACTAACCCCGCTTATTGAACTTGGCCTCCGCGTTTACCTCTAGTCGGTTATGCATGGTTACTTCTAGTGGCTATATCTGCGAGATGACCAAGTACATTAAGTCGCATACATCGCCGAGAGCGTGACGTTCAGCTCTGAAAAATAGCTCTCAATTGTGTGTCAATATGGTTTACAAAACCATGGATGTATATCGTATGCCATTTCTTTCACATATGCATCGCTAATACCTCAGCAGCACGACTTCTCATATTCACAGTTCGCATGGGACGAACAAGAGAACTACCAGCGTCAGTAAACCCCCATAGCTCTCATTCAACCCCTGATCCTCTTCTGACCCCTTCTATAGCCTGTATTAAACTCTCCTTCTTCTTCCGTAAATCTCCCACCGTAAGCGACGCCTTCTTTCAAAAGCACTACAACCACATTCACTCGGATCTCACCGTCGCCTGCAAGAAGTTTCACGCCGTCAAGATAGCCCGCTACGTCCAACTCTACCAATCACCCGGCCTAAAAAGCAAATTACAGGAGCTGGGCATGGACGTACTAGAATACGACGCGTGCAGTCAGATCTGGGTGAGGAAGTGGGAAGATTGGGAGGCGTTTGCGGGGAGCGACGAGTACCGGGCTGCGCTCATGCCGGATGCGGAGAAGTTCATGAATTTGGAGAAGGGGATTCAGGTCATGGCTGGGTGAGACTCACTTCCTTTCGATTTGGTTGGTTAGTGTGAATGGGTTACTGATAATGACGACGGAGCTAGATACGATATGATCTGCTTTGGAAAAGCGATTCCTGATTGCGATGCTACGGATGGGATTACGCGTGAAGGGGCTGCGTAGATCTGGAAGCCTCATTGGCGTAGCTTTGGAGCCGGGACTGCTGGGTCTTGGTAGTGGGAGGTGCGGAATAGTGCTAAACACGTGAATCTTCCAGGCCCTTCCTCAGCGACTGGAAGATCACTATTTCGCGATTATTGTATTAAATCCTGAACGACGTTGCTTTTGTACTGGCGATAAACGTGTGTGTTGTGTAGAACAAGAGCTCAGTAGTAGCGATCTAGGTATCGATGTCTCCAGCCTAGTTCAGCTCCTCTTCACCTCTGTAGTGATTGCATGTCTCTCCTTCACTAGCATGGGCTGCACGATGCGCCATGCTCTGGCACGTGTACTGGTCTTTGTCTTTGCTAGCGAAAGATAAAATTATGGGTATAGGGAACAAGGCCTCACCAACATGGCAAAGTTCGATCGGAAACGTTGTTCCAGGCGAAGACGATCCTCGCCCCTTGATCGTTCGTCCCCATTTCTGGTCAAGCGCTACGACCCAGCGCTCATCTTCTCCGCACCTAACCCCGGATACCCACTTCCACATCCACTACCCCGGATTATGGGAATGTACATCGATCTACTGGCAACAAGGGCGCGCTCCAGCCAATAGCAAAAGTTGGCTATAATGATTATCTGTGCTTCTGTGTATCCGAGATGCGGGGACGTCGAAGCCTGGATATCGGGGCTGTAGTGGCTTAACACGTTTGATTTGCAAACATGCACAACTTAATGAAGGATATATGCAAGCCGTGAGTGGTCTCTTTGCGACGATCTTCCTACTCAATCATACATTGTAGTACCTGCCTCAAGCGTGTATCCCGACACCACATCATCATGGCGATAACAGCCACGCGCGAAGGCAATGTTCGCCGTTCGTCAAAAGAGAAGACAGATGTCGAGCAAATCGAAGCCGTTACAACAACACCACCACAGACGCTCGTTTCTCCAGATACCACCACTATAACGCCGAAGACATGGTTCGTCATCTTCGTCTTGTCTTCAACGTTTGGTCTCTCCTTCTGGCCGGTACCTACAACCTCTGCGATGATGTCTCGGCTCGCCGTCCAGTTCGGTGACCCCACATCGAGCGCATGGTATATACCCGCGTACACGACAGCGAACGCCATCGGCTTCCTGATAGCAGGAGCAAACTCAGATCTTTTTGGGAGGAGATGGTTCTTGTTGTTTGGAAATGCATGTTGTTGTGTTGGGTTTATCGTTACCGCGACGGCGAAGGGAGCAGATCACTTTACAGCGGGATTGGCGATAACTGGTTTTGGAGGCGGCTTTGCGCAGATGGCTATGTGCAGTATCCCCGGTGAGTGACCTGGGCTGCCATGTGTGTGCCAGTCGGTCTGACCGTTGCAGAACTCTTGCCAAACAAGTTTCGACACATCGGTATTTGTCTTTCGGATGGTTTCGTCTTCCTCATCGTTATAATCGGCCCCATTGTTGGGAGGGTAAGTGACAACCTTGAAAAGACATCCTATAATGACTGATCATTAATCCACAGTACGCTATCGATGTTGATGCGTGGCAATGGGTATACTGGGCTGGTCTTATTGCCCAGTTCATGTCCTTTACATCCTTATTCTTGTTCTACAAGCCCCCGAAGCATCCCAAAGGAGTCCCATGGGACGAAGCAGTCCGAGGTCTTGACTATGTGGGCACTGCGCTCATCGTTCCAGGCATCTGCCTCACGCTTGTCGGCATCGTAAACACCACATACAAGCCAAGTTCAGACGTCACCGTCATAGCTCCTATGGTAGTTGGGCTGGTCCTGATCGCCGCTTTCGGAGTTTGGGAGACGCTGTCGAACACCAGGTTTAAGCTCTGTCCACCGCATCTGTTCCGGAGCCACAAGGGAAGAGAATTCACGGCGCCATTCATCGTAGCATTCATCGTAACGATGTTCTATTACTCCGTCAACATCATCTGGCCAACCATGGTGAATGTCTTTTACCTGGGCCCGAATGTGTCTCGGAGTACAGAGCTGCTACTCACACTACCACCAAACGTCGGCCTCGTATTCGGATCATTGTGCCTGATGGCTTTTGGCAACATGCTAGGACACTGGAAGTGGACTTTGATCGGCACTTGGACTGGGATGGTACTCTTTGGCGCCTTGATGGGTCTTGTGACTCCATTTAATCAAAGCTTGATGATCGCATTTTGCCGCATCAATGCTTCGTTCTTCGGGTGGGCGCAGTATGAATCCATCGCGTTTACACAACTTGGTGTGCCTCAGCAAGACCTCGGCTTCTCCGGTGGCCTGGCGGGCATGGCTCGTTATGCAGGAGGATCGCTTGCTCAAGCCATTTACACCACGATTCTCACCAACACGCAAACCACGCGTGCTGCTGCTACAGTTCCCGCTGCAGCTGTAAGGGCAGGCATGTCGTTGGAGAATGCGCAAGCTTTGCTTGCAGCTCTTCCTCTTGGTGCTGCCGCTATCGCGGAAGTGCCAGGCACGACCGCCGAGGCTCTTGGCGCTGCTTCTTTGGCATTTCAATGGAGCTACGCGCACGCATTGAAGGTTGTGGCACTCAGCAGTCTGAGTTTCGGCATCGTGGGCTTGCTTTGCATCTTCTACTGCGAAGATCTGACGCCTAAGATGACGGACAAGGTGGAGGTCTTCCTCGAGAATGACGTGTACGCGGATAAGAACGAGTTCCACTGAGTATCAAATAGCACATAGCTTAATCAATGAAGTGGCTTCACAATAATTCGGCATTCGAGCATCATCATGGTGGTGTGGGGATCGAGATCAGAGATGGATGCTGGAGGCTGCGCCAGACGCGTAAAGCTTGACCTCATCGCGTCGCCGACGTCATGGTCCTCGCGCGACCATCTCACCACCATCCTTTGCTTTTCCCTTCCTCTCCTCAACCTCCAACACCCGGACATTGACGCGCCGAGTAGACATGATAAATACCCGATATCCTTCCTATTCCGTGGCTCTTCAGCTATGAGTAATTGACGCGTCCGAAAGAGGTTAGGATGTCTCCAAGCCGCGGCTAATTTTTCGGGCGCTTTCTGCGGCAACACTACGACAGATTGCTAGCTGACGGCCCGTCGAAAGAACCGGTCCCCTCAGAGTGTACTTCGCAATGCGACGCGGGGCTTTAAGATGAACGCGTATGATCTTTACAGCCGGGAATGGTCGGCGAAAAATCGATATGCAGCACCAACGCTACGTCTAAACACCAGTAGCTGAACCTTCAGCACACCGCAAGTAGACCGGACGATGTCCCGTGAAAGGGATACGACTGTCTAGACTCCATGGCTCCACTATCGCAACGGCAACCCCACCTTCCATACTGGTACGCTATGCAAGGAGACAAGATGTAGTCTCTGTGGCTGAACGACGACGCATGGAAACCTTGTCTCTTTGTTCCTCCTTCAAGCCCCAATCGCTTTCTTCCTACAACAATGTCAAAGTCGGCTATCGTGTTTGGCGCTTCTGGCGTGACAGGTCAGTAAAGCCATTGGATGTCGTAATAGGGCCATACGCTGATAGTGGTTCAATAGGCTGGTCTTTCGTCAACGAGATCCTCTCCGATTATCCAAAGAAAGGCACCTGGAAGCGTGTCCATGCGCTGACGAACCGCCCGCTTTCTCCGTTGCAAACACAATGGCCAGAGGACTCGCGCCTCAACCTGGTCTCCGGCCTCGACCTTCTCTCCCATAGCCAAGAAAGTCTTGAGAAGGAGCTGGCAGAGAAGCTACCACAAATTGACGAGGTGACACACGTATACTACCTTGCATATAAAGCGGGCCTAGATGTACAAAAGGAAATGGAAGAGGCAGTGGAGATGTTCTCCAAGGCAGTGAAAGCCATGGATAAACTATGTCCGGCTCTGGAATACATTGTGTTGCAGATCGGCACAAAAGTTTGTAAGGCCTCACCCACCATTTCGAGATATCAGACATTGTGGGACTAACATACACCAGATGGCGTCCATCTCCTCGCTGCGCTCCCATGGTACGACGAGACCGCTCCTCCAGGCACGACCGGGCCTAAACTTCCTCTACCTCCACTCAAAGAAACCTTTCCCCGTATACCCAGCCCGTACGCCGAGATGCTCTTCTACCATGCACAAAACGATTGGATCGCCGAGTACGCCAAGGACAAGAAGTGGAGCTGGATCGAGACTCGTCCCGATATCATAGTCGGCTATGTTCCGAACCAGAACGCATACTCGCTTGGTACGACAGTTGGTCTCTACCTAGCGTTGTGGAAAGAATTGTATGGTGACGGAGCGGAATGCCCATTCCCTGGCACAGAAGGAGTCTGGAAGGCGCTGAGTAACGATAGCAGCAGTGATATGATCGCTCGCCAGACTATCCACCTCACCCTCTCCTCCAAGCCGAAGAAAGGAGAAGCATTCAACATCGCCGACTCAAAAACACCCTCGAACTGGGAGGAGAAGTGGCCGGTACTATGCTCCTACTTCGGCCTCAAGGCCACTGGACCTGCGCCCACTCCCATCGACATACGCAAGTTTATCAAAGACAACATGGAGACCTGGCTGGCGACGGAGAGGAAGTATGGCTTGCAAAGTGGACATATAGATGGTGGTCGTGGCATGCAGATTGCCGAACAAATGCTCATGACTAAGTTTGACTTTGACAGACACTTTGATATGAGCAAGACGTACGGAACGGGGTTCACGGAGGAGAGGGGGACGAAGGAGTCGTGGGGAGTTGTGTTTGACAGGATGAGGAAGGCGAAGATCATACCATAGATTGAATAACGACTACCAGCCTAGCTAGACTATGGAGCGGAAGAATGCGAGAACATGAAAGAGTATTGCGACCAGAGGCATACATGAGGTCAGAAAGAGTCAAAGGAGCAAGTACAGACGGACACGCATTCATCGATGCTAAGAAAGTGCGTATTGCCGCAGTATACATGGTCCGCTACGATTCTCAATAAGTCTTCACAGCAGCCAACTGTAAGATTCTGTCCGTAATGACCGGCTTCTCCAAAGGCTCCGTCCTGTTTTGCGGATCTGGCTTACCGTCTCTCTCTGGCGGGCCCTGCTTGCGAATGTTGCAATGCGGCCAATGTGTCGTACCCTGCCACGTCTTGAACAGCTCAGCCTTGAGCTCGCGATCCTCCTTCTTCGCAAACTTGGCTGGCGTCATGCAGACATACTGGACGTGACGGATTCGTTCACCTTGCGGGAAGCAGGCGTAGTGCATAGTTCGAGAGTCCCTGCGCAACATTAACTGGAGTGCTTATGAGAGAAAGAGATAAGACTAGAAGAACATACCAGAGCACCAAGTCACCAGGGTCAAGGTTCACCTTCTCCAACGTGCACCCACGGTCCTTGAACCACTTCACATCCTCTTCCTTAAAGATGAAGAGATCCTTGAAGTCCTCCTCCTCTGGAGGTTTATCCTCGTGTGCGTCCTGTTCCCTTTGTTCGCGGAAGAAATCGTCGAACAGCTTGCTGCTGCCCTTCATCAGAATCAGACCTCCGTCTTCCGAGCCGTTTGGTTGGTAGTTCAGTAGACCCTGTACACACTGCATGCCCTTGCGATGCGGCGACTGATCGCAGTGTGGCCACGGGCTCCACTTGAGGTCTTTCTGACGCGGCAGTGTGATGTTCATGCCGTCGAATGAGCAGAGGAGCTCTTCGGTGCCCCAGAGTTTGGCAAAGGTCTCGATGACTTTGGGCTCGGTGCGAGCTTCCCTGGACTTGCATTAGCATAACGACAACTTCTTCTCAGACATGTGACTTACCAAACGAACTTCTCGTGCGTGCTAGAGTAGGCAAAGTACATGCCACCCTTGAAGCTCACAGGGAGATGCTCTTGTGTCCATGTTGATTCGTCGTTAGGATCAAAGCCACGACTAAATGACTGAAGCCACTCGATCTGCTTTTGCTTGTAGTATTCTGCGCGCTCAGGTGTGATAGCGCCCTTGATGATGGCTGTGCCGTTCTTGTGGAATTCGTCGCGCCAGTCGCCATATACTGTGCCATCGTGCGAGATGAGATCGACGCCGCTATCTGGCTTTGGCTCTTCGGCGTGAGGTGCCATCTTATTGGGAGGAAAATTGTGTTTCGTACTATGGGTGGTGGTTATGATATCTTTAAATCTTTAACTTGCAAATCTGAATTGGAATGAAGATGTGGTAGAAACACTTTGGGTTGCACTCGACTGGTGTTATATGCCAGAACGCGAAGTAGAGTTCGCATGATTTTGTCTGCGGAATGGTAGTCGTTGTTTGGATATGCCGGTACAGCGTTGCCGACCAGCATCGGTAAATGTGGGCGCCATACCCCGCGTTGTTCACGATCCAGGATTTGTGGGACTCGGGACATGTGGGGGACGGGAACAGTTGACGTTTCGGACGCTTGCCGAGGTGGACGCCGCTACATTGCAAAGTGCGCTCGACGCGTCGCGTTGAGGGGTGCATTTGTTTGTTGTTCAAGTAGCTGTCACGATCTTTCTCCGAAGATACTCAGTTTCCTCCCTCTTCCTTACCCATACCTCTCATTACCCTCAACTTCCAAGATGCCAGTCCCCATGCAAGTAGCCTACAAGCCCATCTCTAAGCCAGAGGTGGGTGTGAACAATTATCAAGGCTTCACACCTGGCAAGACCGAAGTCCTCCGCAAAGGCGAAAAGCCACACAATGCCCGTGCTCTTGAGTCTGATATTCAGATCGATCACGATGTCGAAATAGTGGTCAGAGATGGTTGCCGTCTCTACGTCGACATCTACAGGCCTGCCGACGTTCCAAAAGACGAGAAACTACCGGCGGTAGTAAGCTGGTCGTGTTACGGAAAGAAATACTCCGCTCTTCACATGCTGCCAATCTGCATATGGAATTGCTGTGTGCCAAATGAAGCGCTTAGTGGATTGGAGAAGTTTGAGGGACTTGACCCAGTTGTGTGGTGTCCGCGTGGCTACGCGATCATATCGGTTGACTCTCGCGGTACAGGCAACAGCGATGGATCCATACCAGTACGTTTGTTCTTTTATCTTCCCGTATCTAGGCTTAGCTAACCATGACAGATCATGGGCTCTCAAGACGCAGAAGATTGCTACGACGTCATCGAAGCGATCGCAGCGATGCCATGGAGCAACGGAAAAGTAGGCATGGCGGGTAACAGTGCTTTGGCCATTATCCAGTGGCACGTTGCATCTCTGCGCCCACCTCATCTCGCCGCTATCGCACCTTGGGAGGGATCTGGCGACATCTACCGCGAACAATTCTGCCGAGGTGGCGTCTTCACAATGTCGAACTTCGACCTCATCACCCACTTCATCATCAAAACAAACAACCCTGGCGGTGGCATCGAGGACTTTGCTGAGATGTACCGACGGTCACCCGTCTCGAACGCGTATTGGAGTGATAAGCGGCCTGATATGACGAAGATCGAAGTACCCGTATTCATTAGCGGAAGCGACTTCTCTAGTATACATACCATGGGGGCCGTACGAGGATGGCTTGAGGTACCTCATGACAAGAAGTGGATTCGATGGAGCTCACACCAGGAATGGTTCGAATTATACTGCGACCCCCATGCGGACAAGGAACTGCATAAATACTTCAACAAGTATCTCCGGGGTGTTGACAACGACTGGGAGAAGATGGCGAGAGTGCGATGGTCAGCGCTTCAGTTTGGTGACCGAGAAGCCATTGATGGCATCGAATTCTCAGACTTCCCTATACCGGAGACGCAATACAAGGAGTTCTACCTATCCGGCGCTGGTCTGGCCGAGCAGACCCCTTCCAAGACAGAGATCGTCAGCTACAACTCGGAAGACTCGAAATCAATCGCTGAATTCACGTATAAGTTCACACAAAAGTCGCGGTTGATTGGTCTGCCGAAGGCTGTTCTGTACATGTCAGCACCTTCTCATGACGACATGAATGTGTTCGTCATCCTTCGCAAGCGAGACAAGGACGGAAAGCTGCTTATGCATCTCTGCTTCCCTTTCTCAGCGATACCTTCAACCTACAAGAGCATCGAGGATATCCCCGAGAAGGAGCGAGCAAGCTTGAACTTGCACCTGGGTAGTGTAGGAGTGTTGCGTGCCAGCCATCGTGCATTCGACCCTGCGCGAAGCATCCATGAACAGTTTCCATTCCACCCACACGATAAAGAGGAGAAGATAACTCCCGGAGAGGTCGTGAAGGTGGAGATAGGCATTTGGTCGATGGGTGTGGATTTTGACGAAGGCGAGTCTTTGAGCGTTCAAGTTTCTGGAACGTTTCCCAGTATCGCGGAGTACACGGCTTTCTCGCAACCGCGGCCAGATCATGAGAAGAACAAAGGAGAACATAGAATACATGTCGGATCAGAGACGCCAAGCAGGGTTATACTGCCTTTTGTCCCTTTGTAGCTACAGATAGCTTTTAATGAGGTCAGCATACAACGAGCTATTCCAATCTACGTCGCATCTGTGAGTGTATGCCATGTCGTGATCTAAGCATGTAAAAGCTGCCTTCAGGAACGAAAACATAGATGACAGTGTGGTGCTGGCGATCCGGCTTGTGCATTGACGTAGCAGTCGAGCTACCAAGCATGGCTGTCAGGATAGAGTATCCACTTGCGACATCGCAAAGGCTCTGAAAATGAGTGCACGTCCTTGTCAACGAAGTCGGCAACTGCGGTTGTAGAAGCTGAAGTCAGCCAAGGGTGGTTGGGAATTGCATCGTACTGATTGGTTGGAGATGGCCCTCCTTCCGCGAGCTAGCCCACTCTCCGACACACGCGCTACCCCGGATTTCCCCACGGGTCATCTAAGCAACCCCAGATGAGCCTTTGCACAGGAGCTGTGCCGCGTAACGCTCGTGAAGTGGAGTTCAGCTGAGCGGGGATGTGAGGCCGGTATTGATTTCCAGACCTAGGCTTGGAAACGCCGACGATTTCATCGGCCGTGGTGCGAGTCTGAAGGCGAGCTAGACGACAAGGAGTGCCACGCACCAAGCAGGGAAACTTCCAAGAAGAGGAGCCGAAGTTCATATCAACTTATAACCAGCTGTGTGCGCATATCATCCGTCTGTATCTCGACGTTGTTATCCCTTTGTGCTCTTCCGGTTTGGACGAGCGGGTTTACACCTTCATCAACAACCTTCTTTTTCTCACCTTGTTATATCGCAAGTACTTCGTTTGCCTTCGCAAAGATGCTCGACGACATCAAAGACCCCAAGGCCATGGAGACCAAAGTCGAAAGGTATGAAGTCGTTTCAGATGGCGAGACAGGCTTTGTGAAGCCCATCGTGGAGCCGGCGGCGATGGGAACGGTGACCATGACCAATCTCGACGAGATCTTCTTGATTCCGGCCCCCAGCGCTGATCCTCGAGGTTTGTCCTCCGCGACACTTGATCTTCCGGGTGGCATCCGTACTAACCTCTCTTATCAGATCCATTGAACCTGTCCAAGTATCGCAAAATTCTCTTCATCGTGCTGGTGTCCATCTTCTCCAGTCTGGGTCTTTCACTGGTTTCGGGTTTCGGTGGTCTTCTAACCTGGTATATTCCTATCTATGCCGCGGCTGGGGCTACGTATGGTCAGTGATCTCCAGATTTCGTGTCTGAACCGTACTGACCAGATCTGTAGCGGACATTACGGCGCTCATGACATACCCGTCGATGTTTATGGGCGTGGGAAACCTCGTTTGCATGCCGCTGGCTCTTGCAATCGGAAGACGCCCTGTCTACCTTTTTTCGCTACTGCTCCTCATGGCAGCCTCTGTCTGGGCTGCAAATGCCAAAAGCTACAACGAACACCTTGGGGCCAGGATGCTACTCGGGTTCGCTGCCGGTCAGAGCGAGGCATTGGTTCCGATGATGATTCAGGTAAGGACATCTGATCTAGAACACCAGGACAGGTGCCTAACGAAGACGCAGGAAATCCACTTTGTTCACGAGCGCAGTACCTTCTTGATGTGGCAGTCTGCTGTACAAACAGTACTGTCGGCTGTGTACATCATCTGTGCGTCGCCAATTGCTGGAGCTGTTGGTCCATCTAACTGGTATTACCTTGGTTCCGGACTTTGCGGAGCCACGTTCATCGCCTCGATTTTCTGGGTTCCCGAAAGCAAATACGATCGACCTATGACTGCTTACGGTCAGTTCTCCGTAGAAGAAGGAGGCGAGCTAGAGGGGTCTAGAGCGACTGCACCACTGCCAGCTAAACTATCCGAAAGGCCCCCACTGGACTTCACAAAATTCCTTCCTCGTACTACGTGGTCGGACATGCGCCTCTTCGTCAATGAGCCGGAATGGATGGAAGGTGTATATGGCTTTGTCAACACTTTCCAAGTCATGTTATTCCCTAACGTGCTCTGGGCCTTCTGCTTGAATGGTCTTACTATTGGTGTCAACATTGCCATTGGCACGACTTACGGCACCATCGTACACGCGCCACCATATAACTGGTCTGACAATGCTGTCTCATATGTCAACGCTGGTCAGATCGTGGTCGCCTTCGTGGCATTGCCACTGCTCGGTAATGGCAGCGATGCCATAATCAAGTGGCGAGCAAGGCGCAATGGTGGTGTACACGAGCCCGAAAATCGTCTACTACTGCTTTGGATCCCTTTGCTATGTGGGTGCCTTGCTGCCACTTTGTATGGTGTGGCAGCGGAACATCCAGGAGACTACCACTGGTTCGTCTACGTCTTCGCCAACGCAGCGTACTACTTCGCATTCGTGGGCGCAAATATCGCCGCGATCACGTACCTCCTTGACTCGTACCCGGCACGTGCGGGGCCCATTCTTGTTGTTATCACAGCTCTACGAGGTTTTGTCTCTTTCGGTACCAGTTATGGTGTCGCCAAGTTCATCGAGACTGATGGGTACGACGGAGCCTTTGGAACATACGCTGGATTGACTGCAATTTTCGGCCTGCTGGGTATCCCAGTCTTCCTGTATGGTAAGAAGATCAGGGCATATACCGGCAAGTGGGCGATGAAGAAGGCATCAGGCCATCCTTCGATGTCGCGCTGAGAAGACAATCTACTCCGTATTCGCAGAATCATGGTCAAATATTCGCATGCACGTCGGTCAAAGGTGTTCGTGGTAAATTTTCGTTGCAGTGACGCTGTGGGATTGATGATTTCGCATGGCTGGGGAAGTGTTGTCGTAGTTTAGTCTTTGCAGGTCCTGAATGTAAACATCGCTTGTAGTCAGAACGTTGTAATCTCAGCCGTGTGAAGATTTGCGCTGCGATCAAGTCGACATGACGCTTCTTATCCAAACAAGTTAATTATACAGTTATGCTTGCGAAGTGGAATTAGCATTGACAGGTTATGATCCCTTGCGGTGGTCCTCCGTTGGTAGCCTGTCAGACCTGCTTTTATGATGCCTTTTGATGGAGAATGTGGCCATGTACATATGGCGATGTCGGTGTCCGCTATCGTTGCTGACGGATCCTAACAAGCGTAACGCTCAGACGCGTCGGCGGGTCAGTCTATGAGCATCAAAGTGAAGTTCTTTGGATGCCAGCACACTAGAGGAGGTGGTTAGCATCTGATCTGGGGTAGTTCAATGCGCCCATCTGGTGGTGGGCCGGCCGTCACATCCGTGGTTGCGTTGATGCATGAATGTCAAGGAGGATAGTTTATTGATGTCATTATTTTTCATTTTCGCGAACAAGAGAAATGTCCCAATCTAGACTAGCGTGACGCGCCAATGACGCGTGAGCCTGCTCTTTCACCACTCACTCACCTTCGAGGAGCTTCGACATCATCTACCCACCGATCTCGCTATGCTTAGGCATCGGCCTTGATGTACGGAATACCTGTCAGCTTGAATGTCCTCTCATCCATGACCGGCTTGTTGACCGGCTCAAAGCGGTTGTGTGGGTCGTCTACTCCCTCTCTTTTCGCGACATTGGAGCCTGTGTGCCTAGCGTTGGGCCAGTGGGTTGTTCCCACCCAGCGCTCATACGCGTCCTTCTTCCTTCGTAAATCCTCTTGGGTCGCATCTTCGACAGGCATGTAGCAAGTGTAAACTGCAAATCTGGGCTGGTTCGTCTTCGAGCTCAGGTTGTAGTGAGGGGTACGAGAGTCCCATACGAGTAGATCGCCGGGGTCTGCGCACACCTTCAACCACTTCAGACCCTTGTTCTCGAGCCACTTCATACCGTTCTCGGTGAAGCCATACCATTCTGGTGTCCACGCTGGGATACGTTCCTCATCGGCCATGTCCCTGTGGAATTCGTCGGAAAGAAGATGTCCGCCAGGACACACGATCAGACCGCCATCATCTGGCCCATTGGGAAGTAGATTCACCAAGCCTTGCAAGCATCTGAAACCGGGCTTCGCGGGGTCCTGGTCTTGATGAGGCCATGGCTTGTTTGGTGCAATATCAGAGCGACTAGAATAAATGTCAGCTTGTTCGAGAGATGCATGCACCTTACGTACGGCAAAGTAAAGTTGATCGCATCGAACGATACAATCAAATCCTTGTTATCGTAGACCTTCTCGAAGGCTCCGACAACGCCAGGCTCTCCTCGAATGGACCAAGCAAAGTCTTCGTGTGTGACAGCATACTGCAGGCACATGCCTTTCTCGGTGATCAAAGGTAGCTTGTCTTTGTGAACTGTTGACATGTCGTTACGGTCAAAGCCGAGGTTGCTGGGCAATGTAAGTAGTTTGCGACACTAAGTTGGTGTCTATGCTTACAATCCTTCCAACCAGCTGTACATCTGGTCTGCATACTTGTCCGCCCTCTCTCTCGGAATCGCACCCTTGATGACTGCATAGCCGTCTCTGGCCAAGTCATCCCTCCAGTCGCCGAATGTCGCATCAGAGCCGTCCACCCTCATGCGCTGATCTTCGACAGCCTTCAGCGTTATGGGCGCCGTCTTCGTCGTGGTCGAGATCATATTGTTGGATATGTCGGTTTCGAGGCTGCTTGACAGATTGGATAAGATCTGATTTGTGAAGAGTGGAGGTTGCTTCAGAGGTCATATTCAACATTCTCTCGAACAAGGTTTAACCAGCGTGCGCCGTCCAGCCTTCGACGTCGCCCACACGGGCCGAGCCTGTTCAGGCCCACATCTCCGAACCCTGGTGACGACGACAACAACGGTGTGATATGCGACATGTGTGAAACCGAATTCAGAATGCGGGGATAATAATGGAGCAGTTCGTAAAGTGGAGGATATGCACCAAGTCTAGCAGGTTCGCGCGCTTGTGCAGCTAGTAGTTGTCGATTATCAGTTACCCACCTGCTCAGTATTCGCCATCAGTATGTCTTACTCGTCGTCAATTTGATATCACGACCTTTCATCACTCTCTATCATCACACTTCCGACATAGGAGACGCTCGAGATGTCATCACCAATACCATTCCGAATCATTATCGTGGGCGGTGGGATCGCAGGATTGGCAGCTGCCATAGCCTTACGGAAAGACAATCGCCAGATCACGATCCTGGAACAATCTCGACTCAGCACAGAGATTGGCGCTACAATCTCGCTCCAACCAAACGCCACGAGGATCTTACAGCAGTCATGGGGGCTAGAAGCCTTACTCGAGGACTCTAATGGTACAATCGACCACGGGTTCAGGATCTATAGCGTTGATGGCAAGATGGTGAACGAGATACCGCTACGAAGCAAGACCCAGTATGGGGCAGACCGCATTATGTGGCACCGTGAGGATCTTCATGCCTATCTCAGGGAGAAAGCCACAAGTACCGAACGGGATGGCCAGCCGGCGGTTTTACGTACCTCGGCGCGAGTGTCCAGCTGTGACTGCGAAGAAGGCAAAGTGATACTTGAGAATGGTGAAACTCTGGAAGCAGATCTTGTCATCGGCGCGGATGGCATTCATAGTGCCCTGCGTACTTCTGTTCTCGGTAAAGAGATTCATCCCAAACCCACGGGGTCCTCAGCCTACCGCCTTATGCTACCAACTGCAGTCCTCAACGAACGTGCGCCACAATTCTCTGCGAACATCAAACCAGAACAGCCCTACACATCCATGATCATGGCACACTCCTGCCGGCTTATCATGGGTCCCGCTCGCGACGCAAAGCTCTACAGCATTGTCGGCCTAGTACCGGACGAGCAAATGAACGAAGATCCTGATAAAGCGCAGTCATGGGTGACGAAAGGAGATTCAGCAAAGATGTTGGAGACATTCAAGGACTTTCCCAGCTGGACCAGGGACATGCTTCGTAATGCTGACAGTATAGGCCTTTGGCAGCTGCGCGACTTGGATCCGCTAGATACATGGCATTCTGGGCGTACGATTCTCATCGGTGATGCAGCGCATGCTATGCTGCCCACCCAAGGTCAAGGCGCAAGCCAGACTATTGAGGACGCTGAAGCTTTAGGGGCGCTCTTCGATAGAATCACTGAAAGGCCTACGAAAGACGAAGTATCTTCCATCCTCGAAAACGTGTTCAAGAGTCGATATGAACGTGCGAGCTTGATACAGCGATTCAGTCGCGAGGCTGCAAAGCCTGCGACGGAAAAGGGTAGCAATGTCATCAAAATGTGAGTATCAATCCGCGCATGTTATTCGCATGATCTAACATAGATAGGCGCCCTGATGAGTTCATGGACTACAACTGCACATATCGGGGGGTACACGATTGGGAACAAAAGCGTTCGATTTCAGCAATAACAGTCGGTCTCCAGAGAGCTGCAGTAGCTTAGACTTGGTCAGACACTCCCGTCAACATGAGTGTTTAAGATACCCGATCCATGCCTTCTCAATCGATATATTTACTGCGATCACAGTTGTATGCCAAAAGCTTCAATAGCTGAGGTTTGAGTCGTGAATCATGGTTACTGCCGAGGGAATTGGAGGCTTGGCGATTAATGTGCCGACGGTTCGATTGCCGTGACTCCCCAGACGCACCCCGCATCTGAGCAAGGGTAGGTGCGCCCACTTTCCGAAACCCGAGAACGCGGTGCGCTTTGAACTACCTGCTCCTCTCCCACATTTCCGTTCTTCAGCCTTTAGATCATAATGTCTGTCGATATGGCGGTGACACCAACGAATGCGCGACCCTCCAAGCGTCAGCGGACTTCCGATGCCTCAATTGGTGCGCTTCAGTGTCAAGTCTGCCACCGGGCATATGAACGTGCCGACCACTTGAACCGGCATCTGGACTCACGTGAGTACTGTTCCCTGTCAATCGTTACTCAGCACTGTTCTGATCCTGCGCAGATCGCAATGAACGATCTTTCCAGTGCGAGGAGTGTCCTGCGGCGTTCAACCGGAGAGACTTATTGCTGAGGCATCAAGCAACGCATACGAAGAATGCTAAAGATGGACTTGTTGGCCCAAACCGTGTAGCAGAACGTGCCACAAAAGCCTGCAACTCCTGTGTACTATCAAAAGTCAAATGCGACAACGGCAGGCCCTGCAAGCGGTGCCAAAAGAAGGGCCTATCATGTGTGACAAGGTTTTCCGATACATCATCATTCACTCAGTCAACTACGAGTGAACAACCACCGCAAGTTTTCGCAACACCTGCGGATGATCAAGGCAATCCAAACGGTTTTGACGATGACATACAGTTGAATGGCGTGTACCTCAATGAGGCCAGTACTGAAGCACAAGCTCTACTCGATCTCTACAACACCAACAGCTATACCCAGCATACCATCCCGGCTTTCTTCGAGCAGATCATGGTCCCAGCACCGGACTTCATGGGCGTCGACTACATGCAAGCGCCTCCAGATCTGACGGCTTGGATGCCTGAGACCGACTGGCTTGGCCAAGTCGACATCTTTGGCAACGACTTCACTCCGACTGTCAGTCAAATGCTAGAAGCGCCGGCGTCGCAGGTGACTGCCCTGCCTCCAGCAACGCCGCCGGCTAATACAGATGTTTCTCTTGAGAAGATTGATAGTGACTCCGCAAGAAGACGCCATGCAGTCTTCAAACAGTCTGCCTGGTAAACTACACTGACCGATAATCCGATCGATGCTGACTCGCGTTAGGTTCTGGATTCCCGAGCGTAACCAGCACGCTTTCAGCGAGCACGAAAATATCGCTTTGGATGAGCGCAACGTGGATCTTGCTTCGTCACCACATATGCCGTATGCATCCAACGTTGTGATTCCAGATCAGTTATCATCCGCAGCCCGTGATCGCATCTTCCAACTAGTCTCCAAGACTGCACAAAGCCAGATCACGATTCCATCTTTTCCTTCGGCAGAGTGCGTCGACAAGCTGATCAAGGTCGGGATTGCGAAAAGAACAGAGACCGATGCATGGATCCATCCATATACCTTCGAGAGCGAAACCGCCCGTCCGGAATATCTCACTGCCTTGGTGGCGGCTGGGTGTGTATGTTTCGGCGTACTATCGGTGAGCAGAACAGGCTTGGCGTTACAAGAGATTGTTAGGGTCGCCTTGAACAGGTTGGTGAGTAAAACAAAAAACCAGATCTGATGTTATAGCGGGCAGAATCTGATATGCGCTCAGTCTGAGAACGACAACAGCGTGATCCGCGATTTGGAGTATCTCCAAGCTTCAATGTTATGGCTTGACATCGGAGCATTCTGTGGGTATAGAAGGAAGATGGAAATTGCTGAGAGCAGTTTGCAGTCTCTTGTCACGGTGAGACGCTCCGATGGTATTGTGTAACAAGGAC
Source organism: Alternaria longipes (assembly GCA_019059555.1). Classification (NCBI taxonomy): domain Eukaryota; kingdom Fungi; phylum Ascomycota; class Dothideomycetes; order Pleosporales; family Pleosporaceae; genus Alternaria; species Alternaria longipes. The sequence continues at coordinate 545,417 of CM032460.1, read as the reverse complement.
TGACTATGTAGGCACTGCGGCGTGCCGGCAGGTTTGATCGCATCCGCTATCCCGCAATTAAACCATCTGCCCAGGATAGCGACGAGGAACTACAGACAAAATGGAAGCGATGGGTGGAGCAAGAATCATACAAGAGGTACCGCAAACGTATCACACCCTGTCTGCTCGGTATCTAATTCCGACAGGTTGGTGTATCACCTGTTCGAGCACGACATCCACATGACCATGGCTAAGCATCGCTCGCCGCTGATCACTTATGCTGAACTCACGCTTATATTGCCTGCGTCAAAAACGCTTTGGCTAGCACCTTCAGCAGAGATATGGCGAATACGCTACCTCGAGATGGATATCGTCGCTAGCCGTCCCTCGCTTCAAACGCTTCTTAAAGACGAAGCCGCCATACTCTGCCTTCTTGCGGATATTGATGCGCAAGTTGCTCGTTCTTCCTACCTTCATGGCATTGCTGCTCAGATATGGGAGTATGCACAGCAGTCTACGCTGATGCACGAGAGCAGTGATCCCTCTTCACAGCTCTGGGCTCGATCACGTCAGGAGAAACTGTGAGTACAAGTCCTCGCATAGCTGATAATGCTGATGTTCCTCGGTAGATACCATTACTTGCAACGTGAAGACCTCCTGCCTAGCAACTCTCCGGCTGTTACCTGTCTATTCCATCAATTCTTGCAGATGTACCTGCATGTCAATCTCGATCTGATCACGCGGTTTGCAGGCAAATGTGGCGAAAGCGCTGCCAATAGCGCGTACACTCACCTTTCACCCTGGAGCCAGACTAAGGAAGCCAGGATCGCGATTTGTCATGCTGGACAGGTAGTACGAGCCGCTCGACATATTCCGCCATACCAGATCCGTGGTCCTGATTCCTTCATGCTGTATCATGCCATCATGGTTCTTTGGACTTACAGCATGATGATGCGAGACCGAGCGAAGAAGACTGGTACCACAACGCCGATGCGTGCTCAGCCAAGCTCGTTTCTGAGCAAGGTCATCTACCTCGACGATGCTGCATCGGAAAACCAGACTTCTATCAATTCCTTTGTTCTTATGAACAGCGGCATACCGTGCCTTCGTATCATCTCTACACACCAACCAGTAGCATCGGAGTCTGGAGTGGCTGATCGGCCCGAAATCTGCAACCTCAAGTACCCTTCACAAGTCATGAAGGTCGGCGTCAGGCTTCTTGACACAACACACCCTGATGTGGACCGCGAAACTGGGCCGCCTCTTGTGCGCGCGTTGTGCGGACTTATGGAAGAGCTTGGAGGCCTTCGATGAGAGAACTTGGCATCTATGATGGAAGTCTTACTACTGAGCGAACATTGGCGACATACACAGCTAATCTGTGGAATCCGGCACCTCCTGACCCTGCATATATGGTACACACGCCTCATAGATCTTCTTATACCCAGGATACTTGGCGATTCTCGCGAACACGCTTTCATCAACCATCCTCGCCGCATGCAGCGATCCAGCAAGGAAGAAGTCCGTCGCACTCGGCCTCGCTCCCAGTATAAACTGCCCTTCTTTCTCGTTTGTCAGGAGCAACTGCTCAACGGCGCATATATCGTCTTCGACCTTGCGCCACGCCAACTCTTCCTTCTCGCTATCCAGCAGCTCTTCAAGCTTGCATCCGAAAGCAGCTTCACGCGTTCGTCGGAAGTACTCCTGCGATCGAGGTGACAGGATTTTCACCTCACGTGGCATGACTGAGTCGCGGAATATAGGACCTATCACCGTACGTGATTTGGATTCGATCTCGCGGCCAAGCTCGGAGGTCAAAGGAATCGGTCGATCTGGATAGGTTGCTTCCAGAAATTGGGCAATAAGGACCGAATCCATGGTGTAGGTGTTCGTCGGGATGTGGTAGATGGCTGGGACTGTGTACTTGGAACCCGTAGAGGACTCGGCCGGGAGGATGCCGCTGGGGTAATGTTGTTAGGAGACTTCTTAGAGCGTTCCCTTGGGACCAAGCAGACGAGGCGATGGGAAGCAGACTCACAGTCCTTTAAGTGTCGGTTCGATATCTGGAAACTCAATAAAGATCGTCTTGTATGGAATGCGCTTGTAGTTGAGCATGAGACGAATGCGCCATACCGCGGGCGAGAAACAGACACCTTTGGTGCATGCTAGATCGTATAGAACGATTTCCGACTCTACCTGCGCAGCCATTTTGAGCGATGGTCTAGATCGGTCCGCTAATGTAGATGACTGATACGTGCTTTTTGCTTGTATGCGAAAAGAGGTCTTCAGTGGGTGCAGACTATGGAGATGAGTGGCGGCCTGATGTTGCAGGTTAACTGCGGGCGGCCTCAGCCTTGGTGGGGTGAGAAGAACAGGTAAGCACGTACGCTGACAGCGGTTGCCTGATCAGCAGTCATGACAATAGCACATCTTTGGTATCACTATTCGGTGGCTTGCAGAGAAAATGTCATGGTTTGCGAAGTGCGGACGAGGCTAAGAAGAGCAGAAAAAGGTAGATTTTCGAAAACCAAACGACGGCGAACGTTGCCTTAGCCGAGCACCAGATCGATGTCCTCACGTTCAAGCTTTTCCCAGTCCTGTTTTCCAACATATCCGGCAGCCCTCCGATAGGCGATATCGTTATCCCATTCTATCCAAAGAACGTTGACTACCTCCTTGACGCGGAACGGCTTTTCAGAGCGTAGAGCTTCTTGATTCCAAGTTTTGCTGTCAATGCGAGTCATACTCACAGCGACGATTTCTATCTTCGGCAGACTTTTATTCGCTGTGTCTGCAATTATATCCATGTTCCGCTTTTCTTTCATGATTGTGTGCATATCGAAGTGATCATGAGGGGCGTCGTGGCCCGATGAAGGCGTGATCTTTGCGAAAGGAAACAGTTTCAGCTGCTCTTTAGAATGCAGATGAAGTGTACCAACTGAGTTTCCACTCGAATAATCACAGAGAGCGACGAGTTTGTTACTGTCATCATCTGTGTCGTCCCTGGTTCCACTAGGCTTTTGCCCAAGAACAAAACTCCGCTGCGTTCGACTGAACAAGTATGGTGTTTGTTCGGGCATCGAAGCCTCTGTTGCGCTTGTGATTTCTGGGACTGGAAACGGAAAATACCAATCGTTGGTTGGACCGTGGTTCTTGTTGTGGATCATGTTTTGATGGCGATACACACGGCCCCCACACCCGGCTGGAAAGATGCGTGGCTCTCCCTTATACGTACCTTCCTCGCTCTCTATTTCTACCGCTGTCCAACCAGGTAACTTTATGGTTCTACTTTTCCATTGTTCGCGGTGCTCGTACCAGTTGGAATGGATGAGCCGACGTTCAGACGCGCTCGCCGTAGGTAACGAAGCAGTATACCACTCGACGATAGGATAGGTCTCCTCGATCTGGCTACACAGGTCATTTATCCTAGCGGCTTCTTCGCCAAGCTTCACTGATCCTTTCCATCCAATCCATGACCACGATGGCAATTGGCCCGCTGGCAGTTGATCTTGTCTTGGTCGGTCAGACAGCTTTCGACGCTCAAGTTGTGTATGCGACCAGACCAGGGTCCATGCAAGCGCTCGATGGAAGAACATTTCCGGAATTCCGAAAAGGAAGCCGCCCTCGAAAGAACGACTAAGCACAGCTAGCATACCAGTTATTCCTGGTAGGGCATCTTCTGGGTATCGCAAGCTTTTGTCATTGTAGTCGCAAATGATGTTTCCTACCGAGCTTAATTCTGGAAATCCATCGAGGCTTTCCACGAGTCGTGGCTCAATGTACGTTTCTATCTCTGCACCTGGTGTAAGGTCTTCGTGAGACTGCCGGTGCTGACACTCCCAGTGTGCTGCCTTCTTCAGGAAAAACAGCTTTCTCTTTGCCAGCTGACGTTCTTGGTAAGTCCATCCTCTTGAGAAGTATGGGGTACCTCCATGGACTAGAGAAAATATATCGGTACTGCGGACGATAATATTGCTTGATCGAAATGGGAAGACTTTCTGCTCCAATGCTCTGGATCCAGATATACCATTCAAGCCGAGTATGCCTTCTCTAGCATCTCCATCGGTAGCGATAATGGTCAGTGTAGCACTGGCGTAGATCGAACCCATCATTGTAAGCTGACGCGCAGTTTCCGTAGGATTGTCGTGACCTACACACAAGGCGTCCACCCAGAGATATCGTTCATCTAGATTTTTCGTTACAAACATAGCATGTGCAAGCGTGGGAGGGATCCGCGATGCTATGTCCGGGCTCTGGAAGGCATGAGGCTCTCGAAGTTTTACACTAAGCTCAGCGTCCATCTTGAGACCGAGAAGGTCTCCGTATGTATAACTCAACGCAACAAAATTGACTTGTTCTTTTCCAGGAACTACACACTCCAGCTCGACATCCACAAGCCACGCTGGTGTGGTCTTCCAGATCTTCATGGGGTTGTCGCATCTGCTTCCGTGCGAGGTTAGACAATCAGACTTCCATTGCTTGATCTTGGTCAGATCAACCCAGTCAGGGTCTGTCATGTCGCCTTTTGCGAAGTCCTCTGTGCCACTGTTACTCGGGCAGAGTAAGAGCCCCCAAAACATTCCCAGCTTGTCCAATGATTCAGTCATCGTCACCTCCCCAAGACTCTGTCCGCAGTAAAATCCCATATCCTTCTGGGCCGGTCGATTATAATGCCTCGATGGCGTCTGGCAGTGTTCTGTGAACTTCTGGACCAGCAATGTGTGTTCGCTACATTGAAGTGCGCCTTGCGATTGGAAAGCCGAGATGTCGATAGGCTCCTTTCGCAACCCTTGAAACATCTCGAGCAGGGCACTACAGAGCTCGCATGGCATAGTGCGCTCGGAATTTGCCATTGTTACTTTGGGGGATCTGGAAGGACGGAGAAATAGTTGTCGAGGTGCAGCACCATGGCGGGGTAGCGCCAGGCTTATCACCCTTGTCAGGCGCCCAGCTCTGTGCAAGTCCAACCACTGGTCCGCGGAGCCAAACACTTCCAGCGCATATCATATCCTAACAAAGTGCAGGCCGCCCTGCCCGTCTCTTTGTAACCTTCCTCTCATACCCTTCGCCTGATTCTCCATCTCACCCCATCTTCCGATTCTCAAGCCTTCATGTTCCCATCCTCGCATGTGAGTAAAAAGAGGCGCTAACGTCGTGCTCTTCCACAGCCCTTGCTTGTCGCCTCTGCTCAATACGATACTGGCTACCAATAAGACAACGCTCATAAGTACCACTACGCCGGGTAGAATGAGCCAAGGCCAGCTCACTCGGATATAGGTCTCTTCGCGATACGAAATCCCAAATACCCGCGTGGCATTGTCATTTTCGCGGATCCTATTCGTCATCGAAGTTGCGATATTGTCGAAAGTTTGCGACATGTCCGAGTGTGTGTATAGCACCCATCCTACGGCATCTTGTTCGACCGTTGTGAAGAAATCTGTCGCAAGCCAATTCGCCAGCATGTTGTGCTCTACCGCGTTGACCACGAAAGTCCTATTCGGTCCATCGAAGTCTGTATTCTCTTCAACCTCGAAGCGACCCAGACGAATACCGTCGTCACCAAGGGTAGATCCAGAAGGAGACGTCAAGGGCCAGGTTCGTATATGTGGTGTAAGAATCTCGCCTTTGGTGACCTTAACCCCGGAGTAGCGTTTCGCACACCAAGAGAGTCGACATTCATACGCTTCAGGACGCGTGTACCTCCGCCAGGTTTCGCTGAAACGCGTAATGCCGGCAAGAACAAGCAAGTCCGTGAGGTTTCCATGCTCCTTTAGGAAGGTATGGCTTCCTGCTTTTGCAGTAGCGTTCAGAAGTGGCCCAAACTCGCCAACGGCGTTAGAGCCGTATTGGCCAGACACTGCCAGCCCTGACGGTAACGTATAATTGCAGCTTTCGACAATGGCTAGATTAGATTGTTTGTCTTCTGTACAGCTCACGTTCATCTCATCTGTGACGTTGTTACACGAACTGCAGATCCCTAAAGTGTAGAAGGTTGGCCACGTGCAATTTGCAGTGGTACAACCAAACGTCATGGGGGAATTCAGGGTGTAAAGGCCATTCTGGACAGCGCCTTGCATGGCCATGTCTACATTGAGGTTCTGGCTGTTCCTTTCGTATCCAGTGATACCCGTGTCGTAAACCTGCGACGCAGAGATAAATGCCGATGCCGGATCCGTCAAGTTTGGCACGGTTCGAAGTGGGAAAGAGAGAATCTGTTGCGCGAAAGGATCCGAAGCTAGCGCGAGAATCGTCAAGACCGAGGCCCAAAACGCCCATCCAGCTCCACCGCTTTGACGTGTGAAAGCTTCCTTTGAGCTAAGGCGCGTAAGAAGGCTCAAAGCTCCCAGTGGACCGCGACTAGCGTCGTCAAACACCTGTATATCCTGTAATCGACGAGGCGCGCCCTCGAAATACAGCCATTGGAGTTGCGATATACACGCTGCAACTGCAAGCAGGAGACTTGCCTTCGATATTGTAGCGAGAGTCGAGATCAGAGCGTTGGGCGAGATAACAGAGTGCCACGAGGATAGTGGATCTCCCCGCACCACACATAGCGTAATGACGATGGCGATGAAGCACGCGCAGCTCAGAAGTACGCTACCAAGCTCCCACCACCACCAGTTGTTGAGCACATCCGCCCAAGAGCCTTCTTTTCGTTTTTGCGGAGAATTGAAAGAGGTGTCAGGCTTCAAGCTTGAGGCATCGAAGTCATGAGTAGCAGACGAAAGTAGTGTATGCTGATGGAAAACGGACTCTTGTTTGCTGTGCAGCGGCACTTCAAATGATTCATGGTCCTGCAAACTGGCTCCTCTTGAGATGGGAGACACATATGGCTGGATATAGGTGCTCGTAGCATGGCGATGTGATCCAAGGTGTTCTACATCGCTCGAGGTCGATGCACTTCTGTACGGCTCAGTGGGCTCGGAGAACTCCTCGCTTCTGTTTGGTAGGTGCTCGTAGCGGGGAGGCCTAAATGTCATAATCGATCTTGACAGCTGTCTTCCTTCGATTTTGGACGAGAGAAGAATCTAGTAGGGAGTTCTGAGAACGCTGGAAAACATATGAGATATTGAGCACCACATTGGGGGCGGTGTTCAGCTTCTGCATCAGATTGCTTATGGTTACCCACTCTGCCACGAATACACTGTCGCGGTATGGGCTAAAACCATTTTGGGCAACCTCTTGCTCACAACCCTGAGTAGACATTCAAAGTTTGCATGGATGCGCATGGAATAATGAATTGGATTAAAGGCTGCGCATTCCGATTGAAGCTTGCAAGCGCGTTTTCTGGAAAACGTTTCGGGCTCGCTTTTGAACGCAAGGCTTCACCGCATCGTCGCCTTGCGCAAAAGTGTCAAAGTATGCTCCTCCCCTCTCCAAAAATATCCGGTAAGCGCTGGGTACGTGCCGCGCTCAGCGCTTGCGGCTTGCTCTCGAACATCATTGCGACAGATCTTACACCGCGTCTCCAGTAAATACAGCATGAGGGACTGCATCGCTGAGTTACCTGGCGAACGGAATTAGTGTCGCAATCTAACTGCCCTACCCTCTTGAAACAAGGCGTTCATCGCGTAATCCGAATCTGGTCGCTCAACTGCACTCTGGGTTGTGCAGGCAAACGTAAGTGGGGTACACAGCTGAGACGTTTGACGCGCTGGCTCGCACCCCTCCAAGCTGATCGTGGTCGCTTCGCCCCGGGGACACCTGGCACGAACATCGTCTCTCAAGCACGCGTCCTTTCTCTATTTTCGCGGTACCGCCGTCGGAAAGAGTCCGTTTTGTGTGAGAAACGAGCACTGGATATCAATAGCTCCCCTGCAATGTAGGCTTGCGACTGCCGTTCTCCAGCAGCATGAGATTGCGACCAGCGAGATTCCGACGTAAGCTTCCGCACTTTGCTTAAGCTTGCGATCAGAAGCCATGCCCGCTTCACAGCAAAGTTCTCAGCAACTTAAACCCAATCCGTCTCCACCTCCGGAAACGATGCCCTGCGAATTAGTGAATGGCGCACAGGTGGATTGGTCAGGTCGCGGCACGTCACATGTTGACTACGAGAAAGATGAAAGAGTGCCATTGGTAGAAGGTCCCTTTCTAGGACATGGAGTACACGGTGGGGTTTACGAAACAGAAATAGCAAGCAACGGGATTCGACTAGCATGGAAGCGCAAATATGTTCGACGCAAGATCAGACAAAGCGAACGTCGAGAGATAGAGATCATCAAACGGCTCAGTCCTCCGCACGTTATACGTCTTATAGGAACATATACCCGCGGGCCAGTCCTCGGCCTTCTACTATGGCCTGTCGCTACTTGCGATCTTGCAACACTATTGGAAGACGCAGATTGGCTGCGGAAACGCACAACAGATAGAAACTGGGAAGCCAGCGACGCCCTGGTATCAGTTTACTCCGAAGGTCACGATCACGACCGAGAGCCCGCTTTCGTGTCTCTACGTCTTGTAGGCGGTGACAGTCAGCAAACATTGAATAACACGATCACATATCTCGAGAAGACGATCGGTTGTATAGCGAGTGCTGTCTCGTATTTGCACGGCTCCAGTATCAAACACAAGGACTTGAAACCACCGAATGTAGTTCTGTCAGCCGACGGCCTTTGGATAACTGACTTCGGCTCTGCAACTGACTTTTCCACTCTGTCGTCGAGTCTTACGGACAACGGCGAGCGTGGCACGCCGAAATACTTTAGCCCCGAGGTCGCAAGCTACGACCTGAGCGGCTCTTCTTCAGACATCTTCGCGATGGTGTGCGTCTTCCTCGAGATCATCACGTTGTGCATGGGCTATTCACTCGAAACTACACAGACACTACGCGCAAGGGAAGATAAGTCGTTTCAGGCGAATCTCGACAGGATTATACATTGGTTCGATACTGAGGAGAACATGTGCCGAAGACCAGCAGATGAGCACTTAGTCGGCTTGATCCGGCATATGATGAGGCCGGATGCGAAAGATCGACCAAGAGCATCTCACGTAGAAGAGCAGGTCGCTCTCATAGGCGGGCTTGCAAAGGTTACAGGTGGATCGGAGTTCTCCCAGCCATGTTGTGGGCTTGGCATGTTTATGCCAGAACCAGATAGTCCAGGTGAAGTGGCGCATGCCGCGAAGATCTTTAAGACGACTTTTAAGATAATTCATGGCAACACTCACATGGAAAGTCAAAGAATAGGCTGGCATCATGTTAAGTATTTTGTTGATATCCAGTATCCACAGCTAGTGGAAAGGGTTCACCTCTACGCGGTAAGTGCCGATCCATTGGCCCATGTTCCTGTACTTATAGGTGATTTAGCATCAAAGCTTCAACCAAACTTACTTCGTTCGGGATGGGCCGCCTTTCGAGCTTGCCTTCGAGATCTACTGCTCGTTTGAGATGAGCGCATATATTGTTCTACGCGAAGGCTGGATATGGGTTCATCCAAATGCCCAGCGTGTGCCTAATGGGACAGCTAGACGTATGCTCCCTTTGGAATGGTCCTTGGTGTTGAAGACGGGTGGCGGTCAACGCAACGACATCTTTATCATAGGCAAATCTTCTTGAATAGTGATATTCGCCCGTCTACACCACAGGAAGGAACTGTGAAGCCATGCAGAATGCTGCAGTTGTTAGATGCAGCCATGAGTAGGTCGAGCACACTATACTACATAATCTTTCTAGGATTTATCATACTGTACGTATTCTAAGAGAGGCAAAACTGGCACCAGAATAACGCAGTTTGACTTTGGACGTTGACTTGGGCGGCCACACGGCCATGAAGAAGCGACGTTGACTACCTAGTGAATGTACATACATGCATTGCGATAGTAATGATTGCTTAGCGTGAATCAAAGGTCAACTGTTACTCTTCGATCTCTACTCCGACATACTCTTGAGCATTCTACAAATCTACCGAGGTGGAAGATTGGGGTTGGGGTCCAGGCAACGACCGTCAGGCGGGCCGTTGGGAAAGTAGCAGGCATTGCAACCCCTCGGAATACAATCGTTGAGACTCCCGCAAGTTGTACCAGCGCAGAGGGCTGATTGCCTGATGAAAAGGTCATCTGCACTTCGCTTCTCACTCTGAGTGGAAGAAGACTTCTTTCCAATTTGCGGCTTCTCGCTGGGTTGTAAAAGAAGTGTTTCGTCTGTGACAAGTCGTCCGTCAATGGTACCTTGTACCAAGGCATATACTGAATCTGGTATCTCTGGATCGTTCGACCAGACACTAAGCTGTTGCTTGCCGAGCCACCGAACCTGCTCGGGATCCAGCTGACGGTAATCAATAACTTCGAGGTTGCCCGCGAAACTACGCAAGACACCGTCCGGTCCGACGCTAAGTGCTCCTGTAGCGTCCGTCTTGAGATCTTTCACGACCTCTGAAAACGGTCCCTCGACGTAACGATTTTCGGCAGGAGATCGTGATCGGTTAATTGCGGTGGCTCCAATCTTCGTTATCATGTTAGCATACAAAGTGTTGCCGTGAATGGACTCTGACCTACCGTAGGGAGAATAGCAACGGCCAACGCCAGATAGATTTTGCCCAACATCTTGTATGCGTCGAGTGGTAGAGGATGCAACAAACGAGTCACTGTAGCTTCTGAGCTGGTGAGGATTTCTGCTTCGAAGAGGCCCTTCCATTCAGCTTTTATGCTTGAGTCTTCTCCTAACAATGTCTCCAAACCTCGCTTCGACTACCCTCAACTCGGGACAGTAAGGCGCTACATCTCAGACTGAAAAGGAGATGATTGACTAAGTCAGCATTGGCAACTACCACTCCAGGACGTTCCCCTCACTGTTTTTATTGATGCTTTGGATGCCTTACTTAACATATCGTGATAAGACCCGAGCAACTTCCAAGTAGGTTAATAGATTTCCTTGGCCTTGTTGAACGAATCCTTTACCTCATGTCATGCTATCAGTCATGTCTTGGCTTCTGTCGGGCGTTCTACTGAGGCCACCTTGGCATGTTGTAACTAGGTGTACTTCAAATCGTAATGCTGTCATTCATCTGCTTTACATCATACCACTGTTCTGAACAGTGGGTAACGGACCATTCGATGCTCCTGCGTCACTACCATCATAGCCTTTGGAGAGATCCGCCACGTTGCTTAGAAAGACTAAGCTATGAACGTGGCTGTCGTTCGGTCCGGGCCGAGGTATGCAAGCCAAGACGTGACAAGCCGGGAAGGATCGTTGGTTGAACTGCCGGTCGTCAGCACAGTAGGGTAGTCATGGGTAGCACGTATGATGTATCAGGTGTGCATATGACCGAAAACCGGTTTTAGCACGCTTACCTACAACCTGGCTTTGACGCTGAGCGATGAATATTTGTTCACCCACCCTCAAGACCATATCAAATACTCAGAAACAATCAAGCGATGACCGAAAACACTTCATCAGAGCCAACCCCATCGGAGGCGCCTTCAAACCCACCGCATACCTACGATCGCAATCATCCTGATCAGCAAGAGGTAACCGCGATCCTTGCAAAGTTCAACAAAGACCCTCTTAGCATCATATCGCTCGGGAAAGACGGTGTTTTGCGGACCCTCTCTGCCGATCGTGCGGTTCTTGATGCAGTCGGTTTGAGTCCGCGGCTGGTGAAAGCGTTCTTGGACCGCGTTCCACCGGAATACCGCGCGCTCACTCCGGAGCTTGAGGATGTTGATGGATCCAAGGCGACGGAGGAGGAGCTGTGGCACCCTGACGCTAGTCTGCTGCCACGACCCATGAGTGAGGAGCAGAAGAAGAAGGCGACGGCGCAATTAAAGTAATCGCAGCGACAGCAGGCCCAAGTTGAAGATGGCGCTAAAACGGATATGGAGAAAGCGGATATTGCTTGAATATAATGCGAAAGTGTGGCAGTTAAGGTGCTGTTCGCTATGGTGTCATAGTAGATCCTACTGCAGGAAAACTATATCGACTCATCTCTCCTTGTTCATCTTCGATGTCGTCGACAGCCTCTACAACAGATCTGAATCTTGACCTGCGCTAGGAGACGAGACATCACACGATGCACGCGAAGCGCGCTTCAATCTCTCTATATGACCGTGTTTTAGCAGGCTTGAGGATCAACCCAGTGAGGATGAGGCCGCCTGTGATAAGGCAGGTATGCTGAGTGGCCACGTTCGGATTCCATCGTCGATGCCTTGTACTTAGCCAGGCAACCAGATCATGTGGCCTACCGGAGTCTCTAAAAACGGCAGAGAAGCGACCGCAGGTCTGGGCTGAGTTTGGGGTCGTGCATCTCGTTCAATCGATCATCGGGAGTGCTACACCAAGGATCGTTGCTGCGCCACTCTATATCGCTGGTGAAAACTTACAGCGCATCACAGCTAGACACACTGTTGGTGAAGATCAGGTCTCGTAGACGATCTCGATAGATACCCGTCGTCCAAATGAGAAGGCAGCGGCCGCTTGTCTGGGGTGATCAACGGCGTTCGCAGTTTCTGATGGATTTTAGTTTTGTCAGCACTCTGTTAATATCGTTCGATCCAATGTTGATTAAGTCCTTCCGAAGGACAGAAGCCTGGTACTTCAACCCACCTTTGCTGCCTGAGACTGAAGACGTTACGGCTTAGCAAGTCGATTTTGACGAGTCAATGCTCTTTTGAGATGAATGCGAAAAGACAGCCTCGAAAGGACGATCAACCCACGATTGGTAGGCTTTCTGGCCGTGCGCCTACTAGCGGAACTCTCGGTCTCTTTCCAGCTGGTATGATGTAACACAGGGATCATAATGGTTTCCTGAAGTGGGCCCGAGGACCGGGCCCCTTTACTGCCCAGATGTTCTCGCCCCGACGCGGTTGAGGCTGAATCTTTGACTCGCCTAGCGCACAAACTCCAAAGGACCAATAGTCTGTTTAGTTTCCATGCGGCTGCACATTTATAAGGGTTAAGAGCTGTGGGGACTGCTTTGGGAGCTGCCATCATACTGTGCTGAACTGAAATTCCTTTGTGAGCTCCGATTATCTATGGCATGATTTACATTAAGACTCTGGCACAGTATCAACTTGCAAAGCAACCTCGAATGTATGGCTTGCTGGAAAGTGGGCTCTCCCACAATTTGAGAAGGAAGCATATGCGCATCTGTTAACATGGCTTGAGCTAGAACACATCATCGCTCAAATGGATGGATCGGATCGTCCCAAGGTCACGTGTAAAGCGCGCGCTATCCGTACGATACAGGAGTGACACCAAAACTACGGCTTAGCAGGTGCAAGCTAAGTGAACAAGCGGTGTGGTGAGGTCGACTGAAGAAAGCACCCTCGACAGGAAGGCCAGGTCGTGATTGGCAAGTTCCGCACCCGTGCGTTTTGCTCGTGGTCGGGGGGCTCCCGGCCGTCCCCCGCAAGTAGTTGAGGAAAGGGCGCTGCGACACATACATCCGAAAATAGAAAACCTATAGAGCTCAGCGTCTCTACTGGTAGAGACTGTAGCGTCTCGATATTGGTAACATGGATAAACACAGAATGTGCTTTTGCTCAAACGAGAGGATCGAATTGTCTTGAAATCACGTGCAATGCGCGCGCTATCTGTACCTAGGTAGAATAAATGCGGCGAGGCCAAAATCACGGCTTAGCAGTGCGTTATGGCCCCCATTACAAATGAGAGACAAATGAGAAACAAATGAGAGAGTTTCTGTGAAGAACAGCGCCCGGGTCGCTAGAAGTTGAGTGATTGGACAATTGCGTGGGATGCTGACATGACGCATGGCTGCTGCCTAGAGGTGGCGTTTATCGGTGGAGCCCTTGCATATACAGCACGTCCCGGCCTTCTGGAAGCCAATCGACTGCCCCTTCTCCAGGCGACTGTCGCTTTTCGTGAGAAAGGTAAGGCCTCCAGTGTGTTCCTATCAAAACGTGCTGAGCCGTGGTCTTCCTCGTTTCTGTCTACCTAGGTACCTACAGAGTGTAGTGCGCAAGTTCAAGGTCGCAAGAGAGCGTATTGACCGTGAAACCTCATGTTCATGGGCTGCACGACTGAGCGATCTTGCGCAATAATGAAGCCAACACAGCTGGACTTCTCTGACGCATGTCGTCTGCTCGTTTGATTTGCCGCTGTCGCGTTGATTTTCCTGTCAGCATGTCTACGGCTTTTATGGGGTTTGGTATTATCAGGCTTCTGAGAGCGACTCACACAGGTTCGGTGACAGGACGATTGCAACAATTTACTTCCGTTGAATCTCGATCTCACTGCGACAATTCCATTCTGAATTTGCAAAAGCTGCACTGTGAGAGCATCGTGAACTGAATCTGTGTATAAGCTACGCTCATGCTTAGGTATACCTGACAGTAGTGAAGGGCCCATATATGGATGGCAGCCTGCGACGGCTAATCACATGGCATGCGCTGCTCTACCGATGTCTGGCTTGGACATGAACAACAGAACCTTAGAAGAATGAGGACTACTATCAAGCTGAATAACTTCTGAAGGGTGTAGCGAAGAATACGGCTTAGCAGATGTCGTGACGAAACGACCCAATCACGACCCGATCGTAAGCGAACTTCGCATCATGGAGAACCCTCTCAGTACATTCAATTGAAAAATGGCAGTCGCATCAACCAAGGGACAGTCATTGGTCGAACTAAGCTCGTGGTCGAACTAAGCTCGTGCACGCAGCCAGCGCTAGCTCGGGCGCTTGTGGGAAAGCCTAGAGCCGCCACTGGTACGCCTCACTTTTACAACCGCTTAGCAACACCAAAAGCAGACGAGTCTGCCTTGTTGGTTTCTTTTTTAAGCATGGTACTGCAGGATAACCAACTTGATCAACGCGTTGTGCTACCGCTTTCGTGCAAACCACCAGCATCAGCAAATCACTCACACGTTCCTACAGCTCTTGCTGCGGGAATTATGGTCAGCAACGATGGGCGAGCCGCCTTAGAATACTATCGAAGCTCTGATCAAACGACTAGTCTTTCCAAAAGAAAAATGCAACCGTGATTTGCTAGACTCATGTTGACCTTCGAGACATGGGGCGAGTGCTTAAGCCTAATGAAATCTCCTTACATTGCCTTGCGATGTGCTTCTGCTTGATCTGTGAACCAAATCATGCAGTCGAAGCTGTGGATTGCTCTTCGCTGTCCCTTTCTGCAACGCATCTCCTGCCCTTTTTGGACTTGTGATGGGTGCGAAGTACATCGAGTCTTGCAAAATTGGTTCCGCATCCCCATCTTCGGCCGTTTGGAAGTACGCCACCGCATTTGACTGCGCTATCAGGGTCGTGAAGTCTCATATGGCGAGCGAGGTCACCCTGCCTGGCGCACGTTTGGTCGCAATTGGGGCATTGCAATTTTTGATTGTCGCCGTGAGTTCTAAGATGTGACTCCCAATTCCACTTCTTGGTGAAAGTCTTGTCGCAATGCGCACATCGATATTCTCGCTTAGTTTTGAGGCGCTTAGCCACCTCACTTTGCTGTGTTGGCTGGGGCTCTGCCTGCTCCGGCGTTGGAGTGACTGGTATGTCAGGGACTTCCACTGGTTGTTGCACTTCCGGAACGAGCTGGGGTTCGTCCTCGATTACGACTTCGGGTTCTGGTGAAACTTCTCGCATGCTTTCGACGATTTCCTCATCTGTTGGAAAGTTGTGGTGAGGCTCAGTCATGTCCGGGTGATTCTCTCTGAGGTGTCGCTCCAGTTGTGCCTGTGTCGCAAACCCGATTTGAGAGCCTCTACAATGTTCATCAGTGCAACGAGCTGGGAGCACATGTCGTTGGACATGTCTCTCGCGCTCCTCAAGTGTTGGAAATCCGTCCGTAAAGTACCTGCAGCTGAATCTTGGGCACTTGAACAGGTTACTGCCGTACATGTCTCTCAAAGCTCCAGCCACGTCTGGATATGAGCTGTGAACGATATACGTCTCAATACAGCGACGAACGGCTTTCACAACGCCCAAGATTCTGAGAGCAGATTCTTCCGGGCGCACGTCCCCAAAGTGCTTTAGTTCTTTATCAGTCAAGACAAGTGCCAGCTGAAGCTTTGGAAAGCTTTCACGGTGACTAAATTGCTGCAGCACATCCCGAGTCCGTTTAGACGCTGATCTCGAGATGGAAGCAACGCTGGCACTTGGCTCGTTCCAGTATTGCTCAACCAGCACCTCAAGAGATTCCGTAAGGCTCCTGTAGATGTTATCCTGGTCAGGATGAGTTGAGCTCATACCTGCCTCCAAGTGGCGAAGCCAATAAAGCACGGAGTATTCCATAAAACCATATTCTCCGGCCAGCATCTGCTCTCCTGAAGGTCTCTGGAACGACGGCAAGTTCAAGTAGTCGATGCAGAGCGTTGCAATCGGGAGCTCCCCAGTGATGTCGTTGAGAAGACCACTATTAGCTAGATACCTGCTAGCGTCTCAGTATCACTCTCATGTGTTGTTGCCAAAGATCATGTACGTTTTTGCCGTTGTGTGAACCAACTCGATACTCCCATCTTCGCGAACATCAACCAGCGATTCACAAAGTTCTTTGACATGAACTCGAAGTCGTCGCCGTTCAAATTCTACAGCTCTTCTTTCGAAGTCAACTGATCTCAGTGTTTGTACTTCGTGCATTTTCAACGACCGCTTTGCATAGACAAGCCAGCCAAGGAGTTCTAGAGCCTCACCCCGTTGGGCGGCAACAGGCTTTTCAATAATTGTCTGCATAATTCGAGAATAACTGAAAGAGGAAGTCAGCCAGCGAGGTCAAACATTCAGTGTTCATGTCACTCACGCCTTGTCCAATGTGTCCAAGTCAGTCGCAAAAGTCTCCATCTCGCGTTCTAAGCTGTATATGGAGCTCTGACCGCAGAGGTTGATCCAAACGAGATGAGCAAACAGAAAGACTCCTTGATGTCATCTTTGTCAGCAATGCGAGCCTGTCGTTCAGGATCTACGTACCTTCAGCTGCTGCAGAAACGCGTTCGGCGATCTCATGTGCTTTATGTTCTGCGATTTGGAGATCCGTAACCAACTTCTCAGCTTGCACCTTGCAGAAAGCTTCTATATCTTCTTCATTGTTGTCGTCGTCTGCCGTGATACTAGGAAGATCGCGATAGTCTTTTCGGGCGCTGTCGTGTTGGCTGATGAACATGCAATGAAGCCCGTTACGAATCTCGGGAGGGCCATTCTCAATCAGGTCTCGAAACCAGCTCGCAATCTCTCCTCTTTCTTTTCTTGTGCAGCATTCATCCAATCCATCAAGCACGATGTAAGCAGACTGGCAATTGCGTAGAGCAAAACTCAAAAGTTCTTCGACGAGAAGACGAGAACTAAGCACAGCGCCTCCACTGCTACAGCATTTGCTATAAAAGTAGTCGAGAGTGTAATGGTTTTGCTCGAGAATCTGTGAAAGCAGAGTACGAGCCATGGAAAGGAAGCTGTTTCGATCGTCATCCTCTTTCTTGAAATAGAAGAACAAGACTGTAGGGTTCGATTCAAGCTCTCTCGCTTCCTCTACGACAAAGGATGCAAGGACTGTCTTTCCTACAGCATAGCGTGAGTTATTGTGTTATTGTGGGGTGCATGGCCTTGATGACTCACCAGAACCAGGCTTTCCGTTCAACCACAATAAGTTCGAACCAGTCAGATTGTTCTCTCGGTGTTCGAACCACTCTTGGAAGGTCATATCGCTTAGTAACCAGCTACAAGTACCCGGGTACGCATCGCGAATCCGCCTCAGATATTCTTGATCATTTTCCATGTCGGTTGGTTTGATCCATGTATACACAGCATGTCTGCGGCCCAAGTTCTCGCTATCTATTTCAGCATTCAACGTCGCTTCTTCACGTGAAGAAGTGATCACAAGAGTGTCGAATTGTTCCAAAGTTGCCTGACTACTGACAAGCTTGAAGCGGGACATCATGCAAGATATGATGTTTGTTAATCTAGACTTATGCCGCTTCCATGTTGTAGCGAAAAGCTCCGCCCAGCCTGGTCGGTATTAACATGGAGTAGAGGTTAAGTGGTGGGGCGGTCTTACGGCGCTGTTGAAAGTAGATCACGAGTAATCGATTGACTTCGATGATTTCACTATATGTCGCGATCAAGATCTTAGTCAGACTTGGCTCAGTCTGGAACAACTCTTTGTACATAGACGAAGAGGGCTGAGCTCGTCCAATCTGTCCATAGATGTCGAGAACATCATTGAAAGCATCAGTGCAGGAGTTCGTCGCCTGTTTTTCGAGTCAGTCGCGTACCCTGTTCGAAGTAGTCGATCGTACCTCGAGCAAGAATTTTACAGGACCCTAGCGAACTCAGTCAGCTTGGCTATTCTTCTGCTGAAAGAAAACCACGTACCCAGACAAATCCCATGATTTCTCCAGCACTTGATAGACTTGTAATAAGCTCGCCAAACTCGTTCAACCTTTCTAAGAACGGGCCTAGACGAGCAAGGCCTTGCTGGCGACGCTCTACGTGCTGTGTATGCTGCAAATTGATAACGTATTGCTTGAGGCCAGTCAAAGTCGTAGTGGGAAATCTTGCTCGATTGCTACGGTTTAAGGTTTTCCTAAAGCCAATCAATTGTGCTTCCATCGACGATTTCAACGACTCCGCGTTCTGCAGATACTGTTCCAAGCTAAGTTGTTCGACCTCATGGTTTGGCACAGTTGTAGACGAAGCTTCTTTGCGAAATTTCTCGAGTGCTTTGACAACGTGCGCTGCATCGAGCGATATTCCGTTATCTGGAGCGTCCAGTACGTCAGCAGAAATACGATCTCGCTTGAACATTTTGTCTAAAAGCCCAAAGAACTCTTTGTTGTAGAAGGCTCTCTGGAACTGGGCTGTCGATTTGCCATCATTTGATACTGTAGATTGAACATGATCATAGAGTTGAGTATGCATGAGGAGCACCGACTCCTTCACTTGCTGTCCGCGAAAGAAGCGTGGAGGGTCTCGACCCGATGCTCCATCGGCCATGCGAGCCTTTTTGTAGTGGCTGACTCCTTCTGGACCGTGGATGTCAAAGGTTGCGACTTCAGACATGATGCATCCTAGTGACCATATATCGCAATCTCGGGTGTATCTGACTTGACGAGGGGCGGCGTAGAACCCAGTAACGTGATTGTTCGGAATGCCGGTCATGTCGGTATCGCCAGGCAATGTCACCGGCTTCAGTTCTAGCAGGCCAAAATCTGCAATCTTAAGCTTCTTCTTCACTATTAGAATATTTGCGGGTTTCAAGTCCTGATGATAGGCTATCTTGGTTCCTTTGTAAAGCCTGTGAAGCGTGTTCAGTCCTTCAGCAATGCCCTGTATCTGCGTCCAGAGTTCTTGGGACTCAAATTTGTCACCTGGTCCTTTGAGGTAGTCGTGAAGTGATTGCTCCGCTTCTTCCTGGAGGATGAAGAAGTAATTTCCGTGCCAGTACGCTCCCAAAGCCACCATGAGGTGTGGGTGATCCTCCTCCTTTGAAAGCCTCTGGAGGTTGTACCATTCTTTCGCTGCGGACTTTTGCATGCCATGTTTGAATATCTTGCGAGCAAACCTTGTGATATGCTGCAAACATTAGTGAACATATACAGTCAGTCTTGAAGAGATCGTACTTCTCCAAAGTCTCGCGACCGATATTCGTCGTCTTGAAATTCGAAGCATCGGACTTCTGCAAACGTTCCCTCTCCCTTCAGCTCTATATCCTCCTTGATCGGCAATAGTTCTTTCGCCGGAATTGATATGATGTCGGATGCGGGTCGAAGTGTTCGTACGAGAAAGCTGTACTGGTATTGCAATATCTTCCTTTGTGCCAACCCCAGATCCGAAATCCCCTCACGACGGAGCTTATCGAAGTCGGCATCGCAAAGATACTTCGTCCCTTCCAGCTTTATCTCGTACTTCTGGAACTTCTGTATAAGACCTGGACGGCGGACATAGATAAGTAAAGCATAGATAAGGGCATACTCCCCCTGCAGTTCCCGCCGCTTAAGCTTGTTGAAGCAGTTGAAGCACTCAGAACGGTACTCCACTGATCCGCCGTCTGATATGCATTTCGGGCAGGAGCAGAGGAAAAGTAACTCTGTCGTCAAACTATGGAGGATATCTTCAAATAGTGCTTTAATCTTTCGCGCAGGGATATAGAAAGAGGCACTACCGGGAGGAGAACATTCGCTGATCGGTTGCACCTCACTGTCTTCTAGGTATTCCTTGGCAATTTGGCACGGAATCGCTCCATTCATGGTAGCTACCTGTCATCGATTTGTCGGACGCTGAGCAATGTTGGGTGATGTGTTGCTCAAATGTGTTTTCGCTTAACGAAGACATTAAGACGCTGCAGCACGTGTGCTCACCGGTCTACCGCCGCACGTGCAGTGGCTGCCATTGACGCTGATCAAAACGCAGATAGCTTCTCAAATCAGTCATGCAGGTATAATCAGCTAACGAGGAGTCGCATTCTTTCGATAGCTGATGCGAGGGTGCTTAGAAGAGATATCAACTGAGCAAAGTCGCTGCAATTGACTGGTAGATACCTACCCGTTATGAATTACGCGTGATAGCTTCCGCGTACCGTTCACGCGCTTTTCACACTGCGCACAAAGATAGGTCTCGGCCGTGTCGCGGGGAAGCTATGTACCTCGGTAGAACCTCGTGTAGCTTGTAAGGCAAACATTACGTCGGTCCAATGAGACGATGGCCACGGCATCGCCTGTGCTGATTTCAAGCTCATGACCGTGTTTTCCAGGTGTCAAAAGACTGCATCCTGCTAAGCCGTAGACTGCCTTCGATACCGATGGCGGCGCACGGATATCGGGGCCAGAAGCCTGGCTTACTGTTCAACCAATCTCCACAGCCAATCCCTTCTGACTGAGGGAAGTGCTGTAGCTGCAACCATCGCGACCTGAGTACTGTACCACGTCGCTGCTGAACTGCGGTAGACGTTCGTTTTCCGCAAGCATAGACACCCCCGAGGCAGTCATGTGCGCGCTGGTTCGCTGGTGCGCTGGTGAGCTTGTAAACCACCCGCGAAGCGTACGGCGCATGTTTTGATTCGCAGGTGACTGCATCTGCATCCCAGAAATGGGTTCATTACGGCTTAGCAGTCCTGCCGGGCTACACAGCCTCCTATCTTTCAAGTCTACGAAATGCGCAGAAATGCGCACTCGCGTTGCTAGGACACATGCGATTGGTTTACTCGCGTGGAACACGGGCTAGATCTCTGGCCAGGGCGAGGGCTGACGTGGCCTGCACACACAATACTCGCATGGCCCGGCGTCGCCGTCTTGGCAGTTCGCCTCTGCCTCTGCCAAGATACCAGCGAACCAATCTTTTTCTTGTCTGCTACTTGACCCCTTCTTTTCAAGCGATTTCCTGAGGGGAATATGCAACAGGATCTTTGAGGCAGTGCTAGAATGCTGAGCCGTAATTTTGCTGCCCAGTAGAGCCGCATCTCAACAGCGGTACGAGACGCAGACATTGTCCATGCAGCTCGAAGATGTACCTGATGGGAAGCTGCAACTTTGGGGCACATGCACATATCGTGTACGCATCTGTCTCTTCGATGGACAAGCCTAGAGTGAATGCTGCTGAGGTGTGGTCTAATAGCCCATCGCGTGATTTCACTACTTCGATATAGCGTATCTAGACCTAATGTAGTCCAGCCACCTAGGTAGTGGTGCAATGAAGATACCGATGTATTGGCGTCAGCCTTGATCATCGAGAGTACCTGGGAAGAGCTGACTAGAGCGGGTTTCTTCTAATATCGAAAGCTCCTTGACGAGTGGTAATATGCAACTGAAGTTGTGATGAAGCATGCAGGGGAAGATCAAGGCAACAAGCGCAGTCGCTTGTGTTATGCCGACGTTGTTTCTAAGAGCGCAGGCTCCCATGGTATACTACAATGCGCTTGCTAGTACACATGAGTGTGATTGCGACTTGCGATATGGCCTCCGCATGAGGCGGTTTTCACTTCCAGCGGTGATTTTTGAATTCGCCATCTATCGAGCTGCACTCTCTCCCACTGCTTGCTTGAAGCAGAGATGGAATACGTTGGGTTGAATAGATTGTCATACTGTTCCAAGGTTGAACTCAGTTAGGTACCCTTCGGCCGTCACGTCGCAGATGACCTGATATAATCGACATCCACCGTCAACAAAGACCATAAGCGATATCGACCGTGAAAAGAGCTAATGTCTGGGATAATCTTACGGAATTGGCTATGTATGACCAGTCCTCGAGATGTCAACAATGTATTGACAGACTCAACGCCTGGAGATATACTTCATCCTGCCACTTCAGGAAGCCTCAATATCGTCCGACATTGATCTACGCACCCTGCATCGCCTCCAAACAAACCAAAGAATCACTGTTGACCCAGAGAATGCAAATGTAATGATGACATACACCCAGAAGTTCGACGCAACAGTCAAAGCATTTTGACGCTCAGAGTAAGCAAAGAAGTTGGATCCAAACAAAGTCTAGCTTTTAATCAGTCGCAAGACATAATCGTTCGGTGCACGAAAGTGACTAACGGCTAGAAAGGTCGCAGGTAGAAATATCGCAGAGATCAGGGCGATTGTCATCATAGACCGAGTGTCATTTGTAGACTGTTCTGTAAGGCGTTTCATCAGGGCGTTCTCTTTGATGCCCTGTTCTGTCAATCGTTGCATCTCGTGGTTGATATGCTTGCTCGCTTCGTTCGATCTGAAATCTTGTATACCTTGAACCTGTGTGCGAAAGCTCAGCAATGTCGTAGTCCAAGTGCAGACAAGCGCTTACAAGTTGGCCGATTCCAGCAGACCGCGCGATGAGTGTCTCAATCCTGGCCAAACTCGTCTCTTGTTCGTATACATATCTGTCCAATCTACCCTGCATCTCATTGAAGCTGATCTGCAAAGCTGGCGACGAGGTCATCTTAACGTCTAACATCCCGCTTCTTAGCTGACAGCCGAGTCGGATGTTCAACTTCAGTATGTGAGCCAGTCTCAGCAGCTTGTCAGTCAGGATGTGCAGCTTTCTAAGATCTGAAAAATCGGCTTGCACGTCCCCTTCACTATGAAGCTCCTTGACATTGGTGAAGAAGCCTCGATCAACCTAAACGGCTAGTCAATTCCGTTCTTATTTGCGCGTTCCTGTACTCACTATTTTGGAGAACTCTCCTTCAAGATACAACAGATACTCGCGCCAGTCTTCAGACACTTCTAGGAGTAACATCGAATGCTGTAGAACCTGTCTAATAGGCGGGTTGTCATCAAAGCACTGGAAGTTACTCCTCAATCTGTCTTTGAGTTGGTCTGGGGCTTGCAAGAATACCCACTGACACCGTTGATCTGAAGATGAAAAGTGTTGGTAGACACCAATCTCTCGGATAGAGAACGGGTCTGTTGGATAGCGTCGGCCGTGTTTTGCGACATACTTGATGTTGTATCCGATATCTAATAGATGGCTCAGCGTTACGTTCCAAAGTGACATCAGGGGACAGTACAGTAGCTGTGTTACACGGGGTTAGGCTGTTACACGGGGTTAGGCTATACTTCTCTAAGCTCGGTCCGTACTAAGGCGAGATAGACTAAAGCGGTAGTCCGTGAGGTATCGTATGGAATGATCAGGTGGAAAAGAGTTATCGTTGTAACCAAAGGATAAACAATACCAATTCTATAAACGATAGAATAACTAGTTGACAATCTGTGTGAGAGATGAACTATTTGAGTTGACCACAACGAGTGTAATAATGAAATCCGTCCATCCTTTATACCCATTGCAATCTGTACCTGTCTTCACTGTCCTCACATACTGATCCTTGTATCTTCTGAAGACCTGAAGATGTCTGGTCACGTGCCGGCCTGTCCTCACATAACAGTGGGGCCGTTCTTCCTTGGCGTGAGGCCAGTCACGTGATTATCGCCCCGCGGTGATCGTTACCTTCTGACGTGGTCGTCGGTTGGCGTTCAGCCCCGACTCCTTCATCAAGGGTGGAGTTCCTTTTGTTGCTTGTAACATTATCCTATATACTAGCAGCTTATACAAGCACTACTACACTTATTTTAAGCTTTTAAATACAATTGTACAATACTTATTATATAAGTGTTAGAGTATATAAAGATACTATTACAAAGATATTAATATATCTCCTTAGCGCAGCTATAAGGAGAAAGATATACAAGTATTGTATAATTGTATTTAAAAGCTAAAATAAGTATAGTAGTGCCTATATAAGCTACTAGTATACAAGATAAAGTCTAAAAAGCTAGAATTGCTTAAAGTGTATTATTGTTGTTGTTTTTTTTTTTTTTGTTTGTTGTCTATAAGAAAGATTTATATCTAGTAGCTGCTTTAGAAACACTAAGGATATGCTCTTTAGTATTAGCTAAGCACTTGTTGCACTAGTACACTATATATCTTTCTCTCTGTAGCTACGCTAAGAGGATGTATTAATATTTTTATAATAGTGTCTTTATACACTCTAACACCTGTATAGTATATCTAAGTATATTTAGGTATACTATACCTAACCCTAACCTACGCTTTAACTACCTTAACCTAACCTATACCTACGCTAGTATATACTTTAATCTAACCTTAACCTATTTTTAGCGTTAAAATCTAGGTATAGAGTACAGGTTAGGTTAGGGTCTAACAAATCAAACCTAACCCTGACCTAACCTATACCTATTTACTAGTCTAGTCTAGGACTTCCGCAGTTAGCTGTAAGGAGCTTTATAAACGTCACCAGCAACTACTGCAACTATAATTTAAGACATACGAAGCGCGGGGATAGTTTATACTTCGTGTGTATAGCGGCACGATTGGATATAGCGCCAACTTCGATGAAGGCACTTTACTGCTTAGATGTGACGCGGTGAAGGCGACTTCGATATTGCTCGCACCGACGGTCAGCATCTGAGCCAGAAATAGTATCGATTGACGAATGACTACTCGAAGTGTTTCAAAGTGTTACGGAGGAGACTATATACACTGCTTCATATAATAGCCGGGGTATTTCGGGGTACTGAAGGTAAGAGTATGCTGCCTCACCGGGCTTCATAGGCTCATATCTGCCCTCATAGTGTTCTAGTTGTCCTCTCTCACCTTCCACAGTCACACGTGGCAGCGTTTTCTTGGCGTCTGAACATTTGACCGATACGGCTTAGGCGTCCACACAACTACCCACCTGAGTAACTACGCCCTTTCGGAACCTGCACATTTCCACCTACGTCTAGTCGCAACCCGCACATTCTCACCTACGCCCAGTCGCAACCTGCCAGCTTTTACCCACGTCCACAAATCCCTTAGCCAGACCATGGCCCAAAACGCACAGTGCCACGGAGGTCGTCCGCCACCGACGAATCAAGCTCGCGCTTTTGTTCAGAATCTCGTCATAGCCCCGAACCTCAAGATCGCTACCCAGATTGATCTTGTCGATGACGCGAAGGTAGCCATCTTCCGCAAGGCCAGATAAGTGTCTTTTCGGGACCAAGCATTCAAGAACGATAACATCAAAGAGCATATCCTCCCCCAGCGTGCCGCGAACAGCTACCAGTTCGCGTACGTCCTTTGAAAAATGCATGACCTTCAGGGAAGCCTCCAGGCCGGGATGTTGGCCTCTCCGAAAGTCATAGCTCCCATCCGATACACGATAGCGCCTGTCATGGTGGTTCCAAGGACATCATTCATTTGAGAAAACCGCAGAGGTAGAGGTGTGGCATCTCACCTACGAAAGCTTGTGATCACTCTACAAAAGGACTGCTAGAAGCAATGCCTGAATTAGTTAGTAGGGAGAAGCAACAACTTTTGGTGCTAGACGCCAATCCCGAATCTTCTCTACGAAACCTCCTCAGGCTCGTCTTCTCGCACGACTACGACCAACTTTCGCGCCACCATGCGAGCGCAGCCCTTTTAGAGGCACCAGAAACTAACATAAAACATAAAGATTTATCAAAAACAAGATTAAGCTTACCTTCACCGTCACCTTCACGTCAAGCTTTTTATGTCTTGAGATCCGCCCATGAACATGAAGCAAGAGCCATCTCATGTTGTTATTGGTACCTGCCACAGCCCCTAGGGTGCTGCCTATACAACCAACGTCATCCCTAGAATCGATCCATGGCTCATACACCCCAGCAGAATCTACACCGTGTTTAGTGTTTTCATATTACGAACCCACCGATTGGTCTACGCAAGATTCGGATCCACTTGAACCATGATTCGAGCCGCATCAGTACCAAGGGTAGATGCCCGAGAGAGAAAGCGGCACAAGAGTCAGAGCTCTTGGAGCTCTATAAAATCTCACGACTCCAGCCACTGCTTTCCACCATCCACAATATCTCCAGACAAAGATATCAAGACGCTCACGATGCTCGCGCATCTCGATCTACGTTTCGCACCGATTCGCTTCGGGTCACATCGACTTCTGACATTTCCGATCGAGGAGCACAGGCCCGCTGCATTCGGTCATAAAGCCGTCCCGCCTGAAGCGTTGTGGCAAGTGGATGAAGTACTTCGCACACACGATTTCCCTACCTCAGCTCGGTACCTCTCCGTCCGTTCTCACCCCAACGAAGCAACGAGCGCAACAATTCCAACGTTCGTCATCGTGACAAACTGCAAGAATCGCGATACGACCGTAATACACCGTGTTATAGATCAGATCCAGAGTATACTATCCTGTCTTCCCATCGAAGTTATGATTGAAATCATCGACGACGATTGGGTGGCCAACATGGCTACCAGACCTATCAAAACGATCGATATGGATGTCATTCAAGCCTGGGACCGGTGCTGCGACAATGTCGTTGACTTTCTTCGTACACAAGAACAGAGAGAGAGGGTAGGGTGGACTAGCATTGGCCTATTTCGCCGCGGAACGTCAGATGACCGGTTGAAATGTCCAGCCACTATATTAATAGGGTCTCCTGACGCTGACGATGTGTTCTGGGAACAAGAGGGCTATCAAAGTATCGCAGAAATAGCCGGCGGTGCCTTGTCTGTGGAAGTTTTGTACTCAACCGGATGGGAAATGTGCAATTGGGGCGAAGACGAGCGAGATATAGGTATGGAGGCGTATGCACCGCCACTCAGCATGGGAGCTTCAGTCTGCCCCTATGACGAAGAAAAGGGCGGAGGCACACTGGGTGGCTTCTTCACGTTTCGACACGATGGAGAGGAATGCGAGACGACATATGGAATAACGGCTTACCATGTCGCGGTAGACGAACGAACCAATCTGAGCGCTGGTAAGTGAAGTTCGTCTAGTTCACACGAGGACCCCCGCTAACATTCACGCACAGAGAGCGATTGGCACGAACCTTTAACGCCGCAAAGCTTGCCAGAGAATCAGCAAATGCCCACCCTCGCGAGTCCGTCACGAGAAGACCACGAGAATATGAAGACTTATATCGCCTCCGTCCTGAAACGCACCAAAGAGACGCTTGACCAAGCCGTACAGGATCTACAAGATCTGCAAGATGGTTCAAAAGGTGAAACAGCTGTCTTGAGAAAATCTTGGCTCCCCAACCAAATCTCTCGCTACAAGACCTCGGTTTCAAGCCGCCAAGCAGATCAAGATGTCTTGGATGAATACAACATCAAGATAGGAACTTTGGCGGCCGCGTCAGGAGCACGTCTGCTGGAAGCTCCCAGGATTGGGGGCAACGCCACGACGGATACTGCAAAAGATCGAATTGTACCGTGGCTCATAGACTGGGCAGCTATCAAGATCTACCCCAAGCTGGAGTGGGCAAACGGCTTACAAGATCCCAAGAAAACCATGCTACGGGGTGGATTCAAGGGCAAAACCCGCCTAAATCCTATGGAGACTGCGAACTACTACCGCATCCTCAACCCACGTGAACTTGACTGCGAAGTCGCATTCCATGGACGAACAAGCGGCTGGGAGCTTGCCGAGTTAAACTGCATAGAATCACTTTTGAATCCTATCTACTGCGGCAAGGGAAGGCCAAGAGGCAAAATGGGCGAACTCGACGGTAGATACAAGGTCAGCACAGAGAAACCTGGTTACTGCTGGTCTTTTGTACCACGATCTGGATACAAGCAACGGGACCCGTGCTTGAGTGGCGACTCGGGTAGCGTGGTCTTATTGGACCCAGAAGTTCGACCAGCACATAAGGGTGATAATTGGTGGGTAGGTATCCTTTTTGGTCATGAGCACCTATCAGTTGGCTACATGGCACCGATCGAGAATGTCATCAAAGACATTGAGGCAGTGATGAACGGGAAGGTGATAATTCCGGAACGAGCTTAAAGGTTCTCAAGACCGCAAGTGAGAGACCTGGAGAAAGAGCCGTCTCATGTTGTTATTGGTACCTGCGATATGCACTAGTGCACTACATACATAGAGAACTAATCCGTGCAATCAACCCATCACTCTTACACTCCAACAAGAGTCGTTCAGAGGTCGCTATTCATACTATGCCTTATGTAATGTTGTATGATGAAGATCAAACATTCATACAAGGGGAGTTCATATGCAGATTTACTCTGCAGCTCCGTGCATCCTAAGGTGCGCCCTATGCTCGAATTACATATTAAGAAGCGTACTATACAAGTATATCTGGCATCGGTATCTTGTTTGCCGCTCAGACGAACAAAGATTTTCTCCTATCACAGGAATTCCCCTTCCATATTCGAAATGAGCACCGTTGAAAATGTGGTACTTCTCTACGTAAGTGTCTGTGGTGATAGGGCATCTGGCCTCTCAACCTTCGCAAATCGTATCGAATTCCTCGACTACGCCGCCTGATTTGAGAAGAGTCACCGAGAGTCAATCGTACGACGAAGTCAACCCCGATGGGATTCTGACTTCTTCTGCCAGGAGCCTTGTAGATCAGGTGCCCTCGAATATAAGAAAACGAAAGCACGAGAACGGAATTGAGATGCAAGAGGGAGTACGATCGATTCGTGATCGTATCACGCAAAGTCGACATAATGGCTAAACAATCTCACGGTAGCCACTCTCAAGTCCCCAAAAGTGCCTTTCAATCTATTTCATTTCTCACTGAGCACATTTACCCCATCTTCAGCACGATAATGTCAAGTTTTCAGATTGTCTATGCGTCAAGGGAGTATTTGTGGATAGTTACGTGGCCTAGCGGAAGCTATGTCGCTCTGTCCAAGACCCGCAACGTCCCCTACACCACCCTGTGAAGCCTCGTACACAGTCGACCGTCGATGGAGGTCAAGGTCAGCAGTCAGCAGTATCTTCCTCCATCAGAAAAGGATATCCTTGTTGCTTACGTGCTGCGCATGTCTGATGACGACTTTAGCTTGCCAGTCCCAGGGCGAGAAGAACAAAGGAAAAAAAGGAACAAGATGAACGATGAGGACATCATAAGGTCGTTTCAAGCACCACCGGACCCTTTCCGCAGTCTTACTAATTCTCTGTCTGCTCAAACTTGTCATCACCAAGCGACGTACACCAGCTTCTACCACCGCAATATCCGTACCTAAATCCGGACTCTATTCGGCCCGAACAGAATCTTGGAAGCGTGTTGGAGCTGTTGCATTGGTCAATTCATCGTGCTCCGTGCCTTTTTGAGTACGTACGCTGCGTTGCATTGCTCAAGCAAGCATGATGTAATCTCTTTGGTAGCTTTACAATTAACATTGTATCGAAAATGTGAGAAGTATATATCCACTCTATGCTCACAGTGTATAGGAACACACTTGAACGGGTGAACTAAACATATCACAAAAACAGGCACTCAGACTTCCGCCAGCCGCTGTAATGTCTAGCTTCAAAAATGTTATGGTTATCGGAGTAAGTGTTATCCATTGCCGATAGCCCCGCGGTGGTGTGGTGGTCGAGCGCACTGATGTTTATCCAGAAGAATATACTAATAATCATCCAGGCCGGCGGCAACCTAGGGCCGGCAATCTTGTATGCCTTGCTCCACCACTCCTCTTTCAACACAACCGTTCTTTCACGTGAGGGCTCCTCATCCACCTTTCCGCTAGGCGTCAAAGTGCTTCGCGCAGATTACGATTCAATGGATAGTCTCAAAACCGCTTTCATAGGCCAAGACGTCGTACTATCTCTTGTTGCTGGGGCTGTTCTTGGTAACCAAAACAAGCTTATTGACGCTGCTATCGCTGCTGGTGTCAAATGTTTCCTCCCCTCGGAATTCGGCTCCAATACCACTGATGCCCGGACAAGAGCTATCGTGCCCATGTATAAATCTAAAGTCGAAACTGTCGATTACCTCAAAAGCAAAGAAAGCGAGATCAGCTGGACAAGTATAGTAACCGGCCCATTCTTTGACTGGGGACTCAAAGTGGGGTTTTTGGGGTTCGATGCGGCGAACAAAGTCGCGACGTTGTACGAGGACGGTACAGCCAAGTTCTCGAGCACAAACCTGCACACCATCGGTCTTGCCGTTGTCAAAGCACTCGAAAATGCTGAAGGTACGAAGAATCAGTATGTGTTTGTGTCAGGCTTCCAGACAAGCCAGAAAGAAATCCTCGAAGTCGCGGAGAAGGTCACGGGAAGCAAGTGAAATGTGAGGAATGCTAGCGTCGATGACGCTATCAAGAAGGGCAATGAGAAGATTCTTCGAGGTGATTTCTCGGGCATCGAGGATTTGATCTTGGATGCGACGTTTGGGCCAAAGCAATTGAGCGACCTGAGCCTGGCGGGGCTATGGAACGAAAAATTGGATCTGGTGGAAACTGATATTGAGACATCAGTAAGTGCAGCATTTGCAGGAAGACTAGTCTATGAAGCATCGATCAGCGAGTAGAAACTGAAGGAAGTCTGCACGAGACAAGAAAGTATATTTGCAGATAGAACATGCTTGAAGTAGATTGGGTCAAGTCTCAAGATAAAATGAATATAGTAGCTGCATTGAAGATTTCTAGCGTGTTCTTTAACGCGGTCTACCCATTCTGATGCAATAAGAGCGCTGGACTTTTGTGAACAGGCAGTAGATGCAGCGCGCTCTGTTACTTGTCACGTCACTTTAGGTCACTGCTGTGATATTACAGTGGCACGAAAGTCATTCTCGCTAAGAAAATTCCCACTTGTCTTCTCCAGGGTGTATTCAGATCGAGTTCGGTAGGATAGTGCGGTGGGATTCCAGTCTTCAGCTCCACTGTCAGGATCCGTCACCATCTTTTGACATCATGCAAAGAGAGAGATATCCAGATATCCCGCTAACAAGACGCACGGGTACAACATGCGCCAGCCATGTATCGACCTCTTCCTTGTGTGTGGTTTTCTTCACTTGCCTTCTGGAATGCAGATCAAAAACCTCTCCGTACTAAGCGGTGCTCTCAGCCGCAGCCGTCGAGATGGGTCTAGTTGACAGGCTTTTTTCAAGGTAAGCCAAAAAGGGACTGGCATTGCCCTGAAGTTGCATCTCTACATTCATTTTGCAACTCTTTGATCGTTAAGATGAATCTTCCTTGCTAAGCCATAAACCTAGTTGCAGCCGTCAAAGGTGGGTCCAGTTGCTATGCCGTATTCCTACTTGAAGAGCTCAGTCAACCCGAAATGCGCCGACTTTGAAAGAGTGCTAATGAAAATGAAATCCATACATAGCCCAACGGATATCGATTATTCTGGATTATAAGACGCTGGGTCTTTATCATTACCACAGGTCTCTATATGAGTTATACACAGGACATGCTCTTTACTGATGTTGCTTCTGGCTGCGGACTAGTCAACAATCAATCTAATCAATCTAGCTTGATTATTGACATCTCTGCGGGTCAAGTCTAGCACTCAGTAGGATCTCACTCCATTACAAGGCAACATCCCCGTTACCTACATGCTTCGCATGTCTGACAACAGCTTCCTCGTGTCGGTCTCAAAGCGAGGAGAACAAAGGCGCTCAGTAGTTTGCAATAACTCGAGAGGATACTGTATCACGCATGACGTCGGTACGTCATAGCATTGTTTTGCATGTATGTTGCATCAACACCAAAGAATTGCTGTCGACTGTCAGCATAGACTCGGGAATTTGTCGGTTTATCTCTCTCACCAGTGAATCATTCATGTTCTGATCTTTGAAACCTCCACCAGCGAGTCTCGTCTTTGTCTTTTGCCGATTCAATACGTCGCTCTATCACGATGTAAGCCATCGTTCGCGCCAATCAAATTCGAGTCATTCTCACATGCTCAATCGTCCTTTCCGTCACGTATCGTACGCAAACAACTTGCTTGGTCTGTCCGATACGTTGCGCTCTTGCCATTGCCTGCAACTCAACGAAAGGATTCCATTGTGGTTCGAGCAAGTATATATGTGTCGCAACGGTCAGATTAAGCCTAAGTATGTTAGCGCTTGACGTTTCCCCTCCAGTATGTGTACAGACCCTTCTGCGCCCGTACCCAATGTCATCAGGAGGATGTTCGGCCCGAACGAAGATTTGAAATCTTTCAGCACTTTCAACCTTTGTTTCAAGCTTAAGCTTCCGCAGATCATGTCATTCTTCAAGCCAGCTTCATGGAGAAGCTTAGCTGCGAGGTCTAAGGTTTTCTTCCACGCAGAGAAGACGATACTGATGGATCTGTTAACTGCTGTATCTTGACCGCAGCTAGAGGAACTGACCATTTGTTCCTAGGCGCTCCTTTGATATCGTCGAGTAAGGCTAACAGTTTGGATGGGTAAGGGAGCGAGGCTCCATTCGCCCCACTGGATAGTCTTTGGGTCTCGATATGGGTAGCAAAATCTGGTGGAGAATGGCCCGATACGCAAAGTAGACAATGTGTCCCTTTCCCCTTTCCCACACATTGAGGCCAGCAGCTGTGGCAGACAAGATGTCTGCATGGTTGGATAAATTTACCTCGATCTCGACCTTCTACCTTGTCGATAGAGAGGACACCGTTGGTACACTTGGCGCATGCATTCTCTCCAAGCTGCACCAGATAAGAGAGCATCTCATCGTCTGACTCAATCAGTTCATCTTGCGCCCCTCTTGGACCATTGTTGCAGAAGAGTCGCAATTTGTGGATGGACTGAAGAGTAGTAGAGGCGAATTTGCCGTTTCCACTGACGGCCATTTGCACCTGTCTCTTATAATGCTCGTATAGGTCAGTATATTGACGGCGCTCCTCACTAGAAAACTTGATCAATCTTAGGCGAGCTATCGGCCGAGGTAGGCCAAGAATTTCTCGGGTTCGCCGAAGACAGATAGTGCTCAGTACTGTCTGCAAATTCGTGAACCGGTCAATGAGTGTTGGCGCGATGACGTAGGTGCGGAACGTTGATATGCGCGCTAACTCTGTGAGTCGAAGGAAAGCAACTAGGCTGCCCAAATCCTCGAGACGGTTCTGGATGGGCGTTCCAGTGAGACACCAACGACGATGTGCCGGTAGCTCCTGGATTGCCTTAAACATCTTGGTTTTTTGATTCCGTATCTTGTGAGCTGCAAAATATCTGATCAGCGAAGGGAGACGTATCCAGACAACACAGGTCCTACCTTCATCCAGCACAATGCGAAACCAGTTGATTCGAGATAAGGGTGAGGGGTTCTTCTTAGTGTCTTCTAAGGCTGTGGCATATGTAGTGAATACAACGTCCTTCTCGAAAAGAGGGCGTGCCTCTGCATGCCGTTCCGCACCCAGGTGTCTGTGGAATGTGACTTTGTGCGGATACGTATGTCTGTGGGTGTCAGCTGATTGGACCACAGTTGTGAGATGAAGGGCTTACGTGTGAATCTCATCGATCCAGTTATCGATCAAAGCTACTAAAGTTAGCTTTTTGTCCGATCGCGGTGGAACTTAGCCCAGAGTCCAATTACTTGTGGAAGGGACGACGATCAAGGTCGCTCGCGAAGGCGTCAGGACGTTGGGTGGCTCTTTCGCAAACGCCTCCGCATCTTGGAGAGAACTTGCAATGGCCGATAACATCGTTAACGACTTGCCCAGTCCCATGTCATCTGCAAGGATACCGCCTCTAGCCTCTCGACGTTCGAGGGCTTCGGACTTTGTCAATATATGCTGGAAACTATCTTGTCATTAGCTTCGCATCCCCTCAGACAAGAGAACCAGAAAATTGTACTATGTTTCACCATTCCTACGCTTTTCTCGCCAAAAGGTAAGCTCTGCGAAAGGCCGACCACTTTCTCGTTGTGCGATAAAGTCCAGCGCCATCCTTTGGTGACTGTGATATGGGTCAGTTTCAGTTCTCCATTCTGAGCTCGAAGACACTTGCCTCATGAGGGTGCTCTTGATGCGACTAGTGTCGGTACGAATCTCTTGCAGTATATTCGTGTGAGAAAGGGAATCAAGAATCTGTTCAACATGGTCCTGAGGATTTAGAGACGGCTTCGGAACACTCTGAGATGGTCGATCTGGAATGACATCAGGTGTTGATGTATCATCTGCCTCGATCATCATGTCATCGGATTTCTGATGGAACCCTTCGATCTGTAGAATCTGGGGATTGTAGTAGGTTTCTCCAGCAGGATTGTGCGTAGGGTATTGCAAGAAGATACCAGAGCTAAGAAGGATATTGCCGACTTTGTCAGCATGATTCATCAGGCCCTTCACATTCACATCGACGGAGAACGTTACTACTCCATCTGTATATGATCTGGATGACCTTGTGATTTCTTCCCAACGATTTCGCTCCAAGCATGCCTGAAATCTGACTTCAAGCCCTACAAGCCGGCGAGCTTCGCTACAGAAGGCTTTGTCAAGATGCGCAAACGCTTTTCCATTGCTGAGGAGCTCAAAGTAATCGCCTCTCGCAGAGATCTCGAACGCAACATGATGCTGATTCGACCCAAGAGGATATGCGCTGTGGATAAGATTGCATGCGTCCCGTCGAGCCTGTGCTTTCACATCGATGACCTGTAAAGAACTTAGAACAATGATCTAGACTGATTGTAAGAGTCGTACTGAGCCCAGAAGATACAACGACTGATGGATTGATGTCAGATCAAGAGTTTGTTGTGGTTGCCCATAGTGCACTATAGGTGCATGATCGCTATCGAAAGGGTATGACCGTTTCAAGGTCATGTGATTATGAGGTGCTTCCATGGCGTTCCCTTGCCTATCTCGATACGCGCGATAAGCTTTCAAGTCGCACAATATGGTGTCGAAGTTGTTCTTCCTGTGATGCGGCTGGGACAACCCTGCGATATTGATGTGCTGCTACGAAGGAAGCCTGACGAAGGCACAAAAACCAGTCGTTGGTGATTATCTGGTCCATGTGGCAGTGCTGTAGCTGGCTCTAGACCTTGATGAACGAGGACTCTTGAGGACCGCGCTCTGCCTCGTGCACAGACGAGGCTGAGGCTGAGCAACCTTGCGCTCGGATCACCCAACGCAATGCTCAGCTCATGAAATCAAGCCCAGTGGACGATTGCCATCTCTCACACTACACCAGTCCAAGCATAATGATTACACAGGTCATCGAAAGTCGCTATACAGTGGAGTATGATGTCTTGGTCGCTTTCCTCAGTTCGATGTTTGGGCCAGCCACTTATGAAATCGTTGTACGAAGGTGCTTCCCACAACAAAGGAACGAGCGATGCTGATCGATCCCTCCCAGGTACCCGACGAAGGAGAGAAGTGGAAAGTCAAAATCCCAAGAGAGCTTACTCGTGTAAGCATTTCCGGAGAATGACTGCGAGCGGCGGTTGCGCTGACCTGAACAGGATGAGCTTGTAGACTTGCAAAGGAAGTTCAGGCAGGCACTTGCCTAGTGGCGGGGCAGCTGGGGAAACAACAGGTGTCGCCCTTGTTTTGTGGCTAGGTAGCTAGGCGGGGAACTCGAGCCCCACCAGCACAGCGAGGCACCCTTGACCTCCCCGATACCTAAGTAGCTTGAATTACAGACTTGTTTCGCTCCCTTCCTAGTGCGCATCTGGGCAGATTTCACTGGGCGGGCCAACTTCGATAGCCGATGTCCATTGGTCGAGCCTGACAACTGAGCTGCGGTGGAGCGGTCACATCACCGGTGAACCATCCCGTCTCGCCCGCTATAAATGAAAGACGCGCAGACCACATAGCGGAAATCGAAAAATGTGTCCATCAAGGTTCGATAGCAATGATGGTTGGAAGAGATATCCTCAGAATCTTCGCCTCGCACCGCTCGAGTCGGACGCGTCTCGCAACGATACCAGGATAAGTCAGTTGAGTAAAGACCTGTTTGTCGCAAATAATGAATCGACATTCGAATTCATAGCCATCGGTGTAGCAGACAATGGCAAGGCTCCAAGTGTGATGTCTCAACTGGAGTGCGATTGACGAATTAACAGATGATGGACATGATGTGTTGACACAGCAGATTCAAAGCACGGAAAGCTTGAAAGCAATCATGGAACTTGAGCCGATGACTTCAGTGGTGTCAGTATGCTTCTTCGATGTAGCTGACCAAAGCTAATGAGCGGCAGTTTCATCGATCAAAGCTACACTTGGAGTCGCCTTTGCATAAGTGAGGAACACTTTCGACGACTATTTACGCAAATGGCCGTACACCCTAATTTTCTAGACGTGGTCCGCTTATTTTGCGAAAAGACGGGCCCTGTGGAAGAAGGCTTCAGCTCATTGTTTATGAACATGTCTCAACAGAATCTTTCCAGCGATCACTTGGCGCCAGGTCGAGACTGCAGCTTGTTACAAGCAACAAAAGGAACTCCACCCTTGATGAAGGAGTCGGCACAGAACGCCAGCCGGCGACCACGTCAGAAGGTAATGATCAACGCGGGGCGCTGATCACGTGATGTGGCCTCCCGCCAAGCACTGGCCTCCCGCCAAGCAAGGGAAGCCAAAGGCAAGAGGGAGACCATGTCCTCCTGACCTCCCTTTGAAGACAGGTTAAGTAAGGAGGATAGGGAGGACAGGAACAGATTGCAATGGGTATAAAGGATGGACGGATTTCATTATTACACTCGTTGTGGTCAACTCAAATAGTTCATCTCTCACACAGATTGTCAACTAGTTATTCTATCGTTTATAGAATTGGTATTGTTTATCCTTTGGTTACAACGATAACTCTTTTCCACCTGATCATTCCATACGATACCTCACGGACTACCGCTTTAGTCTATCTCGCCTTAGTACGGACCGAGCTTAGAGAAGTATAGCCTAACCCCGTGTAACATAGAAGTTAAGTAAGTCTTTAATATTACTAGAGATATTATTACTAATTATAAGCATTAACTTACTATATAAATAATTTAGTAGATTATAATACTTAAAGATTCTATTTTTTAGAAAAAGAACATACGTAGTATATCTAAAGTATAACTTTCTAAACTTCTATATAAGAAGATAAATAATCTACTTAAGCTAAAAGCTTTTCTAAAAAACTAGCTATAGAATATTTATTATATAGAAGAAGTAGAAAAGAAGAAAAGTAAGCTTTTTAATCTAGAATCTCTACTCTAATTACAAAAGTTATAACAGCTAAGAAAATAAGTTAGGCTATAAGTAGATATAGCTATTATAATAAACTATAATAATTATATATTACTACTTTCTCTAGTTAATACTATTAAAATCTTAACTATTAACTTCTAACTTGTTTTTATATAGCTAACCCTAACTTAGCCTCTAACTTAACTTTATACCTACACTTTAACTACCTTAATCTAATCTATACTTATGCTAGAGAAACTCTAACTTAACCTTAACTTATTTATAGCGTAGAAAATCTAGGTTATAGTATAGGTTAGGTTAGGGTCTTATAAATTAGACCTAACCTATACCTGCGGTCTGTGCGACCCTAACCTAACCTATACCTAACTTTAGGTATACTATACCTATTTACCAGTCTATCCTGGACTATGTGATTCATGGTGCATTGTGCGTGCCACGCGACGTCTCTATCGCCCGATGCTTACCATGTAGGCAACAGCCGATGAGGCAACTGGCTATCTTTCTGGAGTAAAGTTATTCTTCTGTGGCTCTACGATATAGACGTTACTATTGGATCTGCCTAAGGCGAGGGGCTTATTCCTGATCTGTTGATGCACCTAGAGGCGAGAAATAAGATCAGATCTCACCTTAAAGACCTGTTCCGGTACATACGTTGGCGAACGTTCATGACACCGTTTATGGCTGGAGTGGTACGACTGTCCTGTTTTAGCTTTGCACGTTACGAATACTTATCGACGTTTTTCAGATCGCAAAAACGGATTCTAGACACGAGCAAGGCACTGGTGGAGGTATGGCAAGTCTAGACTGGCAGTTGAGATGCAAGATATACGCCACATGTGTCACACCAGCTGTCGCAAAGACACTCCTCAAGACAGTGTCCGTGTACATTAAGCCTGAAGCCATGATGAGATCTCCGCATTTATATTACATACAAGCTCTGTTAATCGCTGTGTACGACACGCATATTATGTACCAAGAGTCAGACGCAGGGAAAGACGACGATAGGTATGAAGGTGGATCGCCGCCATCTCAATTCGATTTCACGTGTTATACTAGGGCATACGAAGTGGTAGCGTGCTTTCCACAACATACTTTTGTGATTTCTCTGATGTTATCTAGTAAAACTATCATGCTATTGTTGGAGGCAGCGGAGATCTTGTATCACCGGGTACTTGCAGGTAGCGTTTGACTCCCTCCCTTGATTGGGGTAACTTCCTACTAATGGCCCAGTCCTCAACCCAGAAGTAAGAGCACCGCGTAGGATGTTTTGTAATGTCTCAAAAAGATTTTGGAGGTGCCATTGCGTTCATGACAGTAGACCTCTCTTGGTGCAAAATATGGCAAAAACATACAACAGCGGGGATTCGCTAGTGGTCACCCACCTAACTACTAATCCGCCGGTACACTGCTTGTATATGGCTGAGCGGACGGGAAGCCTAATTTTCAGTGTCCTATGGTCGTATGTGTCACGTTTGGCAAACTATACAACTATGTTCAGGGTTCCAGATGAGCAGCGCCGCATGGGTATTGCTCAATCCCTAGGTAAATGAGATATCCAGACCTTCACATTTTAACCTTCCCATACTCAGGTCACGATAGCCTACCATGCCGTATAACATGACTGCATAACACACCAAGACTCGCATGCCTGAGTAAAGTTGTTGCGTCCACCCAAGTCCGGTAGGTCGTACCTGAATTAATAAGACGAGCCTCCGTGAGCCTCGGTAACACCATCATTGCAACATCACACCCTTGCATGTCGCAACCCCAAATATTTCATCATACCCTAGCCCATCTCCTTTCTAAAGATCTCGAAGCCTCGAAACGGCATGAAAGCCGCTTAGTTGGGGTACGGCTGCACGCTTCCGCTAATTCTCCGATCTACAGATCTCTAGTCAGACACAGCACCGGGTAAATTTGAATACTAGATCAACAGGGCCGAATTCTCGGCGAATTAGAAAGTGTTTTGTGGTGAGCCTAAGATGAGAAGAGGAAAGCTGTGACGGCGTAGCGTATAGCACTTGCACTCCAAAGGGCAAGAGCGTACGTCTTGACATTGACATAAGGTAATGGCCAGCTCTACGGTGAGGGTCAATTAGATGAGTGTAGATCTGAGTTGAATCGCCGTTGAAGTAGCCCATATGATATCTTGTTCCCGCCATTTGACTCCCGTTCATAGCACCTGGACAATCCCTGAGATACAATCAGCAGTGCAGTCATCACCAACGCTGATAATCCACCACTTACAAACCCATAACCCAACATGTATCTCCTTAGTCTCTGTCTCACTGCTCTCTTAACGATTGGGGTCTCTGCATCTCCTGCCCTGGACAAACGCGCAATATCCTGCCTCAAGGTCGGCGCCACAGCGACAGCATCATGGACCAACGCAGCCGGCCAGTCATGTCGCTGGACCGGCGTTGTAGGCAGCAACTTTGGCGCGAACAGCGTGAATGGTGGAGAGTACGCAGCTCACCGTCTCTTATTCTTCTATACAATACCTAACATACTCCACAGGTACAGCTGTAATGGCCGCTGCGGAGCAGGCTGCTCAGGAACCGCACTAGGCAATGTGTATACACAGGATTGCTTCTCGCACGATGTGTGTTCGTGGTTCAACAACGCTAGTGGTGGTGCGAGGTAAGTTGTCCTGGAGAAAGTGGCATTGAAAGGGTTCTCTTGCTGATACGGTGTCCAGCGATCCAAACTGTGGTGCTGCGTACAATGCTGCGGTTGATGATACAATTGGTGGCGCGGTAGCAGGCTGTGGACAAACCAATCCTTCGAATGTTGCTGTGAAGCCAAGTACAATTCCAACGTGCTCGTAAGCGGGTCAATGGGTAACAAAGTTGTTGATTGCGGGTCGCGATCCACTATGTATTGTTTGCTTGTAGACTGACAGGCCGCTAAGACGGCGAAAATGGTACAATCTCTCTCCGATGCCAATGGCTCATTTTCTGCAGCTAGACCTGGGATAATATGCAGCAACTCTGCCAGCTACATCGAGTATGTGTTGTAGCGTTACGGCGAAGGGGCGAAAAATGTTCAACAGAGCTGGAAGGTCTGCATGTTCAAACCTCGATACTTCAGAGCTTCCGGCAATAATCGCGGGTCGTGTTCTGGAAGGGCGGTCTGGTCATGCCATCCGAATTCTGCTGATAGAGGCCCTAGACGTGGATCGTCAAGAACAGCGCCATCGGAGCCTTTTGTGAACTTTTGGTACATGATACCCTGTTGGCTA
The DNA here is from genome assembly GCA_019059555.1 of Alternaria longipes. Lineage (NCBI taxonomy): Eukaryota > Fungi > Ascomycota > Dothideomycetes > Pleosporales > Pleosporaceae > Alternaria > Alternaria longipes. Next base: position 504,958 of record CM032460.1, on the reverse strand, counting down.
CGGTCAGCTTGGGCCTGCCAGCCGGGTGGGAGTGGTCCAAGAATCGCTTCTCCGCTCATCAGACCATGTACATAAGCCTCTCCAACCACTACATGGTAACCGCCTGCCTTGGGACGAAGAACCACCGGCGCATCGAAACCTAATAACACCGCAATAACGTCGCCTGTATCTGTCAGCTTGATCTTTGAGTTCTTACTACCAGACCGACCATACCTTCTACTATCGACTAGACGCCGAAACCACGGATACATTTCACGGACACGATTGCCGCAGAGCGTAGCGACAGAATCATCAAGCTGCGGATCGCTCGAATCGTCAAACTTTTCGTCAAACCGCATTACCGCTTTCGAGACTCTCCTCCAGTAGTCCCACGTCCCATGGCCTTTCCGTTGTGTTAAGTCCTCTATCCATGAGACAACTCCGCACTTCACCCCGACGACCTCAATAATGCTGTCGTCGATGATGCGCGCACCTCCAGCACAGCTTTGACCTGATGCGAATCGACCGAATGTCATTGGTTCTCGCGGCAATTCCTTTGACCAATCTGGAACCCAAGATGGCCCATTACCGCCACCTTTTGGCATGCCGCAGAATTATAGGGAGCTTAGCTTATCATATGCATCCAGCCAAGTTTGGCAAGCTCTTTGGTACGTTTCCGATGGGGTGATATTGTAATCAGGGTTTACTAGCATGGAAAAGCGCGGCTCCAAGAGCCCCAAGACAGCATATATCCTGTCACGACTATCATAGCACTGTGCACGTCGCGTTGCCCAAAGCAACTTTAGTAAGGGTTTGCTTCTGTTATAGAAAACCAAATTGCTGACTTTAGCCAGTAGGGGTAAAGGTAGCAAGGCGTTAAGAGTCTGTTTTACGTCGAGAGCGAGCACCGGTCGGCGAAAGTATACCAGAAAATCGAATCACGACCACAACAAAGTCAAGCTAAACCATTCGCTAGCTGAACCTCTTTTGTAATCCAGAGTCCTGAGAACCATGGTCGCTCCAGTAGGGTCCGAACAGCGGTAGCTTCCCGATCAGTAAGCAATATCTCCACGTCAGGACAGAACCATCCTTTCTCTTGATACGACGGAGCTTCGAGATAGCTTTGGCCTTTGAAATACTCAAACTGAGCTCCGATATAGCCGAGTATCTCCATGGCCCGCGCACTGATGTTCTCTTGCAACTCCGGCCCCAACCAGACGTTCACTTGCTTTGCGAATCGATAGATCTGGTCCACATGCTTCACCTGTTTACCTCGCTCTTTCAGATTACTTTGATCAATGCAAATCGCGTCTATCCAAAGTGTTCTCTACTTGTCTGCAAAGCGGAGGTACTGCAGAGCCGTTGCAAGGTTCGGACGAACAAGGAGATCCCCCGTAGTTCCAAGATCAACATCGAAAATGTGTATTGACGTGGTTTCGAGGTCGTTTCCCTAAGTATAGGAAAGTGCCTTGAACGCATACTGCTTGTTGACTTCGGTCTGCTTGCGGGTGTAATTGTATCTTGGATGCTGTCATCAGGATGAATCCAGGAACAGTAGTCACCATCAGTATTCTCGAATAAGCAATGACCTTCCAGAGTTTCGTATACTGTCCAACCGGGAGGTAAAGTCGCCTGCACTCGCGTCAAAGCATTCAGCATCACACCAATCCTTTGACTTTCACAAAGAGAAACATGCTGTATATGGAGTTCGATACCTTTCCCCCAAGATGCAGGCTGCAGTCTGAGTAAGCGCAGCTTTCCTTTAGTCTCATCGAGCGGTCGACAATGGTATGAAGCCATAGTATTCGCTTCGATCATGAGTCACGTTGTTATGCGGACGTACTAGTCCGAGCGAAGAACGAGAGGGTTGAACATACCGAAGTAGCGCAGCCTTGCGGTTTGCATTCGACACACAACTGAAAGGCGCGGCAAGGCGACCCATGCCTAGGAGATACACACTTTAACAAGCGACGAGGGACGTAGCACCTTGGCCAGTTATATCAGACGCACAGACACCCTTAAGTATTTTATGCAGCGTTAGGAAGACACGTTAGCTTCTAAGAGTGAACGCTAAATTGCAAAAGTAAGTAACGCAACGCTATTACCTGTAGATACAGCGTTATACACGCGATGTTATATAAAGAGTACTATACAGCGTATAGAGTGTTAGCCTAAGATACTAGTACTATTAGAGCCAACAATCTTAGAAGACAAGGATTTTGTGAATGCGCCACCCAGCAAGCTGTCCTGCACTCACCAGATGGCCCTGGAAACACATCATGCTTAGTGTATATAGTGCACTGAACCACAAATCGTAAGACGATAGGACAGGTTGAAGAGCTCGACTCATTCATGAATGTACCTCATATCTTTAGCATAACCACTAAGCTTAAATACTGACAGGTTTGCTGGCAATGCGACGAATGATCATTCCTTCATTGCCAAAGGCTGCGACATTTCTTTCGCCTGAGCAAGAAAAGACGGTTTGAGTTTCCATGTTCCATCATCAGTCTGCATGTATGGCTCCCGTGATATCCAGTCTTTCCATTTTTGGAAGACCTTCATGCCATGTTCCTTAGAGACATAGAACCACTCATGGTATGCGACATTGCATCCATTACATTCCATACGTACACAGTAATTTCGAAGCTCTGTTTTTATAAGTTCCCTCACTTGTCCTGCGAATGGCACTTCCATTTGCGTTCCTTTGTATAGTTGCGAGTCGAAATAGAAACGCTCCTTACAATGACCTCTCAACATCCATAATTTTCCATGCTTGTCTTTGGTACTATAGCCAACCCTCAAGATTTTGGAACAGCTTTCGTGCCAGCAAAAGTATACATATGCACGTTTGGGTGTACTGGGACGTTTCAAGACGTCCATTAGATCCTCGTCGACGGTGTGATTTCTGTAGTGGAAAGGCCGATGAATGTTCCGAGAAGGGAAAGCACGTTCCAGAATTGAACTGATCGACGAAGAAAGTTCTGCATCTGCACTGGTATCCTGTGGTTGGAAATGAACCATCTTGAAGCTTTCAATATCGTCATCATCGTCAAAAGTTGATGCGGCCTCGGAACGATCGGGCGAGGATGCCAATGAGCCGGAGGACTCATCCTCTGTCATCTCAATCGTATTTTGCACCACCGGAGGGCTCCATATAGATTCTAGAACGCGCTCTGGACTTGATAGCCTACGTGGAGAGTTGGACTTTTGCAAAACCCAACTCAATCCGCAGAAAGTGCTATTACCGGTCAGCACAAGTTGTCTCACTACGCTAGAAACATACCATTGGGAAAGGTCCTCCGTATTCACGTCAGCCTTGAGATGTCTACACCGAGGACATGTGTTGCCTTCACTACCGTGACTATCCAGCAGAATAGACATAGCTATCTTGGAGCCGGGACTGACAGCACTATCCCAATTATCTTCGGTGAGATACTCATCGAAGCATCTCCGCCTGAATATGCGAAACTGCTTTAGAAGCACCTTTTGTTCTCCAGGAACGTTCTTGAACTCGCATCGCAAGCGTGCCATGAATACGGCATAGTGCCGAAAATGCACGTATGGAAGATGTGCTATGCGACCCAAAGCATCTTCAAACGTTATGCTGTCTGAAACGGGCATATAGATAAGCGAAGGAAGTGCTCGCAGAGTTCTGAACGCGTGCTGAATGACTGATAGGGCGATGCAGAGCTCTAGAAGCAAGGCATTTACACTTGCTCTGAAGAAGTTCAACAGGACCTGAAAAGACTTCCTGATTGTATCCCGGGCACTTCGTATAACACCACTGCTATTCATTCCAGGCAGTGAGTCTGGCGATCGAGAATTAGGGTTCCGCTCTGTGAGTTGCTGCAGTATACGAGTTTGAACGGCAAGTTGATCTTCAATTCTTTGGATCGCGCTCTGATCCTGATGTGATGAACCAGATTGGGCAGAGAGGAACGGCCTGGAAACTGGATTCGGAGTTGCTGTGCCCAGGACTGTTCTTGCTCTCGGCCAAGCTAAATGATCTTCAATCTTAGAATCGAGAAGTCTGATCGACTCTAATACTTGCTGCGAGAGACTTGTGTCGAAACGACCCATATGAGTGTCCATTTGTGCATTGCGATCGTTTGCAGCTTCCAGTCGCATGTCTCGGAGGGCCTGTACAACGTTGTCCATAGTTGTCGTTGTAGCAGGACATTTTAGTCGAGTATCAAGGCTGGTCTGAATGATGTTCATCTGGGAGCTCAGGTCTTTCGAGGTCCGCAGAAGGGCCTCAAGAGAAGACCCGGCTTTCTCTTGCCGTTCGCTAAAAGTAATCAAACTCAGCCTGTTTCAGTCTTCTCGGAGATCATAGTACATACAAGTTGATTAGAAGTAATTGCATGTTGATCGCGTTAATCCAAGACCCCATGGCAGCAGTAAGCTCTGCTAGCTCTTTTTTTATTTGAACAGCCCATTGTGCCTTGCGTGCAGCTCTTGTAGCCCGGTCGATAATAAGAACATTTTTCGTACTGTGATTCCCGAGGCTGGGCTCCAGAGTTTTGATCTTTGAGAAAAACTTGTTGAGCGGGATGTAACATTGATGTCCAAGTAACTGTAACTTTTTGAGCTGTTGAGAATCAACATCTGCAGAATAGGCACTTTGCACACTTCGTAGTAATCCCTCAAGGCCTTGTAGCTGACCAATAGTCTGATTGTACTGTGAGCTCGCACCATCCGTTTCGCGTAAAGCTGTGCTGATCTTATGAACCAGGTGGATTGCTGCCATAAAATCACCCGCAGAGAATCCGAACGGAACGGCCATCTCCAGATAGAGATAAGTGTATTGGTTTGATGACGATGGTATGAGGATAAGAATGTAGAAGCGATATGAATTGTAGGCGACTAGTCTTGGAAGTCAGCACACACTTGGAACTAATAACTGCCCACATAATTTGATGTTATATGAGATGGAAGGAAGCCTAGAGGCGATGCGCGAGGCTGACAGCTCCGTGACTGTGCCACAATCGTGCATTGAGCGCACAGACACGGTACAGCGGCTCGTATCTTGCTTTTTTGTTGCGGACAGCGACCCCTGCGTTAACACGAGATTACCTAGGTAATCAGACCCAAAGTACGAGTTATCAGAGATGATGAATCGTTATGTTTTTGTTGTGTTTGCGCATTATCACGCAGTGATTGCAAGCCTCGGAATTCGATTATTTCTTAGATTTGCTTTGCGCCACTATAGTGGGAGGTCATTTTGAGCGACTTGAAACGATAGGGCCGACGCACGGTCAGCCTTCCAAGTGCAGCTGAAGAAAGATGACGTATTGTAGATACCTTCTAGGTTGTACCTTACACCCGAACCCCTAGATTTCCCCACTCAGTAGTTCATAGTAATCATGATAGTTTTCGGTTCCGTAGACGCCCTAAGCGCATGAACTCCACATGATTGAATTGATGTTTTGATTTTGGGCTGGCTCAAATTTCGCACAGGCACCGTACCGGTAGTATCGCGTCGCGAACTGCATGTCTCATCTCACTCTACCGGTACCCCCAGTATCCACGACGTGGCTGTAGGTATATACGAAATGACAGACTCGACCTCGAGCTCGATACAGCACTGTACAAGCAGGCGACGCGGCAATAGCTACACATCCACCGGCAAGGCGTCTACAAACGCTAACACCCCACTGCAGCGCTTGCTGTTTATGAATGCGACTAGTTAGTTCGCGGCAAACCAGCTGTCCGGCTTTGATATGTAACGCTTCAGGCTCCCTGTAGTAGGCTCGCTTGTGAAGAATAACCAGCCTCTTTCTGAGTTTGCGACGCCGGCCTTCCGTGAGCTTGTCGCAGCTGCTAACCCAGACGTTGACGGTGCCCTATCGACGTCTCATCACGGTGTTGCGCGATACATTATGCGTTTATACGACTATGTACGACCGCGGGTCGTCAGGGACTTGTCGGAGGCGCTCAGTGAAATACACATCAGCTTTGACGGCTGCGCGACAAAGGGCGGCAAGCACGACTTCTTGGGTATTGTTGCCCGCTACGTTAACAAGCATGGCGAGTTGACGGAGCTACGTATTGCCCTGCCACAACTTGCAGGTTCTCAGTGTCAAGTCTATGGTTGAGGTGATATGACAAAGTCTGCAGCATCTCAACATCGACAAGCGTAGGATGGGCTACTCGGTGCTCGACAACGCGAGCAACAACGATACGGTGGTAGAGAAAATCATAAGAAAGATGGGCTTCTATTCAGGCCACCGTTGCCTTCGCTACGACCCTCACACTTTTGACGAGGCTCTACCATGGGTCAAGAATTCGAGCGTTTACAATAATGACGCGAGCGGGCTGGCTGCTAACGCGCCGGCCGACGCGCGCAAGGTCTTCGAATCCGCCAAACCCATCACAACACACAAGAATCCATATTGCGTGCTTTGAGCGCGTTGTGAAGCTACAGTTAGCCGTGAACGCATACGTCAGCTCCATACAAACTAAGTGCAAGAGCAGGATCTATACGCGATGAGTCGCAACAACAAAAGCTCTGATGAGCAGGCGTAGATGCGAACCAACCGCCTCAGCGCCCACGATTGGGCAGTCAATACAGAGTGTATGGATGCGCTGAAGCCGCTGGAGATAGCTACAAGACGCCTCGAAGGGCGCGGTAAGCAAGGCAGCTTTGTGGCTATTGCTGAGATTATGCTAGTATTCGGATTGTTGTTCAACTGCTACGAGAAGGGTGTTGACTGCTACGAGGTTGTCGACTATAACGCGCACGGTAAAACGCCCGAGGATCACTTTAGTACCTACCCCGACGCGGCGTGGATAAAGGCTAACGACTACTACGACAAGCCCGACGATACCGCCATCTACTACACCGTTACACTACTCTACACGTACTAAGCGACTTACTGCGAGCAAGCATGAACTGATAAACCTGACTGGCTCGAGGCCAACAACCGCAAGTTTCGTGCCTTGTAGGCTAGACTAGCGTTGGTCAGATGTGAACAAATACCCCCGAGATTGTGCCGTCTAGAGGAGGCACAGAGCGACTGTAGGCACGCGACGCCTTCATATGATACTCTCCCCGGACATGGGCTGATGGGTTCATGAGAGTGCTCCGACGTGATGGAATTAACGGCTGATAGAAACGATTGTTCTAGTATTATGGTTAACGACATAGTTTCTCGAAATGCACCTAATCGCCGCGATGTCCAGGCTGTGTGCACGTAGCGGGCTTCGGCATGTTTTGGTCTCCATCGGACCCCGACGTCCACTTGCCAAACTCGTCTGCGAAACTCCCCGAACCTGTGCATAAGGCTCTACAACGCGAAGCTATGGTTCCACATTAGTCGATAACTATTCTATCATTTGTTAATCCCAGAGCTACAATCCACTTTCCATACGCGCAAGACCTGTCCCTCATTCTGGACACTATGGCGAGCAGCTTCAACATCGAGCCTCTGGCCCATTCCGAAGGGAAGACATGCAAAGTATGAGTCATTAAACCTGTACAATACAACTGATCTACGAAATCCCTGCTTACCATGCTTTGCTTAGTTTGGAGCTGTTATCACAGGTCTTGATCTGAACAACTTCACGGAAGAGATAGTGGCCGAGTTGGAGAAAGCGATCTGGGAGCACAAACTCGTGATTATCAAACGCCAACATGATCTTAAACCGAAGCGAGCCTGGGAACTGCTCCAAGCGCTCGATCCAGAAATGATAATTGAGGATGACGACAAATTGATGGATTTGTTCCACCCTCACCAGTGGTTCAGGGTAAGTCAACAGCAGAATGAAACGTGAACATCACAGCAGATTGTAGCAAAGCGCTAACATCCATCAAGGACTCCTTCCAGGCTATCAAGGTCCCTGATGCGGGTTTGTTTTACTTTATTGGAAAAGGCCCACAAGACGACCCGCGCTACGGCAAACCAGGCCTAGACATGGGTGACGCTAGTGTAAGCCATTACTACAGCGTACCGCTCTCAGACGAGGACTTCGAAGCTGGACGTACCCGTTTTCACGTGTGGTACATGAATGGAATGTATTGGCGACACGACCTTACGAAGTTTACTATTCTCCGACCGATCAAGTTTCCTACCGAAGGCCTGGATAAGCAAACTGTAGAATGGGCAGATGGCTCAGGAATGACTATGGAAGTGAAGCCGGGACGTCAGGCGTTCTTGGACGTTGAACAACTGTACAACATGCTAAGTGACGAGGAAAAGAGAATGGCCGACCACAGTTGGGCTGAGTACAGTATCTTGCCATTTGAGAATCTCAAGGACTGCCATTATGCTCCGAACGGCCTAGGCGTGGTAACTGAGGGTAGGGAGCAGCCAGAAGAAGAGCTGCTAAAGTTGGGAGGGGCAAAGAAAGAATGGCAAAAGAAGGTATGTTTATACTTGAAGCTGCATCCATCAAACACTAATGACGTGTAGTACCCGATGGTCTGGGTTAACCCTGTTACTGGCAAGAAGTCATTCATGTGTATACAGCACTTGATTCGTCGATTATTTATCCGCAATGGCCAAGATGAGACTGCGAAGGTCATCGATGATCTAGGCGAAGTAAGGAAGTTTTTGGATGATATCTACACCAGAATTATCCGGCCTGAGCATATTTGGGTGGGCCCAGAGGACGAGCAGGACTTGGTTATCTTTGGGAGTCAAGGTCTGCTTCATTCGAACATCGACTATCCTGCTAGTTGGGGTGTTAGGACGATACACCAGGCCTTCATGCCTACAAAAAAGCCACCTGTAGGGCCAGTGCCCATTCCAGAGTTTCCAAAATAATGGAGAATCTGGCCCAGCTAAAGGTGGCCGACCTCACTAGCGCTCATGAGATTCGACTTGGAGTTGCGATGCAACAGAAACACGATTATATCTGTCACTCTAAGTACACCGCATTGAAAGTACAGCTAAGAGATAGCCCTGCCGTCTTTTTTGGCAACCTTAACATGCGTTTTCGGTAGGTGTGAAACAGTTTCAGATCTTGCGGCGTCTATCGCACGTCTGATGGCCTCCACATTGGCAAATCGCTCATTTGAGTCAGATACAACTCGTTTTTTCCTGACCCAACTATCGTGAGTTTCACGGCTTAGTGTTACAAGCTGTTAGGTTCAGTCACTGATTGCGTGAAACAAGTATTCATATACGCATGCAGCGTAGTGGATTGCGTGAAGACGAAACAGTGCAAATATTTTAATCTCTTCAGAAGCTCTGCTACCTCTACCACCCCAAATAAACACCGCTCAATAGGGCTGGAGCCTAGTTGGTAAATCCTCGATAATATCTCGATCACGTGCGCGAGCGTACAGTGGACGACAGTAAGCGTCTAAACGACGCTCATGCTAAACCTCTAAACTCTGGCCAAGGGTTGACCTGCGCTTTTACTGATCAATCTTCAGCACCCTAGCAATCTTTAGGCATTTATCACGTTGAGTTCGTTATTTAGTAGCTCCGAAGCGACCTGGCGCTCTAATCTGCACAAACTAACACTCCCACTTCCTCCTTATCCTCCTGTATGGCTTGTCCATCCATCATACCATCTATGTAGCACTCGCCGACAAAGTGCCACATTCCCGACTCTTGTTGTTGCAGCACATATAGCGTATCACCACCAAACAAAACGAAAACCGCGTCTCCTGGTCTAGCACCTGGAGGCGCAAGACCTAGCTGCCCACTCGTTGTTCTGCACATGCGCCTACCATTGTGCACTTGTATCTGTAGATACTCCGTCATATACCTGCATAGGTTTTTCACACCTGTTCGATCTTTGGGTGGAATCTTGGAGCGGTCCTCGTCCGACGAGTCGATACGAGCTTCTCGTGAAAGTGTGTCGCCGAAAACAGTACGCCACCAGATACTCAACGCGGCGGAATCGGCAGCACCGGATGCGGTTGCCCAGCGCCCAAGTTGGTGTTGCTCGGATCTCGCAGTTCGCTGCTTGAGCGGGGCTTTCATATCTTTGAATCCTCCAATGACGACCCAGTCTTCCGGCCAAATGCTGTTGCCATGATCAAAATCGGCCAAGCTGCCAACTGTGCCGATCTCAGTGACACATATCCCTCGTGCGCAAAAAGTGGTATTCTCCTTCTCGAGGCAGAAATCTATCTTCTGCTTCGTTTCGCCGGCCGCATGATAGAATGTATCCCAAATGAGGCGTTGTGGCTGAGATGAGTTCGCGAAGGGAATCGGCCGGACGAATCTCGTTCGATAAGAAAAGTCGATACACCAACGGGGTATGCTGTGCTGGTTGGGGAAGATTGAACTATCTTGCGCATAGTTTCCCCATGCCCAGGACAAGAAGTCCAATTTGCCGCTCCGGTGTTGGACGATCTCGACAACTTTGAGGAATAGGTCCCGTGGTGAGAGGCTGTAGTCGACGGGCAAAATTGGGGTATCGAAGAGACCGATGATACCGTAAACGGAGTCGAGGGGATTGGACGCGAGGGGCCCATTACAAATCTGAGATTGCAGTAACGGCTGGAATTCGTCCGCAGTCAAAGGAACTAGAGGCGGTAGGTGACCCATATTGTAAACGTTGTTCGAGATGGCGTCGAATTTCTGCATCATTGACCCTTCCCATTCGGCATCGGGATGTAGCTTACGCCATTTCGAGACGACCTCAAAACGTATGTTGTTCCATTCTGAGAGAAAGCTCACAGCAATCTGCTGCTTACTGGAGCTGGCGCCAAACTTCAACAGCACGTTTGGGTTGATAGCCGTCTCCTGCAGGATCCAGACTCTCGTCCAGTAAGGTTTATCGAGCAATGATATCAGAGACGCCCAAGCAGAAGTATAGTTGGCATCCTCTAGATACGACTGGGAGTCCTCCTCTATCAGCTTTTGTAGAAGCGCGAATCCAATGCCGAAATCTGGTGACGTTTGGCCTAGCCAACCTACCACTTCGAACGCGCTACGATAGATCGATGCCATCTTCTATACCTGCGCATTGCGCTCTAGGATGTTGTTCTGATCAATGCAAATGGCGTCGATCCAAAGACTGATCGGCTCAGCCTGGTCGCGTAAACTGCGAAGGACGTTGAAGAGATTGTCGGCGACGCCAAACGGTCGACCTGATATCTGGATACTATGAACATGCAAAGGGTTCCCCCAAACGTACGATATAGCTGTGTATTTGTAGGACTCATGCGAGACGTGTTGGAGCTCACCCAAGATTGGGTCGTCGAGTTGCTCCGCTGGATGCAGAATGAAAGTTCGGATGGCACCTGATGTGTTTTCAAGGGCTTCATATTCATAATTCATGATGAAATTTGGGTGTGATACTCCATTCGCCGATCTGCACAAGGGAGAGAAGGTCAATACGTACCGGAGTTGCGCAGCCTTGTGTAGCAACTGAGTCAGCCTTGGAGGGCCAGTTCCCGCAACAAGACAAACTTAGCCCAAGACATGCATGCCTTATCAGATGATGAGGTTAAAGGCACGTCTGCCAGTCGTTTCAGATGTAGACACACCCCCAAATACTCAGTACAGCCTAAGGAAGATACATCGGCCCCGCAGGGCAAACGCCACTCCGCGAAAACGAATGACAGGGCGTTGTGTATTGCAGATGTGGGGTCGCACGCGCGATCTTGTGCGAAGAGCACCATGAGGCGTATAGAGGGCTGAGCGAGGCAGAAGCGATGGGTATCATTACCTAGGTATCTGCGGCCCTTGGCTTCTGAGACCTTGCAGGTGGCGCAGGACATAAGCCGAGGATGTCAAGGCGACCTTGTTATGGCCTGTGTAAGACTCTGGGAGAGAGAAGAACTGCCGCTGACCATGCGTGTTGTGGGTGGAATACATCCCGACGTATGGTGGGGGAGGGAGCGAGCTTCCGAGGCCTTAAGATTCCAGTTCGGGGGATCGGGCCCAAAAGTCACCGCGCAGCCACCCTGTCGCGGTCCCCAGCCTTCCAAGGTTCTCTACAACAGTCGCGTCACGACACGTCAACCTCGTCCACAAGATCAGAACGACAGTGACGTTAGGCTGGGGATCAGTGGCCGTGCGAAGAAGCCCTCAAGAAGTTGGTAGCGCACCATGTCGTTATTGATCGCATGACTAGCACCACCAAAAGACGGATATTTACAGGCATTGAAGGTCATCTCCCAGCAGGTCCTCAAGTGTCTGGCCGTGCTACCTTGGATTCGCCACCATTTCTGTCTTAATCCTACGCATCACGATACATGAGGAACATTGTCCTATCACCAATCGTAGTTGCAGAGTCGAAGTCTTTCCGAGGTATGGAGAAGAGAAATCGTGAACCCGACGATGACGATTCTCAGCCTTGTCATGGCGGAATTCGACCTTCGACGCGTATCAAACGGGAAGAGACTCAATCCGAGAGTCTTGTAGAATCAGCATATAGATCGACGCTGGCAGCGCGCAACGAACGGGCGAATACCTTCATATACACCGATCGCCTTGAGGCCCAGTCGGCTCGTTTTTTGGTCCTCCATCCCGGCTCTATGCAAGACGAGATCGAATGCCATCTGACACGATCTGAAGACTTTGCGCAAATACATTCCGACAGGGGTTTCCCATACGAGGCACTATCTTATGTTTGGGGAGCAGAGGAGGACCCAGATTCCATCGTGCTCTGCAAGCATTCTTTCGCTGTTACCCGAAACCTCGCAGAAGCCCTCAGATACCTGCGGTACACCGACCATGAAAGGGTGCTCTGGGTGGATGCGATTTGCATCAACCAATGTGATAAGATAGAGAAGAGAGAGCAAGTACTGTCGATGCATTGCATTTACCAATCCGCGAAAGAAGTTATTGCGTGGTTAGGATTGCCAAACAGATTCAGCGACCAGGCATTCTCTATGATGAATGGAATACACAGGTGTGGATCAAAGGTGGCAGGCGCGACGCTTACATTCGGTATCAGCAACGGGGAGGCTGTTGCCAAGAGTGATGCTTTCAAAATATTGATGACCCGCCCTTACTGGTCTCGCGCCTGGATCGTACAAGAGATGATGTCTGCTCAATCTCTCGTCATCCAATGCGGCTCTTACGTAGTGCCGTATTCGATACTCGAGAAAGCTCATCCCCGTGACAAACCAGCATGCTTCCAAATCGGCTCAGGAGAAGATCCAGCCACACGTTTGCATTTCCGAGGAGACTCAGAAGTGGCCATCCTGAGAATGGGCTCTGAACGAATGTGTCCCAAACGGTACTTGGACTGCTTTCTGAACAGGCAATGTCGCATGAGACACGACAATATCTTCGCCTTCCTGAATCTGCTTACTGGTGACATTCAGCGGAGAGTAAGAGTTAGTTATGACAGGGATTGCCGTGAAGTCGCTCTTGATATGGCTAAAGCAATCATTGAGTCGACCCAGAGCCTGCATATCATTATCATCAAAGGACGTCAAACACCGCCAAGTGCTTTGGGAGAAGATGGTTGGCAACTACAAATGCCATCTTGGTGCCCATACTTGGCCATGCCGTACCGATGTCGCCCTATAGAGCCGCAAAGAATGCCCAGTTTGTTTGCGGAGAAGGCTAGCCCTAGCTTTGCGGATGGCAGTCTACGAGTAAGGGGCTTCGTCATTGGCAAAGTTACTTATACCGTTCTAAGACAGCCATGCCTCGACGGTCCGAAGAAAGCTTGGTGGGACAAAGCAGATATCAGACGCGAACGAAACCACTACTTAAAATGTCTAGAACTAGGCATGATCGGAATGCCACAATCCGTGCATAACATACTCCAGTCTCTGAAATCTACTTCCCGTACCCTTCTTGCGGGTCAAAGCCAAGAGTCTGACGTGCAATATCTACGGAATATTGTAATGGGCGAGTTCGGAGACGACGAGGCTCTTACTTTACGTAAAGTCTGGAATATCGGAGCCTCCCGGTCGGTGTGTTCATTCAAACTGAATCGTGCAGTCACGAGGACACTTGTCTATGGCAAAACTGCACCGGTTGCGAGGATAAACCGTATTGCTCTAGTTCCTCGCGCTGCTAGAACTGGTGATTATCTATGTGCGATACTAGGATGTGCAACGCCGGTGGTCCTTCGCAAGATTGGGACACGCTACCACGTATTGGGGGAAGCATATTCCGATACACATGCGATGGGCACGTTCAAAGTGACCGTCAAGCTAAGGGACTTCTTGCTCGACTAGTTTTCATTTAAAAGATATCTTCGATCGATGATCTTGCTGGTTGATAATCACCTCATGTAGAGTGTGGCGTCGCGTGTGTTTTGGTGTTTTGGGAGTTGTGATCTCGCTAGAGATAATAGCGTCATATAAAGTTTCGTATGCACACAGAACGGTAGATCTCGTGACGATGACATGATGCAAGAAGTTCAATATCTTTAGAAGCCCTATTGTCTCTACTGTACCGAACAACCACCACTCAATAATTCATATTAATCATAATAGTCTTCGGTTCCGTAAACGCTCTCAGCGCATGAACTCCACACTCTCTCCCCAGCCCACTCTCTTTGCTACCTCCAAACGGCGTCATAGTAAACATCAAACTAACGCAGTTGACACCGACCATACCGCTATCAAAGTCACTCGCCACCCTCAACGCCTTATTAATATCCTGCGTAAACACACCAGCCATCAAACCAAAATTGGTGTTGTTAGCCAGCGCCATGATTTCCTCCTCGGTCTTGAAGGACTTGACGACAGAAACAGGACCAAAGATCTCTTCGCAGTGGATTTCCGATGTTGGATCCACGTCGGTGAAGACGGTGGGCTCGAGGTAGTACCCAGATGTACCGATGCGTTTGCCGCCTACAGCAAGCGTACCTTGACCGTTCTGGCCGCGCTCGATGAATCCCTGTACGCGCTCAAACTGCGCTTTATCAACCAAAGGCCCGATATTCGTAGACGTCTCATCCGGGTCGCCAATCTCCTTTGTCTTGTCTTTCATGGCCTGTTTGTACTTCTCGATAAAGGCGTCGTAGATGCCTTCTTGGACGTAGACACGGCTGGCTGCAAAGCAGACTTGGCCTGTGTTTGCGGTGATGGCATTGGCAGTCCACGTCACTGCGTTATCGAGGTTGCAATCGTCGAAGACGACGGCGGGGGACTTGCCTCCTAGCTCGAGAGTAACGCGCTTGAGGTTGGACTTTGCAGCCATTTCTTGGATCTTCTTGCCGGTTGCAATGGAGCCGGTGAAGCTTACTTTGCGGATGCGCATGT
This sequence comes from Alternaria longipes, assembly GCA_019059555.1. Classification (NCBI taxonomy): domain Eukaryota; kingdom Fungi; phylum Ascomycota; class Dothideomycetes; order Pleosporales; family Pleosporaceae; genus Alternaria; species Alternaria longipes. Next base: position 489,837 of record CM032460.1, on the reverse strand, counting down.
GGCTTGCGATCAAGGCACCAGTGCTTCCATCGCCAGTGAGGATTTGGAAGACACCAGGTGGGAAACCGGCTTCTTTGATGAGTGTGCCGAGGGCTAGGGATGAGAAGGGTGTCTTTTCTGAGGGCTTCAGGATGAAGCAGTTTCCTGTTGCGAGAGCTGGGGCGGCTTTGAGACCGATGGTGCCGATGGGTCCGTTCCAGGGGACAATACCAGCTGTGACACCGAGGGGCTCGTTGCGAACGATCTTGAGGAAACCATCTTCCTGTGGCCATGACTCACCGCCAAACTTGTCGATGAATCCAGCATTGTATCTGAAAACCTGAGGTCGGTTAGTGACCACTTTAGAAGTCTGAAGTTGAACCAGAAGCCTGGCCAAGGGTCGTACATACTTCCGCGCATAGTCCAATCTCAAAAGCACCAAATGCCGCCGGGGCACCTAGTGAAATTCGTGATAGTTGTGCAATACCATCTGCATTCTTCTCAATGAGATCTGCAAACTTGTTCAGAATGCCCCGGCGCTGGTTCGCGCTCATCTTCTTCCATGCTGGGAACGCCTTTTCCGCAGCATCAACTGCGGCATCCACATCCTGTTCACCTGCCAGAGGGCAGTCGTCTGCGAGCAATTCCCCGTTCTTAGGGTTGTGCAGTGTGAGCTTCTTAGGTGACTTTGAGTCGACATACTCATTGTTGATGAATATCTGCTTAGGCAGGTTCTTCGCTGAGTATTGCAAGGTCATGATGGGCGAGGTAAGAGAGAGGGTGGTCGGCGGGAGAAGCAAAAAGAATTGCGAACAAGAAACAATAAGGAACGGGAGGGGTATATTGGATTTGTATCGAGAATGGTGCTGGCATATGCAGCGTTGGCTAAGTAATCTCACCTCTTCACTAAAGCAGTCATCTTAACTAAAATGGCAAGAGCCAACCCCAGTGGTACGCAGGCCGGTGGCGGCAGAGCTCGGAAGAACAATCGCATGTGTAACGTTGCATGAGGAGAAGTCAGCTTGGCGGCAATGTGTTGTGTCGAGTGATGAGGTCCGGTAACTAGCGCTCGCGGTTTGTTTTCCGCGTCGCTGGCGCTCATGCGTGTCGATTCATTTTCCCCACCTTCCCCGCAGCAACCCGCGTCATGCTTCAATTCTACCCTGGCGAAGATGACCGCCATTATACTGAATCATGCCAGCGACAGGTATGTGTTCGACGAGAGTCATGTAAGAAGTAGGGGACCTGGGATTGCATAACAACAAATACGAGGGTGGGTCATATCACGGTTGTTTATGGAGCAAGAGTAAAGTAGATTCAGGTACGTACTGTTCCTTTAGCATCAGAAAGCGATATATGTCTCGAAACGCTTCAAACAGCATACAATCATCCAGTCACTGGGTATAGCCAGCTCGGAAGATGCTTTCCTTCTGATCATGCGGAGAAAGAGCACACGGGATGTATTCGCGCTTTCCTGATGCGAGCCGTCATCGTGCTACTTACCTAGATAGAGGCTTTCTCCTGGCAGTATTCACGATGATGAGAATGAAATTGATTCTTCAAGATCCGAAAACTATACCTGTGCTTTACAAACCCTCAGTCTTCTAAAGCATCTGACAACCTAACTTTCCTTCTCCACGTCCAAGCCTTTGTTCAACCAGTAAACACCTCTTCAACATGCCCACAAAAGTCGCCCTGATCACCGGGGGAGCATCAGGCATGGGACTGGCTGTCGCAACCGCCCTCTCAAAGCGCACTCACGAAGACTGGTCCATCCATCTCGTCGACCTCAATGCCTCAGCCGGCAAAACCGCCACCACGACGCTGAAAAACACACACTTCCACCAAACAAACGTAACAGACTACACGTCCCTCGTGTCCGCCTTCGAAGCAACCTACAACACATCCCAGCGCCTAGACTTTGTCTACGCAAACGCCGGCATCGTCGAACGCGACAACTTCTACCAGCAACACAATCTAGATGGTCCACCACCACCCCCGCCAAACCAATTAAGTGTAGATATCAATTTGAAAGCCGTAATAAACACTTCGTACCTCGCTCTCCACTACTTCCGCAAGACGATAGCAAAGCACGGAAGGCAGAATGTAGATCCCGTGCTGGTAATGACAGCATCGTGCGGTGGTCTGTACCCCTCGGAGTTCTGCCCAATGTATAGTGCGAGTAAAGCTGGCGTCGTTCAATTCAACCGCGCGATCACCGTTGCATATCACCACGAGGGGGTACGGACGTTTGCTACATGTCCCGGGACGATCAACACAGGGTTGTTGAGTCAGGAGGAGTGGAAGAGTTTCCCGGTGGAGTACTTTACGCCTATGGAGACTTTGGTGGATGGCGTTGTGAGACTGGTGGATGGAGGCGAAATAGTAGATGCAAAAGGTGTGAAGAAGAGCAAGGAGGAGAACTGGGGTTTGACGGTGGAAGTAAACGGCAACAACTTGTATTTCAGCAACGGACCGGAGTTTTGCGATGAGAATATGAAGGAGATGATGAAGAATACTAGCATGGCGAAGCAGTTGGCTAGAATTGAAGGAGGCAAGCAGAATGGGACGAACGGCGCTTGAGTTGTATGCAGATGTGTATTGCGCGTCGAACGAGATTCATGTAGTCTTATAGCTTGGAATGGCGTCCTGATGCGAGCCTCATACCCCCATCCACAGCTATATCCTCGCCATTGATGTACGCTCCAGCCGGACTAGACAGGAACACCATGACGCCAGCAATATCTTCGGGTTCTCCTAGTCGCTTCCGCGGGTTATTCTCCTCCAACTCTTCCTGCCCGCCCAGCATCTCGATCAAGCCGTTTGCGAGTTTCGACGGGAAGAAGCCAGGGGCAACGGTATTGGTCGTGATGTTCCTGGGCCCGAGCTCGACGGCGAGTTGGCGGGAGAGATGGTGGGCTGCTGCTTTGGAGATGCTGTACATGATTGTGCCGTGCTCGCCGACGTGGGGCACGGTTGTGCCTGCCGTGGAGGAGACGATGATTATGCGAGAGGGCGATTGACGGGTGCCGGCGCGTTCGAGAAGGGGTGCGAAGCTGTTGGTGTCAGGGACTGCTCGTGTAGTCGTCTCAGTGGAGATGCTTACAGTCGCGCCAAATTGAAGACACCGCGGACGTTGAGGTCCAGCACCTTCTTGCTCGACCAGTCTGGTGTCGGGTCGAAAGGGCCTCCCCACGTCGCTCCAGCGTTGCACACCAGGATGTCTAACTTGTTGTCCGTCTCCTGCACCTTCTTCACCAGTCTCTCAATGTCCTCGGTATCGGCGACGTTGGCAGCGATGCCGACTGCTGTGCCAGATACGGGCAGCTTATTGAGTTTCTCGACGGCCTGGTCAATGCCCTGCTCTCCTTCATTCTTGCGCGCAGAAATGAAGACTTTCTTTGCGCCAGCGAGCAGGAATGCCGTTGCAGTATGGAGGCCGAGACCCCTCGAGCCTAGTGAGGAGGATTAGAACGCGCTGATGTTGTTTCCGTGGCATTGCTTACCTCCAGTGACCAGCGCGACCTTGCCGTCGAGGCTGAACATGCGGTTGAAGTCTTTTAGTTCCGACATGGCAATCAATCTTCAATTCGGATGAGCAGAAGGCAAGATAGCAAACGAGAAGCAATCTCGCAATGCGCCATGTTGACGGATTATCTGGGGTAGGTGGGTGTCGTGGGGAGCTTGGAGTGTGGAGTTCGATATCCTCGGAAGCGGCGCGTCGCGTCAATGCACCCCCGCGGATACCTCGTCTGCCCGGCTGTAGCATCGACGCCTCTTCCATGACGGATACTCACTATAAGCTACTCTTCTACAATGAAGAAACTTGCATCTGTTGCTGTCTGGCTTCAAGGCTATCACGGTTATCTCGCATCTTCTTTCTACCCTGACTGAGCCCCAGCATCCTCTCTACCGCATCGCAGCAATGCCCTTCCCCTCACCCTTCCCTACTCTTGACATTCCAAAATGTAATCTGCTAGATTATCTGTTTCCTCAGGGAGCAGTTCCTTCCGACACACCAATTTGGATTGATTCTAAGGATACAGACCAGCACCTCACACCACGATCGTTGCTACAATGGTCGAAACGGCTGGCGTTGGGATTGGATCGCATTGGGAGCAAACCGGGCGAGGTGGTCATGATCTTCACCCCAAACCACATCTTTGTTCCTGTGGCCTACCTTGGCATCGTGGGGTCCAAGCGAATCTTCAGCGGCGCAAATCCAGCATACACAGTCTCTGGTAAGATGATCTTGCAAGTGCAGCAGGCGCCGTGCTAATAACATCCAGAGATGATACATCAAGTTGCAAATACAGAAGCAAAGTTTATCCTCGCGCATCCAACATTGATCAAAGCAGCCGTAGCAGCAGCCAAGGGCACAGGCCTTCCAGAAGGACGCGTCTACCTCTTCTCAGACGAACCCTGCGCACCGGTCGAAGGCTGCAAAGACTGGAGAGACATGTTGCCGTCTCCAGCGGAAAGCAAAACATACCGCTTCCCGACGTTGTCTGCGCATGAAGCAACAACAACCACAGCTACAGTCAACTACTCTTCCGGCACTACCGGGCTGCCCAAGGGCGTCGAAGTAAGCCATTACAATCTCATCGCGAACCTGGAACAAACCATCTTCATGCGGTATCTTAACAAGCCATGGAACGCAGACACTCGGCCTCGGGAGACATGGATTGGCTTTCTACCTTTGTACCACGCGTACGGCCAGCTTTATACCATCGCTATGGCCCAGAAACTCCAAATACCCTGCTTCATCATGAAGAAGTTTGAATATGAAGAGTTCCTACGAGTGATTCAGACGCATAAAGTCACGCACCTGCAAGTCGCGCCGCCGATCATGGTCATGCTCAGCAAGAGACCCGAGACGTCCAAGTATGACCTGAGTAGTGTGACAGATATCTTATGTGGTGCTGCACCGTTATCAAAAGAGCTCCAGAACGAGATCAGCAAGAAGCTGCAATGTGAGATCGTACAGGGCTGGGGCATGACGGAAGTCACCTGCGGAGCCATACATGTGCCAGGAGGTACCGTAGACGAGTAAGTTTGATCTCTGCTGATTGTCTTCTTCCTTTCGTTCGCTGCTAATACTCTGGAAGCTCTGGAAGTGTGGGTCAACTGGACCCAAACTGCGAATACATGCTTCTTGACGACGATGGCAACGAAGTCCCCGAAGGACAACCAGGCGAGCTCCATGTCCGCGGTCCCAACATATGTCTCGGCTACTGGCGAAATCCAACTGCGACTAAAGAGTCCATATCCCCAGATGGATGGCTCAAATCTGGTGATGTTGCCGTGGTAAAAAATGGATGGTTTTGGATAGTCGATAGGAAGAAGGTAAACCACTTTTACCTGCTTACGTTTCTCAACTGCACATCCCGCTGACACTTTCCCAGGAACTCATCAAAGTGAACGCCCTCCAAGTCGCACCCGCAGAACTTGAAGCCGTGCTCCTCGAGTTCGATCCCGTTGCCGACGCAGCTGCCGTTGGTATCACGCTTGATGGTCAAGAATGGCCGAGGGCTTATGTGGCGCTCAAGGACGAGTACAAGGGCAAGACTACGGCGGAGGATATCCATGCGCATATGAAGATCAAGGTTGCGAAACACAAACAGCTTGTTGGTGGAATCACGTTTGTGGATGAGGTGCCCAAGTTGCAGAGTGGGAAGATTATGAGGAAGGTTGTTAAGGAGTGGGCGAAGAGGGATGCTGAGAAGATGGGTAAAGCTAGGTTGTAGACAGCGCCCGTATGTTCAACTAAGGGGTCAATTACATCTGTACATGCATCCATTGGTAGTGCTAAGTTAGGTCGTTCGACTTTCAGATACAACATGGACTTGATCAAGCAGACAATCGAAGTAATCGTGGAAAAGTCCATCAGGCTGGAGCACAAAGATCTGATGCAAAAGAGTTTTCAACGCTTCATCATGAGGTCTCACGTTTGAACCAGATGTTGCATGAATCAAGCTGCCGACTACAGATTGTTTTCATGACATCGATGTTATTGCCGAACACCCCCGTCTTCACCGTTCCAAAAAGAGACAAGTAAGGTCTTGGCAACTACACCTTGGTGTGGTTCGTGCCTGGATGGCCCCGCGTAACATCATCCGCGACCCCTCAGTAGATGCGCACCCTCGATGCCCACTATGGCGCATCAAAGTGTCACCGTAGTCATGAATCTCGGCCTGGCTAACCCTGGGATACAGCCACATTGCACGCGAACTTGGGAGCTGTCTCGTACTGGCCGCGGCGCCTGGCGAACAGGCCTATTGTATCCCGCATGACAGCGACCAACCGGCGTGCAAGGAGATGTACAGTGTATGAAGACACCCGAGGCGCGGCTAAACACTGCAGAGATGTTGGATTGCCACGACATGGTGGTGCGCCTGCATAGCCTCTTTGTTTATGTCGATGGTGCTGCGTCTTTAAACCTCATCTGCTGGATTTGAGGCTCCATCTCCGTAGACCATTCGCGCTTTGTTCTCTTCCCTAATTATATCACTCCATGCAACCACGGGTACCCCCTACGATAGATCCAGAAGCTTGCCGGCCAGTTTCACCAATCGCGACAATGGGGGGTTCTGAGATGCCAAACGGTCTCAACACCAATGGCTACGGTCACAACTACGACTACCCGCCATCGCACATTGACGGGCCCTACAGAATCTTAGATCAATATCATTCCAAGCCGGCCAAGCTGCGGGTAGCATGTGTCGGCGCGGGTGCATCAGGGCTCTGTCTAGCCTACAAGATGGAGAAGATGCTCGAGCATGGATCTTGGGAGCTGACGCTGTACGAGAAGAATGCGCAGTTTGGCGGAACTTGGTATGAGAATACGTATCCAGGTGTTGCGTGCGATATCCCATCGCATGATTATAACTTCACTTGGGACCCGAAGCCCGATTGGTCGACGTTCTTTGCATCGGGCAAGGAGATTCAGGGATACTTTGAAGACTTTGCAGAGAGACATGGAAGCAAAAAGTATATGCAGTTGAATAGCCGCATTGAGCAAGCCAACTGGAACGACGAAGATGGTTGTTACAGCCTTACTATAAGAAATCCGAAGACAGGTTCGATGAGGAAGGACTGGGCGCACGTCCTGGTGAACGGCTCAGGTAAGCCTTCAACATCTCACCTCTTCCGTAGTGCTAACGATTGGCAGGTATCCTGAACAACTGGAAGTGGCCGAATATCGAGGGCCTACATGACTTCAAGGGTCCCGTTCTACACTCTGCATGCTGGGACCACAGCGTCGACTTCACAAACAAAACCGCGGCCGTCATCGGTGTTGGTTCGACGAGCGTCCAGATCGTACCTTCACTCCAGAAGATTGTAAAAGGGCTAGAAGTCTACATGCGGAGTCCGACATGGATATCGCCCCCTTTTGGTGCTGGCGCACTCAACGATGATCTACAAAAAGGACAAGACGTCGACCCAGGACAAAGGCAGTATACCTTTACCGAAGCGGATATCAAAAAGTTCAAGGAAGACCCCGAGTACCACCTGGAATTCCGAAAGAAGATCGAAGCAGAGATTAACAGCTTATTCGGAATGTACCAGCAGAACTCTGAACTTCAGAATCAGTTTAAGGATGTTATTACCAAGGAGATGCATCGTCGCATGGGCCCTGGCCACGAGAAGCTCAAAGAATTCATCATTCCCAAATGGTCTGTTGGCTGCCGGCGCATCTCGCCCGGCGACGGTTTCCTCGAAGCTCTCGTGCAAGACAACGTGACACCAGTCTTCGACGGCATCGAACGCGTAGTGCCCGAAGGTATCAAAACGCGCGACGGAAAGATCCATAAACTCGACGCCATTGTCTGCGCTACGGGTTTCCAGGTCGCCTTTCAACCCGCATTTACCGTCCGCAACGGCTCCAACGTATCCATCAAGGAAGACTGGACCAACGGCCCCAACCTCTACATGGGTGTATCCGCGCCGCGCTTCCCGAACTTCTATACCATCGTTGGCCCCGGTGCGACCTGGAGTAACGGTACGCTTATACCGAGTATCGAGACAACGGTCGAGTATAGCATCAAGTGCATGAAGAAGATGCAGACTGAAGGGATTAAAGCTATGAGCGTAAAGCAGGACGCTCTAGATGAGATATATGCGCATTTCGACGAATTCCACAAGACGACTGTGTGGCAAGAAGAATGTAGGAGTTGGTTCAAAAATGGGCAGATTAAGAATAGGATTTACCTGTGGCCTGGCGCTGTAAGTAGTTTTCCGTCGCGCATCCCCGCCGTCTTTTGCGCGTATCCCCTATCAACCCCGCAATTGGAGCGACGCATGGCTGACAAGAATGGTTTAGACTATACATTTCCTCAAATCTATCAAGACACCACGCTGGGAAGACTACGACTACGTATACCGGTACAAGAACCGATTTGCTTTCTTGGGCAATGGCGACGTGAAGGCGACGAAGATGAGGGATATGCACGGTTTGAGTCCGTATATTCGGAACTATGACCATGAGTGGGATGTTGACTGAGCTGCTGGGAAGGGGACATGCAACACGTTTCTTTGATTCTTTTGTGGTGGGCTGGTGGCTGGGGCTGAGAAGACACGTCTCGATGGATCAGGCGTCCCGTCGGTTATTGGAGCTAGTTCTGGGTCCTGGTTTCGGGCTGTTTCTTTTCGATTGGCATCCGAGCGTGCTGGGCGTTTTCCATCAGCGTTCGCATCTTAGCTATATGACGAACTGCTTCCCTTGAATTCTTGTTGCATTGCTCATGCATCCGTTGCCGGGCGTCACTATAGTTGCCCATTTTCTTGTAGGGCATCGGCGAGCATCAGTGACGTCGCGGCTTCAGTGGTATCAAGAACCCCTCAGTTCCGCACGGCGTCCGACAAAGTTCGCTAAGGAGCCCGATGTGCATAACAAGCTATAGTCACTATGGCTAGCCCAACAAGAACCCTGGATTGCATATTTCGGATGCTCGCTTCCTAGTCCCAGCAAAAGCGCCAAGAGGCAAATATCACGATGATAACTAAGTTGCTAGCTCCCCGAGACTCCGCCTCGCCAATCGCAAGCTTCAACCCCGCTCATCGCGACATGTTTCGACTCATGCTTCCCCAGATTTCTGCTTTGCTCCGCATCAACACGAATCGCGAATCCCGACTACCGCCATATAGGTACGACGCTACAGTGTGCCATGGCTTGCAATTGGGCCTTGGGTGGGATGCAGAGCGGCCCCAGACTCAGCACAGATGCGAACTTCTGACGCCACTGGTCCATGTGACAATGCGCTCGAGGCGACGAAGCGACTTGTCGTGCCCTACCAAGTGACCCGCAATACGCTCCTACGTCAGTTGTAGGCTTCTCCGCAAAGATCGGCTCAATGCCGGTTAACGAGGATGTGGAGGGAGGGCAAAAAAGAACCCTGCAGTAGATTTGCCCTCCAGCAGGTAGGTGTTCTCGATTCTGCAGGCTCTCGCTATTCGTGGATCACGACTCGCCGGATCAGGGTTCATGTCGTTCCGAGCACGTCGAGCCGGCGCCATTGCTAGCTACATGCCCTTTCGTTGCCTGCTTCCGCGAAGAAATTTGCAAGCTGCCAAACGTGGGCGCATAGCATGAAAGCTGCCTAGTACAGTGAAACTGCGGGGCCCCACCTCCACGGGTCGAACGCCTGATTCTCTCTCTCCAACAGCTGGCGGTGGACGTTTAGCACTAGGCTGGACCTGGATCGCTTCATGTTTGCGGACGTCGGAGTTTAGGCTTGAGAGCCGTCTTCTCTGGCGGATCTGCGACTTTCCTTCACGCAACGTTCACAGCACTGTGCGATACACCGGCACCTTCTCCTAGCCATTCTCAGCCTGTGAGGCAGTAACCTTCATCCGTCATTTGAGCGACAAAGTCGATGGCCAGTGAGAGCAGAATGACAGCTGAAGATAAAATGAGCGAACAGCATTCAGATCCACAGGAACCTGCTCCCAAAGCTGGCAGCAAGCAGGAGCAAGGTACGTCGGAGAAAGGATCATCAAAAGGGAAGTCTTCGAAACCTCGACACAGGGCGTCTGTCGCTTGCGCCTCGTGCCGCGACCGCCGGATACGTGTATGTCTGCTCTAGCTATCTCCAAGATTTGTTCTGACGACTCCGCAGTGTGTGGTACCTCCGGGCGAGACGGAATGCACACAGTGTAAGAGATCAGGCGTGGAGTGTATCATCAAGAACGACGATGAACGAAGACGGTTTGTAGTATGATTTTGCGAGCTTGCATCAAGCTGACAAATCGATAGACCGATCTCGAGGGCGTACATGTGCTCTCTCACTGATCGCGTAGCACTGTTAGAGACGATGCTGAAAGAACGAGGCGAGGAGTTGCCACCAGCGAATCACCCACCCAAGACGCGCCACAATCCTCAACCCGACGAAGACGGCACATCTCCCAGCCGCAAAACTGGTGATAACCAGGTGGCCAACGACGAAAACAACTCCAGCCCGAGCAGCCAATGTAGTCCTCAAGACGACTATCCTGTATTCGAACAGCACGAGATGAACACGACTAGCCCTGGTTTCTCAAACGGCGACGCAGAGAGCGCTGGCTCGCCGTCCATGCTGCCACCACCAAAGAAGGATGGCATGGTTAACCGTCTGCTCTCCACGCGCGGTCATCTCAGCTTCGACCAACTCAATGGCCGCCTTCGGTACTTTGGCCCAACAACAAACTGCCACGTGCATTCCGAATCCATCAACCCGTTTGGCGCAACCCAAGAGATGAATGAGCAAGCTCGACGCGCAGACAAGATCATCCGGTCCCTTCCACTTGAAACATATGATTACCTCATGGATCTATTTTGGCAATGCTATAATCCTGTTATCCATGTCTTGCACCAGGATGCCTTCAATGAAGATCGCGAGAATGGCCGAACACAGTTCTATTCCGGGTTTCTGCATGTTTGCGTTTTGGCTATGGGTTATCGCTTTGCGAATAAAGAGAGGCTCGACATAAGAAGAATCGGTCTGCCGGGTATGGAAAGTACACTGCATCGCGAAGCAAAGTACATGCTTGATCATGAGCTAGAGCGACCAGGTGGAATACCCAGCGTCGTTGCCTTGTTGTTGTTGGGTGATCTCGAGTGTGGTGTCGGTAGAGATAATCTGGGGTGGATGTACGGCGGGATGGCCGTTCGACTTGCTTTCGACATTGGGTAAGTCTTCTTGGAAGGAAAATGAAGTGATGTATTGACGTTTGTCTAGTCTTCATCTTGATACAAGACTATCCGGTCTGCCAGAACGCGAGGTTGAGATCCGCCAAATGACGCTTTGGGCATGCGTCATATACGACAAGTATTGGGCACTTTTCCTGGGCCGTCCGACATCAATGAAACCTTCTGATCTCGAGATATATCATTTGACGAAGCAGTTTGAGCGGCTTGGTACATGCCGTCCCGCTGGATTAGGGAAGAGCATGGAGACTATGATATACGAAGCGCTTCTCGACCTCATGGAGCTCGCTGGCAAGATAACTGAGAATATGGATCCGCATCGCTCGCAGAACACTGCTTCTGACTCGCACACAGCCGTGGACCGAAACCAATATATGCGCATGGCTGCGCTGGATCGCGAATTCAGCAGTTGGTACGCTAGGTTGCCGGAGCAGTTGCGCTGGACGCCAGCTAATATTGCGACGGCTCCCTTCTCGTTTTTCTTATTGCACCAGCAGTACCATGCTAGCTTGATCCTCCTCCACCGGCCGTTCGCGTTATACGAAGACCAAGCAGGCAACGAGACTGGACCTGACGACCACTTCTCGGCGCTGAGCAGGACAGTATGCACGAAACATGCCATTCGCGTAGCCAGGATATACTGGCAACATCGCCAACGGTTCGACACGAAGCAGATATTCGTAACGGGTATGCAACACGCAGTATGTGTCACCACTATCCCCCATCCTCCCTACTTACTAACAGCATCTTATCCAGGGCACAGCAGCAACAGCCCTCGTAGCAGCCCTAGCATTTATCAAAGACCCCACCTCCCGCGCCAACAACATGCAATATCTTGAATGTCTTACAGCCGCCCTATCAGACATGGCATCCACATATCAGCCTGCAGAACGCATGTCGACCGTCCTCCGTGCCGTGATGGTCGAACTACGCGGCGGCCCAGAACCCTCCAATTCCACACACTTTAATCTATACAAGCCCGCATCCTCGACCGTCCCAGCGCGAAGAGGCAGCACAATAGACATGGACGCCGACAGCAGCCAACAATGGGCCAAGAAACGGCAAACCAGCCGCGGCAGACCCCGAGCGGGCACCGGCGGAAACAGCAGGAAAACGAGGACGATGAGTATGAGCACTACCATGAGTATGCCGTCGTCTGATCATGTTCGACACAGCGGACTTAGTATTAAAGCTCCCCCGCCACCTCGCTTTGATGACCCGTCCGGCCAGAACAATGATGGGTATATCTTGGTGACACCGCGGAGTGAACTCGGTAGTACGGGCTGGCCTAGCTTGTCCGAGCCTCCTGAGCTTTCTCACAACCTATCTACCCCTTCTACCACGTTGTCGTCGTCTCATGCCGCGAATCGCAATTCGGGCGCATGGATGGGTGCGGATTATGATCCGCAGGATCCGATAAACCAACTTGCTAATGCACATTTCCCCGAGCTGAGCGCGTTTGACGATCTTGGTACAAGTGGCGGTGGTGGCAATGGTGGGGGAATCGAAGGGGTCAATCTGGATTTCATGCCGTTGGGTGATGAGAATGACTGGAGTTTGCCGAAAGAATGGAGTGGTGGGGTGGACATGGATGGATTAGGTGCTTTTGATATGTAGTGCTAAGGCTCTCGAATATCAATGACTGCGTCCCTACCTGTGCTCATAATCCTCTCTTTTTCTGTGTCTGACTTTTCGTCAGTCGCAACGGTGCCCATGCGCACTAGCCCGCTTTCCCGCCCCTCGCCCATTCTCTCTACCATGCGTTGGATGTGCGGATGACTAGGTGCAGGCCTCCCACTTGATCGCCTTCTTGACATACCTGCCCCTATATGCATACCATCCCTGTCACCCAGTCGCAATCGCATGCCCGCTTCCGTCGACATGGTCCTGTTCACGCCCGTTGGCGGTGCCAGATCCGTGTCGTCAGGAACTTTGGACTTGCTGTTCGGTCGCAGCCATCGCCATAGTTCCTTTGTCTTCTGTGCCCAGATAGCGTAGCCGTATTTTGTTGAAAGGAAACCGATGATGCTGAAGAAGGGTATGCAAATTGCTACCAGAACGATTGCGAATGGCCAGAACGGTGCTGGACTCTCTGGCATGTTCGTCATACCAAAGACGGACGTTACAAACGTGAGAGGCTATATACGAATTAGTCGCACGTTAATATTATGTCGTTTTTCTGCATTGCTAACATACCATGAAGAATAGGTTGACGATGGTCAAGACCTTGATGTTGTATCCTTGATGTACGGTAACGTCCGCCAGCTCAACAGACTTACGCGATTCCTGGATGCTAGTACCCGAGAACAACTGCTCCTGCAAGGTCGCAATTTCATGACGTCGTTCGTTGTTTTCCGCTATGATCGTTCGGAGCTCCTTCATCTCTCGTTCAAATTGGAGCCTCAGCGACCGCAGACGGCGCTTCCAGTGGTCATTGCGTGGCGACTCCTCAAATAGTGGCCATAGCGTTTTGTTCTGGCCTTCCCAGATATCATCAGTGAACGTGTCTTCGAAAGCGTCGATCATGGACTTGATGCTGTTGTTGACGTTACCCAACGTTTGGTGGGCGTAGAAATACCGGCGAATCCATGTAAAATCCTTGTCCTCGAACAATCGCGCTGATCGTAGTTCCTCGCTGAATAAGAAGCCTAAAGGTGGGGTGACGAGGTCGGTGATGCGTTTATATATCTCGTCGAATCTCTTCCTTGCATCCCGATATTCTGTCAGCAAGGCATGGAGAAACGCTTCCGCACCATTCAAGAACTTGTGGCCTGTCTCAAAAGTGTATGGGGTTCCACTCGCTGGTGTCGACTTCCAGTCCGGAAAGCTCTCGAGTTGCAAAACCTGCCATGGCGACCACACGTCGTTCACCCATCCGAACTGTGTTTTCGCACGTCTTCCTCTGTTGCGGATCCGGCGTGGTTTGTCGTCATATAGCACTAGCGCAACAACGGCACTGCATCGCGAAAGTGGTATGTGGTGGTCAGAATGGCCTGTAATGTTATCCGCACGCTGCCATTGCATCGGCACGCAATCATCTCCAACAATGGTATAATACTCAAAGTTGAAGAAGAATGTTCGCTGATGTTTAGGATTCTGATTGAAGGCCCGGAACATGTGCGCAGACGATGCTTCCGTTTCGACTAAGTGTCGAAACAGTTCGTCCATATCGAAAGCATCATGCATTGTCAGATGCAGTGCACCGAACAGGATGGGTGAAGGTTCTCGCGCGATGGTGATACGTCCGACCACCTTCTCATCCGGTCGTTTTCCAATATCTCGTAGTGCATGCCAAATCTCTGTAGCTCGACTCATGTTGTTATCGGGGCCGGCCACTTCAACCTGTTCTGGCAAACCGTTAGGCCCGACATTATACACTTGGAAATGTGAATAGTGGCTTCGGTCATCCGCTGGCCCGGGTCCCATATGAAAGAGATGAGGCTGTTTGGTAAGCTTCGCGGGATCGGAGATGATTGAAGAAAGGATCTCTCTGCCATGTTCAGTCCAGTCGTGAGTCTTCAAGTGTTCGCGTAGATGTTCATGGTCGAACGAGTGGGAAGGTAGCTCGTCTTGGACAAAATAGTCGTCCTCATCGTCGCTGCTGTCATCAGATAGTGTCGAGGTATCGGCAAAGATGGCATCGCCGCCATGTCGTGTGGATGTGCGACGGAGGTGTTGAGCCTCCGAAGGTTTGAAAGTGTCGTTCGTTACTGATAAGCTCTTCAGTAGCGCGTCATGAGATCGCTGGAGCGACTCTAACTGCTTCCGAAGGTCGTCGAGCTCAGTCGTTGCCATCTGGTGTGCTCAAAGCCGTGTGATCCGACATGTAAGAGCTATACTCAAATTTGAACGTCGCAAAGCTTTCGGCTTATGTCGTGTAGGAATCTTAGAGTCGGCCCCCACACTAGCGTTGCTGCACGCCCAGCCTTTCCATTCAGCATTCGACATTCCCATCCAATCTTCATTTGCGCCAAGGTGGAGCTAGGGTGGAGTTAAGTCGAGAGGCGCGGTGGGAAGAGGGGCCATTGGCCTAATACGTGTACACCGGTGTGCGGTATGAACGAGTTGTGAAGAAGAAATGCACGAAGCCTGCTGGTAGCTTCGCTCACCGCCCTTTTCCGATTGGATGCCATCTTCACGATGTGACCCGTTCAGTTCTAGCAATCGAGCACGATGCAGCTCACTGAAACTGCCATACAAAAGACACATGCATATTGTAGACCGGAGTTTGTTCGAAAGCTACTGCTTTGTTGACAAGGAGCCAGTAGAGCGGGCGGAACGGGTCCACGAGCGGCGCCATCCGAATCGGGTGGGTACTCCAACTTGAAAACGTGTACAGTCGAGCAGTGTACACTCACGGCGTGACGCTCCTGAGCTTCCATGCCCTTTAACTAGATGCGACGGGACTATTTGGACAATTCGAGGCAGAAGGGAGGCTGGGCGCGATTGTTCGCGATGCTGATCTTCTCCTCGGTCGCGTCATTGGCCCTCGCTTATCGCTTGCCAAATTCCTTTTCTGGTGAGCAAAACCTGGGTGACACGAACGCCGAACACCGCCAACAGCAATTGAAAGGGCATTATGCCTACCCTTCTCAAATTTCTTTCGGTATCACTGCCTGTGATTCTGGCCGCTCTGATATATCAGATCGGCCTCCCCGCTTTCATCAGCGAGCACGTACCATCCACGCTATTTCCGAATTTGTTCGTACCCACACACTGCTACAAGAACGTTAGGACACTATCGTCGAAGCTTCCACAGGCAGAATGCTTCACCATCCATGACGGCAAATTCTCGAGCGTCTTTGTAGATTATGCATCCGATGATACAGTCAAAGAAGCACGTACTGGCTACGTATATCCCGGTCTGTGGGATGGACACGGTCACTTGATACAGTTTGGAGAGTCTCTAGATTCCGTGAGCCTCTTTGGTGCCGAATCTATGGACGAGGTGCAGAAAAGGCTGGTAGAGTACAGGGCAGCCCGTCCGGAAAAAGGATCTAGTGAACAATGGCTGAGAGGCGTTGGTTGGGACCAAGCTCATTTTGAGGGGAAGTGGCCTACCGCAGTACGTTACTACTGATCAGGTCGTATTGTTCATGGCAACCATACTCTTACTAAACCTTCGCGTAGGCAGATCTAGAGCTAGATGACAGCTTCAAAAATCTTTATGTCATGCTGGATCGGGTTAGTTCCCAGTATGAACTGCACCCGCAACATATGCTGACTTAGTGTAGGTTGACGTACATTGCATTTGTGAGTAAACCCCAATGAGCGAGTGAGTATGAGAGACGCGCTAACTCAGTACGCCTATTGCAGGGGTATCCGAGAAGGTACTTGATCTTCTCCCATCATTCAATGTACCTCCCGGAGGCGATGTCCCAGCAAAGGGTGTCTTCTGCGACAATGCCATGGATATCGTCCTGGAGCATTACCCGAAGCCTGACAAGGCGCGCAAAACCGAGTTCATCAAAGCTGCGATGTCTGATTTGAACAAGTATGGCATTGTCGGAATGCACGACGCCGGCGTAGTACCGAGAGACTTGGAGCTCTATGAAGAGCTGGCGAGCCATCCGGACTGGACTGTCAGAGTCAACGCCATGATCGAATGCGATGTGCGCAACACGTTTTGTCCTGAAGCTGTGAAGAAGGTTTCGACGTCAAATGGAAAATTCCACGTGAGAAGCGTCAAGCTTTTCGGAGGTATGTTCTGATGATCCACTCTCATCTATAGACTAACGTGTTATAGATGGAGCTTTGGGTTCTTGGGGCTCAGCTATGATCGAGCCATACAGCGACTTGCCGGAGTCCTCCGGCTCGCTCCTTGTCAACGCAACTACACTGTCACGTGTGACGCATGACTGGGCCGTCAACGCAGGATATCAAGTAAATATCCATGCTATAGGGGATCTTGCTAATCGGCTTGCGATTGACGCGTTTGAGGCAGCCTTGAAAAGCTTGTGCCCCCACGCTGACCCCCGCGACTGTCAAGCTAAACATCGTTTCCGTATCGAACACGCCCAGATTATCCATCCAGATGACCAGCGTCGAATGTTAGACCTTGGCATCATTGCGTCGATACAACCCACGCACGCGACCTCGGATATGGGGTATGCGGAGAGTAGACTTGGTCAACGACGAACAAAAGATGAGGCTTACAGAATGCGGTCATTGTTACCAGTTCGTCCAGTCCTTGGAAGTGACTTTCCAGTGGAGCCCGCGAGTATCTTCGAAGGAATGTATGCAGCGATCACACGACGAAGTCCACATACAGGTCTAGATCCAAATGGTGGCAAGACCGGCTGGTACCCTGAGGAATGCCTCACTTTCGAGCAAGCTCTAGAGGGATTTACAGTAAATGCTGCATACGGTGCGTTTCTAGAAGGCAAAGCTGGTGTCATCGAGGCAGGGGCGTATGCGGACTGGATAGTGCTTGACGAACAGTTGGAATCCTTGGACCCGGAGTCTTTGAGAAAGATTACAGTGAGAGAGACGTGGGTGGGGGGCGAACGAGTCTATTGACGGCTCAGCCACGAAAGGCTTCCTCGGTAACAAGTACAAGTGGCAAGGCGTCTCTCGATGGCCTATGACCTCCACGCCTGACATCAGCCCGGCAAGCCATCGACATGATACACGCGACTGAGCGGCTAGAGCGGCCGTCAATCAAACTTCGAACTCTTCGAACATTCGAATGGGAAGCTGCGGGCGAAAGAGAGGACTTTGATCTGCACACTGCCGTCAGGGCCTGAAGATGCGGGTCATAATGCGTGTCTGCTTCCGGAGTAAGGTCTATAGGTCTTCTTTCAACATTTTATGCCCAACAAGTATCAAACCCCACACATTTGTACTACATTGAGCATAGATCCCGCTTGTATCTCGGGTCATCCCTAGCTAAACTTACTATCCCACACGACCATCATGGTACTCAGCCAACCAGACAAATGATATTACCGCTTAATGCGTTTGACACATGGCAAACGCGAAAAGAGTTTTCTAGTCTACAGCTGCGCACGTGTGCTGCTTGTTCTTCGTGCAACAGCTGACATTGACAGTCACGTATAAAACTTTGCCAAACTGATGGTTCGTGTCTAGTAAGATACACAAACACAACCATACAGCCTGACATAACAGCGAAAAACAACATTATTACTTGCATTTCAATATGGCGTACATTGAACGCAAGACTACGACGCAACAATCCAAGCCGACTACCCCTGCCGATTCCGTTCTTGCCGTCACCCCTCCCGTCACACCGAACGCAACAAGCACTGCGGCGCACCGGCTAGTCTCCAAGATCAGAGAAATACACACGGTACTCAGCGGACTATCGTCGTTAGCACCGTCAGAACATGTTAACTCTCTTCTCACACAGCTTGTGAATCTTTGTGTTGTACCTTACAGTACGGAATTCACGTCATATTTCTTCCGTATACCCGGTATCGAGAGTCTTTGCTCGAACCTACGACGACTATGTTCAGAAGCCGAAGGAGAGTTGGAGAAATTCTGGGCAAAGCGTATGCTCAACGATCTCAGTAGTAAGTATAACCCAGCGATACAGTATATCATTTTAAACAAAACGATTAACCATAGTCAGCGAGACAACAACAAACCTCGAGTGTTCTTCAAACCTTCCCATACTATCAAAACTATATTGATCTCTCCCGGCTGGAGTGCGCAACCATAGAAGCGTTCCTTCCGACGCCGCCATCCAAAATCGCATTCATCGGCTCCGGCCCATTACCACTCACCTCCCTGTGTTTCCTGGATCGTCACCCTAATTCGCAGGTGTATAACATAGATAGAGATACCACCGCGCTGTCTGTCAGCGAAAGTTTGTGCAAGCGATTGGGCTACCAGGACGACCGCATGAGTTTCGCATGCGAAGACGTTACACAAGAAACAACATCGTCGACATCAGGATGGCAATCATGCGAAGTGGTATTTCTTGCCGCGCTTGTCGGCACAGATACCTATACAAAGCTCAACATATTGAAGAGCATGGCGGGGAAGTTGGCGCCTGGGACATTAGTGGTAGCAAGAAGTGCACAGGGTATGCGGAGTGTATTGTATCCGGTCAGTAATTGATACTTGCTCTGCGTGATCGTCTAGAAGGACCGAATGGCTGACCAAAATTTAGATATTGGAGTTATCCGAAGACCTCCAGACTATTGGGTTTGATATTCTCGCCGAAGTACATCCGTGGACCAAAGTCGTCAATTCTATTATCGTTCTACGCGTCAAAGAGAGGTAATGAGGGAGTACTTTGAACCCTCCTGTTCGTCTCGTATGTTTACTTGGGTTTGCATACATGGCAAAGTGGATTCACATGGTTAGCTATATATCTGGCTCGGTTACACTTAAACCGTGACCACCACAAAACGGGACTGAAAGGAGCGTGTATAATACAGTCGGCTCTGGTCCCCCACTGCATTTGCATAAACACATGTGCAAACCCTCATTACTGCTGCGTCGGCTGTCGATGATGCGAAAGCGCCACCAAAGTGACAACCGTCTACTATCGGAGTTGTGCCCAACTAGCGTAATATTGCCAAGCGACATAAGAAGTGTAGTGATCCTCTCGGTGAACATTCAGCCGGGCATCAAACTGCTTTGTACCAGTTTGCGATAGATTGGACAGGGCAATGGATTAACGAAACATTTGCTCACACCAGTCAAGAAGACGTTGTCGTTACGAGCTATTCGCTCGAGACATGATGATATTGTATCATGTACATGAAAACGTGGGTATCCAACCATGGAGGCAGTCCAGCCACCGCCCAACATAGACTTAAACTATATATATACACAAATGGAATCTTCCTTTTTCGACCGTTAAAAAAATCGTCATTACCGAGCCTGGTGATGTGGACCATCGCCACTTTCCAAGTGTGGACTCGCCCAGTCAATCTCTGGTTTATACATCTTGGGGCTCTCGCCGCCTTTGGAATTCGAACTACTCCCTGCCTCTTCCACATCTTCCGAGACGGTGACTTGGACATTGGTACTCTTCATGATCCCAGGGCCCTTGTGCTCGTCGTCGGGCAAGATGGCTCGATCGCTCTCGTCGTCGCCGTCTAGGATACTTTCGCCGGGTAATCGGGAGTGGTAGGCTTTGCTGCCTTGAAAGTTCTTCATGTGAATGCTGTTTGCGCCTTGGCCGGTGGAGCGACCGTAGCCGTATTGTGGTGTTTTTCCCGAACCAGTGATGGTTGAGGGTAAGATCCTTTTGAAGATGTGATCGAATGCTTTGCGGAGCGGTGGAAGCGATGCGATGAGGATACCGATTGAGAGTTCAGAACTGGACCAGATAGTGAGAGAGACTCCGTCCCATGTCGGGTCTTGCGTTTTAGTGATCGACTTGAGTTCGATGGTCTTGAAGATTGAGCATATCGTTGCACTAAAGAACATTAGCCAAGGTCATATAGCTTGTCGACGTTTTCGCTTACGGAATACTGAGTAAGAAGACAATGCGAATACCCCATTGAGTTCGCTTGCTCAACTGGACGCGCGAAAGATAGATGAGGGGTGCAGCCATGTAGACTACATCTGTGATGATGTTGCTGATACCCTGAAAGTAGGATAGCGCGAGTGTGCCTTTCGCCCAGCAATGGCTTTCTCCAGTGTATCCAAAGTTCCAATTTCGCTCCAGGGGTGTACATCCGAACAATGTCAGAACTGGTGCAAGGAAGTTGAAGGCAGTAACCATCAAGATCGAAAGCCAGATAATGACTCGGTACAGCGTGGAGAAATTCAGCACGAGCAGCCAGGCGCAGATGGACCACTTCAGAAACGCAACGGCAATGATGTCTGGGCGCTACACGTCAGCAAACAAGAAGACGAGTATAGTGCTGCAAACTTACTGACGATCTGTGTGATCCATAGATAGTAACTGTAGGTTCTGAGATTCGGGAAAACCGTAGGGTCCATGATGTGGCGTCCAAGACCATTATTCACGACTACTTGATTGAGTGACGTCGCTGTGATGTTGAGAGCCTGAGATCGCCATATCAGCACCGTGTCCCGTACTGTCGGCGAAGTGGTAGGGCTGAAGCATGCCGAGACTTACAGTGGCTATGATCAACAGGTAATCACAGATGATGAACTTGCGCGATCGCAGTCCGTACACGACTCTCCATACCAAGAATGCGGTACTGATCAGCGTTAAGGTCCACACCGGGATAAGGACCTTCAATCGTTCGTCCGGCCATTCTTGTGTGCCTGCGGTGTCCATAATGCACTGGGGCGGGGTCGTTCGGAGTGCGCTATGGCATGGGTTGCAAAGGTCACAATCGGTGAGCAAGGAGAAAAAGCAAACGTCCACTCAATGAACGGGAGTGCGTCGGGGGTTTTCAAGTATGTTCTTCAGCGCCACTCATCTCTCGTGTCGGCCGCACTGGGTCAGAACTGGCGAAGCGAAAGCTAGACAGCACGGTTGCGGCGACGGGAGAAGGCCGCCAGATCGATCAAAGAAGGTGCACTCGCTCGAGACCGTCATTCGAAACGTTCCAATACGGGGATCTCTGGGAGTGCATCCTAGGGTCACGCACTCCGAGCTGAATTGGAAGTGATGCCGCATAAATTGAGGCCCCACACGCTGCAATTTGGCCCAATTGGAGCAGAAAGCTCGGCGGGCGGGACTCCATGAATCAAGTGTACACTACACAGCCGGACAGGTCACACCATGTAGAGAAGGATCCGTGGCTATGTATGAGCAGGAGAACAATCGAAGACGACGACGCATGTTGTAGATCTTGTTGCAGATCCGAGGTTCGCAAACCTTGGTCGCAACGCTGGTGGGACACGCAGTGCGCACGCATTTACCCGCCCGATGGGCCTCAGGGCGAACGTGCGATCTTGCATCGTCCCGCGGTTCTCGGTGTTGCCGCATGGACGTGTTGCGCGATCTTTCGTCTATCTCACCAGAAGATGGGAATGGTGGAAGAGGTGGTAGCGAATGTCAGGCCAGACGAAGCTAGTGGTATTAGTGCCTCTAGCGTGCTAGCTAGAACAATGCCGTGGAATTCTCCGTCCGTCCCTCACCGGTATCAAGAACCGAAGCCACCATTTGCGCCACCAGTCCCACGAGATCCTTATTCCTTTCCAGCACTCTGGAGTCGAAAGAACTGCCGTCAACGACGACGCAACAATGCATCTTCATTTCACACGTCGTGCCGCAAGAACTCATCTGCGTGCGACCGAGTCTGAAACGATTATATTTCAAGGTACATAGATATTTCATCGGGCTCTTGTCGTTGGCCCGCAGAATGTGGACCCTTGTCGCGACCCGACCGACCGAGTCTAAAACTCAAACTACAGGGAAGAACGCGGAACTGCGAGCTCAA
Source organism: Alternaria longipes (assembly GCA_019059555.1). Lineage (NCBI taxonomy): Eukaryota > Fungi > Ascomycota > Dothideomycetes > Pleosporales > Pleosporaceae > Alternaria > Alternaria longipes. The sequence continues at coordinate 467,334 of CM032460.1, read as the reverse complement.
GGGGGCCGGGTTTCTACTACTCCGCTGGTCACGGTCGCTACTAGAAGCCTCTGATTCAGCATCCTGAAGTAACGTCAGACGTGCAGAAAGATACTCTAACGTACTCAAACAGATTCGCCTTCTCACCGGTCAATTTGCACTAAACGTCAACGAACAAGACTTGTGCGCCGTCGGTACTTGCAATGTACCTCATTGGAACGACTGTTACGAAGCCTAAATTCCAGGAAAAAGAAAAGGAAATGATATGGTGATCAAAAGCTTAGCGGGTTGTCCTCTGCAAGCGAGCAGGACATTGACCCCGAAAGGGCGCCCACTCTCCGAAACCGCGGTACCAGGCCTCCCGAGACAGGTTCAGATGGCGAATCAGAGATACGGGTCTCCTGGTGGCCTTATCACGTTGCGTCTACCGTAAAACCGTACCTGCCGAGTCCCAGGGGCGCCGCATCCCTTGTGCAGTCCTTTGCGAAATCTCCGAAGTGATAATGCGCTCATGGGACCCTAAATGTACCCCAGATTCGTATTGTGTTGTTTACGCCGCTGCCGTTGCTACACCTGTAGCTCAAACTCAATCACATGCTAGTCTAATCTCTAGCCGAGGACATCTGCCCGTGTCTTCTTTCTTGTCTTCCGTCCAAAAGCGGGGCGTGGCTCCCGGTGTGTGAAGACCATGAATCGTTCATCCGGTCTGTCTCTACGCTCTACATACGAGCCGCAGAGATTTGCATCGGCCCACCGCAACATCAGCCCACCGAACGTACCTCGCTCCAATTTTGACTGCCGCGAGCTTATCTTCTCTGGTGGAAGAACGTTGGCACCCCGGCCCCGGACCGAGACGGCGCCCACAAGGCCCTGATGTTCACCAGGAGTCAGGGAGGAGCAAGCGCACGATCTCTATGCGCCCTGTTTTATAGGCCTAGGATTCTGAACCCCTACCAGAAGGATTACAGGTTCGCATTCTAGAACGGATGTGTACATGGCAGCCGCCAGCACCGCGCCACATTGCATACAAACAATTTACCAAGCTATCGTTCGCTCTGTGGTATTTGTGGGCCGACTACTTTTGCGGTGTTATCTTACCGATTTCATCCCAATAACGGCTTTCCCACGTGGCGAACATGTTCTCGACCAATGTGAGCAGCGAGTAAGTGTTTTGTTCGGTCCGTATAAAGCATCTAGTGGGTGCACCTTTTGAAAGTTCATTGCAGCGCGCATCCAAATTTACCCTCGTTTAAACTTATTTTCTTTTGGATTTTCAAGATGCCTGCATTTCCCCGTTTAGCCGTTGCTGTTCAGCTTCTTGCTGTAATTGTAGCACCTGTTCTTGGTGCTGCCGCCAAGCCCCAGTATGACTACGTTATTGTAGGAGGAGGTGTTACTGGTTTGATTGTAGCCAACCGTATCACCGAGGACAAGAGCAGTATGTATCATGGCACATTAGTTGTTTAAGAGGTCCTAACACAGATTGACAGAGACTGTTCTTGTTGTCGAAGCTGGTGACAATGTCGACACGGACAACACCAAGATCCCCTACAAGGCCAACGACTTGACCTCGGCTGCCGGTCTGATCTGGGAGAACATTAACTCGCTCCCTGAGCCAGGTCTTGGTAACACTTCCTATGCGGTTATCGTTGCCAAGGTCCTTGGTGGTGGATCAGTCATCAACGGCATGGTCTACGACCGTGGCTCTGCTGCCGACTACGATGCCTGGGAGGCTCTTGGCAACAAGGGATGGGGATGGAAGGGAATGGAGGAGGCCTTTATCAAGGGCACCACTTTCCAGCCTCCCACTCCCGATGTTGTCAAGGACTTCAACATCACTTGGGACGAGTCAACGTACGGTAACGGACCGTTGAAGGTCTCCATCACCTCCAACCAGTACGAGGATATCAAGGACTACTGGGCGGCATGGAAGGCTTCCGGTGTCTACATCCCCGAGGATGGAAACGCCGGTGAGGCCTACGGTCCTTCCTGGTACGCTAACACCATGGATGCTACCACTGGACGTCGTGCGCACGCTCGTTACGCGTACTATGACCCCATTCAGACTCGTGCCAACCTCCACATCCTTACCGGTACCACTGCCGACAAGATCATCTTTGACAGCAAGAAGAAGACCATGGCCAGTGGTATCGAGGTGACCGACAAGACTGGCAAGAAGGCCACCTTCTACGCCAAGAAGGAAGTTGTTTTGGCTGCCGGTGCTATCCAGACCCCTAAGCTCCTCCAGCTCAGTGGAATTGGTCCCAAGTCCGTCTTGAAGGCTGCCGGTATCCCGGTCAAGGTTGAGCTCGACGCAGTAGGCTCCAACTTCCAGGACCACCCCTACGCCACCGTCGTCTTCAACACGACTTCCAACTACTTCCCCAACCAGAACTCGCTCATGACCAACGCAACCTTCAACGCCTCTGCGTGGGAGCAGTACGTCGAGCACAAGACTGGTCCTTACACCTACGCCCGTGGTAACGCCCTGGCTTTCATCTCCCTGCCTGACATGACCAACGACACCGACAGCCTCATCAGCCGTCTGAGCAGCCAAAAAGCCACCGACTACCTCCCCAGCATCTATAAGTCCAACAAGAAGCTTGCTAGCGGATTCGCCAAGCAGCGCGCCGTCATCGCCGACATCTTCTCCCGCAGAGATGCCGCCGTCGCCGAGTTCCCCGTCCCTGCCGATGGCAGCTACGGCCTCGTCGGAGTTGAGAAGCCGCTGTCCCGCGGTACTGTCTACATTGACGCCAAGAACCCCAACGGTCCTCCCAACGTCATCTACAACGCTTTCGTCAACCCCATTGACCGTATGATCATGGCGGTTGGTCTGCGATTCTTCCGTACCGTGTGGGCCCGTCCTGAGCTCGCCAGCAAGAAGATCTCCGAGACTGTCCCTGGTGCTCAGCACACTTCAGACGAGGATATTTACAACTCCCTGCTTGCGCAATCTATGTTGAGCCCTACTCTTGCTCACCCGTCTGGCTCCTGCCCCATGATGCCTGAGAGGGACGGTGGCTGTGTCAGCGACAAGTTGATGGTCTACGGTACTCAGCATCTTTCTGTTATTGATGCCTCTATCATTCCTATCATTCCCTCTTGCCATCTCCAGGCTACCATGTACGGTATTGGTGAGAAGGCTGCTGAGATCATCAAGGCCAGGTCGTAGAGCGTGGCCTCTTGGTCTATATAACATTCTTGTATATATCTATCTTATAATGTGTATAGCGACTACATGAGCTACGAGCGAATGCCAAAGTTGCTTTGTTCAATACCTGTGTTTCCGAGTCTTTTTGCAAAGCGATACCCGCTGCTAGTGAAAGCCTATTTGCCTAGAGGCCCTGTGAATTTATCCAACCAAACGAAAAGGCACGTTTCTCAGTCCTGCATTGGCTGAAAAGATGCCCTCAAGGATTCATAGTAGTCAGCGTTGAAGTCCCAGACTATGGGAGTGAATCTTTAGGGCGAGACGTGCGTGGGTTGGTGGGTAGGGTGGACCCCCACTAGTGCCCCTCCATCCCACGGTTGCGTCACTACTTTCCAAAAGTTCACGCTGCGTAGCTAACTTGACGCGCCTGGTTATTGTCCCTCCATCACCACCACCACTGACCCTACACGCAAAGATACCCCTGACCACGCCATCATGAAGTTGCTCAAAAGCCAGATTGAACAAAAAACAGGCGCGGGCTTCGTCACCCTGCTGCCTGAAGAGCCTGAGGACATGTGGCACGCCTATAACCTGATCCAAGAACACGACCAAATACGCGCCAAGGCAGTCCGACGAGTCTCAAAGACATCAGATGCCGGCTCCACGTCGTCGCAAAGAATTGCTTTGGACCTCACCATCACCGTAACATCGACCGATTTCGACGTCGGCTCCGAACAACTACACGTTTCCGGTCGCGTAGCAAAGGAGAACGAGCACGTCAAACTAGGGCAGCATCACACACTCGACTTGGAGCTAAATCGCAAATTTACCATTGAAAAAGCAGACGGCTGGGACAGCGTCGCATTGGAGCAGCTGAAAGAGGCATGTGATGCGTCCAAACGCGCAGAACTATGGGCCGTCGTCATGGGAGAGGGCGTCGCGCACATCTGCATGATCACAGAACACCAAACAATACTGCGACAAAAGATTGAGGTCTCGGTGCCCAGAAAACGACGAGGTGGCGTCGACGGACACAGCAAAGGCATGGACAGATTCTTCTCCACAACGCTCTCCACCCTCCTACGGCAAATCGACCTACCAAATACCTCCAACACGGCGCAAGGCGGCAAAACACTCCCCCTCCTGCTCGCCAGCCCCGGCTTCGTAGCGACAGCATTCCTACAATACATCAAAGCAGAAGCGACGCGGACAACCAACAAGCCGCTCATGGCCCTCATACCCACCATCATCATCGCACACTCGTCATCAGCGCACACACACTCCCTCAACGAAGTTCTCTCCTCCCCAGCCATAACAAACAAACTCTCCGACACCAAGTTTGCGCGTGAAACAGCGCTCATGGATAAATTCAGCACCCTCATGCGCCTGGACGATGGGCGCGCGTGGTACGGACCCCGAGAGGTGGAGCGCGCGGTTGCCAAAGGCGCAGTCGGACGCGGAGGTGGCGTGCTCCTCATCAATAACGCCCTGTTTCGCGCGCAAGACGTCAAGGAGAGGCGGCGATGGGTCAAGTTGGTTGATCAGGTGCGCGATGTAGAGGGTGGTGAGGTGCGCGTTCTCAGCTCGTTGCACGAGTCGGGGAAGCGCCTGGAGGGGCTGGGCAATGTTGCGGCTATCCTTACTTATCCGTTGGAGGACTTGGATGAGGATGACGGGGAGGATGTTGGGGGTGGCGAGGGTGAAGGGGGCGAGATGATAATATAGGGTGAGGATGTACGTGGGGTGGGCTGGTGTGTGGCTGAGCGAAGGGGCGATAGGCAAAGGCCTACAGGTGGCTATACGAAGTCATGACGATAGCGATATACCCTCGATGAACGCGTTTGTGTATACTGGGTCTCTTCTGAATGGTAGCATATTGGTTGCTACAGGGAAGTGTTGATTGACATGGTCTTTGCGCCGAACACGAAACCCGGTCATGGCGTATACTGACCCAGTTTCTCATGACAGTAAAAAAAGCAGCCTCTGCCTGCCGCTGACTTGGCGGTTCGAAGAGCTAGGAAGATAAGCAGTTCGACTTAGCAGAGGGAAAAAAGACGGTAGCTTCTCTGCTAATTCCAAAGCATCAGATCGAAAACGGCCGACATCCATTGAAGCAATCTCTCCTCTTCCTTTTACGGCTCGGTTCACGGTCGTTATCGTACAACGAAGCCACCAATACTCTCTTCGCAGAGTCAGAGCAGTCATCAGCACCATTGCTGTTGGTGATCTCAATCTCAACTAACGCAAGGGCGTCCGGGGGCAACTCATCGGATGCGTTTGCCACACTCATGCGATATTTACTGAACAGGGATTTAGAGAGAAAAGTGCCGAGATCCATCCCTTCCCGCTCAATTTGCCTTACAAAGCCATCAGTTCTGGTGTCGCGGTCAGGCCAGCTATCCTGCCCACATTTGCTCAAAAAATACCGCGCCAGAAGATTAGAGAACACCATCCACTGAATCCGGATTGGAAGTGGCGATGGTTCTTCCAAATCCGACACTTCGGTGGAAGTCTCGGAGTTTTCCCGCAATATACCCAGGAATCGGACGTGCTTGCTGTATGTCTCAAGCAAAGTTCTGCATTCCCGTGAAATCGTCTCTGTCATCACACAGTCGACTGGCAAACAATATAGCTTGAGAGGGCGATGCATCGAGCAGATACGATAAGTGGAAGTCCCTATAGTATATCGCGAATGCAAAATGAGAGTCGGCTCGTTGTAACGCCACAACTCCTCGTTGTTTCGGGACTCTAGTGAAATAGTCTGCATCGTTGTCGTGGTATTCAGAGTGCTTCCTTCGATAGGCGAGAAGAGATCAATTCCATATCCGCCAAAGATCCAGCAAATTGTCTGGAAGGTCAAGGTTCGCTCTTTTTCGCCGTGGAGAGTCTTGAGCGAATCGAATCCTTTGATGAACTCTGCGTCCAGCTTGCACATGATCTCATTCATGTGCCAGTAACACGCGACCCCTCCTCGTACATCCCTTGATGTGACTGGTTCGAAGGCTTTAAGGATCAACAGGGGAGAGTCGGGATAAGAAAAAGATGCAACGAAGCGACTATGTAAGAGATCAGAAGTAACAAATTCTTGGGTCTTGATCATCAGCTCCTGGAGGCTGAGTCCATAATCTACGTCCATAACAGTCGTTTGAAAACTTTGTTGAAGTATTCCAATCAATCCGTATATTCGGTCGTGAGATCTTGAGCAATGTCTGCCATCCGCGAGGCGTATGATGTAACTCATAGTCTCTTGCATCGATCCGCCGAACCAATTGTGTTCGAACCGTGCTTTGGCCACTAAGAGTTCATTGACTGGCTGACTTACACGCTTATAATGTAAGAATTCAACGAACTCATACAAGTGCTTCCAAGAACAGTAACGAAGGCCACAGACGAAGTGGAGCTGTCTGGCAAGAACACACTCCTGGACGACCCACATGCGCTGGAAGTACGATCGGTCACACAACCTTCTGATTGCCCTTTCCTTGGCTGAGATCGTGACTAATTCTGGAGGCTTCCACTGATAGTCGCGCGGTAACTTGGGGCCTGTATTCAGGTAATCCAAAGCCAGAGCCGAATCATCGCCATTTTGTTCAAGGCCAAGCCAGGCTATGACATGTGATGCTTGACGGTATATCTTTCCCATTATGGAAACCTGATGACACTTTTCCTTGTCGTGAGCCTGATCGATTGCGATGGTATCGATCCAGAAATAAGGCGAGTCTTCCTTGAATAGTCGCGTGCTCGATGTATCCGCCTGGAGGATTCGTATATGTTCCAAGGCGTCGCGAAGGTTCTGCCGTATCTTCAAGACCGCCCCGTCTATGGTGATGTCATGTATCTCTGAGCCATCACCCCACTCGTACGAGAGTGCCACGAATCTTGGGCACTTCGTAAGCTCATAGGTTTGTATTTTGAGCCGAAGGGCATCTATGTCAGGCTGAAGTTTCAGAAGTCGTATTTGTTCGGCCGGACGCGTCAACGGAACATGCTTGAAGGTCGTTCGAGACATGGCAGCCTTTCGCAACAGGATGTGTGGGCGGCGGAGGGGGTTATCGCAAAAGTCTTGTTCGTAGAGTAAAGGCAGTGAAAGTCGGGTTCAGCTGAGAACGCCTCTTGTGCTGTCCAGGCTGGACTGGGCTGAGGACGTCCAATGGAAAGGCTTCGCCCCCAACCTTTACGCCTCCAACTTCTGAGGCACTACCTGTTCATCAATACTCGGGTTTCTTAGATCCAGGCGCGCTTTTCAGAAACATACCATCTTTCTTCGGGTCGCAATCTGAAAGAAAAAAAAGGACTTCCTGCACACCGATGGCAATGTCGCAGCGCGCCCAAGTCACTCAAACGACCGGCGTCCTCTATCGTCAATAGTCGCTTGGTCAGAGTCAAACTGTCGCGGTATTGACGCAGGATTTGACAGCGGCATCGTGCTCTCATGCTAGGTTGTGTATGGTCTTTGTCTTTGTTTTTCTTAATCGTTTGATTGGAAGTGTTACAGCAGAATTGCTGTACGTCTCGTTGTATGTATAACGTAGATTGTACTTGATGATGAGCCGCCTCATCATCTCTATGTGCTCTAAAACTGCTACCGCAACTCATAGTCCTCCCATAACAGCACCAAGAACACTCAGACCCAGCAAGGCTGAGACCATCCAACTCCTACCTCCATTGATCCTTATACCAGCACTAGCATATCCTCCCTCGTTATCGTCCCTCTTCACACCAACCGCATCGGACCATCTGCTAACCTGTATATCATACGTCCCACCATCAACGTCCCAAACCAACTGTCCATCAACCTGAGTATACCCCTCCTTTCCTATCTCCTCACCATTTACCGTCAAAACCACGTCCATATAGATTCCCATCCCCTCAAGCGGCAACCTCACAGACCCCTTCGTCCCCACCGGCGTCTCAATCCCCACCGTATACCTCTCTCTACCCTTCTTATTCACCCAGCCGACCCTAAACTTCCCCAATCCCGTCACAAACCCCCCTTCCGCCTCCTCCAAATTGCCAAAGCTCGGCTCAACAACCCACACTTTCCCCGCAGGTTCCCTAATCTTCAGTCCCACCACAAACTCCGTCAACGCACTCGTAGGCCCCGATCCCCACCCATGTGCATGCGACACATAACTCGGATCATATCCGTACCCCCTCTCCTGTCTATACCCAAACGTCCCATTCGTCCTATACCCCTCTATCACCGTGCTTCCACCCGTGCCGTTGGGGTGATTAGCATACCAGCCCCAACTCCTGCGAATCAGTTCCAGCGCACGATGTGTATTACCGACGGTGAAGTGGCTCTGGATTTCAAACGAGGAGATGAATGGGGATATGTTGCCGGGGAGTTCAGGTGTTTCCGCGCCGATGGGGGTCCAGTTTTTTGTTAACGCGGTGGAGATGGATTGGGCCTGGGCGGAGGAAGGAGAGACGAGGCCGAAGAGGAGGGCCATGCTGTTTGCGTCTTGGGGGTAGAGAGTGGTGAGTGTGGCGTTGTCGCGAAATGCGCCGTACGCGGTGTCGAAGGTGTGTGTTAGGATTGCTGATTGAAGACACGTGGCGCGTAATGTCCATAAATCCTGCAGCCTAGTGCCGTTGGTCATCGCGGTGTCGTTCAGCCATGTTGCGAGCTTCGCACCGGTCTGCAGTGTATGATACAAAATGACGTTCGCTTCGGTGTTGTTGAAGCCAGTCTGCCAGCGCGCCCAGTCCCTCGTGCCCGTCTGATTGAACAACCCAGATCCGTTCACCTCGACTTTAGCATAAACATACTCCATAGCTCTCTTGTACCTCGCCCAATTCTTCTGCACAAAGGCTGCATCGTTCGTGTAGAGCATGTAGTTGTACGTCCCGATCATCGTCCACATATGGTACGTATCGCTATTCTGCTGCAACAACGGCGGTCCAGCTTCCGGAAACGAGCCATCTGGATTCTGGTAGTCAAACATGACTTGCAATGCATTCTTCACGCTCTCGAGATCTCCAGTGCTGACAAAAGTTGAAGGCACGGCAATGCCCATGTCGCCTGGCCAGACGGCGCGATCGCGCTTTGCGCCATCGACGATGATGGTCTCTCCTGGTCCCAGAGTACCATTGTTGGCCCAGCCGTTGGCGAGCATGGGAACCCAGCGGCCGGTGTTGGATGGTACGGCGTTGGTTTGGAGCGTGTAGGCGCCTGCATACCATATCCTGTTCAGCAGCTCGTCGTTACAATGGAAATACCCCTGATATGCTCTCAGATTCGACCATGTAGGTTGAAAACTGATTTCAAGCTGCACATCCGTGATGTTCACGTAGGTGCCTGTATTCGTGACGAAGAAAGCAGTCATGTACCGAAACCCTCCTCGCATCACTTCATCCGGCATCGTATACGTCCCCGGGCCAGCACTGGTTATATTGACATACAACGCTCCATCGCGACCAGCAAACTTTCCATTCGACGCATCAGACCACTCGCCAATCCACGTCGATGCTTCGGAGAATGCGAGGCCGATAGCACCGGTTCCATTGCTGGTGTAGGAGAGAGAGGCGATACCGCCAACTTCTATACCGAAATCGAAAACAACATTCGTTCCATTCCCGCGGAGGACTACGAGTCGAGGGTAACTTGCTGGATGACGGTCTCGGATAGTGACGACTGATCTTGGTCGAACTGTACGTGATGATGGGGCGTAGATGTTCCCTTGCCAGGGCCCTGATTCGTTAGCATTAAGGAAGAAAGATAGGAATAGAAGTAGGTACCTTCAAACGCAGCTTCAGTTGGTCCATTGCATGTAGTATCTCGCCAACAAGACCCAGCTAGTACTTCCAACTGCAGCGTCGTCAACGAAGCGATACTTGCCAGCAGCCTAGTCCAATACATGTTTGCTAGATGAAGGATGAGCTGCACGAAGCAGGATGTACTCTGCTGATATCATGTCTTGATAAGCTTCAAGGTTCAAGGTACTACATGATGCTCGGCATGCGTTGCGCCGAGCCGCCTAGGTGGTTTCGCCGGACCGGGAATAGATGAGGTATACGATCTTCTTGATCATCGCTAGAATGCGGGGAGATAAGCTAAGCGCTAGCTACACCAAGCTCTTTGCGACTGGTGCAAGCTGGTTCCGCTCTTCGGGTCCAGTCCTGGCGGATCTTGTCTTGGAAACTTTGGTTCGATGCTTGATCAACGGCGCTGGCTGGTGACGACCAATTCCCAAACAGCTGTGCGAGCATAATTACATCTACTAGCACTTTGTGGTAACATTGGAAGTCAATCGCACTGCTCGATAAGAACAACGCAATCTACAACTTCTCCTGCGTCTTCTTACCCAGCACGTCCTCCCTCCGTCTAACATCCACATCCCTCGGCCCCTCCCCCTTGAACCTCGTCGTAACAACCCATTCCCGCAGTCCCCTCCTCCCCTTTCCACCTTCCTGCTCCTCGACCTCTTTACCCGGTCGATCCAATACGAGAACCGCAGTATCTTTATCCACACCTCCCACACCGTCCTGCCCCTTCTCACCATACTGACCCTTGCCCAGCACGATAGGAGAAATACAAGCTTCTGCAAAGGAAACTTCAGGCTTGCCTTCATACATCCTCGGTTTGCGCAAGAAATCCAGACATTTTTCTCGCTCGAGTTGCAGCTCCGAGATACTTGGTGTAGGACTGCTCGGGCTCGTGACCGTTGCCGCTAGATACGGACTTAGCAGCAGCGTCAGAAAAAACTGCGGCGGAAACAATATAATCCTATTCTGCCTCGCGAGATCAATCCACTTGTTCGGTGGCAGGAAACGTGCGGCCGTGTGTTCGATACCCCCGTCATGCGTCGGGTTTGGTATAACGATTTCATCTTCTTCTTCAAGTCCAGAGCCAGGGGGCGTGGACGCTGGTGCCGCGTGTTTCGTGGGCGATACGGAGCCGAGAGGTAGGAAGTAAATGTACATTTGCGTCGAGAATCTTTTGGGCACGTTGCCGGGCGTTACCCACCGCGTAAACGGTATCAGCGCCTCGGTGTCGGGGACAGCACCCCATTTCTCAAGTAGATCGCCAAACTTCACGGTTCCGCTGTGCACGTCTCGTCGACCCTTTTCACGTTCTTCGTCGCTGATCTCGGTGAACAGCTTGCCCGTCTTCTTGCTCTTAGCTAGTAGGATACCGCATTCCTCAAATGTCTCGCGCACGGCTGCCATACGGTAGGCAGGCCCATCTTGGTGTCTCCCTGGGTCGTTCGCGTCGGGGATGGCGCCGTCGTGCGTTTTGGAGAGGGCGCCGCCAGGGAAGACGTGTGCGGAGGCGAAGCTCGAGGCTTTCTTGACACGGTGCAGAAGAAGAATTTGGTTGGTAGGGGAGATCAGGAGGACACTGGGGATGGTCAGCATATGGTACTTGGAACCGTTGCTAGAGGTGGAGGGTTGGCGGCATACCTTGCGCTGGGCCGTGGAACCGCTGGTGTCTTTGCCGCCTTTTTAGACGGCTGGTGGTCTGTTGGGGTGGACATGTTGCGCTTCTTTAACTCAAGCAATCCAGTTGCGGGCCGTTGAATAGCCTTCAAGTAGGCAGCTGTTCGTACTGACGTCGCTCTGCACCGAACTTGTGGTCTGTCGAAGAACGAAGAGAGTGTAGAGGTGGGACGTGTAGAGATGGTTTGTCTAAGGGTAAAGGAGCGCGCAGTCAATCTACCTTCAGCCAGGAGACGCATTGGCATATCCGGCTTCACTGACAGCCGACAATGGCGGTCGGCGCGTCATGACGGCTGGCATGTGGTTGGTGAGTGACGAGTCGACGCGCGGGGAGGTACCGAGGTTAGGACATGTTAGCTCGCACGGTGACATCGCGGCCAAAGAGTCAACACTCCAGAATTTCCCGCGGCAGCATGCATCACTGACTCAGCAGAAGACATATTTTGTACTTGAATAAGAATGAACAGAGTTCGTGGTATCATTGCTTTTGGCCTATTGTATCCATTTGCTCCCGTAAATAAGAACATCAATCATCTTCGCATAGCGCGTCGTGTCTAATAATGAGGGAATGAACCAAGCCATTCAACCATCCCAACCACCCACTAACGCCCTCCCAATGCATTTCTTTCGTATATCGTTTTCGCTCCTCTATGAGTAAAGCTTCTTGTCGAAGCTGTGCAGACCATGCACGTTACCCTCAGCCTGTGCGCTAGCAGTGCGCAACTCGAACCTGACGGTGCCGTTGGCAACGCCCTTGTGAAGCTCTTCGAGGCTCGTGATACCAATGTCCTGTAGCGAGTGCTGAACACCAGCCATGAGGTAAGGCACGAACTTGGTGATGGAGCCACGGTCCTGGACGGATCCAGAGACACCCTGCGCAACGAGGACACGGTCACCCTCGGAGAAGTAACGCGCAGTACCAGCGTTGCTGGCCTTGGAGTCTGCGGCGCCGGCGCCGGCCTTCTTGTCCTCCATGGCGGCGATACTGCCCATACCACGGTAGGCCTTGACGAGCTGACCGTCACCGCTGACAAAGTACTCTCCGGGAGACTCAGTAGTACCGGCGAGGAGACCACCCATCATGATGGCCGAGGCACCCATAGCGAGACCCTTGACGATGTGGCCTACATTCTGGATACCACCATCGGCAATGCAGGGCACGCCGAACCGGGACGCAAATGAGGCGACGTTGTACACCGAGGTAGCCTGTGGCCGTCCGACAGCCATGACCTCCTGTGTGATGCAGGCACTTCCGCTACCCATGCCGATACGGAGACCGTCGACACCAGCGGCGATGAGCCCAGCAGCTTGATCGCGTGTGACGACGTTGCCACCAATCACGTCAAGCTGGGGGTACTTCTCCTTGATGTACTTGATCATCTCAATCTGGTACATGCTGTTTCCCTGACTGCTGTCGAGGATGACAATGTCAAGGCCGGCATCTACGAGCTTCTGCAGACGAATCTTGTCCTCGGGTCGGGTACCGATGGCAGCCGCCGCGATGAGCTGCTTCGAGTGTGGGAGCTTGGACGCAAGCGGGAAGTTGAGGTTCTTCATCAAGTCGGAGCGAGACAGGAGCGCGATCAGGTTGAAGCTCTCGTCGACGATGGGAAGCTTGCCCTTCTTGGACTTGTTCAAGATGTCGTTGGCTTCCTTGAGCTCAACACCGTGGCGGGCGGTTACGAGGTCGGTGGACATGACTGCGGTGACCGGGTCGTCGAGCTTGTCGTGGAACTGGATGTCTCGGGGTGTAATGATACCAACGAGCTTGGAGCGAAGAGTGCCGTTCTCTGTAGCTATTGTCAGTGGATGATCCCAATACAAGATGTTGACAAAGCGTAGTGGTTTAGAGGCAATTCAGATACATTTTCTCCACAGTAGGCGGAACCTTGCGGATGAACGAAAGTTATTTTGAAAGGTTGATCATCACGATGCGAGCGGGGGTAGGAATAACGGATCAGAGTCTGACTTACCAGTGACTGGGAAACCACCGAATCCCCACTTCTCCTTCAGCGCCTTGGCCTCTCCAACAGTGGTGTTGGGAGAGATGACGACTGGGTCCAGGATGAAACCGTTCTCAAAGCGCTTGACTTTGCGAACCATCTCAGCCTGGTCGTCCTGAGAGCAGTTGTGGTGGATCACACCAAGACCTCCAAGGAGCGCAATGTGAATAGCCATCTTGTGCTCGGTGACAGTGTCCATGGGCGAGGAGACGAAGGGTGTCTTGAGAGAAATGCGCTTAGTGATTGGGGTGTCGAGTGCGACTTCGGCTGCGGGGAAGCCAATGTAGCCAGGAAGCATGAGGAAGTCATTGTATGTGAGACCGCCGTTCTTCTTGGAGTCAATGAGCGTCTTGACGTCAATGCCATCGCGCTCAGAGTACTCGTTCTTGAGAATCTCAAGAGCCTTGGTGTAGTCCAAGGCGTTCTCGGCCGTGTTGGTCATGGCGTCACCGTTGGAGATGGGCATGATAGGTATAAAAAGAAACTTCTCAAGGATTTGAGAAGGGTAAGAGGGGTATCACTGAAGGAAACAGACCGTCGTTCTCAGTAAAGGACTCTGGCCGGGGAAAATCGAGGGTTTTCCCAAGAAGAAAAAGTTTGGCAGAGAATGCGGCGCGGAAAGAATTTCAGTGGGCTCCTTCGCCAAGAGCCTGCTGATGTAACCCCGCCTTTTAGCGTGACTAAGACGCGTCCCAAAGGGAGACGATGCGCGCGGAACATGGCAGCATGTGCGTGTATACTGACTTGAGCACTTGATCTTGCGATGGTGCTGGTGGTTGTCGATTCGTCCAAATGCACGCTGTCTACAGAAACATCATCGACCGATGAGTTCCACAGGAGCCGACAGGTACCTGGGTGCTTTCTGGTATAGACAGGTTGGTCGAAACCTGTCAACTGGGAGCTCCCTTATACTTGTCAAGTATTGACATGTCGACGAGGATGTAATTGGACGTCTGGAAGGGGTACGCTAAGGGAAGGTTTGGACGCGACAGCTCACCGTGCGACGTGTAGTAGGGCTGCTGTCGCCATTATGGTGCCGGACGTCTTGTCGCCCTAGACTTCAGGCACCGTTGTCGCGACATGGCGTGGACTGGAGATTTCTGGGGCGGTTGAGGGTAGGGGTGTTGAGTTCGGAGTGAAGGGCTCGCGGCAGACGTGATGATCAACAGCAACCACAAAGGAGATGCAGCACTAGGATGTTGTTTTGAGTCTGCCGGTCCATGGGACGGGAGTCGGGATGGATGATTTTCGCGGCGTGGAGAGGGCATGCTGGGGTGGTTGGCACGACAACATGCCGGCAAGCCATCGCAGCCCGTCGTAAACATCCGCAAAAGCTTGGACTACACACGTCCGCTTCCAGTTTCACCGCCGCAGCCTTTCATCTACGATACCCAATTTCGATTTCCGTTTCCCATTCCGCTATTCGCCCGTGCAGAGTAAAAGTGCGCGCTTGGTCGCAGGGCTTCAGACATTCGCTTGGTCGAGTTCGCGACTTTTGTTTTGGCGGCAGGCGCAATCCATATTACTTGTAATTATCGCGGGCCTCCATGACGGTCTCTTGAGCATCCACCACCACGCCCACAACCACCTTTCTTTGTTCTGTACGACGCATGCGGTTCGACTGTCGCGCTCGCCATGAGTTCTTACCTGACTGCCCCACGATCGAGACCTGGCCACTCCGCAACATCGCCCTCCCCGCTCCGCCAGACGTCCACAGCTTCCAATGGCTCCTCGAACCACTCTCAGTACCCCCCGAGCCGCTCGAGCACGCAGTCGAGCCATGCATCCAGCGGCTTCGGCTCCTTGTCGCACCGCCGCGGCCTGAGTGAAGCCACGGCTCTCTCTCGCCCGCGAACAGAAGACTACTTCGGATCCACAGAGACTGACCCATCAGATATGTATTCGAGTATGCGCAAATCCCTACGACCGGCATCGCCTGAGAAGCAGACGCCATCGTGTCCCGACAAGGCCTTGAGACCGACAACGCCCGTATATCCGCCATCGCCCGAAAAACTGCTACGTCCCGCAACTTTCTCGAATCCGCCATCGCCAGAGAAGCTACTACGCCCAGCAAGTACTAGCCCGGTTCGCAGCAACAGCCACCTGCGATCACACAGCGTCGAGAACCTCTACTCTCCCTTCGACGGCCCCTCCTCGCCGACAGCCAAACCGCGCCCGCTCTCGCTAGCAGTATCTCGACATGATTCCGTACGCGCGCCCACCCGCGACCACTCCTCCCGACCGCTATCCGTCCACCTAGAACGACCAGAACTCAAGAGCTTCCAGAAATCTTCTACGGGACACCTGCGGACTCTCTCCAAATTTGCCGAAGACGCAAACGACGATGACTTTGCCATCAAGTCTCCAGAGCAACAGGTCGTGGGTCTCAACGGGCGAAGGAGGCTGCAACGGAACCCGGATAGGCAAAAAGCAGCTTCCTCATGGGGAAGTCGGAACTGGATGGATCAACAAAGGCAGTTCTTGCAGGCCTACGAGTATCTTTGTCATATCGGAGAAGCCAAGGAGTGGATGGAAGACATTCTTGAAAACGACCTACCGCCTGTTGTTGAACTCGAGGAGGCGCTGCGAAACGGCATCACACTAGCGGAAATCGTACAGTCCATCAAGGGACAGCCGCTGCGCATATTCCGCGACCCAAAGCTACAATACCGACACTCCAACAACTACGCGCACTTCTTCAAGTTTCTCGCCGAAATCGAACTGCCCGATCTCTTCCGTTTCGAACTTGTCGATCTCTACGAGAAGAAAAATGTGCCAAAGGTCATCTACTGCATCCACGCGCTCTCATGGCTCTTGTTCCGGAAAGGCATCGTCGACTTCCGTATCGGTAACCTGGTCGGTAAACTTCAATTCGAGGACCACGAGCTGGAGGCTACACAAAAGGGCCTGGACAAGTCTGGTGTTAGTATGCCGAACTTCTCTGGTATGCAAGCAAACTTCCAAGTCGAGCCAGAACCAGAACCAGAGCCAGAGCCAGTCGAGTCCGAAGAAGACCGGATCGATCGGGAACTGGGTGAGAATGAAGATGTAATACTGGATCTGCAGGCACAGATGCGTGGTGCTCTGGTCAGGATACGTCTTGGAATGCTCATGGAAGAGCTTTGGGACCATGAATACCTGATTGCAGACTTGCAAGCACGTATTCGTGGCGACTGGGCTCGACAAATATCCACCTACCGCATGGACATGAAGCGTTTCGCCGTCACTCTACAAGGTGCTGCGAGAGGATTCCTGGTGCGGTCGAGACTCCAGGGTGAGGAGCAGTTCTGGCACGCCAACGAGGCTCAAGTGTTGAAGGTGCAGAACCTGTTCCGGGGTCGCAAGGCTCGGGCAGAAGTTCAGTACACAAAGTCAAAGATTGAGCGACATGAACACGGCATACGGCAGTTCCAAGCGGCAATTCGAGGAGCACTTGAACGACTTCGCGTCTCTGACCGATACGAACAAACACGCGACACCGAACCAGCTGTTAAGCATGTGCAGGCTATGATCCGCGGTGCCCTTGTTCGCGCGCAAGTCGACCGAGAATGGACAGAGCTACGAGAAAACGAACCTCAGGTCGCGGATCTCCAAGCCGTCTCAAGAGCAATGCTTATCCGTCAATCCATGCGTGCTGACCAGGAAGGTCTCCGTCAACACGAGTCTATGATTACCCTGTTACAGTCTACCGCACGAGGTCTCCTTGCTAGAAACAAGGAAGCCGCGCAGCAAAAGAAGCTGGTAAGCACGAATGTTGATTGGTCTCGTCTTCAGTCCCAAGTTCGCGCCAATGTCTTGAGAAATTCTGTCCGAGAGATCCATCAGTTCCTCTTTGCCGAAGAACCTCAGATCACCGACTTACAAGCGGTTGCAAGAGGTGCAAAGATGCGTGCAGAAGTTACTGATATTCTCACGCATCTACACGAGCAGGAACCTGTCGTTCTGTCACTCCAGTCATACATTCGTGGTTTCCTTTCACGACAGAAGCACTTTTCTGATCTCAAGGCACTCAAGGCACAAGAACCGACCATCTTGGATCTCCAATCAGCCTGCCGAGGCTTCATGCAGCGCCAACGGACGTATGACACCCTCTGCGAGATCAACGCTCAAGAGCCTGAAACAGTCGACCTTCAAGCTGTAGCGCGTGGTATGCTGGCCAGGTTGCGGATCGGTATGCAGCTCGGCCAAGTGGAAGAACACGAAGAGGCCATTGTCGAACTACAGACCTTGGCGCGTGGCTTGATAATTCGTCAGAAATTTGCAGAGAAGCAGCAGTTCTACAAGGAGAACATGGAAAAGGTTATCAAAGTGCAGAGCTTTATTCGGGGTCGCCAACAAGGTGAGGCCTACAAGAGCTTGACTAGCGGAACCAACCCTCCAGTATCAACTGTCAAGAACTTTGTACATCTCCTCAACGACAACGACATTGACTTTGATGAGGAAATTGGTAAGTGACATTTTTCTTGCTGTTATGGCAACGCACTAACTGTATACCAGAGTTTGAACGCCTGCGTAAGACCGTAGTACAGCACGTACGTCAGAACGAGCTTGCCGAGCAGTACGTCGATCAGCTTGACATCAAGATTGCGCTGCTTGTAAAGAACAAGATTACTCTTGACGAGGTCGTGAAACATCAGAAGCACTTTGGAGGCAACGTGGGAACTCTACTCAGCAGCAAGGACATTTCCTCAAAGGACCCCTTCGATCTCAAGGCCCTCAACAAGAACTCACGCCGGAAGTTGGAGCAATACCAGGAGCTCTTCTTTGTTCTACAGACCCAGCCCCAGTATATGGCAAGGCTTTTCAGGCGCATACGTGAACAGAGCTTGGCCGAAGGTGACATCAAACGTATCGAGCAGCTGACTATGAGTATGTTTGGACTGGCCCAGAAGCGCAGAGAAGAGTACTGGCTATTGAAGCTACTCGCCAGATCGCTGAAAGAGGAGATTGAGGGTTGCTCGAACCTCCATGAGTACCTTCGAGGCAACTTCTTCTGGAGCAAACTATTCGCCAATTACATCAGATCACCACGAGACCGCAAGTTCTTGAAAGACGTCCTCGGATCTGTCATTCGCGAAAACATTATTGAGAATGAGCACCTGGATCTGGAGAGCGACCCAATGCAGATCTACCGTTCCGCCATCAACAACGAAGAGCTCCGTACTGGCCAAAGGAGTCACCGTGACCCAAATGTCTCCCGAGACATAGCACTCAAGGACCCTGAGACGCGCGCAACCTTTATCCACAACCTGCAAGATCTCCGCGATGTCGCAGACCAATACTTCACAATGTTCGAGGAAGTGCTTCACCGCATGCCTTACGGTGTCCGCTACATTGCACAGCAGATGTTCGAAGAGCTACATTTGAAGTTTCCCTACGAAGCACAAGAGCAGCTTCTACAAATCACAGGCCACTGGGTATGGAAGGCTTACATCCAACCTGCTCTGTTGCAACCCCAGCACTGGGGTGTTGTAGATCGCGGTCTATCTCCAGTCATGAACAGAAACCTCGGAGCTGTTGCCAAGGTTCTCAGTCAGATTGCCTGTGGTAAGCTGTTTGGTGGTGAAGATCTCTACCTGCAACCTCTTAACAGCTACATCACGGAAGCCATTGATCGGATGCAAGACATTTGGTCCAACATGATCAATGTTCGCGCCGCCGAAGCTCAGTTTGAGATTGACGAGTTCAACGATCTGTTCGCAAGAACCAAGCCAACACTCTACATCAAACTCGCAGATGTATTCGCCATTCACAACCTCGTCATCGACGACCTACCAAGTTTGTGTCCCTCGCAAGACGATCCCCTCCGCGAGATTGTCCGTGAGCTCGGTAGCGCGAAGAACAACGAAAACGAGCTTTTGCACGTCAGCACCAGCGAGATTACCTTGACCCTGAATCCTAAGTATCATGAGCAAGAGGGTGAGTTTTACCGTCCTGCACATCTTACAACTACTAACGTTTCCAGATCCCGACTCCGCTATCAAATCCCTCTTCATGGAAACCAAGCGCTATGTCCTATACATCATCCGCATCCAGACCGGCGCCAACCTTACCGAAATCATGACCAAGCCCATCACCCCCGACGACGAAGCCCGCTGGGACGCCCTCGTCAACGAAGAAATCATCGCCCAACGAAGAGACCGCTCACGTAAACAATCCAACATCGTCCGCTCATCCGCCGCATCAACCTACACTCAGGATATGGGAGCCAACTCTGTCCTCGACCTTGACTACCCCACTCTTAAGCAATACTGTCTAGAGAACATGGTGCAACTCCAACGCGCAGGCCGCATCTCCCACACGAACAATTACCAGGATCTTCTCAATGCTATCGCAGTCGACATCCGGACGAAGCACCGCCGCCGCATCCAGCGTGCTAAAGAGTTGGAGGGTGTAAGAACTACACTCGCTGCTTTGGATGAGAAGGCGCATTTCTTGGAATCGCAGTTGAAGAGTTACAACGACTACATTGAACAAGCCATGGTGACCCTACAGTCCAAGAAGGGCAAGAAGAAGTTCCTCCTCCCCTTCACCCGCCAATACAACCACCAGCGCGAATTGAAGAACTCGGGCCGTGAGTACCGCTTTGGTTCGTTCAAGTACTCGGCCAGGAACTTGGCCGAAAAGGGCATCCTGATCTCGTGGTCCGGATACGACGAACGCATGTGGGACCGCCTTGACATTACTATTTCGTCGAACCAGACGGGTATCTTTGAGATTCAGGGTAGCCAGGGTTCCATGATGATTCCGGGTGCTTTTGCAGAGGTGCCGCTGGATGGGCTGCTGCAGGCGCAATTTGATAATCATCAGTTTATGAACTTGTTTGGAGAAGGTGCTGGCAGCGGTGGTGGTAAGATGATTGGAAGTGGAGCGGATGGAGTGGCGAGGGTCAACGTTAATTTGTTTTTGCATTTGATTTTCAAGAAGTTTTATAGGGATGGATAAAAGACGTTCACGGCTGGCTTTTTTTTTTATGTTTTTTTCTTCTCATCGCATGGGATAGGGTTGGGTGTGTTTTTGGGCGGTGTAGGAAGGTGTGTGGCGGGAACTGTTATACCTTGTGGTTTTTTTCCTCCTTTTTTGTGTCTTGAGATGCATTTCATGGTCGGGGAAAGGTGTTGTTGGTTACGACCATGATGATATCTTGTCCGTCGGTTGACGTCTTCTTTTTCTTCTTTTTCTTTTTTGGAAGATCCTTACTTTTGAGATGATACATAAATACCTATCTTAGCATCAACACATTTTACATAATTTGTAAATGAACTCGTGCATATCATTCATCCTATGGACGATACAGACTTCTTTCCTCTAGCTATTGAAACGTCGACCAACGTCAAAGAGACAACACGAACTTCTCTTCAGCGCGCGTCTTGATGTGCAATCAGTGTACAGGCACATTAGAGACATTGTTGCCGGCTGCAGAATGTGTACGAGGATATAATCGCATATATAAGTCTACCAAGCTAGCTAAGATAGGACACGACCAATATATACTCCGGCATTTGTCTTCACACACATACGGATGTGAACGTACGACGTCATTGATATACGCTGCGATATCAGACTTCGTAAGATCCTGAAGCTTAAGCCTAGGTGCTAAGAGGAAGGCCGCAACACATGTATCGATGGGCCTACTCGATAACAGTATCTTGATGTTTGCGCTGGTAATGAGGCTTTTTACGAACGATATGCCTTCTCGATGATTTCCAGTGAATTCGTCGAGGCCGTCAATAAAGAATGCGAAAGCCCCGTTCGTCTGTTGGGCGCCTATTTGCTGAAACGCAGCCTTCATTTCGCTGATGGAAGGAAGTTTCAAGTCGACTTCGCCACTTTGGGCTTCTTGCCACATGTATGGAAGCACTGTAGAAGTCAACGATGGGTTCTGCTTTAGAACATGATACAACAATCCTCGAGCAAGGCCTTCTTGCGAGCTCTGCTCAGCGGCTCCAATGTTCCACAAGAAGAAGGAGGCAACAGTCAGTTTTCTGTCCCCTGCCCATTCGTGTAATGAAGACTTGACTTCAGGGTGATAGTATAGGAATTTCTAGATGTTGAGACGCGAAAGTTAGTACAAACCTTGCATAGGACCCGCGCATAGATTTCACTTACCATCAATGTCGATTTCCCACTACCTGGCTTGCCATGTATCCAGTAAATATGACGCCCAGAACGTAGCCATCCATTTAAATCATCCCAAACAGCTCCAGAAGTGGGTGGATGGATGGACCACTCAAAGGTTCTCGAATGAGCATCATTAATGCTGTTCTTTCTGTCGTCGATCAAACGAAACCAAAGGCGATCATGGATCAGTTGAATACAAACTTCGTCGATAGCCCGTTTGGTGATATCGATGAGCTTACTGTTGTCACTCATGGGCATATCACCACCTTGGGCCGGGACTAGCCTGTCGATACCCGAGATAAGTTCCGACAACTTTCGAACCAGGCTGTCAAACTGTTCCTTGTCTCTGATAACCCATTTAATCTTTCCGACCGCGGAAGAGATTTTGCTCCTTCGGTTATCGTAGGATTGTTGATTAGGATGATCAAACTGGGAAACATGTGAACCGTGCCGTGATCGCTTGTTCTTATGTTCCTCATCTGACCCTTGGTGCGACAGTTCCGCTTGGTGAGGATAAGTTGATTCAACATCAGATCGAGATCGCTTGGTCTTGCTACCAACATCTGATGATCGATGGAGGAGTTTGCTTTGGTTGCGTGAACTGTTCGACAGGTTGCTTCGGAATTGGAGAGTCAGCGAATTGTCTCGAAGACGAGACAGTACCCCACTGCTGGCAGTCGTACACGGCTCGGTTGCTTCGATTGCTTCAGCTGCCCTCACACCATATTGTCGCTGTAATATGTCACCGTCTTGAAGAAGCTGACGGATGCAATCAAGAGTTTTATGGATGGGTAATGCGATGGTGGCTTCGTTTAGTCGTGGATCGTACTTTTCCTTATCGTGAATCTTCATCCGTTCCGCCCATTGAAGTAGTAAAGCCTTTTCAAGATCGAGCTTTGTTACGAGCAGAATGTAGTCTTTCTCCTGAGATTTCGCCGCGCCAATTTGTGAAAAGAGCGTGATGCAATCCTCGAAGACGCCAACGAGTGCAACAGCACCCAGAACGACACCGGCGACCTCCATATTAGAGTCTTGATGTAGTCTGAGAATGTGAAAAGAATTACAAGCAATGCTGCATAAGTATTAGCACATTCAAGAAACAGGAACCTTGTGCGACTACCTTCAGTGTCCTTTTGGGTTGCCCTGGGTGTTAGGCGCGACTGGACCACGCGATATTCGGATATATCATAAAGAGCGGCCATCAGAGTGCAGTCTTGCGCAAAAGCTCAGAGGAGAAGATTATAATGTCAATCGTCTGATATTGGGGCTGTGTTCCATACGCTGCCCAGACTTGTCGAAGGCTGAATCTGCCTAACCCCGCGACTGCGCATTGCGTTGGGAGGTGGCCTCCGCTTACTGGCTGCATATCGCAACACCGCAAGCGTCACCGACCGCAGCATGGCAGAGTTCGTTTTTGCCTCGCCTACAAGTCAAGCTGCGAGGTGGCGGTTGGAAAGCTACATTGCGGCCAGTCCCTAGGTAGGATGTGTTATCGCGTGTCAAAAACTAGGCTGAGAAGCGGTCGCAAATGCTTCAGCTGCAGCTTCATCCTCTAGTCGGCATACCTTAGGACGCCTTTTCGATTGAGAGTTACATCATGCGCGGTCATTGGGATCAACGTGTTATTCTGTGCGCGATGCAATGGAGTCGCACTGAATCAAAGCAGACGTGAGTGAGTGTTAACTTCTTGGGCACGAGCTCCCGGTCGCATACGGCGCGTACCAGCCGCGCTAATGAGCCAACGTGTGGCGCAGTGTGGCTGGAGCAGAATCACTAATGTGTACCGAAACCTACCACCTTTTCGAATGTCAAAGTCCTCGCTACCAAACACAAATGTTACATGGCACCGGTAAGTTCAAACGACACCTGCCACCCATCACCTCATCCTCGCACTTGCAATTGCGCCCCACCCATCCTTCGGCATACCCAGTCGAGCATATGCAACGATCGGACGATTGCTATTCCGACATGACTCGCGCCCCAAACAAGGCATCCAATGTCCACCCAATTGCAGTAGTCGGATCTGGGCGATCTTGGTGATCTTGGTATGAGCACGTGCGGAGAGAATGAGAGTGTGTGTGCGTGGGTGTGTGGAGATTCTGAGCTTTATGAGGCTCTGCTCCGTGATTTTGTGGAGCGCGCGGAGTCTGCAGAAGGGGTAGCATGTGACCTGAAATAAGCTGGACATATTCTGTATCATTGGAAGGTAACGCGCGATCGTTTTTCACATCACAAAGAGAGCTTGGGGAAGTGGGCAAGATTTATTGTTCAATGTTCGTATTCGTTCATCATATCTCATGGTCGCAGTGACCTAAGTGGTATCATCGTTTCGGGTTCCACCCAACGGCTCGCGCCGCGTACAAACTCTCTGCACTGCAGATAAGATCCAGGCGAGCACTACACTCAAGCCTTCTCGTTGTGGTTGAAGCCGTCAATGACCTCAACCGCCTTAGCACCGTCCTTCTCGCTGTGAATGCTGCCGGACTCAATGTCCTTAACAGGCTCAATGTTGGCACCGATAGGACCAGCCTCCTCAAAGTGACGACCCTTCTTCTCAGGACCAATGGCGGTGGTGACTGCAATACCGATAGCGATGATCGCAGTAGCAACACCCATGACGGGTCCATAAGCAGGCGACTGCTCGCCCTTCGCAGTGTTGATCATAGTGGCTTCAGCGACGGCGTTGACGATCTGAGCAGAGGGCGAGGAAATCATGTTTCCAAGTTGGTAGGTGATACCGACGAAGGAAGAACGGAAGGCAGGTGGGGACAGCTCGCTCAAGTGGATGGGAATGACTCCCCAGGCACCCTGGACGAAGAACTGGATCATGAAACCAGATGCGGACAAACCACCCTCGGTAGTGGGGAGAATCCAGGCAGGGATGAGGCAGCCGGAGATGAGAGCAGCGCAGACGATCATGCGACGACGACCGAACCATTGCGAAGTGTATCCGAGAATGGTACCACCGACGCAGGCGCCAGTCTTCATGAGAATAGAGGCACGAGTGGCACCGGCGGGGCTGAGATGCTTCTGCTCCTTCATGAAGGTGGTGTAGCTGTCTTAGCTGGTGTGGGAGTAGTAGTTGAACTAGTTTGATGTTAACGATGGATCTTGCGTACAAGAACCAGTGGCTAAACTTACCCAAGTCATGAGGATGATGCAGTAGACACACATCTTCCACTCCTTGCGAAGCATTTGCTTTGTCTCGGCCCAGAAAGCACCAGGTGCCTTTCGGTGGCCAGCCTTCTTCGCCTCGAGGAACTGCTTCGACTCTGGGAAGAGGACGCGGATGAAACCAACTGCGATAGAGAAACCGGCGCCGACCCAGAACACCGTCTTCCAGGTGTTGGTTGCGCCACCGACACCCAAGTTGGCGCACGCGGCAAGGACGTAACCGAATGAGTAACCTTGCTGCAAGATACCACTCATGAGACCACGAGCGTTGACACTGTGTATGTTAGCATTTGCGAGTCGATTACAGAGCTGAGGTTCACTTACGGGCAGTTCTCAAGTGCCATGGAGATGGCGTTTCCGTAAACACCTCCCATGAAGAGACCGAAAAGACTCCTGACGGCCAAGAATTGCTGGAAAGTTCCAGCGTAGATAGTAGCAACCTGGAGAAGACCCAAGATAATCATGTTGAGAACCATGGGCCACTTGCGACCAAACTTGTCACCAGCTACACCGAACATAGCAGCACCGACGGAGCGGAGAAGCAGTGTCAGAGTGATGGCAGTTGAGATGGCAGTGTTCGATGTGTCGTAGTAATCGGCCAGCTTGGTTGTCTGGATCAACAAGGCGTGGAAGTCGAAGGCATCAGCAGTCCATGCAAGGAAACCGACGAGGAAGTATAGCCAATCCTTCCATCCAAGCTGAGCGAACAGACTGATAGGATTCTTGAGAGGCTCTGGCTTCTGCCACTCGCAGTGCTCTTCTCCGTAGTCATTGCGAACGACTACACGTTGGTCCCAGGTGAACAAGTCCTTGAGACCCTGTTTGGCGGTAGGGATGATACCCTTTGCCAATGGGTCCGCGGGGCGGTTGGTGCTTGACATGGTGTTGGAGAGACCTTGAGTCGAGCTTGAAAGCAATGAGAAGATAAGTAGACTGCCCTGAAGATGTAGGCGCAAGTCCGATCACACTGCTGATTCCAAGATCGGAGACGGGGCAGCCATATATATACCTGCGTTTGCTTCTGGCTGATCGAGTCGCCTCGTAACGATACTACAAACGCCCATACCAGTCACCCGCTGAGTCTTGATGCGGGCCAAGCCTGCCAAGTCCGTTCATGCAGTCGTTGTTGGACGGATGCGCAGTGGATGTAACCATGTCCAGCATGCCAAGGTCACTAATTTACACTAAGCATTCCGGTGGGCCATCCTAGCGCAAAAGCGCAAGTGACAAAACAGAACATGTTCCGGGGTCGGATCGGACGTATCAGTGCGTTCTCTCAGAGCGGAGGAAAGAAGTGGGTGTGACGATCCTACGACGCCGTTGACATCTTCCCCACGGGGTGTGCTTTTCGAAATTCCCGCAACGTGGTAACTTTCCAACCACATATCTGTGCAACCACACCACCATGAACGCGTTGGTGTGTAGTAACACCGAAAACCGTTCTTTGCTTGTGTTCGACCAAGCTCCGGTAAGCGCTGGAGAAGCTTCTCGCGCGACTTGCTCGCAAAGAAGCTTTAAGCCAGTGAAGCAGCCACAAAACTTGGCGACTGACCCCGCAGTGAAGAGTTATGCCGCCGCGGCTACTGAAGCTTATGTCGCCTCGTTGTAAGCCAAGAGGGAAGACGGCACATACGATAGCCAAGATTCTTCATCGTCAGCCGAGCTTCCTTGAGTGGGCTTCTTTCGACACCCATCCTTTGTTCATCGCGACGTGTGACAACGTCCTAGCGCACAACATCAGCTATTGCTTACAATCATCAAAAATAAATACGGTCGACCTGTTGATCTGGGGATGCTTTTGCGTTATCAGCAGACTAATTATTGGTGCAAGGCCCGATGGTTCGGCTTGCGGTCCCTAGGGTTGGCGGAGTGTTTCGCGCACGCGGCTGGGTGAAAGGCAAGCCTGCACAACACTGTGAAAGTGAGCGGAGACAGAGAGGCCTTGGCGGTATAAGTCTGTCTGTTAGAATGGCCTGACCTATCCCTGCCGGTGCGCGAAAAGACCAAATTTGGACTGGGGAACGGTAAGGATTGGATGAATGGTTGATGAATGTGGGGACGGCAAGGGCGATAACGTTTGGATGAGGGAGGGCGCGCCCCCGTGTCCCTTGCTAAATCCTACACACCACCAAGACTCCGATTTCAAACACCGACCGGAGGACACTTACTCGTGAGTACTCTTGGGTGTGATAATAATTGCATAATATCGTATCCACACTTGTGGCCTGAGGTAAGGCGTGCGCCCGTGGAGGTATCGTGGCCTTGTTTCTTCATATGTGGTTTCGGTCCCGAGTCCTTGGCTGCACACGCCGAGGTTGTGCCTGAAATCATCCTTCGCAATAGTTAAATCCGGTATGAGCTACCGCTACCCTAGCGGGAAGATTTACAGTGCTTGAACGGATGCAAGCCACGAACCCATCTTCACCGGAGGACCTACATTCGCCAAGTTGCTGAAGAGATAAGGGTGTGGCTGGTTCTGAAACGGCTGGATGCTTTTGCGCTACAATTGATAACCCACTTTCGCATGGTTTCTAGCACTCTAGCTCACCAAGAATCTAGGCGCAACCGGGCTATGGGGAAGGCAAAAATGCCGAACGCGGACTTTACAGCGACACCAATCACACGTCTTGCGGTTCCACCCGGTAGCTGCTGGCCCTGCATATGCGGCTCTGGGTTTGGATGTGGCAACTACTTCTAACCGCGGCCGCGAATCCATGCGTCTATGCGGATGCGGTTGCGGATGCGGATGGCTGAATTACTCCTTGGGTGCGTTCCGGGAACATTTCTTCTGGGCGATATCTTTTAGACTGGATACGAGCAAGACAAGCGTTGGCGTCGTGGAAACGGGGTTTCGATGGAGGAGCTGGACGTGTTGAACAGTGTATGATGACTATATGACCGCGATTGAGTGTAGACTCCCGATGGTGGCGTGAGAATCACTTCGACAATGCCCGTCTGCTGAGATCAGGACTGGATCTACTTCACTGGCGTACTTTCAAAGAGGAGAGGTGATCGTTAATTGCTACGACGTAGATAATGATCACCGAAGAATAAGTCCGCTACTGGCAGGATTAGCCCATTGTGTCAGACATAATCAATCAACTACGCGACCACCGAGTTATGATGTTGAGCAGAAGCCTACGTTCTTCCAATGGATACTACCGTGGTGATGCCATCATTCGCGCTCCTTCTGCCTCTAAGTTACTCGATCAGTCTTCTGCTTCTTGATCGCGCGGCCAAGTTTCAGAGTCTCACCACGCTTCTCGTTCTGTTTTGCCTGTGCTCTGGTAGCATCAAGTTTCTCAGCTGGGTTGGCGACAATGCCCTGCAAACCGCTACCACCCAACAAGCTATCGCATCTGGTCTTCGACACCCCAAGCAATTCTATGATCCACGTCATACGATCTTCAAAAGTCCAGTTGCGTGTTTTTGCAGCCTGGTGCCAGAAATTGGCGTCGAACGAATGAAATACGGAAGGCCCTAAGCGGTGCAAACGCTCTGCTAGATCTTCTATTGTCCAGCAGAGAATCAACTTGTCTGCAGGCAGGTAGTAATCAGGCCCTGTTAGAGGCCCACGCCAACGCTTCTGCAACGAGTTTTGGTTCTTTTTGCCTTGATTGCCTTCGATACCATCAAGATTGTTAATGGCGTTGAGAAGCATTCGAACCCACTGCTCACGGTCTTCGTCTGTCGCTGGAAGCGTCACATCATCTTTGGGACAGTGCCAGCCCTGCTGCGGCATAGTAGCCATTGCTTGACTAAGGGAACTGACTACGTCGGACGGGTGAGGGTCCAGTGCAGGGGCTGTTAAGCCTTGATCAGCAGGTGGTGCTGCGACGAAGTTCTGCTGAGTAATGTTGTTTTGTTGTTGAGGTGTGAGCATTGGGGGCATAGTTGGTACCGTCTGACCGTTGTAGTAGCTATGTTGACCCAAGTTGAGATACCTTTCTCCGTAGAAATAGTTGTTGCTATAGGTCGCTGAACTGGGGGTAGGTGTGTTTATACCCATGCTGGGAGACGGTTGTTGTGCATACGGACCACGTACGGCACGTGGTTGCTGCTGCTGCTCTGTGGATACACGTGGTGCATACTGATGACCCCAAGGGTTTTGCCGGTGTTGCTCTGGAATTACATGTGGTGCGTACTGACGAGTCCACGTGGCGCTTGTTCCCGTATTGTGAGGAGGGCTTGGAGTAAGGTAGTTACCCCATGCGTTGTGCTGCTGTTGTGGCTGTTGTACTGGGAATACTTCTGGCGGATTTTGATAAGTGAATGCACTGTGCTGTTGCTGTGACAGCTGCTGCTGTTCTGGAGATACCTGGGGTGCATACTGACGGGCCCATTCATCCTGTTGCTGCCGCTGTTCTGGATATACCATTCTCAGAGCTGTAGGTGTGTTCTTGTCAGCTACGGCGATACTGTTGACTAGGGCTGAGTTGCGTTTTTGAGCGACGAATGGCGACGATATCTCAACCAGAAAGTAGAGGATCATTTTAATGATGCAACAAGTGCTGTGAATACACGCTCCAGAACATCGGCAGAAGGAACCATCGCGTGGTCGATCGAAGCAGAAGAGTGGAAGGTATTGCAATTTCACCAGCCTCGAGCTGTGAATACGCAGCACTATTTTCACTCCCAGAACATTAGACACGTGCGAAACGAGCATCAGCGGTGCTGGTGAGGATTCATGATCGTATGATGAATCAAGTCGTCTCGATCGAGGTAAGACATGGCGCACGATAGCAGTGCAGGTCAATAATCTCGGTGGTTACATAGTACTAAAGATGGATAGAGCTCTAGACGCCGCAGACAGAAGGTGCGGGTGCTAACGAGAAGCACGTGCCATACGCGGCTTGTTGATGACGTTGTTGGTAGATCGGGCGGGAAACATCGTTCCTTCCCCGTCACAAACATCTGCCTCAGCGCCATGAGAACCACGTCGCCTACTAAACAAGCATACACAGCATTGCATCCATCGTCAACAAACATGCATGCTGCTCTTATCCAAGAACATCAGGCCATCAAAAAACTGATGGAGGACGGACATTAGTATGCAAGAAACGTAGCTGCGCAAACAACGAATAGTTTATTGTAAGAAGAAAGGAGTTTTATCATTCACTACGAATATATGAACGTACTAGATTCGAAAGGAACGACCATATCACACTCATCCTGTCCCTCAATGCACTGCCTAATACCTGTCCGACTCGCGAGCATCAGTCTTCTCTGCTTCGTCGCTGTCCATCTCCGAAGCATCTCTCTTCTTGCCAGCGACAGCATCATTCCCAGTAGCCAGGTAACCTTGTCTATGGCCATTCGAAGAATGATTGGTCTTCGTTTGTCTACACAACATTGGCGCATTCGCAACGACCATCTCCAAACCATCAAGTTTGAGTAGACTCGCACATCTAGCCTTGCTCAGCTTCAACAGTTCACACACCGCGTCGATACGCGCTTTGAACGTCAAGTTCCGGTACGTGTACACGTTCTTGAGCTTTGCTGGGTCATAGATGTTGAGAGACACAGGACCGCGAGTATGAAGATCGATAGCGATGGTGAGTAGATGCCAACAGATGGTAGAGATCATGACAGATGTGATAGGGGACGTAGGCGGATCAGATGAGAGAGTGACGAAGTGCGAATTGAAGTTGGCAACGGTGGCGCGGTCGATGCATTGGGTTATGTCGACGTAGGCGTCGTACATCTGACGAATGTAGACCTTGCGGGTTGCATCATCGTCATCCTTGGGTAAGCTAGAGTCGTTGACTGGGGGAGTGTAGTTGTGGAGAATCACGCGGGTGACTGCCGCTTGCTTAGCCTCCGCAAAACCTTTGAATCCTATGGCTGACGGTACAGCTGCGGCGATTGGTTGAGTTGTTTGTGCTGATACTTGTGCTTGAGCAGGAGATTGCGCTCTTCGTGTTGCAGCTGGCTCCTTCTGCGTCCAATCGCCACTCGACTTCTTAGAAGCTTTCATTTCGGTAGCCATTACGGACGATGGGAGTGCTGAATAAGTTCCTGGACTAGGATAGTAAAGCCCACCCAGTGGTTCTGTGGAAGCTGTCTCTGATAACAGCGACGTTGTGTATGGATGTGCGGCGTACTGCTGTTGGTTTATATCCTGCATGTGTCGGCCACGTGGCACTAAATCGTGCTGCAACCACGGTGTTTGTGCCTGAGCATGAGACAGCTGCACGGGCTGTGGTGACGCATACGATCGTTGTAAGACGCGCAGAGGTGCTTGTGGCGGGTGAGACCCTGGACGCCACTGTTGACCAGGTTGGGAGATTCTAGCGATATCAGCGGAACAAGAATCTTGCGACCGTGCATCAACTATGCGATTCGTATACGTAAACTGTGCTTGGTTATGTGAATCATGCTTTTGCTGAGAATGCGGCTGTTGCTGTTGCGCCATGATATCTCGGTCTTCGAGTACATAATTTAGGTCTGCAGAGTATGAGATGTCAGCGTTGATGTTCTCGTAGTCTATGTTGTTGGGATCAAAGCCATCCAGTATAGCATCCTGCGCGTGTACAGTTGCAACTAGAATATCGAGGTCGTCTTTACCCAGGAGCCCATTTTCTACCCCAAGATCACTCTCCTTCAGGTCGACAGTGTTGAAGAAAGTGTCTAAATTTAGGTCGTGAACCTTCGCAAGACGGCTTGGATCCTGAGTGTGTTGAGACATATCGTAGTTGGTTGTGTACTGTTGCTGTTTCGGTCGCGTATTTGGCATGGTTGCCATAGGTGGTGCTGCCGTACGAGTCTGGAAGCAAATCCTTAAGTGCTGAGAAGTTATGCGACATTGTGAAGTATCTCTGGGTGGTTAGTGGAACGTTGTGGTGAAATCATCACGTCGCGTCGATTTCATAACGTGAAATCGTTGACGAATTGGCGCTCCGTTGAGGTGAATGCAAGAGAGACTGAGCACCCATGCCGCATCGATGGCGAACACGGCCGCAAAGTCATGCCGCTGTTGCTATCCACTTCATAAGCTTATTTCCATGATACCGTGTTGATCTACTGATCAGGAGTCAACCATATGTTTTGCAACGCATCAGAACCCTTTTCACTATTGAGAGACATCGATATTAGACCCAAATACCTTCTCTTGATGGTATCCTCATGTTAGTGTGTAGCTTCGATATACATACAAAACATACATGCAAAGGTACTCAACATCTAGAGATATGGCACACGCAAAGAACCCGATGGCAATGATGAAGAGAACAACAACATTGGGGTAAAAGATGATTTGTGTAAACTAAGTGTGATGGACGCAAGCATCCAATATGCACATCATGACATCAGAACAAAAGCCTCTCCCATGGTGCAACCCTAGGGTGTGTGATGTAGCACAGGGAAGTACGGCCATAACCAACTAATAAGCTTGGAGATCTAAGGATAAGCGGCAAAAAGAACACCGGCGTGGTTCGCAAGAAGTGGCGATAGAGCTCTTTTGAACTCTCGTCGAAACAGATGGCGCTTTCAATGTACATTAAAGACATCCGGGTTTTAGATGGTAATGGAAGATGAAAGCGAGTGATTCGATTAGCTCTCAATGGAGCTTTTGAGTGCCTTTTTGCGGAGGCTGCTCCACGGTGGTAGAACCGCGTGGGCGGGTCGTAGTGGTTGTTGTCGTGGTCGTGGTCGTGGTCGTTGTGACTGTGACGATGTTCCCAATGCCGGCATTGCGGTACGTCTCCCTGCCCACATGCTCATGGCTTGAACGACTTTGTAGTGTTTGCTGAGTCTGTTGTGGCTGGCTTCCTCCACGTAGCTCATCTCGAGTAGCTCTCCTTGACCCTTCGCTTTGATCATATATATTATCTGGTCTTTTCAGTGTACTTTCTAAAACTTTCCTACGGGAAGATTCAAGATTATCCTTATCCTTGGAACTATCCAGAGAGCCTCTGGGCTTGCTCGTCTTCTCTGACACAGTCTTTCCAATCTTACGAAACAAATATCGAGAAGAATCAGGCAAGGATGGTAGGATGGGCTGGACAACGGATGTCCCGGCGAATAAGGGGTGATCCAAGAACCCCATGTGCTGAAGTGCGTGGGCAACAGCCTCACTTGAATTATTTTCGGCGTCCATGTAGATGGCTCCAATAATGGCCTCGAAGACATCTGCCACCGTGTTTGGAGACACCCCGGCCCGTCCTGCGCGGCTAGTGATTATGACTCGATCCAGCCCGAGGCTGAAGCCACGATCAGCGAGTTTCATATTGCTGAACAAATCAGGCTTCATCTTATCCCAAGACAAAAGGGTGTGACGCTTGCCTACGATCATCAGTATTGAGACAGGTTGGAAGATACAGTGTGAGCTTACCGCGGTTGTCACGCGCCTGGTAAAACATCTTGGCCAATACTGCGTACAGGGCAGCGTCTCCGACTAACGAGAGAGCCTGGTTCTTATCGACGCGATGGACAGCACCCGCGACGCGAAAGAGGACATCGGGTGGCTTCGTCTGCAAGGCTTCTGCACATAGCAGCTTGTTCTTGAAGACATAACCACTGATCATTTCCGTGCGCTCGATGAGACCGTCAACCGTTGGGATTTCATCAACCAGGCCAGGCGGGAAGCCTTCCTTCGCAAGGATAGAATGATAACACCACCATATCCGCCTGTAGGTACGAAAGACTATCCTGAACTGTTCATACTAGTCAGTACAGAACACGCAAGATCGCTTCATGCATCTATATGCTCTTTCGAACCAGGAGTCACTTCTTGAATAATGCCATATTGAGAATGTAATCACCCATTTGTTCAAACAGTTCGTTGTGTTCTACAACATGGTCGAAGGCGCTAAAAGCGAGCGTAATGCCGTATTTTGCCTGCATCTGCAATGCTGTAGCGCAGGGTGACTTGTTGAAAACCCAGCCAACAGCGGACTCAACGCCGGCAATGCTTAGGTCAATTCTGCCACCGGAACTGAGCATATTCTTTGTCGCAGTGTTGATGATCGCTTTGGGTATGGGTGGGCCAAGCGAACAAATCGACGGTAAAAGCGGAGATTGTACCTTTGGGTCTTCTGGAAGCCTGGTTTGTAGGGCAACGGTCGTCGGTTTGTCCTCTGGTGAACGGTCTGGTTAGATGACTTCGGTCTTATCTCGCTTGGGGTCGTCTGGGGTACCATGGTTCCGTATCACTCGGCGTGGCGCCGTGGTTGTAGTGGAACTTGACGCTGCGTAGGCAGCGAGGCGTTGGTGCCATCTCTTTGCGGACTGCTTTCGCGACACTGTCTTACTGCCTGCTTGCGAGGCTTTCTTCGCGAAACCTCCCATCGCTGAGATGCGTGGGGATATCAGAAGTGCGGACGACCGAACAGCCGGTAAGATTGTTCGTGCGTGAAACGCAAGGCTCTGGTGTTCGAAAAATGTCAGCCGCCGGTGTCCGAAGCAATTTCATTGGTTCCTTGCATGGCACGGTCGCCCCACCGATCCATTCTCACAAGCGCAACTGGTATGCCAATTCACAGCGCAAGCACAGTCTGCCGTGTGTTTTGCTCTCCCTTTCGCGATAGTTATGATCTTCAATCGCAATCTTAATTGTGGCCATCTCCTATTTCTCCGAAAGCTTCGGCCTCCAAGCCTTGCCCAGGCCGGTTTTGCTAGCATCAAGAGCTCATGGTTTTGCTGTTGCTGTTGAGATCCTAGGCAACCTTCTAAATGTGCTCCGTCGCTCTCGTTGTTGTCCATTTGCTAACGCATTCGTGACTGAACTATTGAAGGCAGTTCTTGCAGGAGAGGCTGTCGGCGATTGAAGCTTCTGCGGCGAGCGCTCTGTCCCCCTCGTTCAGCTCACGAAGTGTTGACTTGCGGGCTTCCGGTAATCAGGTGCCCTTGCAGTGCCTAGGTTCTTGGCGTGTAGTTCGGTACATCTTTATTGAATGCTATAAAATATTGGTGGCGCAGAAGGAGTGGAAAGTACAAGTAGACATTTAAAGTTCGCGTTACACGTGGCGGGGTGATTTACGCGGTTTCACATTGTTCTGCGAGGGTGACTAGACTTTGTCGCATCCTGCGGTCCTCGAGTGATCATGTTCCCTAACATCACTTTGTTGCATAGTCTTACACTTGACGACGCGCTATTAACTTGTGTTTAAACGGACCGTTCTCGGTTATAAACAACATGTAGCGGGTTGTTTCTTCACGCCGCTTTCGCGTACGCCACTACCAATCAGGAGACTTGTCAGCCAGTAAGCCGATCGACAACTTAATTGCTATCTGGGGGTGACACGGACTCTATTTGGGGACGTGCACACTAGATCGGCTTGAATGTTGACAGCCCTACCAATCCGGAGGTCGAATGGTGGAACGAGCAGCCAATCAACCAGAACCTAAGGATGGTCCAGCCAGCCATTGTAAGTCTGGGTCTCTCTCAGGGTGCTGCCGCAAGTCCGCGGATGACTTCAAAAACCGAGCCCCCCCCTCCCTCATTCCGTCTTGTCTCAGAAGTCCAATACAAATTTCTTTCGTTACTCTCATTCTACAGCCGCTTCCGTGTAATAAACGTTTGTCAATATG
This sequence comes from Alternaria longipes, assembly GCA_019059555.1. Classification (NCBI taxonomy): domain Eukaryota; kingdom Fungi; phylum Ascomycota; class Dothideomycetes; order Pleosporales; family Pleosporaceae; genus Alternaria; species Alternaria longipes. Next base: position 431,931 of record CM032460.1, on the reverse strand, counting down.
CGCTTCTCCATCATCGCCGCAGTCGCTGCATTCAGCTCTACAGCTCTGGCCCAAGGTCTTCTTGACCAGATCCCGCAATGTGCTGTGAGTAATTGACAATGACTACTACCGAATGATAGCTAAGGAAGACACAGCAACAATGCTTCGGTGGCAACCTAGGTAGCTGTGGTGTTGCCGACATTGCATGCATTTGCGGTAGCAGTGTAATCAATGATGTCTCTTGCTGCGTATTTGCTACATGCTCACAGGCGGATATCCAATGTATGTCGCTTGCTATGTCGCAGTCTGTGCCAGCTAACAAGTTTCACAGCAACTACTCAGTTCGCCGTCCAACTGTGCAACCTCCAGAACGTTGATGTTAACACGCAACCCTCGTGCCCGTCTGGCAGCGCAACGCCTTCTGCGGGCAACTCCTCTAGCGCTTCTATGACCTCCTCGGGAAGTGCCTCTATGACCTCTTCAGGAAGTGCCTCCATGACCGCCTCAGGAAGTGCCGCCTCAGGAAGCACTTCCATGACCGCTTCAGCATCCGCGGCAGGCAGCACCGGAGCAGCGCCCTACCAGACTGCAGGTGCTGGAATCGGTCTTGGAGTCGCCATGGTTGGATTGCTCGCTGCTTTGTAGAGAAGAACAGTTATTCCTGTACGCTGTTGGACACTTGTCCAGCACACAGCTTCTTGAACTGTAACTCCAGCCATGCACCCGACGCGTCGAGGACTAGAACGCTTCACGAGGCACGCCTCGAGAGGTTCTTCTCGCAGCAATCAACTAGTCACACGAAAGACATGGCCTGGCTTGTCCTTAGTATAATCCTACTTTTTTGAAACTTCTTCGTTCTTAGCACGCTTGATGACTATGAAGGCAGCATTTGCTGGATCTTGCCACGGGTGTAGCATCTCTCTCCATGTCAAAAATGGTCCATCAATCGCAAAGATAGCTTGCGAGGAGCTTTGTTTCAAGCTCTTCCCTCTTTCTGGGTCTCTCGTCAGACATAATTCTAATTACCTTGCGAGTCTCGATGGCTGCGATCCATGAGAGCCCAATCGAAGTGGAGGAGCCGCTTGTCCTCCTGCCCGTGAGATAGCCTGACACCCATGTTCATATGATGCTCACATAAGAAAATGGTTTCGATAGCTCTAGCTTTATCCACATTTAATGCGAATGCCCAAATCTTGAAGACGTAGATCATCCATAAGATGACTATGTCTTTGCGCATAATGTGCCCAATCCGGTGCCCGTGCGGCTTAGTCTTGAACATTTGAAGCCTTGTCGGCCTCTAGTCGGAAGGCGCTCCGCCACCACTATCTGCCATTGGCTGCCTCCCACCGAAGCATATTGAGATTCCGCGGTCCATGGGGGGCGATCTCCACACCCCAGAATCTATCGACCCTCCAACACCTCCGGCATCTCTCACTGTCACCCTCCTTCCCTTTCTCTCTCAATCCTGTTTTTCTTTTCGCATACATATCATGTAACTGCTTAAACCTCACACCATCAAGCTGAGTTGATATAGGCGCTCGTAAACTCGTGCGACAATGGGTCTCGGCATCCTCGCTGACCATGCACTCGAACGGGTCCCTGGGACCGCGCAGGTATTTGAAGGCGAGCAGCGGAGAGAAGTAGAAAGAAACGCAGGAAGTAGGACAGGAAGGTCAGATCTGAAGTACGATAAAACTGGGAAAATACTGCTTGTTCCGCAGCCGAGTGATGATCCGAATGATCCGCTTGTACGTCCCTTTGAACCTCCCAGTCTCGAGATGAGGCCTAGGTAAGTCCAACAAGGTTGACTGATGCGTCTCACAGAACTGGTCTCTTCGTCGCCGCGACACCATTCTCCTTCTTCTGTCCCTCCTGTCAGTCATTGCAAGCACCCTCTCCCCCATCCTCGCCGCCAACACCATCTCCCTCGCCATCTACTTCGGTCGCGACTTAACCGACATGGCCCTCTTAACCGGCTATCACCTCTTGGGCGTCGGGGTCGCGGGCTTTCTTTTCGTGCCGTCAGCGCGTATCTGGGGAAAACGACATGTGTACCTTCTAGGCAACGTGCTGGTGGTGGTGAGTTGTGTGTGGGGTGGCGCGATAGGAAATCATTATGGTGGATTTCTGTGGGCGAGGGTATTTCAAGGCGTGGGGTTAGCGCCCTTTGAGGCGCTTGTTAATGGTGAGTTTCAAGAACAGGAATGGAGGGCCCTGCGCCTGAGGTAGGTAGATACTAATCCTTTGTGTAGGTACGTTTGGTGTTTCCTATTTCGTGTTTGCTTGAGACGATGTTCGGGTTCCTCTGTCATTGGAGCGACAGCTGTATGCTGCTCCGCTGAGACGACTCCAAGCATTGTCGCAAATCGGGGATATCTCTGAACACTGTTTCAAGCCTGTACTAACGTTACACCTCGACCTATAGCTAGCGTTGGCGATATGTATCACGTCCACGAGCGCGGAGTTCGCATGGCGCTGTCAAACTTCTGCGTCTTCGGAGGCGCGTTTCTCACCCCAGTCTTGGTAGGAGTGATTGCAGATCGAATCGGGTATCAGTGGACCTTCTATTTTGTCGCCATATTCGCAGGAGTCATGCTACCCTTGATGATCCTTTTCGTCCCCGAAACGGCGTTCAGGAGGGAAGAGAAATTCGACATCGACACCATGGGGAACTTGCTCGTTCTGGATGGAGAAGAAATGAAAATGCTAGGAAACAAAGGTCCGAACACTACATCACTTGAGCACGACGCAGCTGGGGATATGACTGAAAAGGGAGCGGAAAATTCTCCAGACCAGCAACCGACGGGCGGTCCGCCACGCAAAGCTACTTTCCTCGAAAGTATCAAGCCGTTCAACGGACGGAAAACAGATGAGCGGTATCTGCACCTCCTTCTACGTCCTTTCTCACTGTTCCTACACCCGGGCATCCTATGGGCTTGTCTCATCCAAGGCACTCTAATCGGCTTCACGGTTCTCATCGGTGTTGTGCTTGCAGCGATTATGCTCGGCCCACCGCTTTGGTTTGGAGAGGTGGAAACAGGATACATGTAAGCCTCCCCCTCATCTCCTTCTTCCCGTTCTTTTATCCACTCCGTCCCTATCTTGTACGTACATATGTTGACTCCATAACCTTGTAAAGGTACACAGGTGCCTTCATCGGTGCACTCCTCGGCTTTGCCCTCACCGGCCTGATTAGCGACTGGTCCGCCAACCTACTCACGCGCCTTAACAACGGTGTATACGAGCCCGAGTTTCGCATGGTACTCGTGATCCCACAACTCATACTAGGTTGCGCTGGTATCTACGGCTTCGGTTGGACCAGCGCAGATGCGGGGAAGTACGGGTGGTTCTGGCCTGATTTCTTCTTCGCGCTCGTAGTGATGGGTATGGTTTGTGGTGCTGTTGCCAGCGCGCTATACATTGTGGATGCGCATCGTAAGTCTCCAAGATTGTGTCGTGTGTTGAGATACTGATGTGTACAGGCGGCATATCCATTGAAGCTTTTACGTGCCTCCTCGTATTCAAGAACATATTCTCCTTCGCCTTGACATTCAAAGGCTTCGACTGGATTGTTGATGCTGGACGGAAGAGTGGGCAAGGTGGGGGTGGGGGGATCAAAGATCTTTTTGTCGTCGTCGGAAGTGTGCAGGTCGCCATTTGTGCGTTAACGATTCCGATGTGTAAGTTTTTGGGAAGAGAAAATGAGGTGAAGACATGAGCTAACACGTTGAATAGACATCTTTGGCAAGAAGAACCGGAGTTTTTTTCATCGCTATAATATCTTCTTTGCGATAACAGATTGGGTTGCGGATAAGCTGACATTTTGGTAAGAGGTTGTTAGAAGGCTATTGTTGGAGATATCCGCTCTAGATTCATCAATGTGGACTTTAACTCTACACTATCGTTTATTATGCTTATCACTACATTTCTATTGTTATTGGAAGCATTCACGTTTACGGCGAGGACACGAGGCACTGCGGTATGTGGTGTGAAACACGGTTTCGAATGAATCGTTTCCTTTCGCTACACGCTCGTCGAAACACATATAATAGTCTATCAACCTGTTTCCAGTCAGGTACAGATCAGTCTTAACACACAGTGTAACCTCCATCCACCTTTATCTCTTGTCCAGTAATGTAGCTAGAGGCATCTGATGCCAGAAATGCTACCGTACCCATCAATTCTTCAGGTGGGCCCATGCGGCCCTGCGGGATCTTGGACTCCCATCCGGCCTTTAGGCTTGGGTTGTCTACGAGAATCTGCGCCTTCCTACTCCCTGTCAGCTATCGTCTCTTACTTCAGCCCGAATACGCACATGGCCTGCTCAGTGATCATGTAGCCGGGGCTCAAGCAGTTCACTCGAATGCCCTTGCTCGCCCATTCAACGGCTAGACTAGCCGCAAGATGCCGAACTGCTGCTTTACTCGAGTTATACATGGCCTGCGGTTGTGGCACATTGACGATGCTGCCGCTGATGCTGCCGATGAAGATCATGTTCCCGGGCTTGTTGCGCGCCATCAAGTATCTAGCAATTTCAGTGGCACAGTAGAATGTGCCTTCCAGATTGACGCCGAGCATTGTCTTTATTTCTTCAGATGTCATCTTGATGGCTTCTACGTTCTGACAATATCCGGCACAGGTAACCAGGTTCGTAATTTCGTCATGCGCGCTGAGTACCTCGCGAATTGACTGATCGACCTCGGATTTCTTCCCAACGTCAGCGTAATGCGTTGTAATCTTTGGGACCCTGTGGGAAACTGTAAACGCGTAAACGTGGAGGGAGACCTTCGAACTACTTACGGATGTCCCGAGTGCAATTGCCGGAACTCTTGGGTGATCTCCATGGCTCGTTGAGTAGCCTCCGCTTCTACAAGTCAGGGTGACGATGGTCAGCACATAGCGGTCAAGTGCTCCAAAGGTCGGGAGAAGACCAACTGTGAATGTCGACAATCGCGAGGTTGGCACCGCTTAGAACAAGCGATCGGCTCATGGCTAATCCTAGGCCTCTGGCGCCACCCGTGATAACTGCGGTCTTGTCCGCAAGCGAGAACGCTGGCAACGTAGGCCGAAAGGCCGCCCTGTGTGTATATCTGGCGGAGGTAGTCATCCCACCTGGCGAGCGTAGGCGCCTAAAAGTAGTCTTGCAATTCATAATACCTAGTGTCAAGTGCTCCAAGGAAAAAGCGTTGAAAGACGAGTGCAGCCGTGACCAGCAGGCACGATGGTTTCATGGAGGCTCGGCTCGAGCTGCATCACTAGCTCCCCTGGTGCGGTATACCTAGGCTGTACTGCAGAGCAAGCTCTCTTATCGGGCGATAGCGCTAATCCGTTCCTACCAGCGCAGCTAGGATGCTAATTGGTCGCGCAAGCACAATCTACTGTGTGTTTCGCGGCGCACATAAACGATACAAACCAAGACCGTGGAGGTTTTCGATGGCCTAAGCGAACGTGCAATTTGTTCTCAAATTCGACTTTTATTACTGAATGAGTGTGTGAATTGAAGTCAAGGAGACAGTGACACGAGGGAGAAGATCCATTGCTGCAGCAGTTGAATGCACCAGTTCCTAGACCACTACTTTTTCAAGACCACGCAATGTTGAATATTGTTCTTGAGCGTCTCCTACACCTAATTCAATCCCACCAAATCATGTTCCAATGTGATGAGGCTGCCACACTGCTACCTACATGCTTGACGACGGATCAACGTTCTGTAACATGCATTAGGAACCACACAGATGAGCCACGTTGACGAAAGCGCGTTAAATTCCAGGAGCGCAGGCTCGTAGATCCAAGCGGGTGCGGCACAGCTGTCTCTGGAATCTACTAATCGAGCCATCTCCAAATTTTCAAAGCGAAGAAGAGGCGCCCTGTAATGGTCTTTTCCTTGCGTTCGAATCTTCTTACGAAGATCAAAACGCAGTGAGAAGTAAAACCAAGCGCCAGCCTTTCGTTGAGAGAATTTGGGGTTGGCTCGTTTGAAAGAGTCCTGAGACAGCTAGGCCGAGATCTAGAAGTTTGCACATCAGTCAATAGAGAGTTATACTGCTCAGGGTGGGAAGAGCGGGGGTTGAGACGTTACCGTTAGGAGTGTATGGTCGAAGAAACCGAGTGAACGCATGACGCGATGGACAGCGTCATCTCCGCCGTCCTGGTAGACTGCGCCAATGAGAGCTTCAAGTGTCGTCGCGACCATTTTGGGGGAGACGGCAGGCGTGCTATCAGCCACAATGACGCATCTGTCGAGACCAGCCTGATACCCTCGGCGAGCCAGCGCATCGTTGCTCAGCGTCTCGTTACGCAATTGCGTCCATTGCGCTTGAGAACGCACTCGCCCTACGATCGTCAGTACCCCGCAGCGCTCAACGGGAGCGTGTTCCTTACCAGTCGAACTGCGAGCTTCAAACCAGGCGCTGCAGAGTACCTTGGCGAGAACTGCATCACCTAGGACAGACAATCTCTTGTTGTTGTCAAGGCTCTCAAAGTTGTTGTTGTATAGACAGGCAATTTGCGGAGCTGCCATTTGGACAGCCTCGACCGCGATGCGCTTGTCAGTGAACGTGTATTGGAGTAAGGTCCCGATATCGACCGCCTTCGTTTCGACTCGAGGTAGCATCGTAAGGGTTGATAGAGCTGAGACGTGTTGATCAATGGGTGAGAGACGAGATGGGAGATGGATTAGTTGGCAAGTGAGTTTCGCTTGGAGATGATCAAGTTCCTCTGCGAAGCTAGCGCAGGCTGCATGTGCTATAGCGACGTGCATTTCAGTGTAACATGCGGTAGTGCGGCAGGGGAAGATCAAGTTATGGAAAGCCTTTTCTGTAAACTCAGTCACACCTTTCCAATGAGATCTCCACGGGTGCGTCGCCAATGCTGTGGGAACGCCTTACCCTGCGCAATGGTCGCATCTAGACCCCGGCGTGCCGACAGCCGTTCCTGATGAGCGACAACGCTATGCCATGTGTCTAGCTTCTTTTTGGTTAGCGCCACCATACGTCATACCAAATTCCATGAAAACAGGCATCATGGGGTCTCCGCCAAGATGGAATCCAACGTTAAAGAACTGGGCGAGCCATTAGGTAGGCACACTCGTTACTTTTGCTATCCGAATAACCGGTCCGCGGAAGTAACACCGACACGGATCCCCCGGAAAGACCAACCGCAAGGGTCTAGTCAATATGGCAGAAGAGATGGTGGTGCGTGGCCCTGCAGAAATCCCCTTCAAGCGTGCGCCTTGCTGATTTGCGATTCTTGATAAACAGGAGCTCGGGTTCGAGGGTCTTGACCGATTTGCCGACAGGCATTTTGACAAAACCTACGACCATTTACCAGCGATTCCGAGGACAGCGAAGCAGAAGCGCAAATTGGAACAACGACAGCGGGAGTATCTGCAGAAGACCCACGGTCAAGCACCACAAGACGGGCCGTACCCACCGCGAAATCATCCTGAAAACCAGCCTGGAAACCACCCTGACAAGGGGTACACGTCTCGCTCCACTGTACCAGAAAGCGCAAGCGGCTATAATTCCGACCCAGAGATGTACGCGCCAGATTCCCGGCAGGACCGCTATGGGCGAGACGACGGATATCGTGAGCCCGAGCAGAACGGCTACACTGCACCAGGGCCAGGATTCAAAGTCCCACGCGGCCGCGACAGACCGGGTGATACACGCGGCATGCAGGTAGCAGTGCGCCTAATCCAACGACATGCACATTCCAAGCTAACGTGTAACAGCCATATGAGCAACAAGCCCAGTCTGAATACGGTCAACAAAGTCTTTACGGAGGTAGCGGCGTGCGGCCAGCACCCCAACGAAGAGGCTCATCATGGTCTCCGCCACGCTCCCAGCGACAGGGCCGATCAAAATCACGACGTCGTCGGTCGAACTCGCGCGAAAGGGATAGCTCAACCGACATGAAGAGCCGGCTGTTGGCGACGGTCGGCGGTGCTTTGGTAGGCGGCTTTGCCGGCAACCGAGCAACTAAAGGGAAAAAGTACGATACCGTTGCAACGATTGCGGGAGCCATTATAGGCGGCGTTGGTGCAAAAGAAGCGGCGGATCATTGGGACGACCGGAAAAGGAAGAAGGAACAGCATAGAAACGGGGATTGGGACGACGACTCGGATGACAGCAAGCGCCGAAGTGATCGCAGGAGAGACGATAGATATGAGCGTGATGACAGAAGGAGCAGATACGACTACAATGACAGATATGAGGGCGATGATCGGAGGAGATACTAATCATGCTTCATGGCGGTGGAGCCAGGCTGACAGCTTACGTGGGACTAAGCAGAGCTTTTTGGGACTGGTGTGCGGCTTGCGCGACATATGTGTTTGGGTGGAAATTTCCGGGCTCGGGCATGGAGTGATGATGGCGCGACCTGGGACACGATACCTTTGTAGGATTTTGTAATTTTCAAGGGAAAAATGGATGACATGCAGGAGGTGTAATTGTTTGTTGCGGGAATGACGTGCGACGGGCGTGCCTTGTCTGCGACATGATCTGATGCGAAGGGGAGGGGCCACGCGACGGTGGGAGTTCACAGGAGGCGCCAGGGGTAGATTGTCGGTGCGGTGGTGGGCTGTCGTTCGTAATAATAGCCGATACACGAGGCACATGTCTATGCTTTTTGCCGGGAAAGAAATTCTAGAAGACTTCTAGAGGGTGTGGACATGTTTTGAACACTTGGATGCGGTGAGGACGTGGAAGTGTTCAACATGGAGCAAGTGACTGTCGAGGAGCAGAGGCAAGGTTCAACTCGGTGTGTTAGCTAGGGCTGTCCGTGCTGTTTCGAGAAGTGTAGTAGAAGGTTAGACCGATCCACCTGGTTGCGGGACCAAGCCTCGTCCCGCAGTCTATCCATCATCTCTCCGAGCACCACGCTTCAGTCACAAGAAATTATACACTACACAGAAGCCAGCGCGCCAGGACCCACTGCAGGTTCCCGAGCTCCCTTGTCCATAGCTCTCTGCCCGCTCAGCTGCACCATTGCTCAGTCCTTGTGCTACTCCAAGCCGCGCTTCGTCTGCATCCCGCTCCTTCGCCGAGCAATCGTCGAGCAGCACAACTACACTCGAGGAGCTGCACCGCGCATACACACGCACCACCATGAGCTGGTGACTGTCCGACCACCACACCACTGCCCCTTCCCCACCACGCACGAGCTCCTTGCCCAACCGTCTGCCACCTGCCCCTCGCTCCGCGACGTTTGCCTCTGGTGTCGCCGCTGCCGCCGCACCGCAAGAAGACGATGCGCAGATACAGGCCTGGAGGAGGCCCCGTGAGGGCTCATGGCGGCGTGCCAGTGCCTGATCCCTTTGCCATGGTGCGCGCATACGACAGCGACTCCAATCCCGCCCGCCCCATACGACCCTCTCCGCTGGCCGCCTCGACTATCCAGGGTCTCCCGCTAGACCTGCTCGACCGCCTGCGCTCCTTCCCGCTGTTCCAAGCCGCCCCGGACTCGTTCCTTACACAGGTCGGCCTGCATCTCAAGCCCCAGCTGTACCAGCCTCATGACACCATTCTCACCGAAGGCGAGACGGGCAAGGCCATGTACTGGCTGGTCCGCGGTGCTGTGCGCGTGACCTCGCGGGACCAAGAGAGCACATATGCAGAGCTGAAGCCCGGTGCTTTCTTTGGCGAGATCGGCATCCTCATGGACATTCCCCGCACCGCCACCATCATCGCCAACATGCGCTCCCTTGTCGTCCGCCTGAATAAGGAAGATCTCATGAAGGAGCTGCCGGCGTTTCCCGAGGTCGAGGTCGCCATCATGCACGAGGCACAGGAGCGACTGGCCATCTTGCAGCGCAAGAAGTCGGAGATGGGAGCCAAACGGCCCGCCATGCCCATGCGCCAGATAACAGGCAAGCGCGATCGCGAAGACGGCGACGTAGTCATGGCAGAGAGTGGCACTCTGCGCGAGGGCGAGGTCAATGCCTTCAAGAAGAGGAAGTCTCCTAGCCCGGGTCTCGCTGAAGCCATAGCCCATAGTGCCTTTGGAAGTGGCAGCATACACGTGAGACCACTGCTCAAGGAACTGCCTCTCTTCTCTGAGCTGCCTGATGACATCCTACACTTCATTGGCATGCGCGCCCAACCCTGCTCTTTCGACCCCTTCACCGACATAATCCGACAGGGCACACAAGGACGTGATGTCTTCTTCATCGTCAAGGGCGAAGTTGAAGTCATCAACATGAACATGCCAGAACAGAACGGCTATACCTCGCCAAACGCCGGGCGTAGGAGATCCATCGCAGCGGGCGAGCAACATTTTCAGGAGGTAAAGGCCCGATTGAAGCCTGGGCAATACTTTGGCGAAGTCGTCAGTCTCTCGCTTGCGCCACGCCGCACGGCTACGGTCCGCTCCGTGTCGGCCGTTGAGTGTTTGATGATCAGTGGCGACACGTTGAACCAGCTGTGGGACAAGTGTACTCCTGACGTACGTCGGCAAGTTGAGAATGTTGCCAAAGAGCGGTTACAGATTGCCAAGGACGATGATGTACAGATGCTCGATGCAAATAGCACACCCAACATCCACGACCTGGCAATAGCAGACCACATAATACCACGAACACCACGACGCAAGAAGAGCGTGCCGACCGTCACCTTCAATGACACAATCGATATCGATAACTCGGTGACACCCACCCGGAGAGACGAGAAGATGATGGAGCCGTTCGATCCTGATCCTTTTCTCAACGTCGACCTCGACAATGTCAGGTCGAGATCCAGGAGAGGGTCGCTCGCCCCACCACCTCCAGGATCAATGCCCGACTCGCCATCCAGCCCAGCTAAGACCGACTTTCCCAAATCCCCATCGCCTGGTGGATCCCCCCTCTCCCCGTCGCCATCTTTCACGATAGCGAAGCATGCCTCCACACCGCCAGAAATGCCCTTTGACTTCAAGCGCCCTCGGCTTGTCAACAGACCAAGCATATATGGGAGAGGCAGATTGCCTGATCCGGTGCTTATCAAAGTTCTCGCAAATCTGGACATTCACCAGCTCATGAAGTTGCGCGCAATCTCCTCGCATTGGAACAAGCTAATATCCGAATCACCGGACATACTTCACGACCTTGACCTCACCAAGTATAACCGCAAAGTCACGGACCGAGCGCTAGTAGATGTAATATGCCCCTTCGTAGGCAGCCGTCCTCGATACATCAACATCAGCAACTGCTTCCACGTAACTGACGAAGGCTTCGCTGAGCTCGCCAAAACATGCGGCCCTAGCGTCAGGATCTGGCGCATGAAGAGTGTATGGGACATCACCGGCCCGGCCGTCCTAGAAATGGTGCAGAAAGCCAAAGGCCTCGAGGAAGTCGACCTCAGCAACTGCAGAAAAGTAGGCGATAACCTGCTTGCTCGTGTAATCGGCTGGGTGGTTCCTGAAATGCCACCGCAGATGGCAATGGCGCACGCGCAACACCAAGCTCAGATCAACGGCCGGAAAGGAAAGGGAAACCAACCTGCCCCGCAACCGCTACCACCTGGTACCGTTGTCGGCTGCCCGAAGTTGAGAAGGTTGACGTTGAGCTACTGCAAACACATCACCGATAGAAGCATGGCGCACATTGCTGTCCACGCCGCCAATCGCATTGAAAGCATCGACTTGACGCGCTGCACGACCATCACAGACGTTGGTTTTCAGCACTGGAGCGTGTACCCGTTTCCACGGTTAACCAAGCTCGTTCTGGCGGATTGCACCTATCTGACGGACAATGCGATTGTATATCTTACGAATGCGGCAAAGGGGCTCAAGGAACTGGATCTCGTAAGTCGTCGAATCATCCTATATACAATCTAAAACAGATTGAATGTGTGTGTGTGTGTGTATTTTTGCTAACGGAGGATAATAAAGTCATTCTGCTGCGCTCTCTCCGATACCGCAACCGAAGTCCTCGCCCTCGGTCTACCCTCGCTCACGCACCTCAACCTCGCTTTTTGCGGCTCGGCCGTCTCCGATACGTCGCTTCGTTGTATTTCATTACATCTTCTCGAGTTGCGCAATCTCAGTGTACGAGGCTGTGTCCGCGTTACAGGAACCGGTGTGGAAGCTGTCGTGGAGGGATGTCGCGATCTTGAACGCTTTGATGTTAGTCAGTGCAAAAACTTGGGTAGGTGGGTTGAAGCTGGGGGTGTGGAGAGTGTGAAGAGCAGGGGAAGAAATGTCAAGTTTGTGACGGTTAGTGATGGGCGGTGGAGGGGTGGGAGGGGGATTGTTAGACGATGATGATGGTGATGATGAACGCGAATCTTGTTTCAGCCCATTCACATATTTATGCGCATACGGTTAGACGGTGATGAGGAAGATGTTTTAGGGAAGACGATTTGGGACGATGATGTTGTATGGATACGATGTAAACGGTCTATGTCGGAAGAACAACTTGGGGATGGGAAGCATTGGGGCTTGGATATGTGTCGATCTTGGCACGGGTTTTCGCATCTAAGGAAGATACCAGGCTTTTTTGTTCGGTGTATTTAGCGATGTGTATTTTGGATTGGTTAGATCTCTTTTGCTTCCTAGTAGCGGTCTTGGTCATATTCCGTCATCTTTAGTCATGTTCCGTCTTCTCCATCACCCGAAGAGTTATTCTGTTTTTTTCCTCGTAAGCTATTATCGCATGGGGACAGTGAGCAAACGCTTTCACGGTCTAGCTTCGCTTCTCCTGCACCCTTTGTGCAACGATGTTAGCTCCGTTGGGCTTAGCTTTGTTTGCACCTTTGAGATATATTGACAAAGTCTCTCATCTTCTCCGAGTATCGTACATCCAACTTTAGGCATGCACTTCCACATCATGTTCTCTATGGACAATCTCCCTGGAGCACTCGTGAGCCACCCACATATCCGTGACGTAGCATACATGGGCCAAGACACCCTCGTGGGGGTTGACCAAAGCATGGCACTATCATTGTCAACTCGGCATCGACAGATGGCCACACGTGGCGTTCTTGTTCAACACTGCCGACATCATCTAGCACTTGCCTCATCTAGATCTGAACATCAACTCGACGTACCCAATTTCCCCATGATCTGCCTCCTCCTTCCGCGATAAAACCTCTCCAACATCTTCCTTCTCTCTTCCTGGCTACTACTCTCAACCAGTAGCGCAAACTCTGCTGGGTCATCAAACCCCATACTCTCCGCCATACTGCAAAATTGCCTCTTCCTTACCTGCTCATTAGGTCTGTACCTGTAGTTGATCTTGAACTCTCCTTTCGTCGCACTACCCGTGATATGAACGTCTTCGTCGTCATCAGCCTCGGAATCGTCAAGATCGTTGGAGTCATCGAGAGGGCTAGAGTGGTGCTGCGGTTGTGATTGAGATTGCGACTGCGTGCCCTGGAACACGCGTTCATTACCCAGATCAACATCGTTGCGCAGTTCCTGTGCGCGTTTGCCCAGCCTCGCTTCCATCTCGCTGCGACCAATAACCTCGGAATTTTCATGCGTGTACTGGACACCAGCTTTCGCTAAGATTGCGTTGATCGGATCCGGCCCATTCCTTTTCACAACCTTCTTTCCCCTGGCACTGGCACTTGCCAAGAATGAGTCAGCAAACCTCTTGATACCGGCGATGTTAGCGTCGTCATCGAGGCCCAGATTCTTATTGCTCAGAATGTCCTCGTCTTCGCTGTCAAATTGCGACTCGTCGACGTGGAAGTCGTAGGCATTGACACCGGCTTTTGATTCTGCGACGTTAGTCTTATGCATGATGTCCCGGAGAAGTACACTATGTTCTTCAAATGTGAAGAGGTTTTCTAGGCCGAACAGCTCGCCTTTCTTGGTGGACTGGTCCATTACGCCTTTGAAGTAGCGGCGCTCTTCAGAGGCGTTGTAGCCGATGTTGGCTTGTTGTTGCTTGTAAATCTGACGGGCATAGACTACTTCTTCGATCGTGCCGCTTGAGATTAGGCGAAAGACCTCGACATTGCGTGTTTGGCCGATACGGTAGGCGCGATCTTGGGCTTGGAGGTCATATGCTGGGTTCCAGTGTGGATCCATTACAACGACCTTGTTGGCAGAGGTGATGTTCAGACCAACGCCTCCCGCCTTGGTGCTGATTAGAAAGACGAATTGATTGGGGTCTGTGTTGAAATCTGCGACTGCCTGAGAGCGATCTTCGTACTTCATGCTGCCGTCAAGGTATGAAAAGTTGTACTTTGTACCATCGACATCGAAAAGACCCCTGAGTAGTCTCAATAGGCGAACCGAGTGTGAGAAGATGAGGACTTTATCGCCATTTGAGTACCAGAAATCGAGCAGTCGCCGCAACACCTTCCACTTTCCACAAAACTCTCGCTGGGATTGTCTCAAGATGTTGTCGCGGATCGCGTAGAGTTTCTTGTACGTGCCAGGACAAGCTATCTCCAGTGTTTGGAGATCTTTAGCTTGCTTTTCTTGGTTCTCGCTCGACATTGGTACTATCAAACCGAGGTGGTTCGCAAGTTTCTGGAATGTGATCATGGCAGGGAAGATGTAATTTGACCACTTCTCACCTTCAAATTCGACATGACAGCAATATCCTCTACCTTTCTTAGATCCGCAGTCGCATTCTTCTCGTGCATTGCGTATCATCTCACACCTGTCGCTCTCGAGAAATGTTCGGTAAGCATCAGCCTGGGTCTCGGTGAGCTGGCAGAAGATGATGCGATCACTCTTCTTCGGTAATTGATCAGCAATAAGCGTCTTCATACGCCGAAGAAAGACACTAGGTAGGATGTTATGAACGAGGTCTTGGGCCTTGCTTCGCGAGTCGGCCAGCTGAGCGTTGGTAGCATCGTGAGCCTGGCCTAACTTCAACGGCAGGCTGATCTTCTGTTTCCACTCTTGTGCTGAGCCATATGCACCAGGTCGTGCCCAGTTGAGGAGGTTCCAAATTTCTTCGTATTTGTTCTGAATAGCCGTGCCTGTTAGACCAATACGACACAACGCATTGATCTTATTCATCGCCTTGGTAATCTCAGCATTCTTACTTTTGACTTGATGGCACTCGTCAGCAATAACGCAGTCCCAGTCAATCATGTTAATCTCGCTCTCGTGATTGCGGTATGTCGTATACGTCGTGATCATGATTTCGAGCGATCCCTTCGCTGCGGCACCGAGAACGCCCTTTCGGTCGGCTATACTGGAGCCGTGGTATCGGGAGACGTTCCACCAACCCCATTTTGATAGCTCGTCTTCCCAATTTTGCATAAGTGTACCTGGACACACGATGAGCACTCGCGGATACCATGGTTCTTTGGGTAAGCGACGAATCCTCCGCATACAGGCTGCATCGCGCTCAGTGCCCGTTTTACCAAACGCTGCTGTTAGAAATGCGATGACTTGGATGGTCTTGCCCAAGCCCATGTCGTCGCCAAGTATGGCACCTGTCTGCTTGACAAACTTGTCATGAAGGAACTGGACGCCTTCAACTTGGTAGTCGCGCAGCCATTGAGCGATGGGCCCGGGTATGGTACCATGTGACTGGCGAAGTTCGATGTCCTTTTTCTCTCGTTGCGGCAGGATGTCCTTGTGAAGCAATGGCTTCTCTTCGGTGTCGGCAATATCGGACCAGTCAACCTTTCGATAGCTAGGAGGATACCGCAGGCCAGCTTCATGCAACTTCTTTAGTGACCGCTGTCGCGAGATGATATAGTCGGGGATTGGGTCGTCCAGGAAAGTAGGTGTAGGACCTGCCTCATCCCCCAAAGAGTCGGTAGTGAATCCCGTCGGACCATATCCCGTGTCTTTCTTAGGCGGAGCTTTTCGACCGACGATACTCGATGCAGCCGATGCTTTGCTCTTCTTTGCAGCACGAATCCTGTTGGTTTCGGCAGCGACGCGCTTACGGTTGTGAGTTCTGCGGCCCTTGTACTGCTTGTAGGCAGCACCAGTGTCGAATTCATCAGCCAACAAATCAGCTTCTGAATCAGCATCGTCAGTACCAGAAGTAGATGTCTTTCTATTTCGTGACACCACCGGCTTTCGCACGTCCTGTTCGTCGTCTGTTGATTCTTCAGCTACCCTCTGCGACTGAGTCTGGCTTTGTGTGAGGACTATCAGATATCAGCATCTTGTCAAAGGTGTGCAAGGCATCGACTGACCGTCAATATACTGCGAGAGGTCCAGATCTTTGCGCGATGTTTCGATTATGTCAAGACCATCATCCTCGTCCTCCCCGCTCTCGCCAAAGGCTTTGATCGCTCTTTCGTGATGCTTGGACTTATCGCGAGATGGCATGATGGATGAGGCGACCAGGAGTTGTTGAGCTAGTCACTGGCAGCAACGCTTGACCGAAATTGTATCACATCCTTATGCACAGTCACGGTCCACGGCGATTGCCATGGAAAGATGCACGTGAGGCGGGAGTGAAAGGGAAGCCAGAAGGCGCCACCAAGCTGCGCAAACGCGCTAACGCGCGCTCACGTGAAAGCGGGGCGGGACTAACAGAGCATCCCTGCAAGAACTTCCAGCCAAAATCTGGAGCTCGAGCCTTGACGTCTACATCATCGCGCGCAATTGCACGTTTACAAACATCCAAAACCAAATTTAAAGCCGAACCTAGTGTCGCGTGACAATTAGTACCTCCCACATTCTGCGACATCGCCAAAATGCCGCTAGACACCAGCACCTACTCTCTCGCGCTCCTCCGCCTCGACGGCCGCCGCTGGAACGAACTCCGCCGCATCCACGCGCAAATCTCCACGCAAGCCGCCGCCGATGGCTCCTCGTACCTAGAGATGGGCAACACCAAGATCCTTGTATCCGTGACAGGCCCCGCAGAAGGCAAGCAAAGCGGGCAACGAGGCGGCGCCGACAAGCTCGCCAAAGTGGAAGTCGAGATCAATTTTGCTGGCTTCTCTGGTGTAGAGCGCAGGAAGAGGAAGAGTGACAAAAGGACAAGCGAGATGGAGCATTGTCTGAGGGAGGCCTTTGGGGGTGTGCTGTTATTGCACCTTTACCCGCATTCGACAATCACGTTGAATGTGCACATCATCAGCCAGGACGGCAGTTTGCTAGCGGCGTGTATCAACGCGAGTACGCTGGCGCTTATCGACGCTGGAATACCAATGACGGATTATCTTGTGGCTTGTACGGCGGCAAGTTCGGCAAGTGCGAGCGCGGCAGACAATGCGAGTGCGGATGATCCGTTATTAGATCTCAACAACCAGGAAGAATTAGAGTTGCCATTCTTAACGGTCGGAACACTGGGAGAGAGCGATAACGTTGCTGTTTGTATCATGGAGAGTAGGGTCAGAATGGAGAGGCTAGAGAGTATGTTGGCGGTGGGTATTGAGGGGTGCAAGAGGATGCGCACTATACTGGATGGTGTGGTCAAAGGATATGGCAAACGATTTGGTTGAAAGAGAGACAGGCTGTAACGTCTACAGATTCCATCATCACCTAGCGACGTAGGGTATGATACCTGCGCTCCAGGGCCGGCGAAGGGAAAGCCTTACGGCCCAGTGTCAGAGAGCATCAAACCACGGAGTAGCGTGCGCGACGGACGAGTTACGTCAGTTGCAGACCCATAGTGGGATGCGAAACTGTTCGAATATATCACGGAACAACAAGACTAGAAATGATGGATACAAAACCCACGTGGTTTGCGATGTTGGTTCTACTACAGTGGTTGTCGGAGCGCTATTACTGCTACTTGGATGACAGCATCTACCACAGCTTGGACTTACACGAAATGTCTTCACATTTGGCCGAATTTTTCCTGTTGACATAAAAATACTAACATACATCCCTTATAGTAATGCCTCCATTGCGATTATCGCGACCAGAATTGTCTTTGTTGTTTTACGTCGCACCTTCCTGCTATGGCTCGCTAACCCCACAATGACGCCCCAGGACCAGCACACCGGTAAGCACTAGATGACGACTTCTCGACAACGTCGCGTCGTTACACTTAGAGCGCACCTCCATCCCAAGAACAGGCGTCTTTATCAAGATCCTCGCCAAAGGTACAAGGCGAGAAGCAATTAGCTGGCAAAAGGCGCGGCGTGCGGCCAGGTCAACAGAGCATGCCAGCGATCACGTCATTCTCATTCCTGTCGTATCTCTTCATCTCCACTCCTTTCTCCATCATCTCTCTGTCTTCGTCAGCTACTCCATCATGTATTCTTTTCTCCCAGCCCATCGTCTCGAGGGCCAGGCCCAAATTTCCAAGCATTTGCCAAGCAGCGTTTAGCCTGGACCGACCATCGGACTCGCGCTATCCTAGCGCTTCTTCTCCAGCATGGACTGGCTACGCGCTTCCGATCCGACGTAGTGCGCTTTACCATTTCATCGGCATCGCGCGCGGCATATGGCATATGGGATTGCTTTGGCGCCGTTGGCTCCTGCTGCATAGGCGTTATTCGTGCGAGGTGTGATTTGTTCACGCTTGCGAGTCGAGCAGACGCTGCGAAGTAGTGGGTACTTGCGCGTGCATGTACCGAGGCAGACTGCCTCACATCATCAAAATCTCGATGTTGTTGTGCGAGACGGGAAGTCTTTAGTCCCTTACGATGAAAGATTGCGGCGCAGCTGACAAGGTAAGCAAAAGCCTATACCGTCACTAGAAACGTTCCGACTGTTTGCACCACCGCCGAACTCCAAGCTAACATTCAGCCGCATAAAGACAAGCTTTAATTACCAAAGCGCACGGCAGGGGACAGTGTGTAAGATGACGACGTACAATCTGCATCGGTCTTCCCTGACCTGTTGAAATGAACGCCAGGAAAGCGTTTGAGTCAAGACATACAAGAGCTAGCAGGAGTAGACACCTGGTTCTAGAATCGCTCTAGTGGTGTGCGGATGTGTACCGGAAAGCAGTGAGTACCTCCGCCATGGAATGGCGGTACGCTGGTATAGTTACAGTGCTAACAAAACTAGCCTTGCGATGGCGGAGACGGTGGGGGTGGCCTTGGTACCCTCATTGTACCGGAAGCACAGCTCAAGGAATTGGGCCGAGATACGAGACCAGTGCACCAGACATTGCGACGACATCGAATTTCTCACCGACGATTCAGCTACGGCAAGGAAGGCACTGCTTGCATCTTCTTCGCCTGCCTCGACCAGCCTATTTTCATCAAGAGCACACATACTGAATCCATGATTGCTCTCGTAAAAACATCAATATTTCTCGACCGGCATGCGGCACACCCCCGTATCGGACGTTTTTCAAAAGCCGCCGGCACTGTGAATTGTGGACATCGAGTCAGTGAGCATAGCGGGATGTGGAGTTGCATGTCATTCCCCAGCATGCGCAATTTTTCACTTGCTCACATGACAACTAGACTACCAGCTCGAAAGGGTGTGTCGAACCGTTCGTTAAATGTCATTAGTATTCGTAGCGTGGCCGTGCATCCAATCATCAATCTGCCGGACCAGCATTCGGCGGAAAATGGGGTGGTAGCTTCGGGGGCTTTACCCCGACCCACGTTTTCCCCACACTGCACTCCACACGCATCGTCTTGGCAATCGTCGGCTCCAACTTATGGCAATCTCGACTGTGCCAAGCCTAGAGGAAGGCTGGAAGTTAGCACATGTTCCAAGCCAACGGTCCATCCGAAGTTTCCCCAAGCAGACACAAGACTTCATTTTCCTTCGGATGTGGCGCACATGATGGCGGAGCATTGTAACGGGGTGTGTGAAGCCGGAGTACAAATACCTAGTACACATCCGTATACCGAGTGGCCAGTAGCATCCGAATCTATCTTCCACCTTTTGCCTAAACTCGCACATCCGGCAAGATGGTCGCTCGCAACCGCAGTCAGCGCAAGCTGAACACCTTCACAACGCTGTTCTTCGCTGCAACAGCAATGTCAACAGCCATCCGCACTCCGGTTACAAGTCGTTCAACATACCCACGGATGACATCACGATCAACAGAAATGGACTCCGCACCATACCGGGATGCATCGCTATCGGTGGATGAGCGTGTGGAGGACCTCATTCAGCGCATGAACATGGAAGAGAAGGCCGGACAACTCTTCCAGCAAATCACCTTCCCAGGTCCCAATGGAACTGTGACGAACTCTAGTTCATCAGCAATCCAAGGGTTGCACATGACACATTTCAACCTTAACAGTGCGATCACCGATGTACGCCAAACTGCACAATATTACAACAGTCTCCAGCAGCTGGCTTTGGACTCCAGGCTCGGTATCCCAATCACACTCTCCTCAGATCCTCGACACACCTTCGTTGATGCCACTGGTAGTCAGATTGCGGCGATCAAGTTCTCGCAGTGGCCAGGCAGCTTAGGCTTGGCAGCAATCCGTGATGCTGAGCTCGTACACACCTTTGCGGATATCGCACGACAAGAGTACAAGGCTGTCGGTATCAGGTCTGCGCTGCATCCTCAAATCGACGTAGCAACCGAACCCAGGTGGGCTAGGATCACCACCACGATGGGCGAGAACGCTACATTGACCGCTGAGCTTGTCGTTTCCTACATCAAGGGCTTCCACGGCCCTGGTGAATTTGGAAAGGACTCCGTCACCACCGTCTCCAAGCATTTTCCCGGAAGTGGACCCGTCCAGGACGGAGAAGACAGCCATTTCACCTACGGCAAGAATGCCACATATCCCGGAAACAATTTCGAAATGCACCTTATTCCCTTCAAGGCGGCCATCGCAGCTGGCGCGAGGCAGATGATGCCGTACTACTCGAGGCCCATGGGCACCAAGTACGAAGAGGTCGCTGCTGGAATGAACAAGGGTATCGTCACCGATCTTCTCCGTGGCGAACTCGGTTTCGACGGCATCGTCGTCAGTGACTGGGGTCTCATCACCGATGGCATCATCGCCGGACAAGACATGCCCGCTCGTGCCTGGGGTGCCGAGAACCTGACCGAACTCGAGCGCGCAGAGAAGATTCTCAACGCTGGCACCGACCAAATGGGTGGCGAGCAGCGAACCGACCTGGTTCTCGAGCTGGTGGAGAAGGGCATCATAAGCGAAGAGCGAATCGACATGTCAGTCCGCCGTCTCCTCCGCGAGAAGTTCATCCTCGGCCTCTTCGACAACCCCTTCGTCGATGTCGACGAAGCCGTCGCCAACGTCGGAAAGCCAGAGTGGGTCGCCGCTGGTTTCGAAGCCCAAAAGAAATCCATCACCCTCCTCACCAACAAAGACCACGCCCTTCCCCTCAAGGCCTCCGACTGCGAAAAGTCAAAGGCAAAGTTTTACGTCGAAGGTATCAACGCAACTTATCTTGAGAAGCGCGATTTGACCGTTGTCGCTACCCCCGAAGAAGCAGACTACGCCTTCCTTCGCCTGGCTGCGCCTTACGAGCCCCGCCCCGGCGGTTTCGAAAAGAACTACCACTCCGGCTCCCTGGAATACAACAGTACCGAGAAGGCGCGCCAAGCAGCCATCTACACCGCCGTGCCCACCATTGTCGACGTCTTCCTTGACCGCCCCGGTGCGTTCCCTGAGATTGCTGAGCAGGCGCAGGCACTCATGGTGAACTTTGGTACTAGTCCAGATGCGTTCCTTGATGTAGTCTTTGGCAAGGATGGCAGTGGTCCCGAGGGAATGCTGCCGTTTGATTTGCCGAGGAGTGACGAGGCTGTTGAGGCGTCCAAGGAGGATGTGCCGTTTGATACTGAGAACCCGGTGTTCAAGTTTGGTCACGGTCTCAGGTATGAGTAAGAGAAGTGGCAGTGCAGGCGACGCAACGACTTGATGAGGTTGTTGCGACAGTCATGATAGATTAATGTATTTTGATGATACCCAAAGTCTTTGTTTCTGGTGTAGAGAGATGTGGTGTGCTTCGTGATAAGCTTATACTATGCCGTCTCGGGCTGCTGGTGGTACACATGTGCTATAGCACCGTATAGATAAACACTTTTTTGTCGCAAACATCGCCCAGATTGTCTGTAAACATATGCAGTCGAATGTAGGGGGAGAACTTGTTGAGGTGTGATCAAAAAGGGCTAAACAGGCAGTGTGCTTGGCAAGCGAAACGCGTCTTCCCCGCCTGCCGCGTCGCGTCCCAGACAAGCTTCAGCACCACCCTCCAGCTTCAGCCAAGGACAGGAACCCCACACATGCATGAAATAATAACAACTAACGTTCTACGCTTCTTCTGTCGAGTGTATTGCGGTGCGCTCTCGATCCAAACATAATCGAGAGTTGTTCATGTGAACAGCAAAGACACGCTATATGTCACAGCGAAGAAGCCAGATCTCACCACGATCATTTGTCCAAAGACACTCAAGACTTTACGTTCTATGGTACGCCACGTCCCGAGGACATCTATGAGCACTACCTGTTCGATCCTGTCTACACGAAAAAGCTCCCTTAGTCATGTCAATGTCTTGCGTGACTAAAACACCCCAAGTCCCGCCATTCCTCATAGTCTAGGGTATGTTGCTGGGTACCCGTGACTTCGAAATGAGCGTCTTCACGAGGATGAGCTCTGAGAAGCGTGCGAAGCTCCTGAACGAACAGCGCTTCACGAGCTCCAGAAAAGGCGAAGTCGGCAAACGAATCGTTGTTACCAAAATGATGGCGAACGACGAGGCCCCTGTACGCTCTCAGGTGCACCGTGTGCAAGCGCACAGAACACAGTCGTGGCATCGAATGCAGCGCTTTCACAAGACCGTTCATACTAGGACTGTCAAGAGGCTTACCCCGAAGGAGGAAATCCTCCATTGCGTTCCGGTCGGCACTACCTAGTATCGTTTTTATTGGCAGAAACAAGGTTAAGTCTCGCAAGTTCTTGCATTTTTGTAGCTCCGGGATCATGTCTTGGTAATCCTGGTGTCTGCTGTCTTCAAGGCTTTGATCTACATCCAAGCCAGCAAGACTACTTCTACCAAGGGGACCAATCTTCTCAAGAAACTGATGGGTGCCGATACAAGCAGAATTTGGTCCGTTGAAATGTAGCAGGATCCTGGTACGGGCCCAGAAAAATGTTTGCACCTCTTGTCGGACTTGTTTGTTCAATGCGCCGATAACATGCAATGCCGAAATAGTACGGTCAATCCGAAGCTCGGCATAATTTACTGACCTATAATGAAGTCTGGGACGAGTAAGGGAGAATCGACCATTGTAGCAAGTGATCTTCAAATCTCCAGCGGCATGATGATTGCCTCTGGCTTCCAATCTACCAACACCACTTGGTGTTCGTACACATTGCTCAGGGTATTGAGTGATGTGTTGGCAACCATCACTCCCGACCGATATCATAAGTCGACGCGGAACTTCTTCTGAAGGAGGGTCGAAGAGGGCGAGGCCGTAGATCATGTTTCGGATCTCAGGGGGGAAGTTTGTGAAGGAATCTCTGGAAAGATCTCTTTTGACCTTGCTGATGAGCATCAGCTCCGGACGCTCACGTAGATAACGCTGGGCTTGGTTCCAAAGCCGTGTGTCGTGTACCTCGAGCATCGTTCCGAAATGCGACTCCAGCATGCGGACCAAGTGTTCCTTGGTTTCATCTCCATACAAGCTCAGCACTTTGATCGCATTTCGGAAGTCCACGTCTTTCATCGACGCGAAGTCTGGCATGCGGTTAGCATCCAGTGCAGCAAGTCTTTCACGAGACTTGATGTAATCGATGTATTCCTTTTCA
Organism: Alternaria longipes; assembly: GCA_019059555.1. NCBI lineage: Eukaryota > Fungi > Ascomycota > Dothideomycetes > Pleosporales > Pleosporaceae > Alternaria > Alternaria longipes. The sequence goes on along the minus strand of CM032460.1, from coordinate 408,390 downwards.
AATGCTGGCGGTGATGTTCGCAGTCTCGATATACTGGATATCGTCGATAATATGTGAGGGACAATACTAGGATCTCTAGTGGGAGTAGAAGCGAAAGGTGCCAGAAGCTTGCGCTATCTATGGCCCAGAAGAGAGGGTGACAATGGAATGCGCAGAACACACGTTGTGATTGTCCACAAAGCAGCACAAACGCGTGCAGTGGATCATCACAAGATTCCCCAGGACTGACTGGGCCTTTCCCGAACTATCCGTGTTGACAGATCAGCATGTTTGCCGTTCTACGCGGAACCTTCAGCGGCGAAAGACACAATGGTTCTGGCACCGCCAGGAAGCAGATTCATCTCCACTTGGCCGCTAGAACGTATTCTGCTTCACGATACCACGTGATCATCATGTCATTTTTGTGACAAACCCAGGCAAGGATACAGTTCTGGCAATTGCTCTCAAGGCGCCGAGCATGCGGAGTGTGCACGAGCACACTGGGGTACTTGCTGTATGTCACATCAGTTGGTCCATTGGTCACGCTTGAAACACACACATTCCCTAATGACATGAAACACGCTTGATATTCCCACGCTGCAGCTCTATAAGTACATCTTGCTCATTCCTTCTCGTTGATTATCCGGTATCGCAAGCTATGCGTTTCTCCCGACATCACTAATCGAGGTGACCGTCGTTTACGATGGCCTTTCCCTCTCAATGTTCAAGGTGACTACCGCCCTCACCTTGAGGCCAGACTCTTCCGGAGCCATCTGTCGCACTTTGCCTTTTACTTCTCGACGTGAAGGAGATTTGTGTGCTTTAGTGCTTGTCGGAGCGGTTTCCTGTCTGTATATAATTTTCTTCTCCACCGACTCTCTTTCCTTTCTTTCCTATATCTACAACGACAACACTATCACTTCCCCAGAGCTGCGTTTCTGACCAGCGTTCAACCGATACCGTAAGTTTGCGAAGTCATTCGTCGAAGACATCTTTGCTAACGCTTTTCATAGACTACAACTTTGACATCACGAACTGTATCGAAGCAAACGACTTCAGCGAGCAATCGATCAACGAAGACCGCAAGCCTCTGCGATGTCTAACAACACTACATCCATCAACATGATTCAGTACAAGCCAGGTCGCGATCGCCCGACTGGCTATGTAGTCAAAGATTTCGAGTCGTTTGCGGACACTAGCTTAGTGACCTATTGGCGTACCTACAAGGGAAAAGTCGCCAACTACAATCACGATACCGACGTTGCCACCGTTGTCAATGTCAGCAACGCAATTGTAAGCTTTCTTCACTTTTACTGTTGGTTTGATTCTTTTCAACACGACTTTGTCCCTCCTGCGTTTTCTCCTTCACTCAAGCGATTAGTTGGTTACCACCAACACCCTGTAGGACCTGATTGAGAACAACGAAAACGCCATGGATCAGATCATCTGGGGTATGACCCACCCAGAGGACATTCATCCCGGCGTTGCATCCATCGTCGGCAACACTGCCCTCGTCGACCTGCTCCTAGTTCGTCACTACAAGAAGTGGGGCGGCCTCATTCTTCCTCCCCTTCAAGCAGCGCGAGGACTACAAGATGCTCACGAAGTTGTCGCCAATCAAGAGAAGGATCATGGACTCCAGTGGAATGGTGGCCGCTCCTTGATGAAGTACCCGAACTGGTAAGACATGAGATCAAAACTTACTGGTGCGACATGAGACTGATATTCACAGGCGTAACACTCGTAGGAAAGCTCCACCTCCTGGCTTCCAGGCACCGAATGCAGCTCCTACGAATGTCCCTGGTCCTCGTGGCGATGCTGGTCGTGGACGAGGCGGAAATCGCGGTCGTGGCGGGCTCGGTGGTGGCTACTAGTCGCTTCAGGGTGGTAGAAGATCTTGAAAATTATGTGATTTGAGATGAGGTCTTTGCTTATCAGTCGCCAGCAATCGATCTCAGAAGGGATGTTTTAGTGTAAGCCTACAGGTTCGTGGCTTCGCTTGCCAACCATAGACACTTCGGTTAGAACAGAGTGGTAACGATGGTAGAGATATGTCTAGATCTTTCAATTTTTTCTAGCATCTTACAGAGATATTCTAGTGTACTATCTTCCTCCTCGTAGATTGATGTATACATCGAACGTGCTCGACATGTACCTCTTAATGAATTGGAAACTGGGGATGAACGAACAAAACAACCTTGTTCTGCACGTCTCAATACTCCAAATCAACTAGAGTGTTCCTTGCTGAGCTATCGATACACTCTTCCCAAAATCTTAAGTCGATGTATCCGGCATAGTCCCTTCCCTTCGGGTACACGGGTTTACCCCGCAACGCACGCGCCTGCAGGGCCAACAGCGATCCGACCGAACATCAACTTAGAGAACACGACGTCCCAACCACCTCTCTCTAATTCGTCGATCATCCACACTAGCCCAGTTCTACGTGGTCTTGCTTCTTCCTAGACGCCCCCAAAGCTGAGCTAGACCCAAACCTAAAATGCTGCGTGATCGACCCATTCGGACTGATTCCGCTACTCCAAGTGAAGACCTGCATACAGGTGGTGAGAATAGTACACGAGGATGACCATAGTGGCACAAATCACAAACTACAGCTGCTGGGTTGGTTCGTTTGTTGAGTCTCCAAGGGGCTGGCGTATCCGAGGGCGTTAGCTGACATGCAGTAGCCTTTCATGTTGACCCATTCTGCGACGTGGCGGTACATCCGGTCCCACTACCGTGCAGTGCGGCTCTGTTCCGTGGCCTTTATATCTAGGCTAACTGACCATTTGGCAAAGTTATATATGCTTTGGCCTCGTTCTGGGGACTAGGAACTGGACCGCCTCTCTGAACACTCACCATCACAGCCATGTCTCTTGAACGCGTCGACTCAGTTGACCCTACGGAGGTCTACGACTACATCATCTGCGGGTAATTCAACCTCACTGAGAGAGCGCTGCACATCGTTCTCAGCCGATTATCCTTTGAGCAAACAAATGCTAATCGAGATTCACTAGTGGCGGCACTTCAGGCTGCGTAATTGCAGGTCGGCTTGCCGAGGACCTCAATGCAAAGATTCTCGTCCTGGAAGCTGGACCCGACAATGCTGATCTTGAGAATGTGCATATGGCGGGAGGGTGGAGCAAGAACTTCGACAGCGAGACAGATTGGAATATCGTGACCGAGCCCATGCCCAAGGTAGATAACCGACAGGTCAAGGTCAGCAGAGGGCGCTTCCTTGGAGGTTCAAGTGGCGTCAATGGTACCCTTTGTATTCGAGGCACAAAGCAGGACTACGACGACTGGGAGATGGATGAATGGACTGGAGAGAAAATGTTCGAGTATATGAAGAAGGTTTGTTGTTGAAGGCTAGAACGGCTCTAGCATAAAAGCTGATTATGATGCAGGCCGAGACTTTCCACGAGAAGGGCTGGCATAAAGCTGATATGTCGGTTCATGGGACGTCAGGACCTCTTCATACCGAGCCACACGATCTAGCGCCTATTTCTGAACTTGTCAGAGAGAGCCTTGTCGATCAAGGTCTTCATTACCACGCCGACATGTTTTCAACAGGAGAGACACCTCATGGATGCGGAGACGTACCACGAACAGTGCATCAGGGTATCCGGAGTACCGCCGCAGACTTCATCACCAAGGGCTATCGACGGGAGAATATCACCATCAAGACCGAAGTGACTGTCAACAAACTGCTCTTCAACAAAGATTCCGAGGACCTCACAGCAACAGGTGTCGCAACGATATCCAAGAACGGCAAAAGGATCGATTACCAAGCGAGAAAAGAAGTCATTGTCGCAGCAGGCGCATATTGTAGTCCACCAATCTTGATGCGCTCCGGCCTTGGACCAAAAGAACAGCTAGAAAAACATGGAATCGAGTGTCTCGTTGATCTCCCCGGTATTGGCGGAAACCTGATGGACCACGTTCTCTGCTTCATCTTCTACGAAGTCTCCGAACCAAACCTGACAAATGACCACCTCGCATACCACGATAACGCCATAGCCTCAACCTACGCCCTCTACCAAGAAAAGAAGACTGGAATACTCTCTACTTTCCCTTTTGGCATATTCGGATACGCCCGCCTTGACGAACGCCTACAAGACTCGCCCTTGTGGACCAACGCGCCCCGACAGTCAGGCCGCGACCCTATGGGTCTCACGCCCTCGCAACCAAACATCGAGTTCTGGAACACGGAACTATATGGTGGGCCAAAGCAATATGAAGATTTTCCCATTGATCATAAACACGCATTCGCCATGTGCGCATTGTTGTTCAATCAGCACAGTAGGGGAAGTGTGACGCTCAAGTCTGCTGATCCGATGGAGAATCCGATTGTCGATCATGCCTACCTAGAAGACCCACTGGACATGCTGGTCATGAGCGAGGCATGCCGATTTGCGAACGAAATCATCATGAAAGGCAAGGGAACGAAGGATGTTATCAAGGGCAGTTGGCCGGAGGGTTTGGCTCATCATGGTTTCGAGACTAGGGAAGAGTGGGAGCCGCATGTTAGGGAACATGCTACGACTTGTGAGTTGTCATTACAGTCTTAATACGTGATTTGAGGACTGATACCCATCCCTAGGTTACCATGCTTCCGGCACCTGTGCAATGGGCAAATCGGATGACCCGAACGCCGTCCTCGATTCTCGCCTTCGCGTCCGCGGTGTTCGCAACCTGCGTGTTGCGGATGTGTCTTCTATCCCCAAGGTGAACAACGGACATACGCAGATGGTGGCGTATGGCGTCGGAGAAGGAGCGGCAGAGATGATCAAAGAAGATGCTAGAAATGGCGAGAATCACTTCTTGAAGCTTACCGATGACATCAAGAGTATGGCGGTTTAATGGTCGTTGTGTTGGGCGGCTACATGAGTGTATGTTTGATGAGTCCATATCGATAGTGTATCGGCAGAAGTTGTACTCTAGTCTATATCTTTCGTTCTTGAACTTCCATGACAGAAGACGTACGCCCGCGTGTAGTCTGTACAATCCTCGTCGCCTCGTTCCTATCTCGAACGTCCTCTGTTCTGCCTTCCTTTACGTCCTTCTTCACCTCCATATTCCTCGCGTCATTAGCCACTCGTTCGTATCCCCAAACCAAACCCCCAATAACCACACAAACCATCAGAATCAGGTCAACAATGTGTATCCCCCACCACCAATGTTGCACACCCACACCACACGAGCTAAACTCAAAAACCCATTCCCCCTGCTCTCCCTTCTCTTCCTTGAACCACGCAGACAGGAAACCAGCATAGCCAGAGTACTCGCCCATCATACTGCGGAGCGTAATCTCGCGGATATGGGGCGCGTCGTCAATGGCCGTACATTCGTCATCTGCATGGATATCGTAAGGGCGATTTGGGAAGCGCTGAGCGCGCCATTTGGGCGGTGGAGGTGGTCCGGAAGCCGGTTCCAGAGTAGGCTCTGGTGAAGATTCCGATGTTGATTCTTCCTGAGTGGAGTCGGTCTCGGTTTGGATAGCGGTATCGGTATCGGTATCGTTGGCAGCTACAAAGTTGATGTCGACCCCGTCGATATCCATTGAAGTGGCAATCATGGTGTCGTTCGCGGTACTAGTTGGCCAATATGCTTCTTCCCTTTTCACGTTCGCCACCTGACATGTGTCCTGCACGCCGGGCTGCCTAATCCAGTGCATAACATCACAACCAGCGTGATCATGTCCATTAACGATAATGCCCCTTCTGCCCTTGCCTCCACCCTCTGCATCTTTATTTGGACTCATGCCAAACATTCCTTCCAAAACGATTTTACTAGCGTGATCAGACAGCATATTCTGTTCCTTCAATCCTTGGCCTCCCTCGAAGAAATCGAAGTATGGAGAATCGACGCAGATACCAGCTTCCTTTTCGAGCGGGATGTGTGTGAGGAGGATGGTGGCGTGTGTTTTGTCGGTGACAGGTAGGGAGGAAGTAATGATGTGATTCGTGAAGGAGTAGGTTTCTGTCTGGAGGTCCGAGGACCATGCGGGGGTGTCCAAGTTCATCGAGTTGAAGATTACGAGGCGGAGGGTTGGCGGTCTGGTGGCGTCTTTCGTAGATGGAGATGGGCCGGTACGTTGGTCTGGGTCGGTTGGATCGGTTTTGTTTGAGCGCAGTTCGTCTGGCAGTGTGAACCAGATATCCCAGTTCGAGCTTCCAAACGCCTTCTCGAAGCGTTCGATGCGCGATTCATCGATGTCACCAGCGTAGCCGACGTCATGGTTTCCGACGATGTTTATGACGCGCTTCTGCCAGTCTTTATCTGCACCGAGTACTTCTGTTGTACCACCCCATAACGGCCTCCTCTCTTTCTTATTCTCTTTCTCTTCTACCACGTCTTTTCCTTCGCCTTCTTGTTCTTGTGATATTTCTGCTGGCGGCAGCTCCGTGTTTTCACTCCCTATCGCGCCAAAGATAACATCAGGTACCTTCTCCAATCCCCTCATGACAACATTCCAATACCGACCCGCTCTTTTCGTGAACTCGCCATCTGTGACCCACTGACTGCCTAGCAAATCACCCAGGACACTGATGTGCGTGGGTTCAGTCCACCATCTCAGGCTCCTGACTATATGCGCAAGATACCAGTCGTTTCCCCAAAGATCGATGGCTTTCCTCTTTCCCTCTAGCCACTTCCCTGCATCTTTTACAACACCTCGTGCTGCTTGGTCTAGAACATCTCGTTTCGCTGTGTAGTTGGCGGCATCCCGTAGATTCGGTACGAGGTTCTCGATCGACGGGAAGACGAGCGCATTCGGATCTGGGAGTGAGGAATCACCCTCAAGCTGGGGATCACCGAGAGAAAGTAGACGGAACGGTGCGACGGCTTGCGCGTGCGTAGACGGGGGTTTAGGAAAGGCGCAGCCGTGGAAAACAGGGTACAAGTATAGCCATGTTGTGCCGATCAAGGCTATCGGTAATAGCAGCAAGGCGACGCGGAAAAGAAAGCGAGAGAGCTGCATCTATGCCATCTATGCATGGCGGAAAGGAGACGCTGATGTTTTCACATGCTGGCGCGTGGAGAGAGCGTGTCTTGGCCGCGGAGATGAATATGCAGGGGTTGTGGTGCGGCCAATGGTGTCCGCGCGTTTGCGGAGCCATAGCAGAGTGGGGCAGGCATTTTAGCAACACACCTGGGCATCTTCTAGAGGCAGCTTCAAGCATAGACACGTTGATAAATGTTACGTCTCCTTTGATTTCTGGAATATCCTACGCCACCACCGGATCTTGCTCTTAGAGCTTTGACCACGAGTCTCGTCAGACTGGTCTTCTGCGTTCTTACGCAGGATGACCCTAAAAGGATTGTGTTCTCTCAATGGCATGATGGTAGATTTCCCGTGATAATACTCTTCGATCTGATCGTACAAGTCCGGGTTTTCCATAGCACGCCGGTCGAATTCTTGTAGATCGCCAGCACTCGACAAACCCGCCGATTTATAGCGCTCCGGATCAATAGTAGACTGTGGTGGATCAATCCCAGTCCAGTCTCGCACGTTCTCAGCGTTGAGGATATGAACACGAATGATTGTTGGAGTCTCTGCCCAGGAGGTCTGCGCTTCTTCTTCTTCTTCTTCATATGCTTCGGGCTGCCAGATACGGTCGCCCGGTTTTAAGATCATCTTATGACTTGCGAAAAACGCTGGAAGGCACCCGGATCCTCCCCCTCTCATTCTCTCAATCAGGTGAACGGCGTCCCCCTAAATAACCTTAGCTTATGTGAGATCTTAAGTGTTGGATCTGGGAAACGTTACCTCTGCAATACCATTGCTGCTCAGAGTAGTGTCTTTGGAAATACGTCAGCATAATGACTTTCTTCTCAAACCTAAGAGATTTACCGTCCTCCAGCTGCTTTCCACAGAATACGATCCTTTGTACACTTTCGGGTACACCCATTTCACGTTCTATTCTGGATTTGAGCTGTTCAACTGTAGTCACATCATTGATCGGAATATTGACCTCTCCCATATCCCGTGTCTTGACGATGATTCCAGCCTGGTTCAACACATCTTTCTGTGTTCTGATGGCGAGCGATAAATCATCCACGAGAAGTTCGTCACTCGAGTTTATCTGGGATCTCATCACACTTAGTACGACAGGATCAAGGATGTAATACATGTCCAGTTACCTTTCAGAAGCAGGTGCTGCAACGAATTGTCGAACACATCCCGAAGAATCGGAATCGGGTAATCCATCAAGGTAATGGCGCCAGCCAACAATACAGTGTGCTTTCCTGGAGGTATCCGATCCGACTGTTACATTGAACTTTCGACTGGAGCCAAAGTCGAGGTACATAGCTTCGTCGTCTAGTCATTTTAGAGTTGCTTCAACATATACTCTCGAGGTAGGCCGAAACAGCCAAGACTCGCTCACCTCGCATAGCAATGAACCACCCTCCAGCTTGCAAGATTGATCTGGGAAGACCACGGTACTTCTTGACATCGAACAACAGGTAGGGTCCCAGATCTGGGGCGTAGAACTTCTCGTCCTTGTCGGGAACCTTGCAAGTACGTCGAAAGCCCAGTACGATTTGACCATATCCTGCCATGGTAGCAGAAATATGGGTGCATTTACCAGTCAAGGGATCCGTTCTAGCAGGCACGATGGCTAGTTCTGCCATGTCATTCAGACACTGCCGTAACTACAAGCAGATACGTGAAGTCTTCCAATAAAAGGATGATCGTCCTGAGAAAAAAGCGAGCACGGGTAGTGTATGAGGGTAGCTGGCTGATCTGCTTTATCTATGCCAGTTCTACCTAGATAAAATATTACTGGTGGTTATGCAATTCGTGAACCTGCTCAGCCGCAATCTGATGGCCAGTGAGAGGTTATGCAATCTGAGATGCAGGCGCCCAACCTTTCTCAGCCGCACTTTTGTGACGTGTCAAGCTAAAAGCAATCTCTAGGTACCATTCCGATAACGCCACGAGATTCTGATCCATGTTGGTCAACATATCATAGCGATCTTCGCAATAGGGCGCTTGATCGAGAACGGACCTATGCTGCCAAATTTCCTTTCGGGGTCTCATCTCGCATTGAAAGTCGATGATACGATAGCCAACATGGAGTTTCGAAACTGGTTATGATTTCATCAAAGCGTGCCGACAGCTTCATCACCACAGTCGATGCGAACTTCTGAGTTTCCAACCCTCGATTGATTCAAAACCGGTATCAGATGGCTACCAAGCCGAATAACATCACCTGCTGTGGTGACAGCGGACTATCCGTAGCTGCAAATGTCATCGGCATCCTGACTTTTGTTCTCGGCGCGGTTTTGACCTACTTCGCATATTTGTCTCTTTCTTTGAACGCTCTCAAAGATATACAAACGATTCGTGAGGATCACCAACGATGGTGTGTCGAGATAGATACGATCACCCTTCATTGTCAAAAACAACACGGCCAAGAGAACCCTACTTTCTTGCGCTATACTCGACAATTGCAGGCAGGACTGGATCGCTTCGAGAGAGTTTCAAAGTTGATGGAAGAAGACCTCGATAATCTACCAGAGTTCAACAAGCAAAACAGTATCCCACATATCTTCCAGATTCGACGTCGTGTGCTCTGGGCTTTTAAACGTCAAAAAGCTGTTGAGCATTATGATCAACTGTTCAAAACCAAAAGCGAAGTGTACTCAATGTTCATCTCCTACATGACCGAGTAAGTCGCCTAGCCTATTGTTTCCTCATGTGCCTTCTAACATGTATAGGCGGATCTTGAACGGAAAAGCATGAGGCGGAAGCACATCCTGCTGCCGTAGAGAGCTTCGCCTGTTTCGGTTGGAACCATTCGCTCAGGAGTTGGATCTATCCTGGAGACTGTAATACGAGTGCAGGTCTGTTCATATTGTAGGAAGAGTGATGATCGCTTTGATTTCACATGCTGTACGCGCCAACAATTTGGTAGGGCCAGCAGCACAGCCAATGAGAGCTCCGCATTTGCGGAGAAACATCACAGCTCCCATTGCGTTCATCAGACATACCAGAAATTCGTATATCGTCTATTACGCTCTCTTCATTCTCACATCATACGCCACTTTTGTATCCATATTCCAAACCAAGTAAAAAGCGCATGGCACACTATCTGCCAGCCCCCACCAACCTAGCCAAGCAAATCCCCCAGCGCACCACCAGGCTTAGATCCCGACTGAGGTGCTTGTGCAGCAGGTGTACTGGGAGTAGAAGCCGGCGCCCCCCAGAGCCCCTGACTAGTCTTCTGCTTGGCCAAGTCACCCATAGTGACCTTTTGCGTTGGTGTACCCGCCTTCTTCGGCGCAACACCACCAAGCAAGCTCGCAAACGCATCACCACCAGCTTTCTTAGGTGCACCGCCGCCGATACCACCACCGATGCGTCCACCGGGCGACATTACAGAAGGCGTGGATGACGCTGATTGAGGCGCAGGCTGGGGCACGGAAGTGAAGTAATTCGGACCCGAGGCTTGGTAGCCTGAGGGCTGGGGTGGTGGTTGCGAGAAAGAAGAGGTCATGGAGGGGGGTGCGCTCATTTTGTTTGCAGCAGGTGGTGGTGAAACTGTTGCGAGCAAGTTGCTGAAGTTGTTGTTCTGGGCTGAGGACTGGGCTGTCGGTGCGGCGAATTGGGTTGACGAAGTGATAGTAGATGTCGACGCAGGAGAGACGATATTGTAGGCTGGTGCGGCTGGCTTGGATGCAGGCGCTGCTGGAGCTGCAGACTGGAAGTCGTCGAAATCATCGTCGTCGCCGAAGTCGTCGCTTGGAGCAGCAACGGGCTGCTTTCCTGCTGAAGTCGACATGGGCGCAGGCTCGTCGTCAAAAGCGAGCAAGTCGACAACGGGCTCTGGTGCTTTCGGCTTAGGCTCCTCCTTCTTGGGTTCTTTCCTCGCGTGCGTGGTTGTGGGTTCTCTCCGCCGTGCTGGTGCTGGGCTAGCACTTTCGCCCTCGTCGTACTCGTCGTACTCGTCGAACTTGTCGCGTCGCTGTTGTGTGTCTGCGAAGCCAGATTGGTTGCCCCCAAAGCCACCGCCGTCGCCGTAGACCTCTCCTCTGTAGCCACCATAGTCTGCCTGCTCACTGCCAAACCCTCCGTACCTGCTACCACCCCCGCTACCGCTTCCTGAGAAGCCACCCATGCCGATGCCGGCTCCGCCCTCGACACCACCAAACTTGTTTCGGTTCGCTCGCGCCTTCTTGCGCTCGGTGCGGATGCGGTCGACGTCGCTAAGAAGTTCGGCGAGCTCCTTGGCGCGGTTGCGTACGTTGATGCCCTGGTCTTTACCGTTCTGGTCGATGAAGTGGAATTGCCGTAGCATCTTGAGGAGCGAGACGTGAGAGCGCGCGTCGTCAATGACTCGTTCTGAACCGTTCTTGATCAGGTATTCGAGGAGTTGCAGGGCCTGGCTTGTTAGCGACGCCGGCGACAAGGAGAGCGCCCAAGTACCTTGTAGATCTGTCTCCATTCTTCCGAAGCCTTCTCCGTGAAGCGCTTGTAGATCATGGGCATGATCTCGTTCAGTAGTTGGCTAATTCGTTAGCCATGATCCGCCAGGTCCTCGGGCATTGCCTACTAGTTGAAGGTTCCATTGGCAATCTCCTGTAGCATCGTCGATGATGCACCTGGCCGCCTGTCAGCTGCATTCTTCGCGAGACCCCAGGCTCGGCTTACCCCATGGCTCATTGTTTGTTGCCTCGCGGACCTTGGCCTCCATCTCTGTGTAGTTCATCACCGCTACGAAGCGCGTTAGCATTGGCCAGCTGGCTTCACCCTTCCCCTCAGCATACCATTTTGGGCCTTGCGGAATCCCGCCTTGAGGTCGTAGAGCGTGAGGTTGCTCACTTGATCCTTCAAGCTATTGAGATCCATGGCTGTAGACTTGTGGCGTGTCGGTCTGGCAATATGGTAATGTGAGTGTACTGGAGTCGAGGTGGCAGCTGTCGACCACGGTCTCGGGAGCGGACCACCGAGGGCGAATTGCAAAGGTCGTTACGAGGAAGGTAGTATGCGTTTGCGCCAGAGGTGTCTCGGTCACGCGAAATATAATCGAGAAGACTGCAAAGATGTCCGCTTACAAGATTATTCACCTTGTCGCGAGCCATGCCCATGGTACAGGGTAAACGGCGATGGCGGCCCAGCGCTCACGTGATCTAAGCTCGGGCCTTTCCAAGCTACCATCCCTCCCTACACAGCGGAAAACCCGGTGGGCCGGAATAAGCCAATCAGACACTGTATTAGTTCGAGATTTCGGTTATCTCTGCATTTCTATTGGCTGTTTCCGGCCCACCGGGTTTTCCGCTGTGTAGGGAGGGATATTATCCAGGTACCTATGATGCTCAGAGTGAGACAACACGCCTTGGACTGTTGCACGACTTGACATACGAAAAGTGAAATGTGTTAACGGTGTTGCGCACCTTGTCCAGGAGTACTGGTAGTTAAGATGAATTATTTCTGTCGTAGTCACGTATACAGTCCTCGATTGATGCGAGCAATGGAGCGCCGGATCGGGGAACGCGCTAGACTCGTGCACAAGCTTGAGGTATCCAAAGTTTTCCGTCTGGTCATCCATCCGACCCTTCAACTGCTACCTCGTGTCGGCAATTCATCAATTGTATTATATTCCTTGAATCTTGCATATCGTGTTGCATAGCGGCCCGATTCCTCGTATCATTCCTGTAAGTTGCCACCAGAGTCTTGCTGGAAGCCGGCCATTGTGTTGTGAATAGCTATCTGATAGTTCCAAAGTTACCACCCAGAGTGAGTTCCCACCCAACAAGAGTGGCACCACAGACGTCAGCCCTGCATCCCCAGCAGTGTCTAAACGCACAATTACCTGGCTATCTCACGATTCACTGCCAAGAAACAGGACCTAACTGCTTATCAGGTTAGACTCACACCCCGCGCTGCATCATGCCCCACCTTCCGAGAGCTTCTGCTCTTTCAGCTTTCCGCGCAGCTCCCCAACTTCGCGCTCCTATCAACAAACGCTTCTTCACTCCTTCGGCATACAACATGGCCATCAAGGCTTACTTTGATTGCTCCTGGACCGGGCCCACCGTTGAGGTCGACAACGCCGGCAACGTCACCAGCCAGGGCGAGGTTAAGGGTAGCTACGACCGCTTTCACATGCGACTTCCACCTGCTGACTATGAGTTACAGCGCAATCCGGTCGCGTCAACTTCGAGCTCTTCGACGATGTCGTTCCCAAGACGGCTGAGAACTTCCGCGCCCTCTGCACCGGCGAGAAGGGTTTTGGCTACCAGGGCTCAAAGTTCCACCGCGTGATTCCTCAGTTCATGCTCCAGGGTGGTGACTTCACCCGCGGCAACGTCAGTCTCGATTCTCCATACAAAAAGACAGTTGGTTAACAGACGTTAGGGCACTGGAGGCAAGTCCATCTATGGCGAAAAGTTCGCCGACGAGAACTTCAAGTTGAAGCACGACCGCCCCTTCCTCCTCTCCATGGCCAACGCTGGCCCCAACACGTAGGTTTTCTATACTATACTCTATCAGGAAGAGTCATGGCTGACACGTCATAGCAACGGTTCCCAATTCTTCATCACCACCGTCGTTACCTCATGGCTGAACGGCAAGCACGTCGTCTTTGGCGGTGTTCCTGATGGCGATGTCGAGTCCTACAAGGTTGTCCGATCAATCGAGGCTTGCGGCTCCAACAACGGAAGCATCAAGTACAAGGAGGGCCCACCTACCATCACTGGTGCTGGCGTCCAGTAGATACATCTCGGTGAGGTGGGACGGCGCCATAGAGGCAAGGGTTTATGCGCAACTGGTGGTTTATAATTGTGTAGCACCTGTCAGTGAGACTCTATGACTCTGTGGGCAGCTATGAATGAACGAAATCTAAGCAGTCTAACGTGCCTTCTTATGCTATTGATAAACTTTCTTCCACCTTGCGCATGCGACATTTGTCCTGCGGTCTGTGACTTTTTTGTCGCAATGAGGGGCAGTTTTTACCCCGCACTCGTCATAAGTTTGTACATTCCGCACCACAACAACTTACGCGGAAACGTCCTTCAAGTGGCTTTGGCATCGATTGAGTTCATGCTAGTCGATGGACTTGTAACCTTTTGTTGAAGTCTAATCTATAGACGAGATTATTGGGGCCTCGTCCCACAATGCCATCACCTTGATAGCTCTGTATACCCACTCCATCCCCAGCTCTGCCACGATTGTGTCCACAAATTGCCGGTACAGCTCCACCCTAATGGCGTGAACGGCTAGATCTAGCGGTCTTCGTCCGCAATTTCGCCGTCTAGGGCGTGATGTCGACATCTTCGACATTTCGACATTCTGACAAGCAATCTGTTTGATTGGACATATCCAGGACAACATCTCATAGCCTTTCGACTTATTAGAACGACTGCAACACGCACATACACCATTTCATTAGCATTGAATTCAGAGCACATCGAACAACTCGGAACTCGACGGACGCTGTCTACAGACGACAACTGCAATCATCATGCCACCATCAGCATACCACCCCTCGACCCACGGCGTCCACGCCGACGACCGCATCAACATCCTCACTGACGTCGCCCCACCAATTCATACCGCAACTACCTTCCGATATCCTCACGACCCATCGCAACTCCAACCCGTTCCCACAGAAGGCGAATTCGTCGACCTCCAGACACCTTTGATATACTCGCGCCTCGCATCCGCCAGCACAAACCGACTGGAAACCATCCTGGCCCCACTGATGTACCCGGATGCTAAGGAAGAGGAATTGGACGGACAAAGTGGTTTGGCAAATCATGTTGTTAGCTACACAAGCGGCCTCAGCGCTTTCCACGCTCTGCTCGTCAACCTCGTACCCAAAGTTATTGCGATAAGTGGTGGATACCACGGCTGCCACGGCGTCATCGACCTGCACAAGAAGATGCACGGCGTGAAGACTGTTGATCTCCATGCCGACGACGCTACCTGGGACGCTGCGGGCCTGGGAAAAGGTGACCTGGTTCATTTGGAAACACCACTGAATCCTACCGGCGAAGCCTTCTCCATCGCCAAATACGCAGAACGGGCCCACGCGCGCGGCGCATATTTGAGTGTTGACGCTACGTTTGCGCCGCCGGGCTTACAGGATCCGTTTCGTTGGGGCGCGGATGTGGTTATGCATAGTGGGACTAAGTATATTGGGGGGCATAGCGATATGCTTTGTGGCATTCTCGCGGTGAAGAAAGGCGAGGAAGGGTTGAAGAGAGCGAAGACGCTACGCGCTGAGAGGATCTTCCTGGGTGCTGTGCTGGGCAGTTTGGAAGGCTGGCTCGGAGTAAGGAGTCTGCGGACTTTGGACTTGCGTGTTCAGCGGCAGAGTAGTTCTGCAGATAAGCTTGTCCGCTGGCTGCAGGATTCCCTTGATGGCAAGGGTGAGGGGAAAGAAGCGGAGGTGGTGAAGAGAGTTGTGAGCAAGATCTCTCATGCTAGTCTGCAAACGGGGGATTACGACTGGCTTAAACAACAGATGCCCAACGGTTTCGGCCCCGTCTTCAGCATCTACATGAAAACTCCACAACTCGCACGTACCTTACCTAGCAAACTCCGCCTTTTCCATCATGCGACTAGCTTGGGAGGTGTGGAGAGTTTGATCGAGTGGCGCAGGATGAGCGATGCAGAAGTCGATGAGAGGTTGCTGAGGGTCAGTGTTGGGGTGGAGAGTTGGGAAGATCTGAAAGGGGATTTGCTGGGTGCATTCGAGTCGTTGGGAAACGATCAAAAGAACATGACAGATAGAACGAGTAATGGGGGAAAAGTGCAACTTGGACAGGAGGGGGCGCAGATGCCGGAGGCGGGTGCTGGCGCTGTATGAAGAGCTATGTGGTGTTGAGAGATGCCGACAGGAGTGGTAATGGTATTGCAGATTAGGTCTTGGCGTCGTGAACACGCGTCAATCGTATCAGCGAATTTTTGAGGTTATCGCTTATATGATATGAATAATTATAGATAAAGGCCGGTAGTTTTGCTTTCTTGTGGCGCGACTGAGAGCGATGTACTAGTTTGGAGTTAAGATTAAAGTTCGTCTAGCTGAGTTGACATGCGGGCAGTGTACCAAACTGCAAGAACACGGGTCGAATCAATACCTTGATTTTGATTAAGATTGTTCTAGTCAGGGTCAGAGAAGACGCAACGAAGCCTTCCCACACGGCCGACAGCTTTGGACCGACGCCGTCGACAGGCTTGCCTTAAACAATGCTGGCATACTTCTCCAAGACTGAAAACCATGGTTAGTGACATCTGAACATTATTGGTTTACGATGCGCCAGCACGTTGATCGAAATAAATCACATGATGCACATGTAGGGAATTACCTGGGTAGCTTTAGAGTTTCAAGATTTAGTAAGCTGATTGGCATGCGCGTGACGCCAGATCTGTGGCAACACGTTGCAATGACCTAGGGATCTTCAAGTTCCTCTCAAGGTACTCCATCCCTAGAGACGCAGACATCGTATCATCAGTGAGGCTGAGAAAGGACGCGAGATCAGACAAGAGCAGACGTCGACGATACTCGGCGTGGGTATATGTGGGTCCCCGACGCTTTCCGCAGCCAGAACGGCCCTCCTCGCGGCGCGCTATGCTACCCGTCAAACCATGACAAAAATTTGCTTCTTCTCCATAGCAGCCGATACCGGTGCGCGTGGTACCGATCCAGAGCCCTGAGTGGAGATGATGTGGTGAGGAGAAATTGAATCCTGGGGCTGGTCCTGCGTAATATGAGCGATGCCGCCATGGTTACGCTCGGCTCTCAGCGTCGGCGGCAAACACAACACAGATCGCGACATGGGCTGTGCTGGACGAGATGACGCTAAGATGAGGAACGGCTGAATGTGCATTTCGCCGACTGTGGGGTAACAGGCATTGCATGACAATGCGAGGTCACGATGGCAAGCTTGGGGATACACGGCCATGGCAAAAGCAACGACCTCGAATTGAGTTTAGAAGCTGATGTCATGCCATCGGCTTTGAAAGCGGGCGCATTGAGTTTGCCAGTCACTGGGCATTACATCACACGCGACAGTTCGCCATCATCACATCAAAACCGCATGTCGCCATAAACACCAAACATATCGACTACTCCACAAGAATGCGTGACAGTATTGTCCAATCGTCAGTGCTTCTAGCGCGGGCGATAAGCCGGGAGTCTGCGTCAGTCTGGCACCATCTGGAGCAACAATGAAGCCTCACTAGTGCGACATGGACGCATCCGACGCAAGCCGAGCATCGTGCGCGACATCGTGGATCACCAAGAGTACCAACCATGGTATATAGGGGCTATCGAACACATTGTAAAAAGTCACAAGACCTCCAGAATTGCTCTTTCTGTCAAGTTTGCCGGTATCGACTTTATAAAGAATAGTAATTCACGGACCCCGGCCATATACTACACCACTTGCATACGCCTCCGAGTGTAAAATACACCAGCTCCAACTAACCACTCGAGCGCCCAAATCACACACAATCTCAAAATGATGCTCCGGAGACAGAACCTCCAACGCTTCCAGAGCCTTGCCCTGGCACACACATCCCGGACTCTCGCATCAACACCGCGTTACGTCTCACAGAGCGCACGACAGAATGTCTCTGTCCCCGCCGACTCATCACAAGTTTCGACTGCACATCTCCTGTCCACACAGCCAGAGTCACAGATAGCGCAAACGAAAGCAGTTCTCGGCCGCCTACCCACAGAGACTGTCCTCCGCTCCTACCTCATCACCGCCGTATCCTCAAGGCCTCTCCTACTCAATGCTTGTTTCGGAATCCTGAGGCGTATGCTTGACTCCAAGTCTTTCCTCCTGAGCATCGAGCGCAACCCTGTATTGTCCAACTTGCTCAAGAAGACATTCTACGCGCAATACTGTGTTGGCGAGAAGAAGGATGAGGTTGTCAGGAACACTGAATTTGCACGTACGCTCGGTTATGGTGGCATCCTGTTCGAGTATGCGCTTGAGGTACTTGGTGGAAAAGCGCCAACTGCCGAGGAAACCAAGATGGAGATTGAAGTGTGGAGGAAGGGAATGCTACAGAGTGTCGATATGGCCAAGGAAGGCGACTTTGTTGGACTCAAGTAAGTCATCTTCTTGGTTACTTTGGTGGAGATATTCTAACCACCATTCAGATGGTCCGGCCTCGGTCGCCATGCCCTCAGCCTCCTCCAGAACCAACAAGAAGCCACTCCCGAAATGTGGTCCGCTATAACTGCGGCTTGCGACGCCGCCGCCGCGAAAGGTGTAAGCCTTCTACCCGGCGCCGAAGAAGAGGCCACGAACCTCGGCCTCGAGAAATGGACCCTTGCCCTGCAAGAAAAGTACAACAAGCCTGAAAACGGTCGTGCCGTCCTCTACATCACCTACCAATGCTACCTCCGCGACATCTCCAAACGCATGGCTGCGCATCTTGAGCGCGCCTCAAAGAAAGGCTACATTGCGGGTGTCAAGCTTGTCCGCGGCGCATACCTCACTTCTGAGCCCAAACACATCACCTTCGACACCAAAGCAGGAACAGACGCCAACTACGACGCCTGTGCCGACGCTGTCGTCCGCCAACAATGGACCGACAAAATCCCCGCCCCTACTCCCGGTACTCCCTTCCCTCGCGTGAACATCGTCCTTGCAACGCACAACCTCGCTTCCGTCCAAGCCGCCCAGAAGATCCGCGCCGAGCAGATGCTTACTACGTCGCCTGACCAACTTCCCCGTCTCACATATGCACAGCTGCAAGGTATGGCGGATGAGATTTCTCAGGCCCTGGTTCAAGATGAGACTATGAAGGCGGATACGCAAGCCAAGGTTGTCAAGTGCATGACTTGGGGTACTACGACTGAGTGCCTCAACTTTTTGCTCAGGCGCGCAAGTGAGAACAAGGAGGCGGCGCTGCGCACAGAGGATACCCGCAAGGCGATGGCTAAGGAGCTTTGGAGGAGGTTGAGGGGTGTTTTTGGCCTTGCCTAAACACATTCGAGATGCAAAAGAGAACGAGAGAGAGAGAGATCTGGATTTTTCCCTTTGTTACGAAGCGAAGCATTTTCGGTATGAAGCATGAGCATGAGCGTGGCGTTTTTCCCGTTTTAACACTTTGGGAGGGATGGTTGGAAGTCGGTTTCGGCATGTTTGTCTTTCCTGCCTGTCATGGCAGATGAGAAATTGGGTTTGATTTGCATAGCGATATTTCTGGTTGTAAACGATATTGAAGAATCCGATATCAGTATGAATATTACTCATGACTACGTCTACCTTGGATTCTTACTATGGTGTTGGTCGCTCGAGTCAAGTGGGTATATCGAACAGTACTCAGTATTGCTGTGGTTCCTCGTGACCGATTGTACCCCACATATTTGCCTACTGCGTTCAAATCGACTACACACCCAAAGATCCTCTAATATATTATATTTAATTTTGCCACTCTCCAACAATCGCCTCCTTGGCTAAGTGGTAAAGCGTCGCACTTGTATCAATTAGACATGCGAAGATCGCTCGTTCGATTCGGGCAGGTGGCAAACTTCTTTTTTTGCGTTTTTTTTTGAGGTTTTAACAATATCTGAATATCTTCCGTTCCTCTCTTGTTCTTTTTGCTTTTGTTTTCAACTCTCACCAAGCACAATCGTTAACGCCTACTCTAAGTTCTTGTTGTTCACGTTCGCAATGCGCAGATCCTCTGAGAACGAACGTCACATAGCTGTCCTTCGAGTGGGAACATATTCCGTTGATATACTCACCTACACTTTCTGATGCTGTGTCATGAGATTTGCTCTTGATTTAAGCATATACCTTCTTTTTTTGCATTTTGTAGTTAGACGTATGCCAGAGCATTTAGTTAATTACGTATTCCTATGTTACTAAACTACAGCCTGGTTCGATACGGTCTACAGACTTCCTGTCACCAATAGTACAGGTGCCAGAACCGACTGCAGAGGAAGCAGACGGAAACGATACCTGATATTATGAGAGCGATGTCTACAGACGATGATGAATTTCTTTAGACACACGGACTCTCGACCGGGGCCGCCCTGGGGTCACAGTGCAGCGCGCAACTGTGATCCACACCGATATCCAAGACCTGCCCAATCAGGAAATGTCTACCTGGCACCAGATTCAATGTACCCTTTTTCCACGCAAACGATCATCACCGCGTCTCTGACCGTCTCTGTATGTTTTTAATTCATGAATAGTGAATTTTCGACACCTATCTCGTCCTACATCTATTTGTAAATATTTGTAGCATTCGCAATGTTCGAGATGCTCGCTACTGCCAAGTGCCCTGCCGAAACACCAAGGCCCCCAAGCTCAAACCACAAGTGCTGCATCATCCGCGTATCAAACACATGTTCTCAACGGGACCACCGTCTAGTGGTGGAAATCACGCATGTCAAGCTCAAGAAAGGCGAGGCGAGGCTGAGCTTGTAGACTTGGCTGTACTCGTACGTGTTTGGGAGTAAACGCGTTTCGCAGGACTGCTCGAAGCTCGTTAATTTGACCATCACGCAAAGTATACATGTACCGAATATCCCCACAATCCCTTTTTTTTCTTTCTCCCTTCTCCATACTGCCGTGCGGTACCTCACATCCTTGTTGTTCTTTTTCGATTCTTGACTTCTGGCCGGTCCATCATTTCTCTATCGTAATTTTAATTCTACCTACTACCTACCCCATTGCATCCCTGTACCACCACCATGTACAAGCAAATCGTCACTCTCTCGCTCTTGTCTCTGACATCTGCCCTGCCCCAACGGAACCGCGGCGGCGGCAACGGCGGCGGCGGCCAACGACAACAAGCAACCGCCTTTCAACAAGCCGCCCAAGTCCCCCAGGGCATAAGCACTGCAACCGACGGCTCCATGATCCTCGACGACACAGTCATGGTCAACAATCTACCCATCCGCTTCAAAATCTCCGCTCCAGCAGATCAGTTCCTACCTGCGTCAGGCGTGCCCGGTGCAGCAGCTACTTCGTCCAACGGCACACTCGGGGCAAACGTACTGCTGCATGGTGATGGTGGACAGAGTTTCTTCGACATGCCGAATCAAGCCGTGCAGGCCAACACCATGGGCGTCGCGCTTCTGGCACCCGACGACAATCTGTTCTGGGGCGGAGGTGCCGGCTTGCAGCGAACGGATGGTGTCGCACACGCGCAAGCCGTGAATGACTTTATCCAAACCGAACTCCCAGCACGTGTCGCGGTCAACATGTCCAACATTGTCTTCACAGGTGTCTCGGGAGGCAGTCTGATGATGTCTGGTTTCTTCATCCCAGCGCAGATGCAAAACTATGCCAACTCGGCTGTGGAGCTAAACTGTGGTGGCATGCCTCCTCAGGTCGCGTTCCAGAATGCGGCCACTGTTATGCAGCAGACGAGGATACACTTCCAGTCTACACAGTCGGAGCTTCAGTTACTTCAGGGGAGCATCCCGCAAGCCGTATCAGCCTACGAACAGCTAGGCGCAGACGCAGGCCTATCTGCTGCACAAATCAATCAGCTGCAGACTGTGGACAACACGCCACAGGGAGGGCATTGCGAGTTCGACGGACAGGATTTTGTGAGTGGTGTGCAGACCATGTCGAGCAGCTATGCAAATGTCATGCAGGGTGGCAATGGGGCGGTGCAGGGTATCGGGGCGCCGAGCACGGGTGTGGTCACGACGGGTGTTGTTGGAAATGAGAACTTGCAATTTGTGGGTGGGAGGAAGCGCGAGGTGGACGTGGAAGCGAGGAGCATGGTACAGATGCGGTGGGCGCAGGATGTTGTTGAGGAGCCGGACTTTCAGATGCTGGCGTGCGATAGGAGTTCGTGCTCGGCTGACGAGCCTAGGATCTAGATATCCAAGTTCAGTATATAATGTTGTATCTCCCGGACCGATGGCTGACGGTCCTTCTCAAAAAGTTTCCCTATCGCATTACTTCTGTGTTCATTATCCATCACTGCAAAGAGCTAGACATTGTGGTTGGTCGTAATGTTCATTTGACTGGTATTGTGAAGGTCGTCCCATTGCTAATCGTAGTTGCAATGTCGTCTCCCAAATCCTTCACCCCGTAAATGCATTTTCGCCGTGCCCGTGAACCCATGAATGTTATCGAAAGCAGGAAAAGAGACACCTCACATGACGACACCGGAGTTGGAGGCGATACGCTGTACGTTGTTAGCAGAGTTTTGCGCAAGGGCGGTGTTTGACGTACCGGCCACAGCTCAGCGGCCTCCTTTGCGACGGGTCCAGTGATGGCAGAGCCCTTCATCTCGCCCTTGGGGTTGACGATGACACCAGCGTTGTCCTCGAAGTACAGGTAGATACCGTCTGCTCGCCTCCATGGCTTGCTCTGGCGGACAATGACGGCGGGCATGACCTTCTTCCTCAGCTCGGGCTTTCCCTTCTTGACGGTCGCCATGACCATGTCACCAGCACCGCCAGCGGGCAGGCGGTTGAGGCGCGCACCAATACCCTTGACGGAGATGATGTAGAGGTTACGGGCACCGGAGTTGTCGCAGCAGTTCATGACGGCGCCGCTGTTTCCATTAGCCTGTGTTCCTCGAATATCCTGTTTCGCAATCGGGAATGTCCTGGTCGGGCGATCGCATCGGGGTCAAACGTACACTGGCAGACCAAGAGTCATCTTGAGCTTGTTACCGGAGGTAGAACCTCGACTGCGGACTGTTAGCAATCTTCCTCTTTCACTGTCCACCTGCGGCGACAACAACGTACCCGCGCTTTCCAGACATGTTGATAGATTATCGGGGGGGATGTTCGACTTGGGCGGGTTTCGGGTGCGTCGTCGCTGGAGTTGTCGTGAGCGCTGGAAGTTCGTCCAGTGGGTTGCAGACGACGAAATTGTGTGCGCGCACGGACTCCCGCTAGCGTCATTGCAGCAGAGACCCCAACACCAACACCAGTACCAGCACCAGTAGCACAGCAAGACGACACTCATCATGGAACATTTCTGAGAGCATGCACTCCCAGGTACCGACGCTTATGAAGCTACCTGCCCAGCCACTTTCTACAAGCGTTAGGCGCATGCACTCTACCACAATCACGATTCTGGTGATGCTCTGAAGCGAAGAGAGCTAGGTGCACTTCCAGATATCGCATTCGATGTGAACAACAAAAACCTTGATAAAACAGTTGATAACGAACATGACATTCGTCAGCCCTCGGTCGCCTGAGAGGCCCCTATATATCACCTGGTCGAGACTTCCGGATACCGTGCACCAAGTTACACTGCAGATGCAAACATCCATCCATATTCCGTAATCATAGCTTTTGTCAAGTTTTCTACCTGTTCACATCTGGACCTGAATAAGTCTTTGTGAAGTAAAGTATTGACGAGTTCCCAACCGGAACTGATTCGGATTGAGAAGCCAAGTACCAAAGGTCTGATGACAGGTCATGCAACTCGCTGACAACTTAGGTTAAAGGTGGGGTCTCACACGAGTTGATCTAATGTCCAAGATGCGGTTGGAAATCGTGGAACCAATCATGGAAAAGAAAAACCCAAGTTGAGAATATCGCTGGTGCGTCATTGTTTATACGTCGTATTGCCCTTACCGCAGCTGTTTCGCGATATTCCACTCCCATCCTTCTCTCCCTCTCCTCCCTTCGGCGCGCGAAGCTCATTTTATCACCGCAACGATTCGGCTACGACTACTCGGGGTCCCGTCTTGCCTACTCGCTATGGTAGAAAGCGGGTGTATAACTAGCGACCGAGTACCTAGCTTAGGAAAGCAGAACGCGACCCAGAAATCCTCGCAAGTAGCTACCTAGGGCTCAGAGTCCTAGCTAGTAATTATCAATTGACGGTGTCGCGCAATGATACACCGAAGAAACAAAAAAAACGCCATGGCTGGGGGAGGCGGAACAAGGAAGTTTTCAGGATGTAAAAAGGCTAGGCTTGTTTGCGCAAGACCAGGCGACGCAAAACGTAGACCTGCGCGAACAACCACTGAGAAACTTCGGCAAGCTAGGATCGTCATCATGGCCAAAGCACCAAGAGTGACGGTCAACACTAAAGGTTGCATCGCGCTCATCATAACAAGCTGTACCCCGCGAGTCCCCGCAAAGCACTACCGAGATTTAGCCCGACCGAGCTCACCCGAGGAATCCGCCCTCCGCCAGACCCCAGATTAGGGATCAAGGCCGACCACGCTTTTCGTATTGACTTACGATGGGGCTAGGGCCGCGAGAAATTGTGCTGGTGCAAGCAACTCCACATGCCGAATGACGATGGTACCACAGTCAGAGCGAGCCCGGAGCCCCACGGTCCGATTGGAAAGCGTTGCGTGTATAAAAGACTTGGTAGGCAGTATGAAGATGCATCAAGCACTGCTTGGCCAGCATCATGAAGCCTCAAGCTCTTTTGGCGTGCGGGACCGTGGCTCTTGCCCAGCAAGTTTACATACCGGCTGAAGGACCCGCCTCACGACCACAATGCTCAGCGAATGGTTCATATGCGACTGTGTTGCCTTCACCCCAGTACACGTTCAGCGAGTTTAGCTTCACGCAGACTGAGACAGTTCGTACAGCAAAGTCTGCCCCAGCGCCTACCACTACGACTACCTACGCACCCCCATATGCGTCACTCAGCAGCTTCGTGCCGAATCTGACGACAACGCAATGGGGAAACTGGGACGCAAAAGTCACGCCATCAGCGACTGACTTGGCAAGTCCGTACGGCAATGCGTCATGGACAGCTCTCTGGACAACCGTGCCTTGGCCGTCCAATTTCACTAGCTATACCGACAACGCCATTTATTCTTCAACTGTCGAGCCAACTCCAGTACCGTCCAGCGAGCTCATCCTGCCGCCACCCGAGCCATTGGTGCCTCAGCAATGCTACACTTTCCCAAAAGACTTCATGCTTGGTGTGGCGGCATCAGCAGTCCAGATTGAGGGAGCTATCGCCGAGGAAGGACGAACGCCTGTTCACAACGATGTTGCAAGCTTGAGCACTCCAGGTCGATCGCCAAACTGGATCGCCAATGAACACTACTACTTGTACAAGCAAGATATTGAGCGCATCGCTGCTATGGGAGTCAAGTACTACAGATTCTCCATCCCCTGGACGCGTATCCTTCCATTCGTTCTGCCAGGTACCCCTGTCAACGAGCAAGGTCTTTCACATTACGACGACCTCATCAACTTCGTTCTGGAGAAAGGAATGCTTCCGGCTATCGTTCTCTACCACAATGACTCACCCCTCCAATTTTACTCAAACATCAGCAATATCTTCATCACGCCCGGGACAGGGGGTATCGGTTACTTGGACTCTTGCTTCCAGTGCAGCTACAAGAATGTTTCATTTGAAGACGCTTTCGTCAACTACGGAAAGATTGTCATGACGCACTTTGCGGACCGCGTGCCTATCTGGTGGTCGTTCAACGAGCCGCTGCTAGGCGCAAGGAATGGCAAGTCCATCGATGCTGTTATCAAGTCTCACGCGAGACTTTACCACTTCTACCACGATGACATTGGTGGCACGGGAAAGATGTCACTCACATTCAACGACAACTTTGGCGTCCCGCGTAATCCAGAAGACCCTGCAGATGTCGATGCAGCCAACCACTTCAACTCCTTCCAATTAGCCACATTTGCAAACCCCATCTTCCTCGGCACCGATTACCCAGAATCATTCACAAGCAGTATCGCTGACTACGTGCCCTTGAGCGATGAGGATCTGGCATACATCAATGGGACAGCCGACTTCTTCTCCATTCAACCTTACACTGCAACCGTGGTCAGCCCACCACCCAACGACACCATCGCCGACTGCGCCGCTAACATCACTCACCCCCTCCGTCCTTACTGCGTCACCCAAAGCACTCTTACAACCACTGGCTGGAACATTGGATATCGCAGCCAATCCTACGTCTACCTCACCCCGAGCTACTTGCGCACCTATCTAAACTACCTCTGGAACACCTGGCGCACTCCCGTCGCCATCACAGAATTCGGCTTCCCCGTCTTCGCCGAGGCACAGAAAGAACAGGTAGACCAAGAGTTCGACAGCCCGCGCAGTTGGTACTACCAGACCTATCTCAACGAGGGCTTGAAGGCGATTTGGGAAGATGGCGTCAACTTTATTGGCGCGTTCGCGTGGAGCTGGGCGGATAACTGGGAGTTTGGTGATTATGATCAGCAGTTTGGAATTCAGACTGTCAACCGGACGACGCAGGTTAGGAGGTATAAGAAGAGTTTCTTCGACTTTGTGGATTTCATCGAGAGCAGGCGACAACATGCTGAGTAAGTAAGATGAGATAGCAATACCAACAAATCCCGTGTAAATACAAAGGTTTTACGGCTATCAATAAATGAGTCCAGTATCCACAGCACGCTGCTATCCCCCCTCAAAGTCGACTAACAAATCCACTCCTATCCATCTTGACCAGATACTCGCGCCCGATATCTTCAACTCTCGTCACACCCGCAAGTCCCATACACAATCTAAATTCATCGCCAAGCAACCTCAACGCCAGCTCCACACCTTCCTGCCCCTTGTACGCCAAGCCCCAAAGAACCGGCCGTCCCACCCACACGAAATCCGCTCCCAGCGCCAACGCCTTGAAGACATCCGTCCCGTGCCTAATCCCGCCATCAACATGCACAGGAATCTTCTTGCCAGAGGTCCCAGTCTGTGAACGAACGGCGGCGACGACTTCAGGCAGCGCGTCGATGGTGGCTAGTGCGCCGTTTAGCTGGCGGCCACCGTGGTTGGAGACGACGATGCCGTCGACGCCGTGGTGCACGGCGAGTAGCGCGTCTTCGCCTGTTGCCACGCCTTTTACCCAGACTTGCATTTCTGGGTGGCATTGTTCCTTCAGCCAGGCTATGTCGCGTTCCCAGCAGAGGGTAGGGTTGGGGGCGTGCGTGTGGAATGTTATTGGGCCGCTGGGCGGTTGTCGCTCACTTCGTTTTCGCGATTCATTTGCTTCGGCTGTCGCGGACGCGGTCTTGTCTTCTTCTTCTTCTTCTTTTACTGGTGTATCGTCATCTTCGTTCTCCTGGTTGAAGTTTGCGACTTTGAGGTGTTTGGGCAATTTGAATTGGTTCCTGATTTCTAGATTCCGGCGACCGAGGACGGGGGTGTCGACGGTTAGCATGACGGCTTTGTAGCCTGCTTTCTTCGCGCGTTGGATGAGCTTCTGGCTCTTCGCGCGGTCTTCAAAAAGGTAGAGTTGTAAGGCCCCTGGGTGTTCGCCCAATGCTCCCTTGACATCTTCCAGACTGGTCGTGCTGAAACTGCTCAAGCCCATTACAACGTCCATGTTCTTGCACGCGCGCGCAGTCGCTAGTTCGCCGTCGCCGTGCGCAAGACATTGCATTGCGGTTGGCGCGACGCCGAGGGGAAAGCTGTTCTTGTGTCCGAAAACATTTACGGTTGTGTCGATGGAAGAGATGTCGCGGAGCACGCGTGGTCGGATGCGGTATTTCTGGTATGCGGTGATATTCTCGAGGAGGGTAGAGCCAGAGTCTGCGCCTTCATTGTAGTAGTCGCGGGTTTGCTTGTCCATGCGCTCTGCGGCGAGCTTTTCGAGTTCGCTGATTGTGAGGCAGTTCAGGTCGTGGGGAGTCTTTGCTTGAGACATGTTGGGCGGTGCGGTAGGAGGATGCGATGCGACGAGGAACGTAGTAATGCGGGTGTGTTTGGGGGTTTGTACAGGACGTCAAGGTTGACGGCAGCGTCGGATATCCAAGGAAAATGAAGATCAGCCATCTCTGGTAGCTACTTCGGCAGACTTATCTCCAATTCGGCTATAAGATTGTTGATGACGATGTCGATGTAGCGCGGAAGCTATGGCTTGCCGATCTCGGAAAGACGCGTTGACTTGCCGTTCGTGCGAGCGTGGGGTGTCGCGTGTCGAATGACGAACTAAGATATCCATCAGCCTCAGGCTATATTCTTGCATTACAAACTTCTGCGTTGCAATGTGCATTTACTCAGTCGATACTTTGGCGTTCGCCTTGTCATACACATAGACACTCCTTCGGTAGCTCTAGCTCACGATATCCTCAAATCCAATTAGACTCTGTATTCGCTTGCATCCACGAAAACCAAAAAAAAACCATTGTAAACCCGGCGGAAAGAGTCAACAGAAGAGAGGAAGGAGATCTATCGCGAACGAGTAACCAGAAGTAATGACAATAAACACGTGAACAAAAGAGACCGTCTTCCTCCACACCCAGACATGTGCACTTACTTACATCCAGAACATGCCATCTCTTTCACAAAGGTTCGGGCGCCACGGATTCTTCCATTCCTGGCCATCTACATCCTTCCCGTAGTGCTTGCCCCATACGCTTTCGGTTTTCGAGAGCGTCTCCGCGAACTTTGCCTTCGCTTCGTTCATCTCCTCCTCAGAAATACGCGTGCGCTTGCCGTTTGCATCTTTCTGATCGAGAACTTTGAATTTTGGTTCCATATCAGGATCGAGAAGCCAGGGGCGAAGATACACACGGCCTCGTTCGCATAAGCGATCAGCTAGGTATGCAGGCGCAGCGTACGAAACACCTGTGGTTGAGCGACCGAATGCGTAGCAAAGCATCATCGTCAGCTTGGGGAGACGCTCGGGACCAAGGCCCATACCATCCTCTAATACGTGGTAGTGGGCAGATCGAGCGGTTCCCTTGATGGCCTTGTGTGATTGGAGGAAGAAGTTGAATGGCTCCGGGTTGGTGACTACACTGGTAACGAGAAGTCCTGGTTGTACGTTGCCGTTTATGGCATTTAAAATCTGTTGATTATCGATGGTCAATTTCTGCTTGTATGTCTGATCCTCTTCTGTTGCGTAAAATCGTGTATGGTGGCGCTTGCCGCAAACGATGAATGTCAGATTAAGCTCTTGGCCGCATAGTTCCCTGTATGCTTTCTTGATTTGCTGGATCTCGTGTTCGATGCAGTCCTCAAACTGGCTTTCGCTGATACCATCTCGGAAGAAGATCATGTTGGCAGGCCATTCAGGGTTATTGGGATCTTTTTTCGACTTTTTCTTCGATTTGTTGGATGAATCCGCAGATTTGTAGTTCCATTTCTTCCATGATCGGAGGCGTTCCTGAATCATGGAATACATGTGGTCGTCGTTGATGAGCTGGTACACAGTTAGCAACATATATTCCTAATCTTACATCCAGAGTGCACTCACCTCTTGGCCACCCCGCTGCAATCTCATGGAACCGGGGTACGACATGAACGCGGAAGTGTTGCTACCCACAAGACATGCGATACTCGGGCTCCCCTCTTTGCTGCCACCACCACAGTGGGCGATATCTGCGCCGATTACGATCGTGTTCTTTCTCCTCCCCAAGCTCAGGACATTGTTGAATTCTGCTAAGTCGAAATTGTGGTTATCTCCACCGAATCGCATGTTGATTTTGAGAGCGATGTTCGACCTGATCTGATCCGTGTCTGTGAATTTTTCACCCGTCGCTAAGAGAATGTGCCTGCCAGTAAAGTCCGCAAGGCGTTTTACCATCGCATAGGTGTCGTAGTCTTTCTTTGGAATCAGGATGAGTCCGCATTCTTGGTCATTCTTGCAATACTCGTTAAAGAATTTCCCTACGATCTCTCTGTCGTTGGGTTCTTCGCCCTCGTCGAACAGTGACCCCTTGGTGCAGACTTGTTCAGCGGATGTCATGTCTTCGAACTTGAGGCCATGACGCTTCAGAAGCTTGATGAAATTCTCATGTTCGTTGGCAAGATCCTCTTTCGTTCCGTAGAAACTACCTGGCATAGCCAATATCCAGATCTTCTGGAACTTGCCGGCCGGGATAGCGAATTTAACACCTTCTAAGTTCCAGGATCCGCATTGAATTATCTTTCCAAGAGAACCATTGCCGTACGACAGCTTCGGTTGGGGTAGTAGTGTAGCAGGAACTTCGATCAGTTCGTCTCCGACCGCGAAATTCATTTTTGCCTATACGTATCAGTCTTTTGACATCGTTGTAAAATATTCCGCTTACCAATGGTTTCTGGCCTTGACTATCAGGTTTGACGCCCATGATCTCAAGGCCTTCGTCCTCAATTAAACCAACGTTCTCAGTTGGTAGCCGCAATGCGTGTCGGATCATCTGGCTGGTGTGAACAGGTCCTAACGTAGTCGTAACAACCTGGTTTGGAACGATCTGAAGTAAGCAGGCCGGTATCCATTGCGCGCCTTGTGCGCTCTGCTTCCGCATTAGAGTATCATTTGGTATTGTGTTTTCCTCAACTTTCGTCGACAACGTGTCCACACGCTTGCCGACATTGATACAATACATCTCCGGTGACTTGGCCGTGGCTTCTGCTGGAAATCGTACCTTTGCTTTGTCCGTGAAATAGCTCTGAACAGTAGTTCCGCGGTCGCTGCCTTTGGCCTTCCTTTCCTGGCCATCTACCTTTTTTTCCAATTCATAGAACTTCTGCTGGGAAGCAAAATAGGGTCCGATCTGTGTGAAAATCTTCAAGCGAGCGGCTTCCGAGTTGTAGTCAATGTCGCTTTCCTCGTAGTTCGCCCGTGTATAGCGGATCCTTAGTGTTGCTCCTCGTAATAGCTGACTAACGTAAACAAGCTTATCCTTTCCGATGGATTTGATGAAGTCGGAGACCGTGATAGGCGGCAAGAAAGCGGAAGTAGCTGGGTTGATGTTCAGAAGTGTTGATTCAGTGCCAGGGCGAATTGAAGTGAAATAGCCGCGACCTGCTCTCAAACCCTTCATCTCTTTGTAGCCATTGGTAATGTAGAACTTGTTTGCCCCTACACGGCTGATCTCTTTTCCTGTATCCTTTGAGTGGTCGAAGATGCATTGCGCGACACTGGCATTAAGTGCGCGTATGTATTCAGGAAGGTCTTTGATGTGCTTGCTTTTGAGTGCTTCCTTGATATCGCTGAGTTCGTCGACAAAGGAAACCTCCGCGTACATATCATTGATCAGCTTACCATTCTGCTGAGTGTACTCGAATACATTGCTGGAAAATGTGACATCACTCTCAGTGTGACCAATGATGTGCTTGTCTGTCCAGAGCGTCTTGAAATCAGTCACCGATTTTACACTCTCCGCCTTGAGTTTGAGAGCATCGGCTTTCATTAAGGCCTGGTATGCGTCTCGGATCTCGCGGCGTTTATTGTACTCTAAGCGGTGACCCTCCTCAGTGGTACGAAAGAAAGTCAAAGAGTACGCGTAGAGAGTCTTGGGTACCTCGGTGACTTGCACGTAGTTGCTACGAACCATCATTGTGTCTCCAGTGGGCTTAGCAGGACTTTTAGGCTTCGGGCACAAGCCATACTTCAGCACGTTCGGAGGGTGATCTATGGCTGGCTTCTTAAGAACATCGTCGATGTCTCCAAGACGCGGATCGTCTTTCGGTGTTCGTGAGGGTTTGACCGCTGACTTTGGTGGCATGTTGACTTTTCTCGTGACCAGCAGTTCGAACTCAAGTGCGAATGTGTGTATCTGTGTCTATGAACCGGCGAACGTCGATGAGACTTTAATGGTGAGATCTGCATAACGAGATTTCAGCACCTTAATATATGGTGCGAACCTGGTTGTTGATAGATCAGCAAGCAGATTGCAGTAAAACAATGTCAGACAACGATGTAGCATGTGCAGCCAAACGATTGGACGTTACGGATGTCGCAAGCATTGTCTCATGCTCAACTACAAATGGCCACCAGTCGAGGTGAGTCCTTGTACTGCTTTTCTAGCTCCGAGAATAACCCTGAACGAAGTGGTTGATCGTGGGCGAAGTGGCTTTCAGCGCCGGAGGAACCTGAAGTCGGCTTTACGTGAGTTCCTTGGAGAGGAAGAGCTCGTCAGACTAAGATTGCTCCTTCAAATCTTGGAAGAAAAGCTTGACGCTTGCTTGAATGTCTCGTTGTGTATGTTCCACTCAGGTGATAGCAGAATGTCTTGGATTCCATGATCAGCAGGTTAGTAGGAATGTTCCATCACCAGACTAGGAACTCGGTCTCCATATCATACTGGTGCTCCACTGAGCTCTTCAATCGTCAGGCAGATACCTACACGGCCTGCCGACAATTGCGAGACTTTGGGATGCGGACTTGTGTTCTCAAACCCAACAAGATCAGTCGCGCTCTCAGTGGCAGAGACACTCGTACTTTGCTTATTCGAGAAGCGTACGAAAGCGCATCAATGTTGGTTCGTAAGCTCATCGTAAAAAGAAAGTAAGGCGCACTTTCCACACGCAGAGAGGTACGAAGTAGCATCAATATCAGGCGTCCAGAGGACCAAACCGCACGGCTGCGTCTTTTGTCAGCATATTTGCACATTGCATCGTCCCATCTACATGAGGAAGGGGCGCATATTGGATGTGATGGTCCTGCATCGTGTTGTGTTACAGAAACGTACGTACAGCTTGTTGTTGCCCCGCGGCCGATCGTGCGGAATTCCGATCGGTAGGTCGCGCCACGATTTGATTGGCCGCTCGCAAGGCTCCACCTTTTACAACCCACCTTGCTTTGTAATTCACAGTATACTCACCGCCTAACCATGTAACGATTGGGTTAGACTTTTTCGTCCGCTTTGGGTTACACAGTGGAGCGATAATGCCAAGTGGAACGTGGTGAGCTTGATGGGGGAAGAGCCTCGAGGCATTTGAGGTATCTAGGAGAAGGTGCGAGATACATGATAGTGGAACATAAATAGACTACTGCCCCGCCAGTACAAGCGTTCTTTACTCTCAATCAACAACAACAATACCTACTCCATCACACACCCAATCAATACATACATTCGCCGCCCATACATCACTCACTCACCCAATATGTCCCTCACCTTCCACAAGATGGCCGTCGCGCCAGCCATCTCCGCCCTCAAAAACGCCCACTTCGTCGTCTCCAAGGGCTACGAACATGCCAAAGCGTCCGACCCAAACACTTTCCTAACCGCCTCTCTCCACCCCGACATGAAGGACTTCCGCTACCAAATCTACCGTCTCACCGACGCTGCCAAGTTCATTCCCAGCCGAGTGAACCCCAGCCTCGAAGGTATCACGCTCCCCGACGAAGAGCAGACCTTCCCCGAGCTACTTGAGCGCATCGAGAAGTGCACCAAGTACCTCGAGAGCTTTTCCGAGAAAGACTTCGAGGGCAAGCAGGATGACGAGGTGATTATCAAGTTCCCCGGTGGCCAGAAGCAGGTCAGGATGCCGGCGGTGGAGTACATTAGCAGGTTTGCGCATCCAAACATGTGGTAAGTGGTTTGTTTTCGAGTGGGAAGGAGTTTTTGCTGATCACTACAGGTTCCACATTGTGACTGCGTACGACATATTGAGGATGAAGGGCGTTGATGTGGGAAAGATGGATTTCTTGAACGGTGCGGGCGGAATCACCATTGAGGATGTTCCTCAACAGTAGACGTGAGCAGTACGGATGTGCAGCGACGTTCTGGATGAAAGGTGACACCTGGGTGGAAAGCAATATATGAACAACGATGAATGAATATTACGCACGACTTCGTGCTCTTCACACTATTTACTGCGAAGTCGGATGGATAACTATAGCAGCCACGAGAGCATCCATCGCCGAACTCTGCGTGCTTGCATTCGCTGGGCTGATCCATGGCCCAGCCCAATTCACGCTGAATACAGGTAAACCATCTGGTATGACTTTTCTATCCCGTGTCCAGATAGACTCCGCATTCCTGCGAATGGCATTTGCGAACATTTTGTCCGGTGCTACACTGTGCAGCTTGACTAGGTTCCGCATGAAGATCCCTTTGAACTGAGCGCCATCGTCACCACAATCAGGTTCGCATTCGTCGTGTACGATACCATCCTCATCCGAGAGGGCGATGAGTGCCGCCCGCGCGAGATAAGCTGCGAGTCTGAGAGGTGTGACTTCTGTTGTATTCCCAGCTCGGTATAGTTCGGCGAGACCACCCAAGATAACACCTTGGTTGTAGGACCACGCAGTTTTGTTATTGTTCTCACAGTCCTCGGTTAGACCGTCGTTGATTATACCGTCATCTGTGATCATGCCGCTTTCGAGGAACCATTGTAGACTTTCCTCCGCCCAAGCCAGATATGTGGCTCTTTTCCTACGGCCCTGGGCGCGGTTTGCCAGATGCGCGGCTGTGCTGAAGAAGAGTTCGTTGGCAATGGCATTTACGTAGTCCTGCTTCCAGCTCCAGTATATACCGCCGTTAAAGCAATAAGTGCCCCAGGTGCGTGATACAGCGATGAATATATCTTCCGCAAGGACTAGATAAGCGCCTTCGGAGGTGACGTCGTATGCATTGATCCAGGCCAGAGCCCACCAAAGGTCGTCGTCGTAGAAGCCATCTAGCCAGTCGCGATAATCAGGGATGTCATCAGGGTGGTAAAAAGAGTTGGAGCCATGATTGGAAGATGTCCTAGGGAAGATGACCCGCCCACCATTGCCATGCCAGTTGGGCGGATATGTGACATGAAGGTTGCTGGTATTCGGGTCGAGGTATTTTGTGTACCCAGTTTCAAGGCTAGTTACGTCAATGGCGACAAGCGTCGTGTTGTTTGATCGAGGATCCTCAATACCCGGCTGCGGGTTCTTGGTCGGCGCCTTCAGCAAAGCAGTCACGAACACGTCTCTTGCCAGGTCTTGCAATAGTATATCTGCAGGAGCTGCTTTCGCAAAATCGCCGATCATAGTCATAATGTTCGCACCGTTCCACCATCCTGTAGACTCCCAAAGGCCAGTGCTAGTGTTGTACCAATTTTGCAGAGCTTCGAGCGCCAGTTCGGTACGGAGTATAGGATCATGGTTTGCACTGTAGTCGCTTTGCGATGAAATGTTAGGGATAAATGTGAGGACGAAAAGGAGATATCGAACGAAAAATGTAGACAGCATGACGAATCGAGACTCTAGAAGCGACACGCATCAATGAAAAGTGATACAGTCGGTATCAGATACAAATGGGGATGCCAGTAGAGGTTCCAAACAGGAATATGCGATAGTTGAGCCCGTGGCACACATTCGCAGTCTTTACAGTATGTCCACTCTTACAGTCGTATGTCGTACCTGCTCAGCGTACGTTCATCACACAAAAACGGCCGACAGCTTGTGGAAGCGACAGTCATCTCCGGAACAGCGGAAGGTAGCGAGAGAAGTTGAAGAGTGGTCTTACCTCTTATCAATCAACGGTACTTGACCGCCAGGTAGCTGTTGCGAAAGCTTCGATGGCCCTGCACTGGAAGATGCTGGTAATCTTCTTGAGAAAGGCGGGTGAACTGACTGCGTTGCAGAGATCGTAAGCGCACCCAGTTGAAGTAATGTTACAGCAGAAAGGCATGCGCGCATCATGAGGTTGTGTTTGCAAACACCCTTTAGAGATCTCCGTATCAGGGCACGTGGCGGGATATCATAGAATGCTTGCTTGCGATGTGAACGTACGATTCAGATCTTGGATATGACGGCGCGACAGAGAGCTTGGAAGAGAGAGGGCTTGCGCAAGTTCTCAAAGCCACATGCTTGTGTCACGGTACACCAATCTTGAAGTTGTTCGCGCCGAGTACCCCGCTACCATCCCTGAGGTGATCAACTAGACCTAACTAGCTCATGATTGTCATCGCGCTGGCCGGTCTTGACCAGAAACAGCCAGGACAATCCCAGTAATGTCTTTGCTTGTTCAAAATGGGGATCCGATCGAGAAATGGACTTTGCGGTTCGTTGCGAGAGCGTAAAGGACGCAGTCGCAGTCGCATGTTCGTCCTTGCGTTCTATGCTTGTGCGATCCCAGAGTAACGTCTGGTCGCTTAAAAAGATCAAGCGATCAAGATATCATTACCGAGATCCTTAACCTCTTCCACCCAACAGTTCCCCACCCCAACCCCGGCTTCATCTTTGAATCGCCAGATAGTTTCCAGCACTCGCTTGGACGTATGCAAATAACCCCAAAACATCTGGCCATACAACTCATCTAGTGTATTCATAATCCACTCACGCTGACTAGGATCCTCGCTCTCAGCACCCGCAAGGAATAACGGCCAACAAATCGATTTGAAGAGCGCATCGCCCGGCTTGAGGTGTGAGATATGCTGGACAACATCATCAGCGAGAGCAGTGAGACTAACAAGTGCTTCGCCACTCGCTGGATCAAGAAGAGGATTTGTAGAGGGGAGGACGCGCGCGAGATAGATGCAGACTGCCGAGCGATGGGCGGAGGCTATACGGATGCGCTTTTGGATGTCGTCGAGAGGTGAGGCGCGCTCAAAGTCGACGGACCATGCGATAGGGTCAAAGTCGAGAGCACGTTGGAGTAGTACGCCGACCTGCTGTTGGAGGTATATGGGGGTGCTTGTTCCTGAAGGTGAGCCGTGTGTATCCGGCAATGCGAAGGACTCGAGCATTACGCGTAACAACGGCCCGGGACAGGAGAGGTAGTTGTTTGTTTCTGCGTATCGAAGGATAGGGTCCAGCTCGATAGTCTCTGGGATTGACGCGGGGAGTGTCGTAAAAGTGAAGGTTGAACCAAGAATGTAGAATACAAGAAAGTCAGAAAGAATTGTTTGCCGAAGTCTGCTCATCGGTCGCTGGAGGTATGGCGGTTCCCCTAGGAGTTTGATGAGCTTTAGCGCCCCGTCCATGTGTACCTTCCATTTGTCTCTGCCTGATTCCACCAGAGCATAGTTAACGAAGAGCAGAATAGTGATCAAGATGAGGTCAATGTTTGACGTGTTCACGGAGGTCACACTCTTTGCCAGTAGGGATAGCGCTTGTTGCTTCGCCACGAGTGCGTCCCTATAGGACGACTTCAACGGGCCTCCAAACCGGCTT
Source organism: Alternaria longipes (assembly GCA_019059555.1). Classification (NCBI taxonomy): domain Eukaryota; kingdom Fungi; phylum Ascomycota; class Dothideomycetes; order Pleosporales; family Pleosporaceae; genus Alternaria; species Alternaria longipes. Next base: position 371,684 of record CM032460.1, on the reverse strand, counting down.
ACAGCTTGGTAGTATGCCATTACCGTTGGACTTCGCTCGCCTTGATAGGCCGACTGACCCATCGGGTTGCGTGTTATGTTGAAGACGTGAAATGCTGAGTTTGCGACAATGATCTGCAAGAGCAACGGATAAGCAGATGTAGCGGGAATGAGATCGCGGATAGGGTTTTGCCCCGGTTCATCGTACACAACCATGACTTCGCACAACTGTGTCGCGAAGTGGTACAGATAGTACCGCGAGTTACGATCGAGATCATTGACTAGAGGATCCGTCATCTGCGGTTGTACAGCAGTCATCGCCATGGTCTGACTCTGCTCCTGTTCGGACATCCGGGAGAAGTCCGGTACCGAACTGGCCGGCACCATTTCGAAATCATTGTCCGATGATTGTTGTTGTTGTGACGAACCCTCGTGTTGCCATACCAAAGTCGGCGGTACATCTTGAGTCTTGGCTGCCCCTTCTGTCGCAGCAGCAACACCAGCAGGACTCTGCTCCATCTTCTCCTCATATCCTTTCCCCATCATCTTCCCACGACTTGCAACTCCGCGGTTCCATACAAACAGCTTGCCGTAGCCCAGACATTCTGTCCCGGCTGACAAACATTTCTGGCAGCTTGGCAGCGACCGATCGCACCTCCATCGTCGCTTCCGGCAATTGTGGCAGGCTTTGGTCGGGAGGTTAAAGGGCGTCACGCTCATTGGATGGACGCCATGCGAGATGTGTAAACGATTGACTGTATCGAGGTTGCCTGAAGTTTGGCGGGGTGGAGATCTTTCACGGTGGTTGTGGCGGCTGGAGCGTTGGGATCAATGTATTACTAACGTGATCAAGACTGATGTGGACGCAGGATTTCGTCACACGCTTTGCAGCGCAGCTACAGAGAGCGATGTTGGCCGGGTGCGCAGACCGAGGATGAAGCAAGCAAATCGCATGTCTTCCGATGATGACAAAGACGGGATTGAGGCGAGAGTTGCGCACCTGGTTCGCCTGACCTGCCGTTCAGCCCAGACCCTGAGATATCACGCTAGGCTCGACGAAGAAGCCAAGACTCAATCTCTGCATTGATGGTCCACATCGTGACGGCTTTATGCTCAAACGTCACAGTCACCGCTAAGAGTCGCCTTTGTAAGTCTGTCTCTAAGGCTCAGTACCCGAGTAAATGTCGTCCATTACACATAACAACAATGACCGCGGACATTGCGGAGTCCGAGAGGAGTTTATAGAAAGAGGAAAGGAAGTGAAGATATTAAGTCGCCTCAGTAATTTTGTTCATCGCCTCGAATCATCTCGAGCCTTCTTTTGTAGCATACTTTGACGCAAGCACGGTTGAATCAAACAAGCTTCCACTTGCCACATACTCCTTTGATGGCTCTACGATAACGACTGCAATATCCAACACCAGACAGCCCATCATGGAGAACACCAACATGGAGGATACTACCCCGAGCAACACCATGATGGAGCCTCCGAACCAAACCCCAAGCGACATGACTCCCAACGCATCTTCACCACCAGGCAAGATCGAAGAAGCAAACTTCCCTCGCGGTTCCTACACCCCCTACGACATCGAACGCCTCGGCCGCGAACGCCCTTCAGCATTCCGTTCCCTGCCCCACGAGCTAGGTTTCTGCTTCGCCCTGCTCGGCTCCATGTTCGTGGCGGAATACATGATCTCAGGCTTCAATATCCTCCTCCCAGACCTCACCGAGGCTCTTCACATCCCGTCCAACGCACAGACATGGCCAGCCTCCGTGTTCTCATTAGTAACAGGCGCGTTCCTGCTACCGTTCGGTCGCCTGGCTGATATGTTTGGGGGCTACCTTGTGTTTTGTAGTGGGCTAGCTTGGTTCCTCATTTGGAGCATTATAGCGGGGTTCAGCCAGAACTATGTCATGTTAATCGTTTGTCGGGCGTTGCAGGGCTTTGGGCCTGCGGCGTTCTTGCCGAGCGGAATTATGTTGTTGGGTTCCATCTACCGTCCCGGACCTAGGAAGAATCTCGTCTTCAGCTTGTACGGTGCTTTTGCTCCCGTGGGCTTTTTCACTGGCATATTCTTTGCGGGTGTTGCGGCGCAGTTCGCAACATGGGGCTGGTTCTTCTGGATTGGATCCATCATCCTCGCTATCGTAGCCGTTGCGTCGTATCTATGTATACCGAATCCGAAAGAGGAGAAGGAGAAGGCGAAACAAGAGGGCAAGGGGGTAAAGATGGATTGGTGGGGGACAGCGACTGTGGTGCCGGGATTGGTGCTGGTGGTATTTGCGCTTACGGACGGAAGTCATGCTCCTCAAGGCTGGGCGACACCATACATCCCCGTCACCTTCGTTATCGGCTGGATCTTCCTGGGCGCATTCGTTTACATCGAAGGTTGGGTCGCTGAACAACCTCTCTTACCCCCCGACTTGTTCCGCGTCAAAGGTATGAAGCCACTCGCGCTCGCGCTATTCTTCCAGTACGGCACCTTTGGTATCTTCATCTTCTACGCCAGCTTTTACATCGAACAAGTTGTAGGCGCCAGTCCACTGCTCACTGCCGCTTGGTTCACGCCCATGTGCGTCGGTGGACTCATCCTGGCCACTATCGGCGGATTGGTTCTGCATCTCTTACCGGGTCGCATCCTGCTCCTGATCAGTGGTGCAGCATACATCCTCTCGACGCTTCTTTTTGCTATATTACCCGTACACTTCAACTACTGGGCCTATATCTTTCCGGCTATGATCTGCGCTACGCTCGGTATCGACATCACCTACAACGTTAGCAACATCTTCATCACGACTTCGTTACCGAAAGCGCGTCAGGGACTGGCGGGCTCATTCATGAACTCGCTGTTGTTCCTGGGTATCGCTGTGTTCCTCTCCTTTGCCGATCTAGCAGTGAGTGAAACGGAAGAGAGAGGCCAAAGAGGAAGCTACAAAGTTGCTTTTTGGCTCGCTACTGCGTTTGCTGGAGCGGGTTTAATTATCATGTTCTTGGGTGTCAAGATTGGCAAGGCGAAGAGCGATTTAACAATCGGTAAGTGTTCTTGTACGAACTGCATTTGAAACATGTACTGACTTTGCACGCCCAATTTTAGAGGAAAGGGAAGAATTGGAGAATGAGTTGGTGAGAAGGAACACGAATGAGTGAAGAGACTTTGTGGTTATGGCGCGTCATTCCTGGATGTACAGTCCGGTTAGATTCTCTTCTCGTAGATATCTTATAATGCTAAATTGTCTTAATCAGCTATCTATTCTTCCTGGCGTGTTTGATCGGAGGGTAGTGAGTCAAGCGCGTACAAGTGACAGATATTCTCCGGACTCATCATACTAGTCTATTGTCATGACTTTGCCAATCACTCTAGCACTCTCGGGTTCTTTGTCATCCGCCAGCATGGCGTTGCAAGTCCTTTCTTCCTATACAAGATATTTCCAAGACTTTCTGATGGCAAAATGATCGAGATGATGTGAAGGTAAGTGGTCAACCCTGCACCCACGATGTGGTAGACTAGAGAAAATATTAGGCTTCGAACTTCGAACCCAGCAACGGTCTTAGGAGGAGAGGAGTGGTGTTGATTGTCCTCGACAGTGGAAGAAACTAGACAGGCGCACATCGCGTATGCGCAATGAGGTTTTACCAAAGGACACGCGACGCGCCTTGTGGGGGAACGCGCTATGCTTACTCAGCAGGCTACCCTCGATCGCCGTCCCATAGCACCCTATTGACCACCAAACACAAGCAAGCTCTGCACTCTGACCATACCAAACCCGCGCTCCTGTAGCAATTTACGCCCACGATGGAGTGGAAACTCGGCGACGACCATGACCACGATTTTCTCAACGTCAGCCTCCTTCAAAAGACGCAGCACCGCGCAAAGCGTCTCACCTGTCGACAGCACATCGTCCACCACGACGGCTGACTCGCAGCCAACGATTGCGCCTCGCTCTATCTCGATGCGCTTTCCGACACTGATTTGACTACGAGTCAAAGAAGAGATGTACGACGTGTCCTTGGTGACAGAGATCGTAGGTGGGGGAAGCTTGCCAGCTTCGCGGATCGGTACGAGGGGCACTCCAACCAGCGAGGCCAATGCCGGCGCAAAGACAAGACCGCCCACTTCGCAACACACGATTGCGTCGATCTTGGCCCAGGTCTCAGTCAAATGACTCTCTAGTAGTGATGCGCAAAGAGTGAGGCCGCCTGGCTGCTGCGAGATACCAAGGACGTGACGGAATTGGATGTCTGGCTTGGGAAAATCTGGGACTGCGCGTACCATGTCGGCCAGTCGCTGTATGTCGCTGTGAATGAAGGGGTGTAAGCAGCTCTGAGCAAATTCGTGCGCAGCTCTTGGCCCTGGTAAGTTGTTCTCGAAGATACGGTTCGGACGATATGACAGGGCTGTCACGTTTGCCTTACTGTCGCTAACCACGCTACGGGCGACCCTTGAGCTCTCACTGGTCTGAACGTGGACATCAACGACTCTGCTCTCCGGTACCAGATGAGAAAAGAATGCGACGGGTGCGTCGTCTCTCATCCCAGTGATGAACAAAACATCAACGTCCGCGTCTGCGGCGTCATGCACGAGCTTCAGGAAGTGCTCCTCAGGCAATCTTGGTCGTCGTCGCACCTGTTCCTTGTAGAAAGCCGTCAGTTTTGCGCGATGCTCTTCTTTGTACTCACGATCTTCCACAAGGCGCCTGAAATCAGCATGCGTCTCCGTAGCGTATTCGCGTTTCGTAACATCACTAATGCGTACAACTCGCGCGTGAGTACAGTGTGTCGAGGAAGTTTCATTCTCTTGCATATCCGAGAAGGAAGAACACCATACGCTAGCACAGTAGTCTTTGCCAGCACCATGTTCGCCAGTAACAAGAATGATGAACTTTGGCAATGGCGGTTTCGGCAGCGGACAAGTCCATGCCAAAACGTGGTGTGGGTCCATCACGCGCTTGAGACGACCAAGACGCACAGCATTCGGTCCGAAAGCTCTCTGCGCCAGCACTGCATCTAGAGGGTCTGGGCCAAGATCAGCTCCATAGATTCCGTTGCTCAACGGTAGCAAGCTCTCGACGACCTCATACACCCATTGTATAGAAGCTTGAGCAACCTTTGTACCATCTTCATCCCGAGGCCACACCCCGGTGATGACGCAAGCGAAGTCCCATTCTCGGCAACCGAAAGCAGTCGTATCTGGTGTAACCTCGCCAGCTCTGCCTCCGCCATGCAGCAGATGAAGATAGCAGAGCGATGATGGACGAGATTCGACTGCTGTGACTAAGCAATGAGCGATCCTCGGTCCTCCAATAGCCTTAAGGAACACACAACGCTTGAAAGACGATGTCTTCCCACCACCATGGCCACCGTGCATTGCGGACATGTACATCTCAGCTTCGAATGCTTCGAAGCCATTCATCGTTTTGAAATCATTCTCCGTTCCCCATATATCACCTTTGAGCTTAGATCTTGTGGTCATATATGATGCGGTGGTGTCGAATGTGGTGATACCAAGGTTCAATTTCCCATTTTCCCAATACAGGTATGCGTCTGCTGAGTAAGTATTGTCGTACGCATTTGTGACCTTCTCTTCGAATTGTTTGAGTCTTCGTTTGGCATCGGCGTGATTGGTCAATGGGAGGACCCAGTTTCGTACGACGTAGGTGGGAGCGGGATAAGCCTTGAAGGTGACACTGACCACAACACCGAAATTCGTTCCGGCACCTTTCAGCGCCCACAATATGTCGGCTTCGTTCTCGGGACGACTGGACGCTGCCGGAATATGCTTTCTGGGTACACAACCGACATGAATGATCTCTCCAGAAGCAACGCTGATCATCACGGCGCCAACAATGCTATCGCAGGTAAGTCCATAAAGTCTGGTAAGATGTCCGATACCACCTTGTAACCATAGTCCAGCTCCAACACTTGGACGAGATCCCAAGGGTATGGTAAGTCCTTCGCTCCGCATGTAGTTGATGATTTTGTCTGCCTTGCATCCGGCGCCAATCACCACTAATGGACTGGAGTCATTACCTAACCCTTGTTCTCTATCTTCTCCAGCGAGAACACTTACGCAGTCGAATGCACTCATGTCAATCGCTACAACATTGGACCTGAGACAGTGCGCGCTGTGCCCCCCACCGACGATGGTCAAACCCAGTCCATGCTCCAGTGCCCACCAGACGCAAGTCTGCACGTCATTGACGTATGCCGGTCTGACAATCGTAGCCGGGCGCTGCGAACGAGCTTCTTTATTCTTGACTGTCTTGTGCTCTAGTACCGGAAGTACATCTATTGTTAGCTCCGGTACTGTATTTGCGTGCTGATTGAAAGCCGCCATAACCTCAGGCGCACTGAACAGGAGGATGTTCGGGTAAGCATTTTCGCGACGGGCTAGAGCACGGCATACCTTTCGCCATATCGCTTGAACAGCTTCGTTTTGGTCGACATCGTGTATGGTGAAACCAGCGACGAAGGACGCGAAGCAGTCCAACGCATCGTCATTGTCTTGCACCCCAGTCACTCCAGTGGGGTAAGAAGCCGAATGATGGCATGCCAAGCCATCGATGTGTAAACCCTCCTCACGGTGGAAGACTGCAACAATTCCACCGTCAACGAGCATTTTGATGGCTTGCTCGATGAACTTGTGCTGCGGCTTCATACCATACATGCTATGGCAGAATAAGATAATATCGTACTTCTCGACACTGCTACCACCAATGGTAGCATCGTTATCGACATTGAAAGGAGCCTGATGGATCATAATATCACCCTTGTGGCCTGCAAACGGCGAACCCAAGTTCTTACCCATCTCTTCATTTCCTTTCAACCATTCTTCTAGCTTCCCAGCGAACAGAGCATTCGGCTCGAAAGCAGTGTATCGTCGGATTCTGGCTCGTAGGCTCTCTGGCAGGTCACCAAGCACACTCTTTGGTCCTGGTCCAATCTCCAACACTGATATAGATGCGTTCGACTTTTCGAGAGGAGCGAGCAGGTACAATAACTCGGGGATGATGAAGTCGCAGTAGCTTGACCAGCTGGGACCTTGTGTGAAAGCGGAGAAACCAGCAGCATACTGGGCGTCGGTTAGGGGAATTCTGCCAGGAGACAGAATTGCGGTATCTGTTGTGGCGGCTTGCACTAGGGTGCGCTTTAAGTTGACAAGCGTGGCCATGTTGGGTCGACCTTGTGAGGGGTACACGTGTGCGATGAGTAGATCTGGAATGGAAGGACTGGTACGATGAGGAGGATGACACAGGAGTCCTATAGCACCATTTGGAGAACAGGTGGGCTTTGCAGAGGTGGGATGTTTGCCTTGATTGTGAATGCATAGGCCACGCGCATGTCTGCGCCGCTTAACTGCAGATATACGCGCATCACGGCTATGTAAGAGCCGTAATACGCGTCTGCAACATGCGCTCGTAGCCACAGGATTCCCTCCCCTTCCATCTTGCTATGGCTGGCTTGGCTCTCCTTGGACACCGTGCTGGAGTAGATTGTACATACTAATAAGTATGGAACTCTCATACACGATAGATTGAGACTGGTTGCCTTGTCCATTGGAGGGTTTCAACGATGCAATCTTCCATATTCTGCTCTAAAGAGTAATCCGGATCGCCGGCACTGCCTGTCAGGCTTTGCGACCTTACCTGAGTGGGATGGGCGTACATATCCCATATGTCGTGTAACCAGGTCGCACCATCAACATCCTGCAAACATGGTACGACTCTTTTCTTTCGATCGCGCAGTGACTGCATTCTTCTTCGAATAGCATTGTATCTCATCAATTGCCTCAGCGATGCTAATAAAACATGTCATTGCCTTTGGTCAACTTTTTTACAATCTATGGTTGTGCTGTTGCTTTGCTGCCGCTGCAAAACCTATAAAGTATTCATGGAAATATTGTGTCCACTAGTCATGGAAGTGGATATTTAACTCCGGAGCTTCTGTCCCCGTTGCGAAACGCTCTTTGAGCACTGCATGTAGGGTATTCGCTGCGTTACTGGTGAACTTGAAGAATCTCAGTCGTAAATGTTGATCATCAGAATAGAATACGAAGATGTTCAGTCGATCTCAACTAGAAGCAAATACACATGAGAGATACATTGATGTCCCACTAGAAGTAGCCAGAGACATCCCACAAGCTTTGTAGGTGCGTGGTAGTGTTGTGGGAGCCGAAATCTTGCACTCGATCGACGCACATCATGAGCGTTCGAACGCCAGCCATCACAACAAAAAAAACTTTTAGGCCTTAGGTCCAAGCAGCCCATAGGCGCAATAATTAGCTAAAAAAGACTGATGCGCTCTTAGGAACGCCGATGAATGACTCATCGGAGGTTTGAACTCCGGACCTTCAGTGTGCTAAGGAGTGCTGTGAAGCGCTCTGTTAGACTGACGTGATAACCAACTACACCAACGAGCCCTGTTTGATGGAAGACTTCCAATCTAAGATATACATAATCATATTGAAAAGACGCCGGCAATAACTGCCCACGAACGCAGGAAGACAACTTCATGCTCGCGCAGTTCGCAAAATCTCTGGTCGGTGCGGGGCATGGGAGCTGAGCCGATCAACATGGTTGGCCGAGATGTCGGTCCCACCAATGACTACACACACCAGGGTATAGTGACAAAAGGCCTAGCCGTGGTAGGATAGCCCAACATACAGTGATGTTGTCAATCAAGGACGTTGTAGACAGAATTAGACAAACCCTGATATGACCTATCGTGAGACCAACGTAGGAGTATGGTGTGACGATGTATGAGCGCAAGCTTTCAAAATTGCGTCGAACGCGAATTCTTGACCACGCGCTCGCTTCTAGTTCAGGCTCGACAAGAGCTAGTCTGTTGGGGTGCGTGCTGATGACATGAGAGTACAGGCGTGTGCACCTGTGGTGCGTAGTTGGAGAGTTCACAGCGACAGTAGCTGCCGCGCCAGAAACTCGACCTTCGTCTCAGGACTCCCAAAGCTTGACCCGCTGGTACCAAGCCTAGCGACAGCTTGGAAACGGGTAGCCTGATTGCTAGCCAGACTGCTAGGTGGCCGATCTGCATCGCCAACGCGCGTGGAAAGCTACCGCCCGCATGGTGTAACGGGCCTTGGTACAGCTGGGCGAACAACGGCTTTTCTTGTGCGCGTACTGCGTGAGCGAAGTCGTCACTAGATGCGCCGGTGTAGCGCCCATGAACAGGTAGAAGATCGAAATGCAACTTGGCTCATTGTGGACGCGATCGTGGGCATAGAGTTATCGTCTTGAGGGGCTATGGGCGTTGGAGCTACGAACGCGTCGCGTGCCTAAGAAAAGAGCGGAGCGGAGCCAAAACCACCGACCAGCAGAAACCTTCTGGCACCCCTGTGTCTTTCTACCTACTCGCCAATCCCTCACGGTGAACGATGAACTCCCTCTTTCGTACTGCGCAGAAGGCCAAGCTGCGCATACCATTGCATCAACGACCAATCTACTCACATCGATGCATCGAGGTTGCGGGGTGAGCACAGTCCCGCCCAAGCAAGCACGCGTCAGCTGCACACGCGCATCGTTCATCACATTACGACAAGCACCACTCCAAGGCTCATGCTGTGCTTCCTGCACGCGTCTGGAGAAGACAAGAATCCATCAAAATCCTAGTAGCCAAGACCTCCATGTGTCGCACCTCGGTAGGAGTTCCAGCCACGGGGTAGCGCGCTACACCAATCTGGAAAAGTAGCCTAAAAACAGACCACGTCTCAAACCTCACATCGCATCTTTCGAGCCGCGACCCCGGTTCTTTACTCCACTGAACTATTTACCGCTCCACTTGTTCAAGACGCCAAGTGTTACCATCAAGGCTTACCCCCTTCGAAGCTCATGGCCGAGGCCTGTCAGTCTGGCCCCTTTGCCCCAGACGAACGCTGTGGAGGAGGGCCGCCAAAGGGTCGCATCTTACGCCCGCGTGCCTGAGAATCCGGCGATCGATGCTCATCTAGGTAGACGATCCCTTGAACCGACCTCTTGTCACCTCCTGTATAATATCGATACTTGGCAGGCGTGCCTAACGGGAATGCTACGGGCTTGGTGTCCTAAGCATTACCCAGTCCCCTTCTACAGCTGTCAGGAGGCTTTAGATTTGAGCTTGGCTATGTTCCAAGAGCCAGAAGATCGAGATATGGCTTACGGTATGCGTCAGCGCAAGGAAGAGTGTCATCGGAGATCCGTATCGGCCACGATGTGATATGTACATCTTTCACCCAAAATGGAAGTCCACCCTCCATGCCCCAGGCAGATCTCTTTCTCAACGCGCAAGCAGATCAAAATTTTTACCAGGCAGTAGAATAGCCTGAGCAGGAACTCCTCTGGGGCCAGCTGCAGGCCTCGACTAATAACAAGCTTCGTAACGCTCGAGACCGCGGTCACCGATCCACTCGCAGCACCAGAACCATGCATTAGCCCCGGCAACTAGCATCGCTCTCCAGGCTTATTCGACCTTGGCTCCGCATCACAAAAGTTTCGAGCCAATGTCAAACAGCGGGAGAAGCTTGGCACATACTTCCAAAGGCAAAGCGTTGCCATGCTATGCTTGCCGCCACTTGGCGCGGCTTCAGGAAAGTTTCACACCTATGCCGATATGGCTAACTCATCTTGGCGGACAACCACGATGAACCCGCAATATCGTGACTATCGAGACACAACAGGTTGCGTATAAGAGGACAGTAAACCCACTTCTTCTATCCTGCAGTCCGGTCACTCACTTCAATTCACTACCCAACCATCTTTCAATCTCCGTCGCCGGGCGACTTCTATCACTTAGTACATTTATTGAATCATCTAATCATTCATCAAACCCCAATCCTTCACTACTACCCATATCACTTAATCGAAAGATACCAACAAAACTAAACCGACAACATGCTTCCTCAACACGTCCTCATTGCGCTCGTCGCCACTGTCGCTGCCGTCCCGCTTAACATCAACTTGGGAGCCTACTCGCCTGCCCTGGTAGTCGGTGATGGAGAGATCTCACTCGGATCAACAGAATCAGCATCACAGTTGATGGCTACGCTCGCATCGGGAGCAGCAGCCAACGCCGGTGGAGAGGGCGCAGCAGCACAAGGTCAGCAAGAAACACCAGCGCCTGCCGCCGAAGCTCCTGCAGCTGAAGGCGAGGCTGCTCAACCTCAAGAAGAACAACCAGCTGAAGGCGAAGCAGGAAAACGCTCTATCCTTCGCCGCGCCATCAGCGACATCCTCGGCAAGCGCAACCCCGCCCCTGTTGAGCCTAAGATGGCCGCCGTCGAGGAGGCTATGCAGTGGATCAAGCGCGACCTCGCTGGCTTCAATGCTGCGCTCGGTTACGCAAAGGAGGCCCAGAAGGATATGCCCAAGGTTGAGATGGGCACCGAGAACGCCGGTGTTGGTCTGCTCGTCAACCCTGGTGTCAACGTTCCCAAGGACTCGGCCGCCGCTGGCACCCCACCTGCTGAGAAGAAGACCAAGCGCGACGAGGTTGTCGAGGAGGAGGATGCGCCCAAGATGACTCTTGTCGCCATCACCGAAGTTTGAGCAAGATACCCGACTTTGCAGACATTTCAGCTAGCCCAGGACGAGAGGCCTTCACGCGCCATGGGGATGAGGCTATAATCAGCAATCTTGTCAGTTCTGTTCAGCACGATTTATTTTTCTTTCAGCGAACATCGGCAGGATCCCGCGTACTGTGCGGACCGGAAGATGAGGAGTTCTTGGGTACACACAACGGTATTGATGTATGGATGGACGAATGAGTCAACCGAAGATGATACAAAAGTCGCAAGATTTCAATGAATTACTATTTGATCAGTAACCGTTTCCTCTCAAATATACATTGCTAACAATTGTTCTTCGATAGCTGACTCTCGACCCGGGTTACAAGTATTCGTTCACCGGTTGACGTGCCGAGCGATCCTTTGCGAAGCAAGGTATCGGCCATCTTCAGCATCCAACACAACCGCTTCCTGGAACCCATTAACGCCGCATCCGCGGTACCCGTCTTGAACGTTTTAGCCGCGTCGCCACAGACTTCTGACATTTGGCCAAGTAGGAACCCAAGTCACAGTAAAGTCTCAGCAACGCCTTACATGTCTTGGCAACGCTTCGGCTCAGGGTCCAGGGTGTGCGGAGCGGAACATGAAACACGACCCTGCATGGGGGTCTGTGCAGTGAGTGGAGAGCGGGACCAGGTGGTATCGACGCAGCTGTCCTCCCCACGTGAACTTGTTACTGCAGCTTTTTCTGGTCATCGCTGTCGTAGTCATTCCAAGACCTTTTGCTGTACGGCTTTCAGCGAAATGTCGCGATGCTGAGTAACCAGAATCTGCACCTTGTGTTCCTTGAGATCGTATTTGGAGATTTTCCATGGTCACGTGCACGAATGCAGCTGAGGCCGCACACAATGCAGGATCCCACAGGCCGAAGCAACGAGCTGCCACCGACCTTCCAGCTGACTGACCGTACACCCTGTTTTGCCTAAGTATACTCTTTAGCACGAATCCTCCGCAGATGACGCGAAACATCGCGTCTCTGTCCGATCATGCCCAAATGTCGTCTTTGTAACGACTTCCAGCGCAGCGCGCGTCAATTTCGTCTCGCGTTTGACTGCAGTCAGAAGGATTTAATCCAATCGACAAAAGGTGGATGCGTTATCTGTTCGTTTCTGCTGGAAGGATTTCAACACTTCGAGCCGAAACTTGGGGTACTTCAGAACCATGATCGCATTCACGTCTGGGGCAGTGATGTTGATGGTGGCGGAGCTGTAGAGATGGAAGTATTCAGTGGTGGTGCTCTCAGACTTCGTCTGGAGTTCTTCAACACGAAGGGCAAAAGCAGCGTTCTGCGAGGGGCGCGAATGCTGCCTACTATCCCCGGAGATACTCGAGCACAGGCTTCAACCGATTGGGCGAAGCAACGTTTGCAAGAGTGTGTTGACTTACACGCCTCTTGCGTTCAAGAAAGCATTCCAGAACTTCCAACTCGAGTACTCGATCTAAGACCGGACGCGGACGACATGATGAATGTCAGGTTGATCAATACGCAAGGTCTGAATGCACGATATGCATGTCTAAGTCACCGCTGGAGCAGACCTGCAGCTTTAGCAACATTAAAGTCCAACTATGTTTCGCACACCAAAGGCATAGGATGGGACGTGTTGCCGAAAACGTTCATAGAAGCGATTCTCATCGCGCAAGATCTGGGTCTCCGGTACCTATGGATCGACTCTTTGTGCATCATTCAGGACGACGAAGATGACAAGTGCCATGAAATAGCGAGAATGAGTTCAATCTACACCAACTCATACATCACTGTTGCTGCTACCCATTCGGAAAACAGCATGCACGGATGCTACTCAACAGGGTCGCTTCATCATCAGGACTATCCACTTTCGTCATCGAAGCAACAGAATGCGTCCACGATAGGGACGGACCTTTATGTCCGTGAAAAGATAGCGCATATTGGCGAAGAGCGCGCGCTAACACCCTTGCTAAAACGTGGATGGGTCTGTCAAGAACGATTACTCTCACCTAGGGTTCTCCACTTTTGCAAGAAAGAGCTTGTTTGGGAATGTCAAGAGTCAAGTACTTGTCAATGTTCTTGCTTCGACCCGCCGGTGCACATCAAGCGAAAGTATATGGAGGTTTTCCGTCGCAGTACGTCCATCAACGACTACAATACCCCCAACAGCAAATTCACTTTAAGAAGCACAGCTTACCTGGCTCCTTGCGATGACGAAGCTGGCGTTGATATTCTCGTTATGCCGCCAGCATGGGCTGCATGGCTCAATATCAAATCCGATGACGATATCGAATCCGATGAAGATGCCTCCGATGCGCCTCAAGCGGCACGAATGGGGTTGAGAGACCGGATGCGCCTCCATGATTTCCACAACATGTCTTACGCTTATACTCTCAGATTAGCGCTAACTCATTATCAAGAGGATTGGAGCCAGAGACGCCTATTGAAACCTTGGTCTAGAAACAAGAACCATTACGATCCTCGCTTTGCGCTTCCAAGTGCAACAAAACCATATGATGGTCTTCCTCGAATTCGTTACGAAACCGAAATCGACTACATCGTTCCCACATCGCTCAACGACGGGGCCATCAAAAGATGGCAATATATCGTCAGCGACTATACCGGTATGGATTTAACTGAACAGAGAGATCGTCTACCGGCTATAGCCGGTGTAGCTAGCCAATTTGAAAAAGTTCTGGGTGGTAGATACCTAGCAGGGCTTTGGGAGACGGCTTTGCCTGGCGATCTACTATGGCGTACCGATCAATGTGCACAATGTACACCACAGTACAGAGCCCCAAGTTGGTCCTGGGCGTCACTGGATGCAAAGATCAAACACTACAAGATGACGTCATATCATCCAAAATTCTCAGTCGTCCGCGCGCTCTGTGATCCGCTCTCAGAAATCAACCCCTTTGGCGAAGTAACGAGGGCCTCACTAGAAATCAACGCTATAGCTGCGAATCTTCACGTGAGGTTCAACTCATCCAAAGACAATAACGTTTCTCGTCGACCCATAAAAGTATGGTTTATGGGGGGATACGCAACATTCATCCCAGACTACGATCTCACTATGGCAGCTACGCCACTACGTTCCGATACACATGATTTGCGCGGTATGCTTTACGAGTTCCTCTGTATCGGAGACTTCAATGTCGAGCGTAATGATGCAACCACAAGTGAAACCCAGAATGACCCCGGAGCATCACTTGCTGTGTCGCTCGTTATACATAGAACCGCTGAAGGCGTCTACATGCGAGTTGGTATATTAGAGCGCCGTCGCGTACAAGACCCCAAAATACTGGAGGACATGCAAAGAAGCGAAACCCGCTCTAGCCCTAGCACCTTTATAAGGACATTATACCAACAACTGCGCGAGGATAAAGAAAAGAATGGCCAGGAAGAAGCGTGGAAACACATATCAGGACTCGTGCTGATTTGATATCTGAGTATGTATTTCGTGGCGGCAAGAACAGCTCTACGGAGAGGATCTAGAGACCCTTTACCTTCCAGCTGCAGCTAATGTGGTGTGTTAGATAACCACGTGATATTGGGGCATTGAATGGTCTATGGGGAGCAAGGAGTAAGCTCCCGAGACCCCATCGGACGCCCACCCACCTAGGATAGCCATATACTGCAATTCACTATCCACCGATTACGGGTCGAGCCTGGTCCCCTTGTAACATGTGCACCTCGCTGTGCCACACTACCTAGTTCCAAACACGCTAGCACTGATCTTCTCACACCATGGTGTCGACCGAGATGACCTTCACTCGATCACCGTCAGCAGAAGTCTGTGCCAGCGATGCGCAATCGGCCACGTAGCCGGATAGCTTTCTAGATGAGATGAGCAGTTGCAGTTGAGGCTTTGCTTTTACTAGGGAGTAAGATCAAGCAGTTTGAGGCTAAGGTTGTTAGTAGTAGGAGATCTTGTGAAATCACATGGTATCAGAAACTGATCTTGAGCTCTAACATGAAGATGGACAACTTTTCAAAAGATTCTCAATATAACTACATTCGCTGTTGTCTAAGTAATCGGTCAAGCAACGCGAGCAAGATCTCGCTATTAAGTCCAGTGAGAGTAATCTCCGTCGTCCCGCTGATTGACTTTACCATATGTGTAACTGCGAGTACCCCGGTACTCAGGCGGACAGTTCAACGACTTCCGATTCCTTGTTTCAGCACCAGGATCACATCCGATGGGGTTCCAATCGGGTTCACAGTCGTCAACCTCAATCCACGCATGGCGTGGTTCATTGAGCTCTGTGCGAGTATCAAAGCAGTGATTCCAGAGGCAGGAAGTGTATGGAGCAATCTTGTCTGCGTTCCAGTTGTGGAGCTTGGCGATCTCTTTCTTAAACGCATCCTGTCTCTTGCCACCCAAGAGATAGTAGTCGTTGAGAAAGGGTCTACTCACCCAGTCCCTGATGGTGTTCGACTGCGTAATCTCGTCGCATTTGTATTTGCCCTGGTCCGTTGGGCGATCCCACTCGAGCGTTAGCTTCAGTAGTGACTGCATCGGGCCTCCGTTGATGGGGTAAGCGATCATAACTTGGCTTGCGACGTTGCAGAACCAGAGACCTCTGCCACCACCTTGACCTTCGTCGAAATCAGCTTTATAACAATTACGCGGAGTTTCGGTCATCTTCTGGAATGCCCTGGCCATCATGCGAAACTATTCGTATGTTAGCCTTTGGTCTCAGACCATCAGGACATGCTTGTACTTACTGTAAGATCCTCTAGACCTCCTGGCTGCGTGCCTCCTATCCGCGTGTTGATAGTCGAAACTAGAATATTCATATAGAGTTTCGAGTCTGTGGCATACTTCCCATCTTTGCTGTAAACGACATTATGGATGGCGCAATCATCCAAACTACTACCATGTTTGCAGCGTTTCAGAACCTCGTAGATGCGATTGTACAATCGTTCTCCGCCGAAGGTTCCAACGTGGGTGCCCATGAGGCCCATGCGGATGTCGATCCGATACCAGCCTTTCAGGTGCTTCATACCGTTCTGACTGGTAAGAGTCTCGACACCGTTACCAGTCGAAGCGCTGATGTCCGAGTAAGAGACGTTTGGCCATGTTGTATTCGACCCAGTGATAGTATGCAACTCCGCAATCAGGTCATCGTCTGTCGGGTCCTTGTTGGGGTATCCACTGTCGCTGGCCTGGGAGGGAGCGCTGTGGACTCTCGATGCGTCGTAAGCGTCTATTGCCGGGGTAGAATATGTCACTTGCCGTTGTTAGTAACGCGATCGCGAGCTTGTTGTGTGAACTCACCAAGGCTGGAAGTTGTCTGGGCGTCTGGTGACGAGGATGCAAGAGCGAAGGCCGCCAACAAGGCCGAGAGGAGAAAGAAAGCACCCTTCATTTTTGCGATTGCAGCGTGTACCGTTGATTAGCAACGATGGCAGGTGGATTGCTGTCAGGGTTGAAAAGGTAAGTGCGAGTGGTGTGAGAGTTGCTTTGAAGAAGGTGGGGAGCATGAAAATATATACTACCAAGGTATCAGTCGAGGGTGAGTGTGAGTCCGAGCGCCATTGACAATTCCAGGCAGTAATTGGGTGGTGTGGTCAGTGAGCACGTAAAAAGGGAAGGTGCGGGGCGTGGTAGTGGGAGACAGTAGGCGCGACTTAAGTGAAGGAGATACAGCGAGCGCACAACACGTCTGACTTGCTACAAGATTCTGCACGAGTTACATGTTGCCGTATGTGTCATGTGGTGGTATAAGAAGGAAATCCTCGTGCGCTGTTCGAGATAAGTATATGGATTCATGTGCGTTTCTAGGCTACGCTCTCTCAGACGAGATTAGTAGGCCTAAGTCCAGAAGCTGTCAATACTCGGCAGAAACACCTGAGCCCATATATGAACCCATTGCTATCATCGCAATCTGTACATGTCAGACTGCTTGCTAATTGTTACCTAGCGATTTAGTCGTTGACCACCTCACAGATTGTCCAGAACTCTTTCTTCGACTATGCGCAACCGATCAAGCATTAGTTGTACGGAACGGAACCAATATTGTTCGTGAGTAGCGGCGTGACATGAAATGTGGTACGCAGGCAACCGAGCGATCTCGAGAGTTGTAAAGGTTGTCAAAGACGCGACGCGAAAGAAGGCTGGTGAGCCCAGCTTATGTCATCACTCGTCAGGCCTCGGCATGACCTCCGACGCCTATCTTCTCCTCTTCTACGACGCTCACCAATCGCGTTCGGTAACACGCGCAGCATACATGTCTAGCATGCTACCTAGCACTATATCCGGCGGGGAAACCGCTGTCCTTGTTTCACTACCATCGACACTACCATCGCCTGCTAATCCACAGCACTTACCATGTCTCCAGCTCGTCTATCAACTCAATCGCTCTTACGCGTCTCAGGGCCATTCGCACCCCACCCTCGATGGTTCCAGTCACCGTTGAGTCGCGCGCTCGTGGCCTCGTCTAGGTATCAGCAAGCTTCTGTCGCAACAGGCGTACGTGTAGATCACGCCGAAAGTAATGACAACCGTACCGTAGCAGCAATGGGCCGCACCAAGTCAGGTAAAGCCCTCAAAGTTCGCAAATACCCCACCTTTACACGCCTCGAGGACGAACGTCTCTACCGAAAACAGCATCTCGCAGCCGCCTACCGCATCTTCGCCTCACGTGGCTTCGACGAAGGGGTCGCCGGTCATATTAGTGTGCGCGACCCTATCCTGACGGACCATTTCTGGCTCAACCCGCTGTCTGCGCATTTCTCTCTGATACGCGTGTCAGATCTTATACTGGTGAATGAGGAAGGAGAGGTGGTGGAAGGTGATCAGCCGATCAATGCGGCGGCTTTTGCCATTCACAGCGCTATACACAAACGGCGGCCAGATGTAGATGCTGCGTGCCATGCGCATAGTGTGCATGGCAAGGCCTTCAGCGCATTTGGCAGGGAATTGGATATGATAACACAGGACAGTATACGCTTCTACAAGAGCCATGGCGTGTACAACCAATTCGGTGGTGTTGTGCTGGCCAGTGAAGAAGGCGAGAGGATAGCCGATGCGCTGGGTACGATACTTCTTCATTCCCTCGAGGACCATACCGTTCAATTACTAACTACTTCGAAAGGCGACGGCAAAGCAGCCATCCTCCAAAATCACGGCATTCTCACCGTAGGCAAAACCGTCGATGAAGCAGCTTTTTGGTTCCTCTCCCTCGATAAGACGTGCCAAGCACAACTCCTAGTCGATGCAGCCTCGGCTGGAAGTGGACACAAGCCCAAGATCATTCCGGACATTGAGGCAGCCGAAACATACAAGAATGTTGGAACACCGGAGAAGGGGTGGCTGGCATTTCAGAGCTACTATGACGAGGTTCTTGCTAAGACTGGGGGCGACTTTTTACAGTGAAACGAACAATGTCTTTTGTCCACATAAGGTTGGCGTTGAGCGTGGTTCAACCGCTGCAATCATGGAACTTCTCCCGGGAGTTGGTTTTGTCTCTCTCGCGACTACTTGCTTCCGAGCCATCTTTTCCCGAGAGACTAGCCTCTATGATTTTGAGACATCAACCACATCGGGCTCTGTGACCAATGAGGCCGTCTGATCAACTGAGACCTGCAGCGTCGTACTTGTCGTTCAAGTTGCCCTACGGCAACTTTTCTCGGGATACGGAACTCCTCTCTTGACTGCAATACGTCTCACGAACTACAAGGTGTTGTCCGCCCAGTCTGTGAGTACACTGGTCTGTACTGCGATTGATTTGGGTAGGCCACAGCAGCTTCTTTACGAAATAAGCCCTACAGCTTCGAGAACACTCGCGGAAGTTTGTATTGATGTTGCCGCATTTTAGAGCGTCGCACTGGACAATACAAGATCAAGAAATCGAGCCTCGTAGGATCGCAATACAAGAGAGCTCCAGGGTAACCACACGATCAGCCTGATGGCTATAGCCTGGGGGTGATCAGACGCTACTACTGCATTGCAATGAGAAGTTACTAAATTGTTATAATTTATCGGTGATGAAATTGGTGTAACGGTTGCTTTGCCAGACATGGAGCACACCGACCGAACCAAACCTTGGACATCGGACACTGAACCATCAACCACTCAGCGATTACGCCAACAAGGCCTCGTTCTGCTTGGCGCGGATGGTTTCTCGAGGGGATTCGTAGTTCTGGTCTCACAAGCACTGTTCAATGGGTTGAGGGTGTTTTGCCACCCGCACCGGAACCCAGCGGAATGCCAGGATGCATCTCACTAAGCTTTTCTGGAACAACCAAATGCTTCCACAGGTAAGCTTTTCCAGCAGCTATGCTTGTCAGCAAACGAACAATGACGTCGAATATCGCGATGACCGGACATACCTCGGATGATCAGGTTGCGCAATCGCCATGAGGTGCTTCGGGCAGAGCCTCCATGTTGAGACTACAAGGCCGATAGCCAGGGACACGGGACTCAAAAATACCAATTGACCAGTAGGAAACAGCTCGGCGGCAGTCACGATCACACCCATCCGAAGCGTTCCTGTTCTTTGAGCGTGGTTTGTCGAATCATCATCAGTCGCGTGATATCCAGGTAAACCGAGCCACGAGGATTACTATCATCCGCAACCTTCCGCCCCACAGTTCTCCCCAGCATCTTCCAGTCCCTCGTAAGCTTCTGCTCGATCTCGTGCCCATGGGGTACAACGGGATGCAGTCAGCCTGGAACCTTATGATTCCGTTGCCGAAGATTCGTCGAGTTTATAAGGCGAGGCAGTCATGCGACTTGATGCCTGTCACTTCAGTGGTTACTTGAGCCTCCTACTATTGACTAAAGTTTGCCGCAACAATGGACAAGATCAAGTCGAAACTAACCAACCCGATCAAAGACTGGCGACGCAGAAGCTCTGTTGATGTTGGTGAACATGAGGGCTATGATAACACACCGCTCCCGAGATTGACATGGAAGGGGTTCTGGATGGGCATGTTGGTATCGATGGGTGGATTTGTCTTTGGGTAAGTTGCTTCCACTACTACCACCTTCCTCCAACTCACGCTGCTAGTTATGATACCGGTCAAATATCTGGATTTCTTAGCATGGTGGACTTCCTCAGACGCTTCGGCCAGAGACATGATGATGGCACGCCATACTTTTCTAATGTACGCTCCGGATTGATAGTCGGTTTGCTGTCTATCGGTACATTGTTTGGCGCATTGATTGCAGCGCCGATTGCAGACTGGATTGGAAGGAAGATGAGTATTATCTGGTGGTGTGGCATCTTTTCCGTTGGCATCATCGTGCAGATCGCAGCAACAGATGAGTGGTATCAGGTTATGATGGGCCGATTTGTTGCCGGTCTTGGTGTTGGTGCACTGAGTTTACTCGTGCCTATGTACCAGGTAGGAAAAATGCCCCGACGATGCGTAACCACTGCTGACAAAATTCAGGCGGAGACAGCACCTCGACACATTCGCGGTGCGCTGATTTCTACTTATCAACTATTCATCACATTCGGTATCTTCCTCGCCGCGGTGTTCAACTACGCTGCCGAGCGCCATCAGTCAGGTAAGGCAGCCTCGTGGCAGATTACTCTCGGTCTGTCCTTCGTACCTGCCGCTATCCTCGCTGTTGGTATATTAGCCTTTTCAGAGACACCTCGATTCAATTACCGGAATGGTAAGATCGATGAGGCTACTACGACCATGTCACGGGTATACGGCGTGCCAACCAACCATCATAGCATCCAGCTAGAGCTCGAGGAGATGAGGCTCAAGCTTGAAGCCGAAAGCAAGATTACCAACGGGCCGATCCAGGAATGGCTGGGTATGTGGATGGCGCCGAAGATGGCGTACAGGTTGGCAATTGGCATGGGACTGCAAATGTTTCAACAGTTGACAGGTGCAAACTACTTGTAAGACATTGTTCCAGGCTTGTTGAGCAGACGCTGACCTTGCAAAGCTTCTACTACGGCACTGTTGTCTTCGCTGGCACCGGTATCAAGAACTCGTTCGTTACGCAGATGATCTTGGTAAGCAAGCTCCCACTGCGAAGGCGATCCATGACTGTGTTAACATCTCACAGAACGGCATCAACTTTGGCGTAACCTTTTATGGCCTCTACATCGTCGAACACTACGGCCGACGCAAATCGCTCATCGCCGGCTCAGTCTGGATGTTCATCTGCTTCCTCATCTTCGCCTCTGTCGGCCACTTCGCGCTCGATCGCGATAACCCTGAGAACACCGAGAGTGCTGCCACAGCTATGATTTGCTTTGCCTGTTTCTTCATCTTTGGTTTCGCAACAACATGGGGTCCAATGATGTAAGTCTTCTTCCTGCTTCCCGATCCGATCCACCCTACTAACACCACTACCCAGTTGGGCAATCTGCGGAGAACTATATCCCAGCCGCTACCGAGCAAAGGCAATGGCTCTATCGACGGCATCGAACTGGCTCTGGAACTTCCTCCTCGCCTTCTTCACCCCCTTCATCACCGGCGCCATCGACTTCCGCTACGGCTACGTATTTGCCGGAACTAACATCCTCGGCGGCCTCATCGTGTACTTCTTCGTCATCGAAGGCCAGGGTCGCACGCTCGAGGAGATCGACACCATGTACTTGATGGGCGTGAAGCCGTGGGAGAGCGCGAAATGGGTCGTTCCTAGCCTCGACGAAATGAGTGGGGACGTGAGACAGAAGCTTGAGGCGGCGAACCCGGAGCTGGCGCTTCAGAAAGAGACTAATGGGGGTGTGCATGCTGAGGATGGTGGAGCGAGGGGTGAGGAGGATGAGGCGATTCGTAGGAGCGTCATGAGGGATGGGAGTGATGAGGGACTGAGGGAGAAGTCTGAGACCGATGTTTAATCGAATCGCTGGGCATGAGGTTGGTTGTTTGGATTACCTGGGTGAAGCAGGTTAATTCTCTACTGGTTGGTATACATCATAAAGCTCTAATATTCAAATCTTCGTTTTCTGTTCTTTGAGTCGTGAGTTTCGAGCTTGTTTTCCCTGGCTTGGTTGTTGATCGCAAAGTACCAACTAATAACTGACTGCAGTCTTGCGGCATGCACCAACCTTGCATAACGAACGTAAAGGCAAAGCACGAACACATGTAAGGAATTTAATAGAAAGATATGTCGAAGTTTACATTAGAGCTTGCGATATACAAGGGAATAAATTGTATGCCTTCGAAGATAGAAGCACCACGTGCATAACGTTTCATGCTAAAGTCCTGTGTCTAGTAGTAGCGCCCGCCCTTGCCAACCCCGCTACCCACTCCCCTACCGCCGACTTCACACTGCGCCGGCTTTCTTGTTAATCTACTATCGACCCTAGCGGCCGTATCGTCGCAGCTCGAGAGAGCGTCTATTTACCTGTCAGTCGACTTACGGAATCACGACACACGAAAAATAACATACCAAATCTCCATGCATTAGAGGACTTGATCGTCAAGCTCCATACTGCTAGCACCAGCGATTTCTATCAACTATCAAGATCAGCCTAAGCTGTTAGGAGCAAAGTCAAGGCAGCTCACCCACCGCGATCACTGGATGAGCGGAACTTTCGATGCTCGAAGAAAAGTTGAGTGCATGCAATCGCAAGCATAAGTGTTCCATAGACGATGCCAACGATGGTGTTCGCGTCGACGCCGTTGCCGGAAGCTACCATGGTCGGGATGGTGCAGTTCGTTGTAGCCAGTAACGTAAGGGCTGCATAGACTTATGATAGGAATGACTGAGAAACTGGAATAACGATCTGTTGTCGGATCAGGCGGATCTCTGGATTTTGATATCGCTGAACGCATTTAACTCGATATATACACGATGCTGTTTAGTTGAATGAGTGGATGATTAAAAGTGGCGAGGCAAACATGCGCTACTACGCAACAGGATGATTCGACCGCCAGGGTGTGGATGTTGTATACGGCTAACCAAACTGGGCATTGAGGAATAGAGAAGACCTGTGACTAGGACAGTAGTTTTGGGTATGACAGCCACCTACCGGCTGCAGCAGGATGCACCGTTGTCGCTTAAGCACCAGGGAAGATAAAGCTTGGCTTCTTGCATATCGAAGGACGCGCTCTTCCTGCCAGGTCGCCCGTCTCTGCCAGGTCGCGCTGTCCCTCGCGGCACACGCTTTCACACACGGCACACGCTTTCCCACGCGGCACACGCTCTCCCTCCCTGCACACGTCCCCCCTGGCAGCACGCAGACGGGGAAGAGCATCCGATCACGCCTGGGTTAAGGGAAGACCAGATTCGGCCAGTGGGAGATCAGCTGTGGCATCGGTGTGGTCTGTGGGTTCCAGGTGCAGCGCGCCGCTAGCATATGGCACGAAAGCATGGAGCGCCGATGTTATTGGAGGATACGCCGCGTCGCGTCGTGTCGTGATACAAAGCCTCCGAATCCTTACCACAGACCATGACGACACCAGAGTAACCGGCGGCGCTCCTACCTAGGTAATCTCAAGGGTTCGTATCGGCTTTCGCATGCTCACGCAAAACCCGTTCAATGATACAAGGTCACGGAAAGCAAAGCTGCCCCAGTAGTTCCAGTTCGGCCAACACTGCACACTCCGGTCGCTCAGCGACAGACGGGCGACGCCAGCCACAGTGGCTGAGCCGAATGCTCCTTCGCCAAGTACTATTTGTTGGGATGGGATGGGTTGAGTTGCCCCAAGCTTGTGCTGTCTGACGGGTAGCTGCATCCGCACAAGGCTACAGTACACAGGTATTGAGCAAAACTACGGCTACGTCAAAGAACGTGTGTGAAGGTGCTATCTTAATGTGAAAGTCCGATGGTTTCAGTAATCACAACCTCGCTGTTGGCGCTCTTTCTTGACGAACGATGCGAGCTGGGGCATGTTATCAATTGGGTGGGCCAGCAGCATTATACAGATGGCTGCGATAGAAGAGACAATTCCACGACTCCCAGGCCATGTATGAGGAAAGAACATGTTCAAACCTCGGATGGATACCAAGATGCGATGGATGTTTCAGCAGGTGCTCGAATGGAATTTGACTGAAAGGTGCATGGCGACGTGCCGGGCGCTAAGCCGCAACGGGCGCACTCGAGTGGCTGTTTATGGTGGCTAACGGTGATTGACCGCTTAGATGTCGTATTGGGATTTTCATACTCAGGTCGTTGCGGGCTTTGGCTGTCATTTAGAACAGCCACTAGGAGCATCCGGATGTGAAGTGAGCGGAGAAATACTGGCCGCTACCGGCCTTGACGTTGGCCTACTTGTACAGCCTACCTTCACCGGGAACGTCTTTTAGCTTCTTTAGCGTCACTAGCCTCGAAGCGATCAGCGCACCATGCTTGCATGGTGCACCCCCGCCCCTTCGCTATTAGACGTGCACAGATCAAGTCTGGTCTGCGACCAGGGCGCGACAAATCTGTGCAAGGACAAGTGAGCCCCAAGATGGTTCCACGTTAAGGTGGCCTGTGGGTGGGCAGCCGTTTGGAAATCCTTGACCGTGGCTTCTCCACTTCGCGCTTCCACCCATGCGCCTGTCACGGATTGTAACGACCAGCCGATGGCTCAAGAAACCGCGGAACCGTAGTCGCAGATCGAACTTGATCTGAGTGAACGTGATTCTTTGCCCATCTAACATCGCATAATGTCTTGTTTTCCACACTGTCGCTTTCAGACAAGCCGCGCAACACAACTGAGATTCGCCGCTCTTGCTTGCGACTCCGTGTCTTTTCGAAGTTCAAAGCGGCTTGAAATTGATCCTCTTCCAGCTCAAGCGCTAGCAGACACTAATAAAGCTCCCGTCGCCCTGCGAGGGTTATTTGTGCCATCCCTGCAGCATGCTCGGCGTCCAGCCAACCTTGCAAGAGGGACTCTAAGGTACATAGAATCTTGGCGGGGTGGTCGAGTTTACGTGCGCTGGAGTATTTCCTTTCGCCAGTGTCCTCATGAGCTATATAGACTAGCCAGCGTCCCAGCATACTGACCATGGTTTCGGTAGGCACGATCTTGTCATACGCGATCAAGCTCGTTTTACCCAACGTTGGCATTCCGCGCCCAATCCGCTCACGGTGACGTTTCTGCGAACACTACTCACGGAGCTCACACATCGTCTCTTCCCACCTGCACTATTCCTCAGTGCCGTCCCGGCTACCCAAAATCGCTGTTCAACCTCTACCACGCCTTCCTGAGGCTGTGATTCATCAACACTAGGGACTCAACGATCGGTGTTCAACGCTCAGTACTCGAAGGTCGTTACTCAGCATATGACACCTAGCACGACTTCATACTCCGGCATAGACCAACAACGACTCAGAGTCACTATGGATCTACCACCAGACAATGCCGTACCAAGTGAACACCAGAGAAGATGCATCGAGCGAATGGTGCAAACGAAGAAGTTCAACATCGCCCAAAATCTTCTTGCTTGGAAGATCCATTTTGCCTACCGAGACGCATTACCATACGTTCATGATCCAGACAGCAACGAGGTTTCTGCCATGGGCCTGGATGTGTTTGCTCCATTTCGATTGTACAGCACTTTCAACAACGACCAACGAGACTGCCTGGCATCATTGGCAGACGTACCGTTTCGGACTGTCCAACGATGGATTCATGAGACTGGTAAGCATCTGTGAAGCTTGTATCTGGGCTAGATCTGACTGAGAGGTAGTATCTTCTCCAACGAGATTGCCAGCGCCGTTACCGGATGTCAATGCTTATCGCTCTTGTGCAGTACATAACCCTTTAGCCACTGAGCGATCTGAAATCGCTGGTCTATTCGATACCTATGCTTCTCATCAACTGATTACGAAACTTTGGCGCCCCGGCAGGGTTAAGGTCGAGAAGGGATACTTTAAACAAGACTGCCCTACATGCTTCGAGAAGGGCTTTGACCCTAAATCGAAGAAGCAATTACGGAAGCACCTCAAGATGGATAAGCATTCAAAGGAATATAAACTCAAGTCCACATTGGAAGGTCTCCCTGACCGTTACCACTGCTGTAACACTAATTTCGACGATGAAGACATCTGGGCAAACCACGTCGTGGACTTTCACTGCCGCTCCTCAGATATGTGCGCCTCAGCACCGCTTAGCCGCACGCGTTCATTTGCTGACGTTCCAATTTTGTCGGATCCTGGATCGAGCTCAGGCCGGTACGCTGAAGATAGCTCTTATCAAGGCACTTCCGGCTCTGGTGTGACTAGGAACACTAGCTCCTCGAGTACAGGATCTCGTCGTTGTTCTGATGTCTCGAATCTTTACGAGCGATCACCGAAGCATTTGGCAACTCCTGGCTCTCTTGAAAATGTGCTCGCACAGACGAGCCAACCGCATGTCCATCTCGAGCCATCATATCTTCCACGAAATGTCGCCTCCATGAGCTTGCCAAGTGAGCAGCTCCCTTTTGCCGTGGACTCATTTGGCAACTACCTTCTCGATGGGAGTTACAATAACGTCCTCCGCACTCATGCTGACTCTCTTGTATCTGCCGGGTATGCCGGTCCGATCCCTATCGTCATTGGACAGCCACTCTTTGCATACGAAGACTCTGGCAAAATACACAACTACTGGTACGGCACCACCATTGTTTAGTCTGAGACGGGGGTGACGTAATATAATGACTACTCAGAGTGCGTGAACACTCGGATTCCAGAGCGCGTCAAAGTCGAATCACGAAACCTACTCCTTGTAGGTACTTGGAGTGCGCATGTCGTACTTCATGCATACACTTTCATCACTTCTTTGACACCCGCGAAACGCATCGATTCCCTGCACTCTTGAGTAGTTGCAGAGCTTCTGCTTGTACGGGCGAGGGCGATATGTGTCAGTTAGATGTGGGTATTATAGACAGGATAGTTAGAAGAGAGTGTATGTTGTTCTTGTTTTTTGTAGCACCCTAGCTGAGCTTATATAAAGGTCATCGCACGGCGTTATTAGTAACAAAGCTTCCGACAGCGCTTGACTTGCGTCATCGTTCAACGTGTACACAGAAGTTGTTGGCCTTTATTAGTTGCATACGGCATGCTTGTTGGAGAAAGCTACCCTTGAGGCGACAGTCCAGCAG
The DNA here is from genome assembly GCA_019059555.1 of Alternaria longipes. Classification (NCBI taxonomy): domain Eukaryota; kingdom Fungi; phylum Ascomycota; class Dothideomycetes; order Pleosporales; family Pleosporaceae; genus Alternaria; species Alternaria longipes. Next base: position 344,192 of record CM032460.1, on the reverse strand, counting down.
CAATTTGCTTCCCTCTGGCCTCGTCTAGAAGGTGCGCTACATCCTTGTCGGCCATGTCGAAACCTCTTTCAATGAGGCTTCTGCGCTCCTTTGATCTCGGCTCAAAGACTGCAACGAAAGGTTTTGGGCCGGACACAAACCCAGTTGTAAACATCTCTTCTGACACGTTTATCCTTACACCATCTTTAGAGCGTATGTTGAACGCCCAAAGCAGTCTTGCCATCGCTATTGCTAGAGAGTTTCGTGCGATGAACCGTCCAGGGCAAACTCTTCGGCCGTATCCAAAGTTGCTAGGCTGAGACTTCTCAATCCATCGTTCAGGCCGGAATACTTCTGGTGAGTCAAAAGTGCTAGAGTTCTGGCGCATCGCGGCGAACACAGGAACCACGACCGAGCCCTTGGGTATCAAATAACCTTTGTAAAAGTCGTCCTGGGTCGTAGCATGCGGAATCCCAGCTGGCACAATGTGCCGCCATCTGAAGTTTTCCTCTACCACAGCCTGAAGATAGGGCAGGTTGGCCAGATCTTCGAATCCAGGAAGACGATTAGTACCGACGACTTCGTCGAGCTCTTTCTGCGCGGCGGCAATCCAATCTGGGTAGGCTACGCACGCCAAAATGAAAATCTGCAATTGAATTTGCGTGGTTTCGACGCCTGCATCACACAGAACACCAAGATCCCATGCTACCTCTGTCGCAGCGAGATCTTTCGCCTCCTTTGACTTGTTGAATTCTTTGGCCCAGTTCCATCCCTTGCGCTTAAGGGCGTCTTCCATGTTGGCCATGTGGAGATTTTCCCACATCTGGTACCACGCCTCAGCGGTTTTCTTCCATGGCGTCAATGGTGCTGGGAGGCTGTTGAGGGACGGGAAGAGATCGACTATCCATGCGCCGACCTGACCGGCGATAGTGAAGTTCTTAAGACACTCGTGACTGGTCTGAAGTTGCCATTCGTCGCCGGTGATGATGCGCATGCCGAAGGTGATGGAATAAACGATGCTCGCCGCAAAACGCTCGAACTCCTTAGGGAAGTCATTTGATTGAAGAAGGTTTTTCAAGAGCTGTTTGCTCTCTAGGTCCTGAATTGCCGTGTAACAGGCTGACGCACGCGGGCTGAGCACAGGAGCTTCTAGTCGTTGGTGCAAGAGAAAGTCACCATCAAATGGCTTGAACATTATGTGCTTGCTCTTGCACGTCAACTCTTGTGCCATAACCTTGAAACATCAGGTCGCTGTTACAGCTGTCGGTAGAATCGACTCGTAACTTACCATGCGTGGCCGACTACTGTAGATCATTGCCTTCTTGTCAAGCAGATCTTTGGCCACCTCATGGTCTCCAATCAATATCACATTCGTGCCGCCGAAATTGAGGTACACAAGAGGACCATACTGCTCTACCCATTTCTGGTATGTAACCCAGACTGCTTCTTTAGGAGCCTGGTGTAAGTTGCCGAGAATGGGCAGACGAGGCGGTCCCGGAGGTAAATTCGAGTCTTGTCGTCTACGGAACCAGAGGTACAATGTCGCCAACAGACTGACAACGAATAGGACTGTTGGTGATAATATGGCCATTGTGACTAGGCTGGAGAGGTCAGTGTCCAGAAATTCGAGGCGTAAGGGAAGCCGCTGTTTATCCGAAGACGCGATACAAGGCGATGACAGGGCATGTTTCGAGCTTTCGGTGCCTCATCTCATGCTAGGCTTCGATATGTCCCGCTCCCTGAATTTGAGTGGGGCGGACCACGGCCCGTCCCTTGTCGCAGCCAATGACAGGGCGTGGGGCTACTGGGTTGATACGAGCGTACCCAGGTAGCGTTGTGTAGGATTGCGGCACAGCTTGAGCCATCAAATCATGAACGCTCATGAGACGCTTCTGCAGGACTTTCGGCAGATAGGAGAGTGCGACGCGACAAAAATCATACCGCACGAGCTTGGCATGCCTGAACGAGCAATAGCACGCCCGAATGACCCTGATACTTAGGACGCAGTATCTACATGAGCAGTATGTGAACGATGCTCTGTCCTGTGAAGGGTCTTGTGAGTGACATTCTGATGTCTTCGAGGTTTGTCGCTGCTCTTTTCCGCTGATATGCATGACTATCGGACAGTCCTCAATGTTGTTGGGTGGACTCTGGTCTCATTTTCAGCCATCTTCGTCTTAGCGCGATCATATACACGCGCACGAGTCGTGACGACGACTCTGGGCTGGGACGACTGGTGTATGATTGCTGGCCTGGTGAGTTCAACTCTAGACCTCAGTCCTACATTCGATTGCCATTGACTTACTGGAACATCAGGTCTTCGCTGTAGTGTGTACATCGCTCGTAACAGCCGGCACTGCGCACGGCCTTGGACAACATGTACAGGACATCAGCGATCCAGAAGATCAGGCTGCGGCTACTATGTATGTGCTGTTGGCGCCTTGCTTCTCCATCGTCAGCGCCTTCTTTACGAAAGCCTCCATCATCATTGCACTAATGAGAGTAAGTACACAAGACTATGCAAGGGACGTAACTCTCAGCTTACCAGCCTAGATCCGAGGACACACGGCGCGTCTATCGCACAACTTCATCGCGTATACACCTCTGGTCATCCTACTGATCGGCTCCACACTCTCATGCTCTGTCATGATCTTCTTTTGTTCGCCGGTACAGAAGTCTTGGAGACCGCAGATGGAGGGCACATGCTTGAACCCCACAATGCTGGATGTTGTCGGAAAGTCGGTCTCAGGTATGTTGGAAGAATGCCAATGTCTCTGCCAGGTGCTGAAGCCTCAGTGTATAACGCGATGATGGACGTCTTTTGCGCTATAATGCCATACTTCATCATAAGGACTTTGAACATTCCTCGAAAGGACAAGCGAAACCTTGTAATACTGATGGGTGGTAGCATCCTGTGAAGTCACCTCACCGCACTGTTGATGCAATTACTGACGTTGACAGTGGCACATTCGCAACCATCATGAAGATCGTAGCAATGGGCAGCATCTCCAATGTCGCGGACATGACATACTCTTGGTCAGAGATAACGATCTGGTATCTGTAAGTGTAGTGTTATTGATCACAAGGGATCTTGACTCACCCAAGCAGGACTGAAAACAATGTTCTCATCATTGCTGGATGTTTCCCTGCACTGCGGCCATTCTGGCGTGTTGTGATTGGCAAATATAGCTCGTACCTCTCGTCGAACGCATCACGCAAAAACCCTCCACGAGGCGAAAACGGACGATCGGCCGAAGACAAAGAGCTGCAAGTATACACCGTGGGATCCCAGCCCAAGTTTGGGAAGAAACCCAATCTGTATTCGACAACGATCCGCGTCAGTAGTGAAGAAAGGTTGTGTCCTAGATCAGATGGAACTTGTGTGGAGACCATTGAGAGGATCTTGCACAACCATGGAGACGAGCGCTTCGAGCGTCAGGCCTGCATTGCCAGCACTCGCACAGGTGGAATATCGCCCAGCGATAGCACGAGGATAACAGTTACCAGTGAGGTAGAGATCAAGTAAAAGGCGTGTCCAATTGACGATTCTGTAGTAGCGCCCGCCCTTGCCAACCCCACTACCCACTTCCCCACCGCTGGCGTCTCACCGCGCCGGCTTCCTTATTGATCCACCATCGACCCTAGCGGCCTTATTGTCTGTGAAGTCGATATCAAGACGGTATCGGGGCGAGACATGATCTTGTTTAGTCGGCCTTGTACGGCAGATGAAGAGGCAAGGCCCACGGATGCAGTAAAGGAGATGCGAAGCACGAGAGTCTGGAAGCTGAGTTGGACTTGGGAGTGCACAAAGGAAGGAAAAAAACGCTTCGTTGTTGTTCGTAAAAGTATTACATCAAAATCTTGTTTGGCAGGACCCAAACAAAGCCCGGTTCGCGACCCTCACGCTCCACCACCGTTCATTAGGGTCACCCAGCAGCTACCTGGGTGATTTTTGCATGTATCCACTTTCCATCCCAACGGTTTCGGCATCAGAGTTGCGATGTATCTCTGTATACATGTATTAGTCATTTTGACGTAATATCCACAGGCGATTGGAGACTTACCAAGATTTCCTTCGTTGGAAGACTTCGTTGCGCTTGAAGCCCGATGTTACCAGCACCAGCGTCTGCCTTCGACTACCATAGTTAGTCGAGACTATCTGAGCTCTAGCGTCGACGTCGTTCACTCACCTTTGTCATTGGCTGAACGGTACCTCCGATACTCCAAAAAGAGTTGGGTAGACGAGATCGCGACCATGAGCGTTCCGTACACGATGCTCACAATGGTGTTTGCATTGATGCCATTAACAGAGGATGTATCGCTGTTGGTGCAGTTCATGATTGTGACTAATGTGGTCGATGGATGAATGGGTAGATGAACGAGTGGGAATAGCAATGGGATGAGATGGGTGTTGTTGACTGTATATCTAGGTAAGTTCCAGTGTGTTCAGTGTTGCTGGATATGTTTGAGTCGGGTGGCCGTCATCCCTTAATGTACATGGTGTAGACCATCACGGCGATGTTGCACTCCTGGTGCAAACGTCACGAAGCCTTTCGCGTTACTTGATCCGCCCAAGTTGGCATGTAGAAGAACGACTCTTCGATCCTTTGTCGGAATATTCGAAAAACCACTTTTTAGTTTTCCCGTGAGATCCGTGTTGAGATTTGCTACCCAGCGTCATCATAATCCTTGGTCTGGCAGCGAAGCGACGGGGAAGAGCCACGCGATTCGGGGCCCGTCCCTTATTGCTGTGGCTGAGACTTCCTCTCTTGTTTGTATGGAAGGCGATACATCAACATAACGTCTTGGCAGCCTAACAACCAAACAAGCCTCTAAAGGCCCACATTACATATTCCCAAATCGTAGAGCATGTGCCTGTTGATCTCGAAGAACCCCAGATCTTGCCAGTGATCAACGGGGGTGGGCCGCTGCCGAGATAGCGTGGCGGGGATGTTTGCCGCGCCCCTCGCCCCTGTCTTGGCCTTGGACCGACGTCAACATCAAGTTATTACAGCGTACTGGTGTCTGCACTGTCATCCAGGCTCTTTAAAGAAGATGGTGTGAACTTCTGCTTCGCCCCGTGAGCGTATTCAGTCTTCCACACTACTTAGATATCCAAGATCGCATGTTTGTGTACTGTCACTCTCACCCGGATTCCCTTGTTCTTTTTACTGTCTATGCGAATTGACTGATGTCCTCAGAACTGATTCTCTCGATTTTGGGTGTCTCATAATGTTCGCAGGTTTGCACCAATCCGCTTACAATCCCCTCCTAATCTAAGCTGCGCAGCAGCGTCTTTTCTTAGAGTCCTCTTCTTCTATTCGCTGATATCTCCTGCCAGCCACACTTATACTTTGTAACCGAAGAAAACTAAGATAAACCCTTGTCTAGAGGCTTTTATCCCTTGCAAAGGCTTTATCTACACCTTTCTATTCGTTCTAGAAGAGTCTAGAGGACGTTACGCAATTCAACCCGGAAGGGGGCTGTGCACGCCAGCTGAGGCCTGCTCACTTAATGGTGGCTGACGGCGATTATCTGGAAGGCCAAGACAAGCGCGTTTCGAAATCACGTGCGATGCTTCCAGCGCATGCTACAAAAGTCCAGGGTATTTGGTGGTTCGTTATGCGGCGGTGTCTAGATCCTTTTCCAGTATCTTCTTCACATGCATAGCCTGCCAGTTGACCTATTGATATACCCACGGCGATTCTCAATCTTGTGCTTCGTTCTTACAAAACCAGACTTGTCTACCTCAATACAGGCTTACTGCTTTCACGCAGAATACAACACCTCTTACACAGACTGTAACGCATCCGTGGACATTTCTCACAAGGCCTGCGTTAGGTCCATCCGCTCTAGCAGTTCTCCAGCTCTACCACAGTCGTCCACACACTTTCTTCAGTCCTCTCGTAAGACCTCATTAGGTTGTACTCGAGCTGTCCAAATCTTATCCTCCGCCAGCATATACGAACACCAATCGATACTATAATGGATCCAACACCAGGTTATGACCGTCCAAGCGGTCCACAGATAGAAGTCATCCAAACAATGCTACAAACTATCAACAAGCCTGAGATTATCAAGCGTCTTTTGGCTTCGCGGATCTATTTTGCACACCAGGAAGCGGAACACGTTTGGGACGATGCCGATACAGATGCTAGTTTTGCTCCAAGACCGGATGTATTTGGTCCATTCCGGTTATACAAGGCCCTCACTGGGGACGAAGTAGCACTCTTGGCGCCACTGCAAGGTATATCACTTCTGACTATCGCGCAATGGATCGACAACATTGGTAAGCGCATCTGACCTCCTACATTTGAGCCTGATCTGACTGAAAATCTGTGTTTTAGGAGACTATGCGAAGGAAATGGACACGCCGTCGAACAATGCCAATCCCCATCCCAATATAGCAGCATATCAGCCTTCAACCGCCGAGCGAGTCCACTCCGCTATCTCCAACACAACCTTGCTTCCCCACCAAATGTCCACGGAGCCTCGGCCTCGCCCAAGAATCAAAGTCAAGGAAGAATACTTCCCGTCGAACTGCGAACTTTGCATGGAGAAAGGCTATAATACCCAGTCGCAAAAGAAGTTGAACACACATCTCAAGAGATTTCACGCCGCGGCATACAGAACAGAGTCTGGCACCTATTTCTGCCCTTGCATTATGTGCTATGGCGCTATGTTCAATAATGATGACCTCTGGGCAAAGCACGTTATAGATGATCACTGCCACTTGCCAGGAATGGTTGTCTCGGCGCTACCCAGCCTTCTCCGATCACAATCCAGCCCGTATGATCCATCAACTACTGAAACGAACCCGAGTCATCGTAGCACCTATCAAAGCACTCCCGGCCCTGGTACAGCCACGGATATCAGCTCTCTAAGCTCAAGACCTCAACACTCTTCTGACTGCTCAAGTCATTATGGGGGATTTCCAGGATCTTTCTCCAAACCCGAGACTTTCGTAGATTTTGCAACACGCGCACAGCAACCGCGTGTTCCCTTTGCGCCACAACCTCTAGCACAGATGGTGTCCCAAAACACAACGGCTGCCAGCGTAAACAACACGCAATCTCTCTATGCATACGATCAATTCGGCCATCGACTCTACACTTTGGATGGCAACCCGGTTTTCCGTACGTGTGATGGGCAACAAGCCTTCGCAGTAAACACGACAGGTAGTCTTTTCTACACCGTGTATGGTAGCCCGGTTCTTGTCACACATGGGCAACTGCTCAATATATTTCCACCTCTGGGCAGCCCGGGAACCTACCAGTATGGCATCAACCTGTTTTGAACAGACAAGACGGTGCCTGATGTACAACTCTTACCAGTTGCGCCTCTTACACGATAGCATCCCACGGCGCATCAAGCTTTTCTCCGGAGATCCTCTCACTACGAAAACTCAAAGAGCGCCGATGTACTTGATGAATCCGCTTTAATTTCTCCGATACCCGCGATATGGATCGCAAAGGCTAGAGGACCTTTTGTTTGGCACTGGCGTTCGGGTCGTTCTTTCCTGGTATCTCGCACGTAGTCCAGCAGTACCCAAACATAATAATCAACTAGTACGTTAATGTTCCACCGCTACCTCTTGCTGTTGAGTGGGGTGAATACGTGATGAAGCCTCATCACACAACAGCGACACGCGTTTTTGTATCGATTGATGAACGAGTCTGCTCCGAAGCACCGTTGCCTTTGTGAATGGTAGCTTAACACGGTTGAGCATGCCGCACTAATGAGAGAGCGTGATGAAGACCGCTACTATAAGGTAGTATCTCGTGCTGGACCAGCTAGCATGTTGCAGAGCTTCTGCTTGTATGGGCGAGGGTGATGAATACCAAGGCGTCGAGGTATACCCTTCAAAGATTCAGCAGCACAGTCGGTACTCATAACTCTGCGTACCAAACATCAGTACAGCGCTCTACTCAACTTCTACGGGTCTTGATTCTGCGCCGGCTCCCGTTTGTAGAGGAAGGTGGTAACGGAACGAGACATTGTCGCATCCGGTCAGCTTTGTGCCGCGTCGCACCGCGCCTCCGACGTGACAGCGCTCCATCCGGCACTGACAGCTTTAGTGCAGATGTCCACGACGTCGCGAGAGTATCGAAAAGATGTCAGATGCATGCTTCGGTGTGACCGAAAAGCTGTTCTCCAACCATTAGGCCCCCAAGAAGACGGGAGAGAATTTGTTCCGGGTTCAGCCCTGACGTAGCCAGGAAATCCCAAGACACCATCAATCCGCGCCAGGGCGCCCCAGCCTACGCCTCAACGTCAAATTCGGATCAGATTAGATCCACCTTATCGCTAACCCGCACACTACAGGGCGCTCTTCGACCCCGATACGTGGTTCGCGGGCACGCCATGCTGTCATCGCACAGACCCGCATGGACTTTCAGGGTACACAGCACAGTCGCGTGGGTGAATGTTCCATCCGCCATGCCACCGTCGCGCTTGGCAACGATAGTTTGTACCAATAGCATGACACGGGCGCCCAACCTTCCTTGCGCACTTCGGCCATGGCGATGCAGGGTCGATCAGATAAGTAGTCGCGTCTGCCATGTCGATATCTGCGATTCTGCGCACGCGGGTCGCGACTTTCACATCTGCTGGAAGAGTTGGGAGATTTGGATGCGAAGATGCGCAATTCGATGAGGCCGAACGAGGCTATGCCGCAGACTGGTATCCTCCACAACGAAACTGATCGCGGCAACTTCGGTAAAGATGTCGACTATAACCGCGAACGCTCGCTAAGCGACGATACTTCGAGCGAGCATTCAGCCCAGGCTGGTGTGAAACGTATTGAAGCTGTGAGTAAGGCGTGGACGAAAACCTCAATCATAATCGCCTATGTAACGTACGCCCTCGCATCTTCCCACCACGAAACGCATCCTCTGCTAACCCTCTTCGAGCCTCCTCCTCATCGCCAATATAACTTCTCTCGAAATCCAAGTAACCAGCGCCCTCACCCCCTACGCAACTTCCGCCTTCGCCCAGCACTCCCTTGTCTCCACCATCTATGTAGTCCAAGGCGTCGTAGCCGCCGTTATCAAGCCGCCCATGGGGAAAATCGCCGACGTGTTCGGTCGCCTAGAATCCTTCTCCATAACCATTTTCCTTTACACGATCGGCTACATCATGCAAGCCGGCTCCAACAACGTGCAAACCTTTGCTGGAGCGCAAATCTTCTGGGCAGCCGGCTTCAACGGCTTACAGGTCTTGCAACAGATTTTCGTTGCTGATACGACGGACCTGCTGAATCGCGCACTGTTTTCGACGTTGTTTGACCTGCCGTTTCTGTGGACGACATGGGCAGGTCCGGAGGTTGGGCAGGCGATCTATACGAATATCTCGTGGAGATGGGGGTATGGTATTTGGGCTATCATTCTGCCCGTATGCTTCATTCCACTTGCTGTGAGTTTGTGGATGAATCAGCGGCGGGCGAAGAACCTGGGTTTCGATGTGCCGAGTCCGTTTTACGGGCGCAATACGTTCCAGGTGCTGAAGAACATCTGGTTTGACCTGGATGGATTTGGTTTGCTGTTGTTTGCAGCCGCTATATCGCTTATCCTGTTACCTCTCACTCTCGCCCCGAGTGCAAGCGGCGGATGGAGGAACGGGAGCATGATTGCCATGTTGGTCATTGGTGGTGTCTTGTTGCTTGTTTTTCCGTTATGGGAGACAAGTAAGAAGCTTGCACCGAAAGCTTTCTTCCCGCCAAATCTCTTCAAGGAACGGACAGTCATCGCCGGTGTCTTGATCGCGTTCTTCTACTTCAGTAAGTCACTATCCACGCACTTGATACGTCTGCTGATTGACTCTATAGTGGCATTTTATATGTCCGTCTTCCCCTACTTCAGCTCCTACCTCCAAATTGTCCAAGGTCAATCCATAGTAACCTCCGGCTACATCACTCGCGTCTTCACCTTCAGTTCAACCGTGTCCAGCGTCGTCGTCTCACTCCTAATCAAGTATACGGCGCACTATAAGTACTACGTTACCTTTGGCGCCGCCATCTATCTCATGGGTATGGGTCTCATGTTGCAGTACCGCACTGAATCCGCATCAACGGGAACTCTAGTCGGTACGCAGATAGCCATTGGTATCGGAGGAGGCTTCCTGAATGTACCGGTGCAATTGGGTGTTCAGGCTAGTGTGAGCCATCAGCAAGTTGCAGCCGCAACAACAGTGTGGCTCACCCTCCTGGAAGTCGGTGGTGCGGTCGGTTCAGCCATCTCCGGCGCAATCTGGAGCACGTACATTCCGCGAAACCTCCAACGTTACCTCCCGGCTGAGAATGCAGCTGATTGGGCGACTATCTACGGGAGTATCGTTGTTGCAGCGGATTACGTCACGTATCCGGCTGGATCTCCAGTGCGCATTGCGATCAACAGGTCGTACCAAGAGACGATGCGATATCTTCTCATTGGTGCACTGTGTTGCGCTGCGCCGATAGTGCCGTTGACGTTTTGCCTTAAGAATTATAAGTTGAATGCAATGGATCAAAAGGTTGTGGGAAATGTAATTGGGAGTGCTGAGAAGAAGAGAAGTTCCAATGATAGTAGTGGGAGTGGGTGGAGATTTTGGAAGAAATAGATGCAGCAATGCGACATGAGTGATTCCTTCGTATTACAGATAGACCGATCAGCAAGACCATCACTTGAATACCACACATGAGGCAATGGTTTGGTGGCCACCAGGTGCGGTAGATGTTAGCTCATGGTTCGCCAATGCTGAAGTCTACGTTGTGTTTCGCTCGGTCGAAAACACCACTTGATGCATAGATGAAGATGATAGTGTCTTAAGGGTCATGAAGCTCGCCGAATGGACACCCTGGGCGGATGCAATAGCGAATACCGAAGTGCTTGCAGAGGAAGCTTCGGATGTTGAGCTTTTAATATGTGCGTTAGCGTTGGAGAAAGAGTTGAAGAGAGATTTCTTTTATGTACATTCTAAGATGACTCGTGGTTTCAGCGAAATCATACGGCTTTGGATCGTGGCGTGGGAATTAACGAACCTTTGGACGAGGATGGCTACGAAAGCTGACATCATATCAATATTCCCTCACTTGCTAGCTGCTCGTGCCACTGGGCGTGTGGAGACTCTCTACTTTGGGATACCCCACAAAGGTAAGACCGCCCTACTAGCTAGTGCAATGCAAACAGATGAGCAAATGTGACATAAACATGAAGCCAGAGAAATCAGAAAATATAAAGTACTTCTAGCCATGCCAAGCCATGCTTTTGCCTACCATATAAAATGCATACCCATACAATTCCAGTCTTTGGATCATCCGGCTGCAGTTGTATCGTCTAAGCAATCGCAATCAGATTTGAACTCATGAAACCAAGTCATGTCCATCGACGATAGATTGGTCTGACGACATAACGTCGGTCTTGTGCTCCCAGCCTAGATCAAAGTGACTCATCAGAATGTTCATCATCAGAGTCCTCATCACCAGAGCCCTCGTCACCAGAGCCCTCGTCACCAGAGTCCTCGTCATCGTCATCAGAATCTCCTTCATCAGGATCCTCATCATCAGGATCCTCCCAGTCTGGGAGTCTTGATGAATGGTATCGACAAGTTGAAGCATGTGCTGAATTGCCGATGGTGAGGATTCCATCTAATCCTTCGTAGGGTGCTCGGCACACGTAGCAGAACTGGAACCTGCAACCCCTTCGACGACCTGTCCAGATCAGCAGTTGTCGGAGAAAAATGGATGTAACACTGTAGTTACAAGTCATATGGTCGCAGCCCGCGGTCTTCTGGATCTGCGCTCCACAACCCGGGCATTCAACTGAAGACTTTGCGACCTCAGCCGCGCTCGCTGCTTCTTGCTCTCTTCTGACTCTAGCCTCTTCTTCTTCTTGGTTCTTAACTCTTTCTTCCTCTTCGGCCTGGGCTATCTCCCGAGCGATACGCGCGTTATACTGTGTGCAAGCTTCGTTCTCGTGGAAAGGTATGATAGGATCGTGTGCAGTACACATACGATAGCCACATGCTGCGCAACGAAATATTGGACCTTCTACACCGGTATCGTGGATTTGACCCGATGAGCATCCTTGCGCATGACAATAGAGGAAGTTTTTGTCGGCACTAAGAAGACTACGCATTGATAGTTCGTCGAACCTGTAACCTCGTGTGAGCATGGATCAAAAGCGATCATTACTGTTCTGAACTGGCCATTCTTACCTAGTGAAAACATCTTGCGGTGTGTTCTCGCGCACTTCTTCGTGAGTAATTACGTGATTGCATCCGCTCGACGGACAAAGAATGCTAGTCACATTTTCCATTTGTTGTTTGAGCCACAGAAGAAAGCATTCATCGCAGACTTCGGGATCGTGCTCGCAATCTGCTAGCCTTGGGAAGCGCTGCTATGGGAGCGTCTCTGCACAGACACTGCATACCTTCTCTTTCGGCAGCTTCAACACGATTCTAGGAGACTTTTCAGGGGCGTTGTTGTTGTTGTTGTTGTTGTTGTTGTTGTTGTTGTTGTTGTTGTTGTTGTTGTTGTTGTTGTTGTTGTTGTTGTTGTTGTTTATCTTTGCTCTCTTGTTTCCTTTGGTCTTTTTCTGGAAGTTGTTCCGGAACGCTTGAGAAAAGATATGTCTGAACTTAGAGGTACTGGAACCCAGCGAAGCTTGAGACAGTGGTTTTTGTGAACGTGAATGTCCGAAGGTAAGTCGAGGCTTTCGCCTCACAACTCCAACGCCAGACTCTTCTGAGTGTTCATGTGGGTCTGAAGCTGTGATGGACTGCATGAGACGTACGGTATCGGGCGATGGGGGGTATTTTGGTGCTGACCTTGTGGCAGGTTGTTGGATCTCACTAGAGAAACAAGACGAATTGGAAGCGTCGGAGTCATGGTTAGTGTTTCGATTCTTCTTCTTTGTTTCTCTGGTGTCGGCGGCAATGAAAAGTAGGGTCGCTGAAGCCTCCCTTTTGCGCTTTGCAGGAGTAATGCTCTTCATTGTGTTCGTGCACTTTGAGCAACTGGGAATGTGTTGTCGCAAATCTGGTTGCTAATCTGCAGTATATGAACAAGTTTGACTGCCGAGGCGATGAAAGTGAGTGTCACAGAAGAGTAAGAGCGGAGACCGAAGCGACGGTAAGAGCGCCGGAAATACCGAGAGTGAGAGAGAGTAGTAGTAGCGAGAGCAGGAGCGATGGTGGCCGAGAGTCGGAGCAGTGGTACACGCATAACTAACGAGCTCAATCTTGGAGTGTGAGCCTTAAAGTACTTCTGATATATTCCAGAAAACAAGCCGGCGACGGCTGCAAGTGAGAGGTGATGACCGTTTCGAGTGGCCCCACTGGTATCATCGACATCAGACGGTATGCGCTTCGTTGCCCATAGCGATATCACCTCGTGCGCCACGACGAAGAACTAAATGAAGGCAGCAGAAACCGAAGCTGCACCCTGTACAAGACACTTTCATTGCGACGGTGAAGTCTGGACGCCTTCAGCTACCGCTCAGACCCTGAGGCTCATCATTGTAACGTGCTCTAGTGGGCGAGCTGATCGCGTTGGCATTTTGGTATCTCGCTGTAATGTCTTATATGGCAAGAGAACATAAAGAAGAATGAGTGTGGTGAGTGACGCTTGCCGGAAGTTGGGAAGTCATGGGGATGATATCAAGGTCCACTGACTCCGGTCGCCGCACCGCCGGGTGTCGAACACGAGTCATGATTGATCCAACAGAGAAGCTCATTCTAGGGATAATATACCTATCGTGAACATATGTCCAAAGGCAAATGCATATTCCTATATCATAGCTTGAACGAAACAATTCTAGCATATACCATCGAAGTACCTTTTTCTGTTTGACACCAGTAAGATACGACTTGGCAAAACGAGCTTCTTCAAACCATGAGCGATGAAAAGTACTATCATTCGCAGGCTCATCGAGCCAAAAACTAGTTTGGATTTTGAGTGCAACAACCGTGCCCAGAAAAAACGCCATGAACACCAGCTCAATGCATATCGCGCTTTCACCCATCTAAGCTCCAGTCCAAGGCTTCCCCTGCTGCTTTTGCCATTTCTGCACCCTCTTCCTGATATCAGCGGCAGTCTGCTGCATGGGATTGAGCTTGCGATCCCTCGCCATCTTGGCATAGTCTTCTCCGTATTTACTGACTAATCGCTCCACCCACTCCTGCTCCCTTTGACTCTGACCCCTCGGCGCCTTCTTGGCCCCGTTCAAGGCCGCCTCCTCCAGCTCCTTGATGACTGGGTTCTGCGCCTCGTCCGGTCGCTCCGGTACCATGGCAAAGCCGTTCCACTCCTCTCCCTCATTGTCGTCCTCGATGTCGTTGAGCGGGTCGTTCAAAGGGTTGTCCCTCTTCTCGGATGCGAATGTGCCTGTTACGCGGAGAATGGCACCCGTTTCAGGGTCGCGCTCGACTTCAATCTCCTCGGTGGGAATGTTCTCGGGCTTCTTGGCCTTGGAGACGATGTTCAGGGCGTCGGCTGTGCTGTTTGCGGCGGTGTCTGCGCGCGAGGATTTCTCGTCGTTGAGGCCGAGGAGGGCGATGGTCTTTTCTGTGCCGCCGGTTGCGTGGTTGAGGCGCGCTGTTAGGCCGAGACGGCGGTAGTTTTGTGCGAGGGTTTCCTTTTGGTTCCTGGGCAAGTGTTAGTCTGGTGCTGTCACGCAGAGTTGTATAGTTTGGGCGCAATATCGTACCAGTGCTTTGCGATGATGGGGTTCTGCAGAATCTTCTTCTTGGAGGGACCGTTTTGGCGCTTCCGGGGGATGGAAGACTTGTTCTTCTTTTTCTGGAGTTCGCGACCCATTTTGAGTGATTTCCGAGATTGATCGAGGGTGTGGGGTTGGTTTGTCTGGTGTTGTCGAGGCCGTGGTCGCAACTTGCCAAAAGTTTTGGCGAACTTTCCATTAGCGTTATCGATAGCGGACTAGGTCTCTACCGAGCTCCAGGCCAGGCCAGTTTACATGAAGTAGGTGACAGACCCCTGAGCGTCCAACCCCTCACGACGCAATATCACGGACACATATCATCGAATCATTTCACGCGTCATTATGGTGTCGCGACGGAACAGGACTCTGCTTTCCTTGGCAATCTTCCTGGGTGTTCTGGGATGGAACGTGGCTGCTGCGGCTGTCAAGGGCGAGACGGGCGTGCCAGTGGGTAACTTGAGCGCGCATGAGATTGAAGAGCAATTGCAGGTACGGCAGCCACTGGCTTTTCTCCATTGAACCTCTACTGGTCCACCTACTGGTCCCCCCACCAGCAACACCCTGATGTCGCGTGCCCATAGCGGTACTAACACCACCTAGGAATGTCCCCTCGTACAAGCTCTCAACCAGCACAAGGTAGCCTCAGCCCCCACCACGTCGTCCCTCAGCTCCCAGATCTTCGCCTTCCTCTTCCCCGGCAGCCCCGCAGTCAATGCCCTGCTGGCGACGCTCTACATCTCCGGTCCGCCAAACTTCCTCCTTGCGCTATGTCCGCCCAACATCGACCCCTCCTCGCTGTCCGTCATGGTCGCATTCGCTGTAGGTGGATTGCTGGGTGACACTCTTTTCCACTTGTTGCCTGAGATTTTCTTGGGCGAGGAAGAGCACAACTCGGTCAAGTTTGTCATGGTGGAACCCAACAAGAACCTTTTGTTAGGTGTGGCTATCATGGTCGGCTTTGTCACCTTTGTGGCCATGGACAAGGGCCTGCGTATCGCGACTGGAGGCGAAGGCGGACACGACCACTCGCATGGCCATTCGCACGCAAAAGTCGAGGATACTGCCAAGACCACAGGCGTCGACGTTGGCAGCTCCAAAGATGGTGTGCGCTCGAGAAAGGCAGGCGCAAACGGCACCTCATCCGTCGTCGAGACAGCGGAGAAGGAGATCAATGCCAGCGTAAAGTTGGGTGGTTACCTCAACCTCATTGCAGACTTCACCCACAATATCACCGACGGCCTAGCGCTCAGCTCCTCCTTCTACGCCTCGCCTACAATTGGCGCAACCACAACTGTCGCTGTCTTCTTCCACGAGATTCCTCACGAGGTCGGCGACTTCGCCCTCCTCATCCAGTCTGGCTTCTCCAAGCGAGCAGCCATGGGCGCGCAGTTTGTTACCGCTGTCGGCGCATTCCTTGGCACCTGTATAGGCATTGCAGTCCAGGAGTTTGGCGGTAGTTCTGCGTCCGCGGATGTCCACGGCGCGGGCGCTGGTATCATGGGCACTAGTGTGCAGTGGGGAGACATGCTGCTGCCCTTCACCGCCGGTACTTTCCTGTATGTTGGGACTGTCGCCGTTATCCCAGAGCTTCTCGAGACCGGCCCGAACAAAGGCCAAGAGCTTAGGAAGACGTTGATGCAATTCGCCGCCATGTTTACGGGTGCTGGTATCATGCTGTAGTAAGTTTTCCCAGACTTGTGCCAATGCTTGGAGCAACATGTGCTAACCATTACAGTATATCCTGGGATTAGACTTTGACCTGAGATGCCATCTTGATTCTTCCACATTCACAGCGTCTTTCAGGACACATGGTGAATATAGTTGATTACTAGGGGATCGGCGAGAGCCCGACATTTATGGCGCAACTTCCATTCCGATAGGAACATCACCTGTGCATCAGCTACACAGTATAATATCAAAACGAGACGCGGGCATCAGCCGGCCGCTGATCGAAAGTAATTGCGCCATGCGCCATAAGCACCGAATGCATGTTCCTATCGTGGTCGCCGATATGGCAAACTTCCCCTTTTGGTTGGCGTGCATCGTGAGAACATCAGAAACAGCACGACATGTATCAACATGTCCATACTTTGGCGACCCGATCGAACGTGTTTGTTCTCTTCCACTACTACCCTCTGCTTCACACAGATGACTGTGCGCAAGACCCGAGGTCAGTTGCACACAGCCCACGAAGACTGTCGTCTCGTACATTGCAAATGCTGCTCAGTACTAATATTGCGCTTTCGGACGAACCACTGATAAAGGTTTACCCTTTTCAGCTGCTCATTTGGCAGATCTAAACGCTTTTCAATCCGCCGTTTGTCCAAGACGTTAGGGCTGACGGTACGCGTAGCGTAGGCCCGAACCTGGCACCAACCTTCCCCAGATTCCTCGGCATGCCTTCATCAATTGTCTCCGCTACGCAAGGTTTGTTACCGCTGCTGCGGTCGTGGCTGTGCGTCGTGGGATTTTGCTAACGGTGTGGGCGGGGGAGGCTGCAGAAAGATGGAGGGGAGATGGTGGAGATTTCCTCTCTTTTCTAAGTGGGTATGGGTAGTCTTTGTGGTCGCGCGAGAACCTGAGTTTCCCCAGATTCTTCGGCTTGCTTTTAGTAATTGATTCCGCTATACCAGGGTCATGACCGAAGATGCGGTCGTGGCTGTGCTTGGAACACTTCCGCTTACGCCCAGAGCGGGCCAATGCTCAATTCTTATCGAAATCAGCTTGCACAAGACGCGATACGATCGGCTGCACATTGCATTCGGAGACTGCCTTCGTCCGATGCCGCACTCATTTGTACGATACTTGTACATGTTACCAACGTGATTGGCCAGCCTCGTTCACCATTTGCATAATGCGGGTAAGGCGTGCAGGAGTAATCCTCAAGCACACCCAGTTTGATCACTAAGCCACACTTGCACGCTAGCGCTGCCGCCTTACCGTCTTAACGAGCAGCAAAGTGGCTGCCGACTAACCGCCGTGGTGGACGGCTCTGTCATACATATGGGCCGCATGGCCCTGGCATGGTTGTCATGCCGCTGTCAGTTCTTATAGCGTCTTGGTGCCTAATCTCACTTCCGAACTGATCTCACGATATCTCTTTTCATCTCAACTAACCTTTCATTCCAGCCAGCCTTTTGGGGTGACAGTATAGTACTGCGACATTACGCTACTTTCATATAGAAAACGCATGGGCATCCCGGCATCGCATCTATTGAAGGGTTTATTGGACCATCACGACATGATGAAAGATTTGGCGGTCAACTGGAGGCATCTTCCCAAGAACAGGATGTGCCCATCTACCCGACCCTCCCAACACCACTATACACCTCGCTACTCACCACGATATCGGTTCATCGTACCGACTCTCCTCATCCTCCTCTGCATACCGATCTTCTTCTACCACCTCATACCAAGATATACTTCCGCCACCGACGGCATAATATCCTCGCTAGCACACAAATTACATTCTACTGGGACGACGAGCAGTTTCTGCACAAAAGAGGTTGGGTCACTGCAGTGCTGCGCATTGTACCTGGCTGCTGCGCCATGTCAGGATGAATGCAGGAAGAACCATATGGACAGGGAGACGCTGGCTTTGACAAAGGAGTATGATGAGTGTGCGGATCAGTGTCTGGTCGAATACAATAAGACTTGTATGACCAGGACCACGGGGGACGGAAACGAAGAGACGAAAACGGAGCCGCCGCGACAACGGGGATCAAGAACAGCAGAGTGGTGGTCAACGGTCCAACATACTTCGGAGTGATGGAGGGAGCAAGGAAATCCGATAAAACCGAATAACAGCAACCACTACCATATCTTCCCCCCTTGATCTTTTTTTTTGGAACCACACACACATCGAATCACACTTCCTTGACACTATGGAAGACACAAAACTCGACATAAATGAGAATATAATCACAAACAACACACCCCGCGATGATGCCATGGCATGTTCCGAGGAGCGGCTGCAGCGGAGGCTGTGCAGGTGGTGGGTACGCCAAGATTGCGGCGCTTGGGACAACCGGCTAGAACGGCATTTTGCACACGGCCACGACTGATATGTCGGAAGGAGCAATTGGCCGATAACCGAAAAAAGGACAAAGGGGAGTGGATGGTAGTTTTAGTAGTGATAGTACTCTTTTGTCTTGTCCGTGTTTCAGGAAGATATCGCGTGGCTGGGGATTGCTGAGATTCTGGGGGATGGAGGCCCCTTCCTCCCCTTCCAACCCCATCCTACCCTCTGGTCGCCTTGATATATGGTACAGGGAGGTGTACTAGAGAAAGTCTAGTACTTCTGGATGCGGATATAAGGAAGTGTTTTTGTCCGTTCGGTCATGTTTAGTTGGCTGGGATGATGGATGGTGGACTCGGCCGATGGGTGTGGAGTACGATTAGTTTTCTCGTATGGTAGCGCACCATCGCCCTCTCCTTCCCCCTTTTTCATATGTTGTTCAGCTAGGAGGTTTGCTGTATTATGTAGGCATGTTAGCAGTCGCACTCGCACTCAACGGTGCCAAGATGTGGTTCGTTGGAAGGGTAGATACTTTGAATTCGTAATCATCATTACAGCCGAGCCTGGACTTTCGGAGGGGATATGTGCATTGTGTTTGATATGCGGGGTTATAGGGCTGGTGGGTCGATCGGAATTAGTCCTACTGTAGCGCGTGTCATGGACGCGTTCAACGGTTCCAATGCCATCTCCTACGACCGCGTCGCGTCGTCTCTGCATCAGCATCTGTCTACAACAACAACTTCTCATTGTATTGGCACGGCGATTTCATATGATAGAGCTGATCGGTTTCGTACCAGCTCTAACCTTTTCATTCCTTGATAGTAACGATCCAATACCCAAAAGCAGTCCACATGACCGTCGTACCCAGACCCGTACATATCTGGCTCGTCCAACCGTCCAACCCCGACTCTGAGCTGATATAACGACACACCACCCCGCTAACAACGCCCGTCCAAACAACAAAAAACCCTACTTCCCATACCTTTTTCTTCAGTTCTGTCCATCTGTTTCTCTCTTGTGTCTGCAATTCCCCCCGCATTGACGTACCCCATTCATTAGCAAGCATGGTTACAAAGCTCCAAGCTTGGATTGCTGGTAGCGGTATCATATAGAATAAAGCAGCGGGGACTGACCAAACCCACTCGCCCCAGGTAGGATTAATAGGATTCCTCGCCTTTAGATAAAACGCGGTTAAGAAAAACTTTACCACGTAGTCTCTCGGTATGAACTGCATAAAAGGGCTGACACCGACGAAGAAGTAAGAAACCATCGTCGTAAATATAACGAAGGATGTTATCTCTCGACGCATCGCGGCATAGAAGAATAAGGGCGGCTGGTTGAGGTACATGGTTGGATGAGCGTAGGACTCAATGTGTACGGCGCGAGCCCAGCGGACTTGCTGCAAGAGCCAGCGGCGGAGCGTGACGGGTGTTTCAGTAGCGGTCACTGCGTGCGAGATGTAGCGAACACGATAGCCTTGGAGAAGGAGGCGGGTCGTCATGTGTCGATCTTCGTTGACAATCTGCAGAGCATCAGCGCTATCAATGAGAGGTACACACGTCTGGTGTGATGTTGATGGAAAGGACGAGATACTGACCATCCAATGCCCAAAGATAGTCTGCTTGTACCAAGCTAGTAGTTCGGGTTTGATAGCTTCGATGCGAAATGCAGCACAAGGTCCGCTCTGGCAGTCGTTGGCGCCCACGGCACTTGAGAAACACCTCGAAAGATGTAGATCATTCAAGTAAATCGTGTTCCCTAGCGTCGTGACAAGGTTATCCTTTCGATTATGGATGTTCAATGCAGTACTGGCTCCTGCGCACTTGTCATCTCCATGTATGGCCTGGATTGTTCTCATGATGGTGTCTTTGTAGACCATGGAATCAGAATCGGAGGTCCACACGTACTCGATATCGAGAAGCTCAGATAGAGCAAAGCAGACGATGAAAGAGGTGAACATGATGCCCTTCTTGTGCATATGGGGCTGTGTTACACAGAGATGTGTTATGGCATCGGGTCCTGTGAGGTGTATCTCGTGATCAAGTAACGTCTGCTTAGCAAGTGCTATGCATTTCTCGATGAGAATCATGTCTTGCCTCCACGTTTCAGCATCGCACTCCATTTGGAGCGCAATATCCACTAGTGGAATGGGAAGATCGATGACGGCCGAGCTACTGGGATAGACCTGATCATTATCAATCGATGCACACAATGTTGGGAGCAGGAAACCAAGATCGGACGACATACCTTTCGAAACACGTCAATCATGACTTGATCTTCTGCTTCGTTGCCATCAATACAAGTAAGCACAAACCGACACCCTTCAGCATCTGTGTAACTCTCGAGAGCTTTTGTGAAGATGACAGGATCCTCACGATATCCTACGATGGCAGCAATACAGCCAAGTTCGAGCTTTGACGAGCGCTCGGGATGTGTATGGTATTCTCCCTTTTCTGCCACACTCAGATCGGAATGAACGTCGCTTTTCTCTGCATCCTGTTTCTGACTACTTCGACGAACCCTTTCATTGTCCCAGCCGCACTGTTCTGCTAGGTAAACCGTGATGATTGTGTCGAAAGTGTACAGATAGTCGGACCAATACAATGTAGTATAGCAGTAAAAGGCCGCTGCAACTAAGCAGCCGATGAAGTTGTAGATTTCCCCGGACCTTGTGACTCGGAGCTGAGTCTTCGGCTCTGAGAAGCTGTGCTTGCGCTCTTTTCCTAGTGCAGATATTTTCGACGGCTGGGAAGTGGTGCAATAAGAGCAGAGCAGCGCAAAGTTCATGCGCAGCCAGTGAGTTGTAAGTATCTTCATGTTGAAAATTGTTGAAACAATAGATCGCATCAAAAGACTTATTTTGTAAACAGATATAATCATTCTGTTGAGACTATGGGGCAGAGCCTGGAACGAATATACACCGATAACGCACTGCGGACAGACTTTACGGACGTTTTTACAATACGCCGTCGTACTAGAAGGTCGGCTCATTGCCATGCTGCAGTACATACCCAGATAGCACAGAAGCAGTAGCTCATGATGCCTTCAATGCTACATCGAGGCAAGGCTAGTGTCCTGTACGGCTCCTTTTAGTGCAGTCTGGTACTATTTGAGGATTACCTAGGTAGTGACAACCTAGTCAATGCCTATGGCGACCTCAACTGACCTATCGGTGATATTGTTCCTATTCATGTACTCAAATCGCGTCCCTTATCGTTGCTGGGAAGTCCGTAGTCTAGCATGTCTCACGTGCCATAGCTACCAGAATGAACCTCGGTGAAGTCCTAGAATGGGAAGGTCAATACAATTAATTACCAAGATGTCCCAGGTACCAAGGTCTAGAAGGCCATAGACATGTACTATCCTTGACCGCTCAGTCTTGGAATTGTCATCTGGTGGTCTGTGCGGTCGCACACTATCGGGGTAGGTCAAAACTCACTACCAAGACTTCCTGGGCATTCTGTGTACTCGTATGTCTTATAAAAAAAAAGACCCGGAGACGCGTTTTTGAGACTTCCAAGGTTGTCTGGAACGCAAAGGGCCTTTTTCGGACAGTGGAATCGCGATTATCACTCCCCTGCGCTCAATGCCGTTCCGCACACTCCGCGATAATGATGTTCTGTGCGTATGCATCTCTTCTTGGTGCGAATGATGTCCCCTTTTCGTAGACGGCTGAACGGCTAATATAAGTGACAAATCGATCTTTTCGCAATAACTAGCAAGTTGAATATCTTAAGATATAACAAAATGGGTGTTGAAAGCTGGAGAGTTTTGAAAGCTTTCATACCATGATTACATTGCTATAGACTACGTGCGATCTCTTTCATCAGATGCAACCTCATGGATAAGGCATCAGGATGACACGTCACTGTTCAAAATGTACCAGGGTCACGGTGAGTTCTGGGATATCGAGATCCTACGTAAGGCCGCTTTTATAGTATAAATCACGGTAAGTTACCTATCTCAGGCCAACATTCCTCTCACATCTGCCGAATCATATCCCGTATCGCAGATCTGTCTATCTTCGGGCCCAGTCTCGACAACACTGCGACACCTCTATCTTTTTGAGGACCGCTTAAGCGGTTACTTGGATATCTGGCTGTGGATGTCCAGAGACTTGACAGCTTGCACATAGCTTTGTGTTTTTGATTCGTCGGAAGCATTCCATGCGATTGTGTATATCATCTGATCGATAACTATATCAGTGTCCCGTTCCTCGGATCCAGCATCATCCTCGACCAGAAGACCATACAACCAGTCTCTGTATTCACAACAAGACTTTCGTAGCCTTATATCATCACACTGCACGATTTCTTCTGCTTCTCGTCGTCAAGCTAGCGTTCACGAGAATGTTACACGGGGTTAGGCTATACTTCTCTAAGCTCGGTCCGTACTAAGGCGAGATAGACTAAAGCGGTAGTCCGTGAGGTATTGTATGGAATGATCAGGTGGAAAAGAGTTATCGTTGTAACCAAAGGATAAACAATACCAATTCTATAAGCGATAGAATAACTAGTTGACAATCTGTGTGAGAGATGAACTATTTGAGTTGACCACAACGAGTGTAATAATGAAATCCGTCCATCCTTTATACCCATTGCAATCTGTTCCTGTCCTCCCTGTCCTCCCTACCAAGAGGGAGGTGTGGGAGGACCGTGGCTTCCCAACCCTCACTGGCCTCCCGGAGGCCAGGTCTTGGCAGGATGCCACTCTTGTCACGTGATCAGGCCCCGCCTTGGATCCACATTCTTCCATCGTGTCCGCCCGATGGTCTTCCTTCATGCGACCTGCATGAAGAAGCAATTCCTTGTTACCTTGTAACATTACCCCTCCTCTTAGGCGTATCGTCCCGATACCCTGGATTATTGTTTTCCCGCGCCTAGGGCGGCGGTGGTGGTGGAGGTCTAGGTATTCCTGTGGTGCAGTACCCTCTTTTCCTTCCTTTCCTCACTTCTCCTGACCATGCCCAAGGTTCAGACCTCTCGACGTGTCCGTACCCAGAATTCGACTCAACAGCGCCAGGCTCGTGCTGACCGCATCCGCCAGCAAGGGAACGAGATGACTTTTCGTTGCAAGCGGTGTGAGGAGAAGAATCTTCGTTGTTTCGTGGACACTGCGTCCGGGCAGTGTGCGGGCTGCATTTCAGTGAAGGCTGAGTGTAGCTTGTTCGTGACTGAGGAGGAGTGGGAGAAGGTTGAGGCTGAGAAGCGCGAGAAGCGCTTGGCGCTTCTTCGTGCTGAGGCCGAGGTCGCTCGACTTCGCCTCGAAGTGGCAGAGACTGAGGCGCGAGCGAGCATTCGCTGATCGAGATCACGCCATTTTGAGTCTTCAGGACCGTGCGAAAGAGCAAGCCGAGGGAACTCTGCCCCGGGTACGGACTTCCTGGCAACCGAACCATCGCTACCCGGATCATCGACTGACTTGGGCTGGTTACAGGCTGACGCTTCTTTCGACCCTTCTTTTGATTACTTCCTTTCCCTCGAGGACCCGGTCCTCGCTTCCCTGGGTGTTTCCGGTGGTACTCAAGTACCTGTGACTTGCAGTTCGTCAAATTTTCTTTTGGCTCCCAAGTGTTCTGGCTTTCTGGCCATCCTTGCCACTTGACCAAGTATTTCCACTGACGACCAACTTTCCGCAGGTCCCTAATCTCCTCGACCTCGTACTCGTCGTCTTCGAGCTCTATGTCCGTTGCTAGCTCGGCATCTGGAGGTGCTCTTTCCAGGAGTTTTTTGTGAAAGACAGGGTGGACGCGCATGCCTGGTGGCAGTTGGAGTTTGTAGTTTACTGTGCCTATTTCCTCTAGAATCTCGAAAGGTCCTACTCGGAGGTTATCCAGTTTCTTGCTTGGTCGTTTAGTTTTCAAGTTCTGTCGTGACAGGAAAACTTTGTCCCCCTTCTTAAAGGTTGGTCCCTCAATCCTTTGCTTATTCGCGGCTCTGGCCGATGTGAGGTTCCTGTGAGCTATGTTCCTGCTCAATTCTTCGTGTAGCTCTCGCATCAAGCGGGCTTTGTCATCTGCACCTACTGCGATACTTTCAATATCTTTCGGATCTCGGTGAGCAGTTGGCTCATATCCGTAGTTCGCGTAGTGCGGTGAGTACTTTGTCGTTGCTGACTTGGTACTGTTGTAAGCCAATTGCGCTGTCGGCAAGAGTTCAACCCAGTTGTCTTGCAGCTTGTTGGCGTACATCCTCAGATACTGTTCCAGTGTCTGGTTTGTTCTTTCCGTCTGGCCGTCCGTTTCAGGGTGAAAGCTAGTCGATAGCTTCTTTTTCACGCCTAGTTTCGCCAGGAATGTGTCCCAATATTTGGACGTAAATAGCTTATCACGATCGGTGATGAACTCTTCAGGTATCCCATGCTCTGACATCAGTGCTTTGCTGACCTCATACGCGCATTCTTCTGCCGTGATGGTTTCTTCTGTTGGCACGAACTTTGCTCCTTTCGTGTGTCGGCACACGATAACTAGGACTGTGTCACACAATCGTCCGGATCCTGGTTCCAATGACTTTGGGAGCTTCACTATGAAGTCCATCGTTACGCTGTTCCATGGTCTCGTTGGCGGCGGTAAGGGCTGTAACAGGCCATAGGGCTTATGTCTCTTGGGCTTGTTCTGGTGACAAGCCAAACAGCTGCCTAATACATCCTGCACCTTCGCTCGCAAGCGGGGTATCGCAAATACCTTAGCCAGTCGTCTGACCATTTCTTCTAGCGATGCATGTCCGTATTCTTTGGACTCATGCAGTTCCTTGATGAGACTCGATCTCATTTGTGGAGGTACATATGTTCGATCTCCTCGAATCATATCTCGGTACTCTCGTTCGTCTTGTAATAGTTCGTCGGAGCCGTTTTCCTCGGGCTCGAACTTCCAGCTGGCTGCCTTCTGCTGCCATTGCTGTTGTAGTGTGTCTACTCGCTCGGCTACCTTAGCTATCCTAGCTAGTTCCGGCTGGTTGTAACGTAAACTGCCGTCGGGCATCTTCTTGAACATGGCTGCGTGCGGTTCCCTATGGTTTTCCTCGCGTAAGTCGGATCTCCTGCTTAGAGCATCCGCCGCTCCGTTAAGCGTTCCGGCTCGATGGGTTATCTTGAAGTCAAACTGAGCTAACATCTCAGCCCATCGGACCTGTCTCCGATTGAGTTTCTTCGTTGTCATGAAACCTGCCAAGTTCTGGTGATCGGTAAAAACCTCGATCTGGTGTGGTAGTCCTAACAGATAGACTTCCCACTGTTCAAAGGAATCGACTACTCCTAGTAGCTCCTTGTCGTGAACATCATAGTTGAGTTCTGCTCCGGAGAACTTCCTTGAATGGTAGAACACTGGTCTCCATTTCTTGTCTGGGCACTGTTGTGACAATACAGCTCCAAGTGCATAATCTGACGCGTCGGTCTCGACTCGCGTTTCTCTTTTCGGGTCGTACATCTCTAGTACGGGTGCCTCGAGGAATATCTGCTTGATCTGATCAAACGCTTCTTGTTGTTCCTCGTCCCAGCTGAATCCTGTTTTCTTCTTTGTGATCTCTGAGAGGGTACTGTGATCTTCGAGTAATCCTTGATGAACTTCCGGTAGTAGTTGGCAAATCCCAGGAAGGATTGCACGTCCTTGACTGTTTTAGGAGTTGGCCATTCCTGTACAGCCGAGATCTTCTTCGGGTTCATCTTAACTCCCTCTGTGGATACTATGAAGCCTAGGAATTCTGTCTCCTTGACATGGAATTCGCACTTCCCGGGCTGCAGGTATAGCTTGTATTCCTTAAGCTTCCTGAGCACTTTCTTTACATGCTCAACATGTTCTTCAAGCGTTCCGCTAGAGTACACCAGTACGTCGTCTAGGTACGCTGTAGCAAAGATTCAAGGTACTCATGAAGGGCGTTGTTGATGACTGATTGAAAGGTTGCCGGTGCGTTCGTCAATCCGAAAGGCATAACCGTATACTCGAACAGTCCATACTTTGTTTTAAACGCTGTCATCCATTCATGACCTTCTTTGATTCTGATTCGGTAAAATCCTTCCCGAACGTCGAATTTCGTAAACCACTTAGCTCCTGGAGTCTATCCATGAGCTCTGTAATGAGTGGTAAGGGATATCGGTTCTTCCGCGTGACGCTGTTCAACCTCCGGAAGTCGACACATAGTCGCCACTTTCCGTTAGGTTTCTTTACGAACAAGATGGGTGAGGCCATCGGGCCTGATCCCGGTCGGATAAATCCCTTTTTCAGATTCTTCTGAATGTAGTCCCGCAGCTCAGCGTCGTGCTCGGGCGCTATTGGGTACATTGGTCCTGGGCTAAGTTTTGCCCCTTCATCTAGGATGATCTCGTGATCCCAATCCTGATGGTCCGCCAAATCCGTGGCTTCATTTTCCTCGAAGAGTTCCTTGAACTCGTCGGTCTGATACTCTCTTGGTATTTCCAGTGGTAAGGGTCCTTCCTTCGTAGTCGCGACTCTTCTTATCCAAATGACTCCTACTCTCTGAGGGTCCTTCTCATAGATTCTCCCGATCTTATGAGGCGAGATCTTGCCGAATCTCCCGTCCTGGGGTGAGCTCTGATTCGTCGGGCGTGTCTCTCTACGTACTCCAGCAACCTTGTGCACAGGTTCTCTTCTGAGTATCGTCTTCATCCGCCAGTCGATGGCGGGGTTATGGGCGTCCAGCCAATCATAACCAATCAGCATGTCTAGGTCTCCTAGTTCCATGATGCCGATGTCCATTTGGCACTCTATGCCTGCTACTCGTAGCTTTGTTGATTCGGTTTCCAACCTCATCATGCCGTTTCCATATTCCATGGGTTTCTCGTCGGCTAATACTACCGGTATGGGTTTCTTCTTAACCCTATATGGTATTCCGTGTTTCTCCACCACTCGGGGTGAGATTATCGTGTGTGCGGCCCCGCTATCTACGAGCGCCTTGATCTCCTGACCTTGTACAGATACGGTCGTGAGCAATTGTTTCGCTTGACCATCGGTATCCTGTACCTTCCTAAGGGTCGTTATAGGTGCGCCTTCACCAGTGAGACCCTGTCCCTGGTGGCGTCCTAGTTTTTGGCTGCTTCTTTCCCTTGTACTTGGGGAAATAGCCTGTGTCATTCTTTGAGCTGTAGTGCATCAAGCACCTGTCGTCGTAGCACCAGCTCCAATGGATGTTGATGTGAGGTATCTCCTCTTCGTGAATCACCTTCCTGGTCCTTGCCTTCTTGGCTTGGTGGATTGGGCAATCTGCGACTTCGCAGATGTTTGACGATAACGTACTGTGATAGTAGTCGTCTACTCGTCGTGCCTTGTCTAGTTGTTCCCGGTGGAACGTACATCCATTCTTGCATTGCGTCCATAGGAGTTTCTGGTGAGGATCTGTTTGTTCGGGTTCGTGGATAGGGCATTCTTCCACTAGGCACTCATCTGGCCATAGGTTTAGGTGACAACACTTGTCCTGATCCGTCCTGGTTTTCTCCTTGTCTTCCTTATGGAACGTGCAATCGATCTTGCAGTCATACCAACACAGTTTCTCGTGTTCTTCGGTATCTTCTTCCTCTTCGGACGCTTCTTGGGCCTTGTCCTCATCGTCTGTGTTCTCGAAGTAGGGTTGTTGGGTCACCGCCTGGTGCCCAATAGCCTCGGCGTTCTTGCCGGTAATCATGATTCGGCTTCGAATCTTGCAGTCGTCGGCGTAGTGTGCGGCGTCTCCGCATATCCAACACTGCTGGTTGGCCAGACGTTCCAAAACGTCCTTGCCCTTGACTTTCCAGTCCGTGGTCTTGGGCTCGTCCTTGGCCAAGACCTTGTCGTCTTTCTTGATTCGTGGAACGATCACGAATGCCTGTTTGTCCGCTGAGCGAGCTTCTTCGTAGAGGTCCATGTCGCTCAGGTTGTCGTCCGGCTCCATCTGAGTCGGGTATGCCGTGCCCTGTCTGATCATCCTGATCTTGATGGCTGCTTGCTTGACTTGTTCTTCTTTGCAGTCTCTGGCGAAGTGTCCAACTTTGCCGCATCGGAGACATGCTTTGTTGTCATAACGCTTCTGGCGTTCTTCCTTGGAGAGACCATCCTGTCTCCATCCTCGGGTCTTCTTGTCTTTAGGCTTGTCTTGTACCTTACCGGTCATGATGGCGTCACCATCTCTGTCAAATCTTCCACGTTGCCTCTTTGTGTTGGGCAGGTTGGGTCGGAAGTATTTCTTCTGGTCATTCCGTTCCCAAAGTCGGTTATCGATGCGTGTAGCAAGTTCGATAAGAGCGTGTAGTGACTCGGCCTTTTCGTGGTGTACAAGTCCGTCCTTTACATTTTCCTTAAGGCCTGTTTCGAACACTGTTCGAAGTGCCGCATCGTCCCAATCGATCTTCGCCTGTAACTGTTTGAATTCCGCCGTGTAGGCTGATGACGTAAGCTGCCTCAAACGAGTGATCTTTTTCTCGGCCTGGTTCTTAGCGTCTATTTCTCCGAAGATGCGTCCCATTTCTTCCTTGAATCCTGTCCAGTCTGCGAACAAGGTCTGAGTCTCAGTCTTGGTTCCTCTATGTTCTGCATCCAGCAGATAATCGTCGACATAGGGTTGCATCCAATTTGCTGCCTTGTCCTTCATGTACGTGCTTGTCATGAGGATTTTCTCTTGGTCGTTGACTACCTCGTTGTATTCGCAGTACAGGTCGGCATGAGTGAGAAATGTTCGAAGTTTCTCCCGGTCTCCGCCATATTTCTCTGGGGCTGCTATCTTGGGTTTCCTAGCAGTAACGGGTTTTTCGTTGGGTGTGGCCATCAGCTGATTCGTGAGCTGATTGATCATGTCCAGCATGGATGCCATTTGCTGGGCCTGAGTCTGGGCCTGTCGCCTAAGATTCCTGATTTCTCGAACTTGGAGGTCTTCCTCACTTTCGGCGTCGGACGCCTCGAGCATCTCATCGTTCTCAGGCGTTGGTTGTGCCGAGGCTGGGGTCCCTGCCCTGCGCCATGTTGTACTGGGCATTTCCTGAGAAGCCATTGTTGAATCTTAATCGGGCGATCCTGTTGGTTAAACGTCCACTGATATCCAAGGTGGTCAAAGTGTTACACGGGGTTAGGCTATACTTCTCTAAGCTCGGTCCGTACTAAGGCGAGATAGACTAAAGCGGTAGTCCGTGAGGTATTGTATGGAATGATCAGGTGGAAAAGAGTTATCGTTGTAACCAAAGGATAAACAATACCAATTCTATAAGCGATAGAATAACTAGTTGACAATCTGTGTGAGAGATGAACTATTTGAGTTGACCACAACGAGTGTAATAATGAAATCCGTCCATCCTTTATACCCATTGCAATCTGTTCCTGTCCTCCCTGTCCTCCCTACCAAGAGGGAGGTGTGGGAGGACCGTGGCTTCCCAACCCTCACTGGCCTCCCGGAGGCCAGGTCTTGGCGGGATGCCACTCTTGTCACGTGATCCAGGCCCCGCCTTGGATCCACATTCTTCCATCGTGTCCGCCCGATGGTCTTCCTTCATGCGACCTGCATGAAGAAGCAATTCCTTGTTACCTTGTAACAGAGAATCGACAAAGCATGGCCGCAAAGTCAGTCCCTACGGGTAGGGAGATCTGGTTGGATGGTCTCCGCGGTGTTGCCGCAGTTATCATTGTCTGGTTCCATATGACAGCTGGAAAGCTTGCCACACCTTACCGATCCTTCTGGGATTTGCCAGCATCTGAAAATCGACAACTAGTCCAGGTCATACCGTTTCGAATCTTCTTCTCTGGACCAGGCATGGTCGATATCTTCTTTGTGGTGTCTGGATACTCCATCTCCATCGGCCTGATCAGACTTCGCCACGAGGGTTCTATGGCCAGATTCTACCAGAGATTGACAGGCAGTGTGGTCAGAAGGATGTTTCGGTTGTGCTTCCCAGTTGCAATCATGATGCTGGGAAGTCATGTGCTGTACTATACTGGACTTTACACTATACCTTTCAAAGAAGGCACAGGATGCCCAGGCGCACACCCATGGAAGTCTCCGATCCCACATGTTCAGTGCCTAGCACGATCTTTTGTCAGCATCATCAACGTGGAGAATATCCAAAATCTGACACTCAACGATCGTGAGTAAACCAAAAGGTATAACTTCACACCTTTCTAACCATCATGCCAGACTTCTGGACGATTCCCGTTGAGATACGTGGCTCTATGAAAGTATACCTGACACTGCTTGGACTATCAAACGTCCGCAAGACAGTAAGGATTCTCATCATAGGACTACTTTGTGTACGATCATGGTGGAATGGTACACCCGAGTTTATGGCCTTCTTTGCAGGAGTCTTGTATGCAGAACTCAGCGCTTGCGTGTCATTTGGACAGCAGGAGATACTGTCACCTTTACTCTCTTCTCGTCGACACAACCGGAGGTTGAGCCCATCCAAGACTGTACTGAATCGACTGTCATCCTTGTCGACATATTCGGTCTTTCTTTTGGGCATCTACCTCCTTTGTCTACCCATACGAATTCAGTCTGATGGTACTATTGATGCAAACTTCCCACCAGACTGGTTCTTCCTCGAATGGTGTCCTCCGCTCCTGTGGTGGAACACGGAAACCACAATGCGCACATGGCATACATTCGGCGCCATCTTGGTTGTTGGTAGTATGCGTGCTCTACCTCGACTTCGAGCACCTTTTGAAACTAGGGCTGCACAATTCCTGGGTTATATCTCTTTTAGCTTGTATCTATGTCATCAGACTGTTCTTCGTATCATGCTACACTGGTCTTTACATTGGACGAGCGTGTGCGTTACTGGCGTGAGCTACTTCGAAGCTCATGCACAAGGAAAGTGGGGGATGGTATTTCTGGCGTGGATGTTAACAACACCTCTCATAGCAGGAGTACTACTGCTGATAAGTGTTTATATGGCAGAATTGGTGGACCGAAGAAGTATCGCTGTGGGCTTCCACATGGAGAGACTATTATGTAGATTATAGAGTTACAAAATGCGATACGCATTCGGTATCATGGCACTGCGTCTCATAAATATATTCAAGATATACTGCAGTAGTTGTCTCTTTGCTGATGGAAAAGCAGGAGAACCAAGACGCAACTGGGAGCGATATGATCTGTGGAAATCTACGAGCACCATGACATCTACACATAAGGAGGCAAACGCCGAGAAGGCCGAGAAAGTGCTCGAAACGCCGTCAAAAAAGCAACGAAGCCATGCTCTGGACGCAGTCGTTGCGTCGTGACGTATGACTAATCGGGTTTGGCGGGGTACGATGGCGTCACGCGTCTGGACGCGACACCGTCTGCGTCCTCTGCCGATGATGCCGCTTGCAGTTACACAAGGAGGCCCAGACCAGTATTGAACAAGCTACACGCGTCATCAACCTCTTCTACGAACGACATGTTTGAACTTCTCAAAGCTATCTGTATATAAGCTTCAAGAATCGCACCAATCCTTCGGTCTATGTTAGCTACATAGGTCTCATTCTTTTATCAGACTACGATGTCCGCGTCTACCCCAGCACCGAACCTGACCATAGCTATCACCACGACCGGACCTGCCAGTCGACATGTCCCCGAGTTCAAGACTGAACGTCTCCTGTGTCGACCTCTCGTTGAAGAGGACTGGCCAGAATACCACAAGATGCTACAGGAAGAACAGACGATGATCAATGCAGGTGTGGGTCCGATGTTATTTCCCAGAGCAGCTCCAGCCTACTTCGACGATCAACAAGAAGATTGGGCATCAGTTGGGATATTCGCCCGCAAGGTGGATGACGACATCGCTGAAGGCGAGTTCATCGGTACAGGAGGTGTGTACTGGTCCAAAGATCGATTGCCTGAAGTATGCTACGTACTAAAGCAAAGGCTCTGGGGCAAAGGCCGCGCCACTGAGTTCTTGATTGGATTCTTGGAAGTGTGGTGGGACATGCCTCGGGTAACCGTCGATATGTATGTTGAGACGAAGTTCCTAGATGCTGGGGAACGAGGTGAGGTACCGGAGCGATTGACTGCGCCCATCAAAGTTGAACGAGGCGATAGCCAGAACGTGGTGAAGAAAGCTGGCTTTAGCGACCGTGGGGAAGTCACGATATATGACGAGAAGTATGTTTTGTTCCGACTGCTTTCTCCCAAGTAGTTGGTCGGCTAGAGGTATAGCCCAAAGTAAACCTTAGAAAAGATCTACTAGATCAAGACGTGGCTTGTTTTAGGCATCTCGAGCGTACCTCCTAGACTCATGCGATTGCAGCTGAGGTTTTGATGGACGTATTCGTATCATTCCTTGTATACTGTTTCTCACTTATCAAGTAGCGCCAGTATGCGATGCTGTCAGAGATCATGGACATTGGTCAAAGGCGCATGCATGGGTTCCTGGTGCCGGGCTTCCCCGCCTTCAGCCGCGCTCGAAACAAATCTCGCAATCACTCCCGACGCTTACTCGCACACTCACTCACCCAGCTGCTATATCGTAGGCTGATGCGACAACACTCAGGCGAAAACCTAGCCAGAGGCAAGTACGGCATTTCGTTGTGAATTCAGGGCTAACACTCTACGTATATGGAAAGCGAAGGTTCATTTACGCAGCTATCCGCCTCACTTCCGGCATGTCAGCTAGTTCTAGTTGCAGGTGCCCATGTGCGCCAAGGAGGTCAGTGTTCAAGCATCCGTACGAACGCATCATCAGAAAATGGAGCAATGCATACACAAATCCTTCTCAATGCTCAATACAGCGCTCACGCACCATCAGAGTGCATCATGTGTCTAGTTCAGTAAGACTTTCTTAGATTTCATACCTGACGAAGGGTACTGCCGGACCGTCCCCTCACGCAAAGTTATCTGTCCCATGGTTTATGAGCCCTATCTAATCCAGACGCGGTAGTAACAAAGGATCCTTGAGCAATCGCTCCATATCGTCAGTGCAAACATGGACAGAGATATCCACCCCGCTGCCAGTCCAAGACAGCCGAGATCCAGACAAGAACTGTTCAGAAAGTGGGGGTGCTTCTTTGATGAGAACACAACCGTCTAAGTTCGGCACGATGCCGTCCGCGTATCGTATGCGCGAGCCAAGACCGAAGTCGACATCGTAGATGCCGGCACGCGCCCAGGTTGTCACCAGGATATGACGCCGCCCAAGAAATGCCTGCCATATACGCTGAGGAGACTCCTCATACGCAGCCCTATGAAGATGATCTGCGAGATTCGCTGGGTCGCTGACAGTGGAGATCGTATGCCGAATCTTTCGGGTGATGGCAGCCATTGCTGCGGTAGCGTTACTTATTCGTTCGTAGCCAACCTCAGAGCTCAGCAGCTCGATATTCATCACGATGATCGGAGAACCCAGAAAGTCTTCACCCAGCTTGAAAGCGGATCGAACGCCAAGTACAAGATCGCAATGGACAGGGCCATCATCCTTCCCAAGTTGACGTGCACGCACAATGCAGGACCAAATGTGTGCCAACACGGCATCATGCCTGCTGATTCTTGGGCCATTGCCATCAGTACCCTTCGTAGCTTCGTGCAAGAGGAAATCGACCTGATTTGTGTTGAGATGAATGGTATAGTCAGAAACAGGCGCACTAGAATCCCACTCAGCCCATGGCATAGGCTTGCCTGCTGGTGACACCAGTTTGGCCGCTTCAAGGAATGGCGTGGGAGGCTTTCCTGGTGCAGCCCACCAATCGTACCTGTGCAAGGGCAGACGTTCCGTTCGACTGATGATGGCCGGGTCCGACTCCTCGGCGTTGATGTTTCCCGCAGCGAGGTTGTCCAAACGCGCCGGCTCAAAGACGGGAGTCAGAACTAGGGCGGAGGTCAGGCCCTCGATGACGGCATTACTCACTCTCGCCCAATCCTTGACAAAGCGAATGAGACCTGTGATGTCTGCAAAAGGATGCGCCGTTTTGGCAGCGAGGACAAAACCACCATCTGACAACGTGGTGCATTGGATAGCCATGATCGGCTTGCGCAACCCCGTCGCGGCATCGGGCTCGTTGGGTTGTAGAGCATGCGCAATATCATCAGCAGGCACGAATCTACCGAGATTGTCATCTTTGCGATTCCAAAGTGGCTGAGTCTTGACGCGCTCCGTTTGGTAGAGGGAGTCCGTGGTGGCAGAGCTTGTTGCTGAGATGAACACCACACCAACGTCTGCGGAGGTCCCGAAATGCGCGTATACGCGGCCGAAGCGACGGGCGTGGGCTGGGAACTCCTTCACCTCAGCGGGTATCGACACATCGTCGACGGCAGCAATCGACTTCAACTGGCCGGCCCATTGAGGATACGAACTAAGCGCAGTGCTGAGTGTTTGGCGGAGGTGCACGGCGACGTTTGCTACATTCCGCTCATCGAGGGGCTCGAAGAGCCATATAGCGTTAGTAAGAGCGAAGTTGGCAGTGGTTGCGTCCAGCAGCGACAGTGGAACTACGTGTTCATGCTGCGTTGACTTTCGGGGAAATACGCGCTCCGTTGTCGTGACTTTAATATCCACCTCGGGCGGCATGGTAGCGGGCGACGTGGGCCGCAATGCAACTTCCGGGTGCTGCTCGGGAGACGTGCCGACGACGTATATTACTCAGCGGTCAACCAATGGTCTGACCGGTAGAAAATAATCATTCTCGGCGTCGAAATCCTAACGAGAGGTCCAACAACATTGTCGCAATCAGATCGTGAAGAGGACACCTACCAGGTACCGGTTGGAAGTGGGGCCTCGGCCTGTACCGACTTTGGAATTATCCGAACTCCCACGATGGGTTGAAACCTGTTGAACCAACATGAACTGAAAATAATTCAATCTTGAGAAAGTTCATGTGCATGCCGTCGTTTCTTTAGGGTGTTCTGGAAGATGACCTAAGACATCGATGTATTGGAGTGAGGCTCGGAATCGCTGTTTTGATGAGTTTCATCATCATGATTCCTTTGAATGTGACATGAGATATTGACCTGACCCAGGTGCTAGCCGTTGGACTACTTTACAATCTCTCAATCTGGTGGTTTCGTCCTTGAAGGGAATTTCTGGGCTCGCTTTCAGCATCGCTCAGCATGTAGATCTTCGTAAACCCCAACACGAAACGCACACATCATCTCTCTCCTTGTCCCTCAAAATCTTCACAGTTCGACTCCGTTCCGATTCTTCCACTGCTACTGCAAGTATAAGATTCTTGCTCTTGCTCTAGCTGAGGCGCCCAAAATGTGCCCTGGCCATCACAAGCGCTGAAATGTGGTTGTGAATGTTGTTTGGTGGAAAGGCCAGAGTGGATAACAAGCGCTGATGAGGATGCTAGGCAGCAGTCTGGGGCAAAGGCGTGAAGAATCAGGATCTGCAAGGGGCGAATATGAAAGCAATACCCTCTTGCTAGCCACCGGGGCCAAGTCCTGCGATGATGTGGGAAACACTGAGAGACACTGTTTACAGTAAAAGAGAAGAAAGAACTGGATCCGATTAGACGCATCCACCGATCGAGGTAGTGGCACTAGAGCAGCAATCTCGTCTAAATTCCCCACGAGAACAAAAGAGAGATGCGATTGTGTGTTAGGCAGGCCCTTGTAATTGCTACGTAGTGGTGACAAGTCGGGTAGTGCGCTGAGACTACACTTAGGCAGTCCGACACACCTGACCATCTTCTTACTCTTAGCCGATGCAACCTCCTCAAGATCCAACCATTTCTGCTACAATTGCCTAGTCGACAAAATGCAACTGCAATGCATCCTCACCGACTTGCACTGCATAGACTTAGCACCTGGAACCTAGTAACGTAAACACGGTCATGACTCACTGTTAAGCATGTGCGAGGGCATACTGAAGACCCTGGTTCCGCCCTCCTCCATCATGCCAAAACTTGAGCCTATCGCGATCTTAGAATGGAAAATCTCGGGAAGCATCTAGGAAGGTCTTTAACATACCCTCGCCCTCAAGTCCCATGCCGTGTGGACCGGGAGCAACAGTCATTCGATGCAGCGACCCAAGATTCCTGACCCATACAGCAGGTATGGGGATCATCGGCGGCGGACCAGCTATGGACCTTCCCATTGCCCATTCATCACCACCTGCACGGCAAAGGATTCCATCACGTAAGATGAAGGTCGCAGCACTCCCTCTCTCGCCAGGCTCTCCCAAAATCGCAAATTTCTGGTCGAAATCGCCTTGAGGGCATTGCTCAGGGCCAACTATAAAGCGGCCTTTGATTGCGATGTGAAAAGGTCGAGGAAAGTTGTCCATGGCGGCTGTCAGGTGAATGGGGGAATGGTAATTGAAGATAGAAGGTTAAAGCAAAGTAGTAGAAGGCTGATACTGACTTACTAGAGAGTCTGTACACCTTTTATACCTCGTTTCCACACATAACACTCGCGGATACTGAGCAAAGTGACATACAAGCATCTCAGGATCCTAATCCCGTTGTGGCATATGCTGTTTGCATCGGATGTATGGGGCCGTCGGACATCAAAAGAAAAAAGGGTCTTCTTATGCTGCTGCATTGTCAATACGTGGAATACTTCAAGCAAGAAAGTGCTTTTGTTGATGTCCAGCGCGTGATCGAAAAATGCAGCTGGAATGAGAAGAAGATCGCCCATCAGAGTCGTTGAGAAGCACCTAATTACCTGGGCTGGGCAGTGTGGCGACGACCCGACCCTCCCGCGTTGTTAGCGCGAACCACCATCTGGACCCGGAGCTCTTATGCACACCCCGATTATTCGCCTGTCTGCCCAAGTACTCCTCACAGAGGTAGGCGACGACTGTAAAAGCAATATGTCACCCTGCCTGTCACCCGACTGCCAAGGTTGGCGAATCCCGGGGTATATGTGGGTCCTGTCCCATCTTAGCTAGGTCGGTGGACCTATACATACGATTTTATTCCCATCCACACTTTGCAGATGCGAAACTTCGGGCAGCACTGAGACTGGCGGAAAGCATTTGTATTCACGCCCTATTCTGGAAAAAGCTGCTGCGTATCGTTGAGATGTCTTATCTTGTCTACTGTTCTCTGCTGTACGTGATCGCAGCATGAGCTTGTAGAGTAGACCAGTGTCAACGCCAATTACTAAATCCGATATGGATCTTCTCTTTAATCCATCACCTCATCCGATCTCTTGATTTTCACCTTGACCTCCATACCATCAACCGGCTTTGCAGTAACCTGATGTGTCGAGAACATGGTTCCCTTTGTCTTCGCCTTACCCTTCTCATCAACCTGCACCTCACCCTTTTCATCCAAATCCAGCTCACCAAGCCCTTGCTTGACAAAGTCGAAGTGCCTTGCTACACATACAATGATGATCTTTGTCTCCAGGTTGGCCAGTTCAGACCCGGTGCATCGCCGAGGCCCGCGTTCGTACGGCCTGAAACTGCTTTCAGGAATCTTCTTGCCTTCCTCACCAAGCCATCGCTCGGGCTTGAAGTCGTCGCGGGTGTCTCCGAATGTCTTGGGATGACGCTGGATGATGTACGCGCGCGGTGTCACGCACAGCCCATCGACGCAGAATGTGTTTCCGTCAGGAAGAGTGAGCATAGTGTTTGATGAGGATGGAGCCATGCGTGCAGTTGTGCCAGGTGGATGCAAGCGTAGCGTTTCCTTGATTACGGCGTCTGTGTAAGGCAACTTGTACAGCAGAGCACCAGCTTCCGAACTCCGTAACGCCTTGACGACAGCAGAGGGGTGAGTGTTTGGACCGAACACAGAGTCAAGCTCCTCCTTGAGAGTCTTTGCAGCGGACGGATGTATATGTAGCTCGTAGAACGCCCATTGAAGCAGAATGGAAGTAGTGTCGTGACCAGCGAAGAGGAAGCCGCGCAGTGTATCGCTAGTTTGCTGGAGGATTTGAGATGTCAACTTATCCACGCCGTGAAGGCTGAGAGTCGCTACACTTTTGTTCTTGATCTTTGTACCGGTGGTGCCGGACACTAAAGCTTTGTGTTGTCTCTTGATCTCGGTTTTGAGAATGCTGTCAAGCTTCTTGTCCTTTGACCGGATCTCGCGTTCGTTGGCAGAGAAGTAATCGCGCCAACCTACCCCTCCGAAGGGGCGTTTGTTGAAAGCTTCAGAAAGGGCGCGGTAGGTTAGGAGGACCTCGGACTGTTTTCCGTCGACCTGCGCGTTGAGATCCATGTCGAATGTTACGATACCAATGATATCAAAGACTAGATTTGTCGTATATGGACCGAGTGTGAACGCATCGCCGGAGGCGGCCTTTTGTTCCATGAGCTCGATAAAAGTCTCGGATTTGTTCAAGATGACATCGACTAGACCAAGAAGATGACTGGGTTGGAAGCCAGGACGTATGCGCTTGTAAAGAGCATTCCATTCATCTCCCTGTAGTCAATGGTCAGTTCCTGAATACCCGAAATTGCTAGAGAGGCTCAAGAAGGCTGACTTACATCAGTGGTGACCAGAGATCTTGCACCAACAAGAGGAGCTAATTGCTGGATAGCAGGGTGCTTGGGCATACTAGTCCTGAAGGCCTTGTTTGGTTTGGTAACTTGCTCAGCAACATCGTTGTCCAGAACAAATAGTATGGGGAACTTCTCGATCGGGCGAAAGTCAACAAAAAGAACTGGAGGAAATCCGAGCTTTTCCGCCTGTTCATACAGCATCTCATCGAATTGGCGTCGAGGATCGCCCTCTCCTGCAATCTTTTCGACCCATGCCCAGTGACCTCGAATGGGATCTGCTGGTTCAGGTTGTGGGAATTGAGAATACTGCGCGAGATCGGAAGTCTTGGCCTTCGTCTTTCGTAGGTAGTAGGCTATGGCAAGTGGGATTACTGCGAATATGAGAAATTTCCATTCGAAGAGCGCATTTAACTTCGCCGATTCCTGAGACGAAAGCAAGTCCGATAACGCCATGTTTACCGCGAGAGAAGTACCGTACTTACTGACAGAGACGGGCGAAACGCTCCTATGTACCGTGCGACAAGCATCGCGAGAACAACACCGGCCCCATTGAAATGCGCCATCATGTCATCGGCGTCTCTGACCTATTGCGTGAGACAGTGCAGTGATTTCGGCGTGATGTCGGACATGGCATCAGCATCAATGTGGTAGGTGATCATCAGATAAGATGGCATCAGATTAGATTAAACAAGGGTGAGTACCCTCCCGCCCATCAGAGTCCAAACCCCAAACTTGGCACGAAAGAAAGCCAGGAAGAAGTTTGAGCTAGATGCAGCCGCTGTTTCTCGCTGATTCGCTAAAGGTTCGTACTCCCTGCATGTCAAGCAAAATTTTGCATCTTGGCATTGCGGACTGTGATCCGTGTTCGGCGAGGGGTGTGGATGCTTCGCAAACATCGCGACATGGTAGGGGTTGCAGTGAACAGAACGCAAGCTGCGGATGCCATAGTCTGCAGACACTAATGCAACGATGTTTTCTTCGAAAGCATAGTGTGGTGTTCAGGAATCCTGCTAGGTCGTATGCGCGACGGCTCGCGAGGGTGCAGTCGACGGTGGGGATCGTTGGTGAGGCGAAGCGGGGCCTCCCCCCATACGTGCCCCTCATGTCCTCCTCTTCTTGCTCCTCCCATATGTCTGTCCAAGCCCAAGCTCTTCCATCGCTTCTGAAACGCAGATGATCAGATCGCCATTCGCTTTCGAGCCTGGTGGAAGTTCTTTCCCAGTCCACTCCTTCGTTACAAGTTTCAGATCCGCAAAGCTGGGTCTCTTGTGTTGCCGGTAGTCCATGCACCGGATGATTGTGTCTTTGAGCGTCTTGCTATACATATCAGAAGCCTCGAAAGGCATCTTGCCGGACAACAAGTCGCCTTTGTGGCTTTTGGATGTCGTACTCGGAGCCGTCGTTCAAAAGCTTTTCAATTCCTTCGCCTTCATCAGTCACCGTGTAGGTGAACGGCTCCTGAACAAACCCATCTTTTCCGGGTGAATTCATAACCAGGTTCCACATCATCTGTCCCACTTGCCAGACGTCTATTCTAGCCGTCATCCTTTCGGAAGGTCTTTCGTCTAGGTAGTGACCTTCGTAGCACCAAAACATCTCTGGAGCGTATCTTCCCCCAGCATCCTTAGCGTCGAGAGGGTGATTTCGCATTATATAATGCGTAGGATTGTCGGCGTAGTCGTTGTTTCCTGACTGTAAGTCGAAGAATGCGAGGTCAAAGTCTGCAAGGACAATAGAAGCAGCCTAGCGTTTCGTTAGCCCTAACGACATATGGGATGTGACAAGAGCATTACCTCGTGTGCGCCAAACTGACGGTATTGATGCCTGTCTTCTTTGCTGATCTCTTTACCTACAGCGCCATCGGCTGGTTTCACGAATACATTCGCAAGATGGCCGTCACGATGCACGATCTCGTTCCAGTCGACGTCATCGTCCTCTTCATTGATGCGCCCCGAACTCAACATGGTGAAGGCATCCACAAGCTGGTCAAACACTATCCAGAGAAACCATTCTGGAATAACTTCTAGTAAATCTACTGGGAGAGGATCGCCGTGCCAGTCACCAAGCTCTGACATGTTCTCATACTCATCGAAAAGGACGTTGGTTGGCAGTGGCAGTTCTCCAGGGACGGTAGCATGTACAGGCT
Source organism: Alternaria longipes (assembly GCA_019059555.1). Taxonomy (NCBI): domain Eukaryota; kingdom Fungi; phylum Ascomycota; class Dothideomycetes; order Pleosporales; family Pleosporaceae; genus Alternaria; species Alternaria longipes. Next base: position 303,019 of record CM032460.1, on the reverse strand, counting down.
TGCCCGCCTTCAGAAATCGCTTCTTTTCGAAAGCATACCAAGCCCAGTCATTTACTGCTTTCAAGTCTTGTTCTTGTTGGTTAACATCTAGTATTCCAGATACCGGTATGTCCCCACGTGCTCTCAGGATATTCCTGATCTCAGGATGAGAGTTTTGCCATCGAAACATATTACGTCTTCGTCTCCACCAACGCGAATACCAGTCCAGTGACTGGCAGATATCACCCATATCGCAAACCTCGTTGAAAACACGGAAGCGTCGTTTCTTTACGTCGATGCGATGACCGTGGTACCTATGCACGTGGTGCTCGTGTGCTTTGCGTCTTTCGAGTCGTATCTGGATGGCAAGCTCCATCGGTAACTTGTCGCGCCAGAAAATTGGCCCAATCCATTTCTGTGATTCAACGACAACGTCTCTCACTGCCAACCTCTGACAATGACGTTAGCTCAGTACTGGCTTTTCGATCAGCAAATTACCTCTGCAATCGTTCCCGACTCGTCAACGCCAACCCAGAGAGTAACAGTCCCAGTAAAACCTTGGCCAAGTATGTTCGCGCACCTCCATTCCAAATTTCGCCCCTCTCTTCCAGGGTCGCATAACCCGGCGTCTTCGAATTTACGCATCCTGCGCTTCTTCGCTGCTTCTCTTTCCTTTTCACTTTTTTCTTCACCGTCATCGATATTTAACATCGGCGGCAATTCTTGATTCACAGTACGGAGATTAGGTTGATACAGGAAATTTGTCGTATCCACCTGAGCTGCTTGTGTTCCCGCATCTACCCCTTGTGCAACTGGCTCATGACCTGCTCTTCCCAAAGGAGGTGCTGGGGCTGGGCCGGCAGCAGGAGCGGGAACTGGAATTGGAGCTGGAGCTGGAACAGAAGCTGCAGTTGGGATTGGGGCTGGGACTGTGCCTGCAGATTGAGGTAGCTGGCCATGATTTTGTACATGAATTAGATCTGCTGGGGTATACGGTCGTGCTGGTATCGGATTTGGCGCTGGCAGTCCAGGTTGTCGACGCTGATCGGCAGCTCGGCTAGCGATGTAATAGGTTCGAATGGCTGGATGTAAGAGCCAGAGTGCATCGATCGTCGTGTTCATTTCGCCTACTCATATCAGCATATGAGGCTGCATGAAGATAATATCCTTACCTATACTCCATCCTGTTCTATGCAGCCTGATCCACTCTTTTGCGTCCCATCTAAAGTACGTTATCGGTTCCCTGAACGGCGGTCCAGATCGAGGCATTATTCTATAGAGTTACAGTGATCTATGGTTTCTTTGCGTCAATGGTATGAGTGTTGGTATCTTAATCTGATCATCTATACTGAACTGGCAGCGAGTTCAGCATTTTGGTGCTGAAGTTGCCCATTGTTCGGTAGGTGGACAAAGACGCGACGCAAGCAGCCGTCGCTATCGCCAGAAAGGGTCCGCTGTACGACAGCGTAATAAAGAATAGATAAGGAATAATACGTCTCGCTGAAAGGCAACTCATGTTTTTGCTCGTCCTAACTGGGTTTGCTAATCACAGCGACCATAGAGTACAGCTTACAGATGCTGGAGATCCAAGTCAACCCGATATTCATGAATTACTTCAAATTCTTCACGTTATCGAAACTCTGGGATATATCCTCGATTGCTGGGTCCTGGTACGCTCCGCACAATATCCTTTGTGTGTCAAGTTTCGAGTCCTGAGGTCTGAGCCCCTTATCCAACGCTTCCTTTAGCACTCTATGCGAAACCTCTAGAGATGTTTCTTTCTAATCTTCTATAAATGCTTTAGCCTATTCCTTTGTTCTAAAGTGCTTATAGCAAGCTCTAGGAAATTTGTAGACATTTTTTAGGGCTCCCTTAAGTCTACTATAAATATTAGGTATTTATATTAATTCTTCTTAGATACTAGAAACAAGACCTACTACTAGACACTGTAGATACTAGGTTTCGCTCTGTTTGCAACCGCATAATACGCCATGTTATTTCTTGTTAGGGTAGTTTTTAGTGCTAAATCTTTAATAATCTTTTTATATTTAACGTGCCCCACCACTGAAATGCGCACACCACTGAAATGCGCACGAAATGCAGCGACTAATGTTTGCACCTAAATAACTTAACACTACAATAAGCTATCTAAGCCTACAATAGCTAGAATTAATCCTCTACTTCTGCTGCATCTTTCTTGCATGTGCGCTTGTTATGTCCTGCTTCGCCGCAGTTCTTGCAGCGTCGAATACACCCTGCACTACTACCTGTGCGCACCCTCTCCTGACGCCTCTCCACCTCTAACTGAGCGTCAACATCCCTTTGCCCAACTATATCCTCTGCCTCTACCTGCGATAGGGTTCCTCCCTTCTGAATCCGCTTTTTCCTGCGCTTTTTACGTTCAGATGCTGCCTGGTTTGCCTCCTCAAGGTTGGCTATCCTAGCCTCGAGCAGCGCATGTGAGTGGACTTTCAAAGTTGATCCTTTTTTGACCTGCAGCACCATCTCAATAATAGAGTCAGGTGATGAGCTCTTGTGCTCTCTTATCCTCTTAACAATCAGCGTTGTTTGAGCTTCTATCTCCCAGGCGTTGCTTGGTGTTTTGGGTTGCCAGGAGTAGGCCCTGGTGCAGGTGGCGTTGGCGTACGAGGCTTTACTTCAAGCTTCGATAACACCACCTCTAGGTTGTGTGGAACTAAGCCAGTTGCTCTAAAGCTTAACAAGATATTGTCCTTTAAGAACGCCTTATTAAAGACTAGCCCAATAGTGGCTAGAAATGCCTTTTTGTCAATGTGGTGAATGTGGCTGTCTGCCAAGCCTCTGATTTCCTTCTTGTACGCCTGCTTCAGCGGGGCAAAACAACCTACATCAAGCGGCTGCAGGATGTGCGATGAGTGCGAAGGCATGCAGAGTGTAACAATCTTGTTCTCTTCGCAAAGATCCTGGAAAGCGAGTGACTGGTGGCTCTCGTGGCCATCAAGAATAAGTAGGCGGTGACTACCTACTGTGCGAGCCTCTGTATGCTGGATAAAGTGCTGCAACCAAGCAAGACCAAGCTCGTTTGTCGTCCAGCCGTTGTTACTAACACCTATCCTCCAATCCTTCGGGTTGTTGTGATACCAGGCCTAGTCGTGGTGCTTTGCTTTGAGGATAAGGAATGGTGGAATTGACCACCCCATCGCGTTGATGCCGGCAATCAACGTCACCTACTCGCGATCGCCAGGTTGAACTCTAAGTGGCTTAAGGCGTCTTTCAGAGGCTATTACTACTTTAACAGACCCTCCAACGCCTATCTAGAAGCCTGTCTCGTCGAAGTTGTAGGTGTCTTCGTCTAGAATACCGTACTTGGCTTTAACATTGCGCACAAGGTCGAACCATGGGCTAATTATCGCTGGATTGCTGCATAGGACTCTTTGGTGATCGCGCTGCCTAGTAATTTGAGATTTTAACTCAGGCCTCCGGCGTACGAGCCTGTAGGCCCAGTTTTCTCCAGCCTGGCCACCACCACGAGCAGCTAGCAGCTGGTTGGCCATTGCTCGTACATAGCTAAGCGTAGGGGCAAAGCCTCGCGCGTTGCTTCCTTGTATATTGTACAATTGCCTCCTCTTCATGCCTCTGGAGTTTAGATTGACTGTGTTGCGTGTCGCGTCGTGAAGCTTTCCCAGCGCGTCGGTTGCGAAGGGTGCTTTCATGTACGCTAAAGGCGTGCGCAGCTCGCCGCTGGGTAAGCGATGGATTAGATTCTATGGCTTGATAGCTAAAGTAACTCTGTCTTCAACAGAAAGTAATCCAAGATTAGGTGGTTGAGATATCGTGATGAAAGGTTGAAAGTGGTGGGGGCTTGGCAAAGTGCGCATTTCAGTGGTGTGCGCATTTCAGTGGTGGGGCACGTTAACGAAGTTATTTTGCCTTATATAGTCGCGTGCTTTTTAGATTAACATGGTTGGCAAGCGAGCGGCCCACGCAAGCGAGCGGCCCACCCCACCAAGTTTCTGCGCCTTGTGAACTCCTCCCTATTATAGCTCCTCCAATTCAACCCCTACTAACCTCTTCTAAGGCTGGTATACACCTTGCAATCTTAGCTATTAATAGAAGCCAAATTCAGTCTGTAAGAGATGCTGCGCAGACATTTGAAGTCCCCCGAACAACGCTCCGACGCCGACGCGCTGGAAAGCCTGCCCGACGCGATTGCCTACCCAACTCAAGGAAGCTCACCCAGTTAGAAGAGGAGGTGATTATCAGCTATATAGTTGATCTAGATCAACGCGGATTTTCGCCTACGTACGCAGCCATACGTGATATGGCTGATAAGCTGCTCGCTGCGCGCGGCGCAGGCCAGGTTAGACAGAAGTGGCCAGCCAACTTCGTCAAGCGTACAGACAGTCTCACGACGTGTTTTAACCAAGCGTACGATAGGCAGAGAGCTCTATGCGAAGATCCAGTCCTAATTAGCGCCTGGTTTGAGCTCGTAGAGCAGACAAAGGCCAAGTACGGCATCTGCGATAATGACGTCTACAACTTTGACGAAGCTGGCTTTAGGATGGGCAAGATCACGACTCAGCTTGTCGTGACAGCGTCAGAGAGGAGAGGTAGGCCAAAGGCTATCCAGCCTGGTAATCGCGAGTGGGTAACGTTGATCGCTGCGATCAACGCTGCTGGCTGGTTAGTCCCACCATTCCTCATCTTTGCTAGCCAGTATCACCTGTCTGCCTGGTACGAGGAAGCAGAGATCCCACGCGACTGGGCGATCGCAGTCAGCGACAATAGCTAGACAACCAACAAGCTAGGAGTAGAGTGGCTAAAGCACTTCAACGCTCACACGAAGACTCGCATCGTTGGTGCGCGTCGCCTGCTCGTCCTTGACGGCCATGAGAGCTACTAATCCCTTGAGTTTCAAGAGCTCTGCAAGGAGAACAACATCTATACGCTCTGTATGCCACCTCACTTATCTCACCTGCTGCAACCTCTTGACGTTGGCTGCTTCTCGCTATTAAAGCGCGCGTACAGTCGTGAAGTAGAGAGCCTAATCCGCCACTACATTAACCACATCACTAAGCTCGAGTTTCTGCCAGCGTTTAAGGCAGCGTTTGATCGAGCTTTTACGCCATCTAATATCTGCTCAGCTTTTCGAGGCGCAGGCCTTGTTCCTCTCCAGCCAGACGCTGTCCTATCAAAGCTAGACGTGCAGCTGCGTACGCCTACTCCAGCTGCTCTCGCAGAGGCTCCCTGGGAGGCTCGTACGCCGAGTAACGTACGTGAGCTTGAGGCTCAATCAACTTTAATACGTAATCGTGTGCGACAGCATAAGAGCTCATCACCAGCTTCAATTATTGAGGCAATTAACCAGCTTAAGAAAGGGGCTAAGGTTATAATGCTCTCTGCTGAGCTAATGCGCGATCAGATTACTAGTCTTGAGCGAGCTAACGAGGCAGCGTCAGCGCGTAAACAACGCAAGAAAAAGCGTATACAAAAGCGAGGGACCTTAACAAAGGGAGAGGGAGAGGATATACTCGCTCAACGTGAGGTTGAGCAGCAGATTTCTCGTGAAGAGCGTCAAGGAGGTGCGCGATTAGGACTCAGCCGCCAGGCTTTGGCGCGCTGCACGAGGTGCAGGGAGACTGGCCACAACTTACGTACATGCAAGAAGGATATTTAAGATACTGCTTAATCTACTATACAAATTTGTATATATTATCTCTTAACGTGGCTGTAGTGTGCGCTTAAACAGGCGCAGAAACTTGGTGGGGTGGGCCGCTCGCTTGCGTGGGCCGCTCGCTTGCCAACCATGTTATCATATTGTAAAGTTATAAATTGCTTTAATTGAACACTAGACAAGATTGAGAACGATCAGTACGTGTGCCATCTACAAGGCATGATTTAGTGCATGGAAAAAAGTGTCAAGGGCATTTGCAACACATCTAGGTAACAGTGATGATGACATCGCCTGATCTATCAGCCTGATTGTAGTCCCCCAACGTGGCGATCGATTATTGGCTGTCAAACTCTCGCCCTTTTTGTTCTCATCGAAGATCCAATACATACAACGAACCTACATTGAGGTGTGCTATTGACTTGGATTCGATATGGCCGATGCCTACTTGTTAATGATGAAGTTGAAGCTCTGGATTGTGACGGAAAAAGGCACAGCGCTAACCTCAATTCTCTCCATCCAAGGCACCTCTAACATTGGATTGGACTGCTATTTGTGAGTCTGCCCATTTCACCGCCAGCTGTCAGAACTGCGCGTAGTGTCGATCAACGGTCGGGCAGCAGTGTTCACTTTGCAGCATGTGCAACCTTTCGTGCTTCGTACCTCTGCGTTGCCAAGCTGACTTGTACATCCCCCCCGTTTGGAGCACGAATGTACTCAAGATAGTGGATTTTGTGTACTGGAGATATCCAGATAATTCTCCCCTTCGTTCTGCAGTCACGGCGAACTCTCCGCCACGAATCATATAGGAAATGTCAGATACAAGGCGATCCACGCGCATAGTGCCGGTCCAGCTGCCTCAGTTTGAGCACGTGACTTCACCAAACGCATGACAATCATCGTTTTGTGACCTGAATTTCAGATGTATTTGCTTCTTCATCTTGATCAAAAGCCCTCACTAATGGCGACACATTCGAGGGGAGAACACTGTACTCAGGCATACTTTGTTATGTAATAGTCCACCTGGAAACTGGCACGTTGCGCCGCCTCTTACCCCGCTTTCATCAGTCATATGACTCTCAATCAATCACGTAACTCAATTGCTAGGTTTCAGAATTCTAGCCTAGTGTATCCTAAAGGGTTGCGCAACCTGCCATCGTCATCTTTACGATCACTTGGATAAGGCCTCTCGGACAACGCTTCCACGATGCGACTGCTGAAGGTTGAGCGCGGTGGGGACTTTGGCTTAGTTCAGCTGGAACGCGACAAGATGCAACCCTATGCTGTTCTCTCACACGTTTGGGGAGAAACAGACCAGGAGCTCACTTTCAGGGATTTAATGGACAAGACGGGCAAGCAAAAAGCCGGCTATGAAAAGATTCATTTTTGTGCCAAGCAAGCTGAAAAAGATAAGATCCAGTACATCTGGGTGGACACTTGCTGCATCGACAAATCAAGCAGTGCTGAGCTTTCAGAGGCTATAAACTCAATGTATCATTGGTACGAGGACGCAACAAAATGTTACGCTTATCTGTCGGACGTATCTTATCCTGAAGGAACGTCTCGGGGACAAGGCACACCTATTGGCTTTCCCACGAGCCGATGGTTTACACGGGGATGGACATTGCAAGAATTGATTGCTCCTCAGGACGTAGTCTTCTATTCCAAGGAATGGAGGCTTATCGGTACCAAATCGACACTTGCTGGAGATCTGCAGAAGATCACTGGGATTGATCGTCGTGTACTCGGAGGAGCACATCCAAGCCTTTGTAGTATTGCGGATAGGATGTCTTGGGCAGCGAAGAGAAAAACAACAAGAGAAGAAGACATCGCATATTCACTGTTAGGCTTATTTGACGTCAATATGCCCCTCTTATATGGCGAAAGAGGCAGAGCATTTATCAGACTGCAAGAAGAGATTATGAAGGCATCTGACGACCAGAGTGTGTTTGCATGGACATCGAGCAACTCGAACTTCTATGCAGGTCTACTCGCAACTTCACCAGAACATTTCGATGCATCTAGAAGCATAACATCGCCTGGGTACTCGAATGTAAGTGAACCTTCTGTAATGACTAGCAGAGGGATTCGGGCGACGTTCGACATAGAACGGAAGTTTTTCGAAGACGGCATTCACTTCGCTCGTCTGGCTTGCCATCGTGCGGAGGACTCTCACCAGTACGCCATAGTACTACAACATATTCAAGGATACCAGTACATCCGGATCACTCCAAGTATACTTGAAGCATTTGATCCGCAAGAACAAAACGTTTTCAGATCCCCAACTATCCGCAAGACCGTATACGTCAGGCAAAATCTATTTCCGCCTCTACAATTGTCTCGGTTTCCACGCAGTACAAATGGTCGAGACGACATCAAATGGTTTTGGTTTCAGAGTACTAGTGATTTACGTCTTGGTGAGCTAGTTGCCTCTGCAGTTTCGTTACCAGATATAGCGTTGTTCGGACTGGGTATGCAACAGACTGGTAGGCTCCTGATCACATATGGTGCATCGGAAGATCAGAAGATGAGCATCCACTTCGGAATCCATGACACCCGCCCTTTTTGTCGGCTCGGAGACTTCGATGATGTGACAGAAGACATCTCGTCTTGGGTAGAATCAGGCTTAGGAATGAACGATCATCGGCCTATACGGAAGAGAGGAGGTGCGATGGCTAACAGGGCTGCACATGGTGACTTTACGACTTTCATGACTGCAAGAGCAAGCCAAGTGAAGGTTCGTTCATTCTGGTGTACAGTCATTACTCTATGTTTGAAAACGGTTGGTTAGCAGTTGTGGCAGGGTCTGTCACGATTCAGTCTATAACGGTTTGGTTTGGCTCATTCCAAGGTATGAAGAACCTATGATCGGTATCGTAACTCAATAGCAACTCATCTCTAATCTTCAACAACAGACCCTGTTGTCGCCTAGCATGGTGTATCAAGTATCAATTCCGACTGTATTATTTGACGATTGTGCTGTGAGCAAAGGAGAATATCACTTGTTGTATGTACAAGCTGGGTCTTCTGGACAGGACCCGGAGATTAGTGCTTACAGTGTGGAATGTGAGTTGACTGTAGTTACGTTAGAGGGAAAGCCGGCTCTTCTAAGTACTTAAATTTCCAAGCAGGGCCCACGAATCATCGTTCCTGAAGTATTGAAGTTCACTTGAAGCATGATCGTCTGCAAGAACGCTTTGGAGTCGCAGCTCTTTACGCTACTCTCCTATCGATAGACTGTACCGGCATCCGCAGGTCGTCGGGGAGCCAAGAGTGACGACAAGTATTGCAATGGCTGATGGCGATTTATTCGTCGGATACGGCCATGCAACCAAGACTGCAGCTGTAGCATACCCCGTGCAGCGTGGGTCACTTCTGCAGTACATCGGTAAGATAAGAAGTTGGGTAACACAAGCCGTGTGTTTCGGAAATTCTGAATCTAACGAATTGTAGGGGTTGTAAGTACATCTCAACGACGTATCAGAACTGAAGTGAGGCTATCGTGATATCGCAGTGGCTGGCTGACCGAAAAGAATCAAAAGCAAACCTTAGACAGCCCCTATCATGATATGATTGGTTCCACAGCTATAGAGCTGCCGTTGATTGGCGATCATTAGCCTTGTCTGGATAGGTGTTGGCGAGTGTTTGTTTCAGGTCTACTCATATGATTCGCGGTCACTGTGGGGTTTGTCGATTGGCATAAGCATCGGTCCTTCTTTCAGCTACTGTTTGGCAAGCCTGTACATCGAGCTGGCGTATCCCACCCGCGAGCCGTAACACTATGGCCAAAGGAAGTTGATCTTCTTCTGGGGTTGGACAGACGGGGAAGCCTTCCTCGTCGACTCATTGCTTGCGCTTGCTAGTTCCTGACTCCGGTCATATGTCATTGTCGTCCTATAGGTATGCATACCCTCAACGCCTTTCGATGAATTGACTTTGGTTTGTCATTGTCTGCCTTGCCTTTGTCCCTCTCTCGTCACTTTCGTCTTCGGCTTGAGCGACCATCAAACCCGACACACCACCCAAGTTTGGCAGTACAACCGGTATCGGCAGGTTGTCTCCAAGTCGTGTATGACGCGTGCCCAATGGCATGTATGGTATGTGTGGTAAAGAATTCGGATCTGGTAGGCTGGGGCTTGTAGGATGGTCGAGATATGTTTTCGCGGAGTAAAGTCGAATGGCATCGCTTCCGTGCCAGAGGGCGGTCATCGCATCCGCTTCCTGTTCTAATCTCTAAATTAGGTCCCGCCTTACATACGAAATGCGCAAACGTACCTCTACTTTGACCGCCTCTTTTTGCCTCTGCGTGTTTGTCGTCATCCCCACATACGTAGCTGTTGTCGCTGTGGAACAGCAACACCATTGTGAGATCTCTGGCTCTGGCTATTAGGATCAGGTAGCACAACGAGTGTCGAGTACGTGGCTGTCAAGCTGCCGATATCGATTGTTGAGCCCATCGAGTTGAGCTTATAGTCAGGATCTCAGACGAAGGGAAATGTTGTTAATAGAGGCGAATAACGACTAAAATCGATCGTGATATGCGATCGACGGAAGCTAAAGTTAGTGAGGTCAGTCAGCGATGCATGATGCAGTGCCAGCGTTGATAAATCGTATCCAGGGCCTAGTCACGTCGCAGCGTTCATAGCGACTTGACAGTGACAACAAAAAGGGCAGGGTAGTGTCCCGCATGACAACTGGATTTCGGGCTGAGATAGTCAGTCGATCGTACCCTCACGAGGCAACAATGTGGCATGTCTGTTCCGCATGATGCGGTCAAGCTACCCAGAGCTTTTCAGGTTATCGAACGATATGAATAAGCTCGTGTCATAACATCGACAAATAGACAGTCGTGTATGTTCGCGTTCGATCAAGGAGTTCTTTGGAAAGTAGCAGAAAGCAAGCTAGACTTGCTATCATTGCCGATGGTCTTGGTAAAGCCATGCTTGGAATGGTGAGTTGTGATGTTTGGGCGCGGGAAGGAGACCAAGAACGCGATGGAACGTGCACGCTTGTCTAAGTAAGCGAGCGATTCCCGAGTCAGCCCCGTCCGGCCTCTGCTCCCTGTTTATATATGTTTACATACAAATTACAAAAGAGATCGCCCGTGATAAATGTTAAGAGTTAAATTAAAGTAACAAGAACAGCGTGTGCACACATACTAACATTATAGTTAAAACTACACCGCACAGTTACGCAATTGCACGAACAACCGTAAGTACTACATCGCGCGAATCTTACTCAGACATATTACTAGAAGCTAGCACGGCCGTTACAACGTTAAATGTCAAACGCTAAAAGATATCTTGACTAGTATCAAGCGAGTAGATGTTATTACACCGGAAGGTTGCATTTTAAACTTCTGCAACAGCAAGCGAAACCCTTGCCAAACAGCTTATATATATATATGCATAAGATCTTAGGTCCCTTTCAAGAGGACAATGTTAATTACTTGCCGAACACAATATTCAAGGAACAGCCCTGGGGTACGACCTCGTATTGTGGCTGCACGGGCTTGCTTCTCGTATTTTGTTGGTAACAACCTTTACAATGAGCACAAACACTCACAGCCTTGGGTAAGCATCGATTTACTGGTGAGAGGACGCAGACTGATTCCGCAGCCATCCGGGCATCTCAGCGAATATAAAATGCAAGCATAATCACCCATATCATTCGATATCAATTTCAGCATCATAACTCACTTCAACGGTCAATCGCTTCGACAATCACCTTACAATCGAAACCTCTTCTCATCCAAGATGCTCTTCATCAACACCAAGACATTGATGTCAACCCTTCTTGCTATTAGCGCAATTCCCACTGGGCTGTGCGCTCCTACCTCCAACTCTGTAGATGCAATCACAGTTCGAGAGATCTCCTCGACAGCTCCCCTCGACATGGGTATTGATCTCTCCGACAAGGCTGGCGTAACTCGCGCAATTACTGAGCGCGACGCCGCCAATGATGTCCATCTGGCCAAACGCTACCTCATCGGCTCTCCATACCAGAAGCGAACGATTCAGGTCGGCTTGAAGAAGGCTGTACACGGCCTTGCAGCGGGTACCACCTGGCTTTGGGAGATCAGCTACGGATACACCACCACCAACGGAGGCAAAGAAGGGAGATTGAATGGCAATCTTGTTAAAGGCGACGGCTCGTTTGCTTGGGGCCCGTTCAAAATCGACCAGAGTTTTGTCAGCAGCGTCGATGGCATCGTGACAGCAACTTTCAACGCAGTTGTCGCGAGGACAAACGAGAAGATTCAGCTTACCCTGACCTGGGCTGAGGAGTTCACTTCCAAAGGTGCAACTCTGGAGGATCATGGTAGATCCAGCTTTTTTACCTACTTCTCTGCCAACGGCCGCCAGGAACGTTTGGGCCAGGACTTTTTCGAGTACGGCCTCAAGCAGAGCTAGACGATTGGAGAGATAGTAGGCCGTATCCCGTGATGGGAATCATGGCAATTGCGGAACCCCCACACTCATTTAGCGGCGGTCTATGAGACGCGCAATTACACTCCTTTGTTAGCGAATGATATTTGACATTTCGAAAAAGGGCCTGGATATTATTGTGTAACAGCTGTACATGTCTTAGTAAAGCTGCATCAAGGCGTGAACGAATATCCACCCTACTACACTATTTATGAACTTGACTATCACTGGCTATAAGCTTAGTAGACTCAGGAACTATTCTATCAACGCTGAAGACTTCTTAACTATGCGAATATATTTTTTTGGAAGGTAGGCAAAAGCTTCGGTTATATTAGTACCTTTTTTTATAAGAACCTTCGTTAAGATTAAACTTAGTGTCACTATCTAAGTGCTAGAATACCTACTATACTACGATAAACAAGAGATAGTTTGGTTTCTAGCAACTCGTTTTCTTAATACATTATAACAATTATTACGATAAAGTATACGCTTGCACACATATCAGTTCGTTGTCAGATTGGACTGGCCTGACTGATAGCAACTCTGTATATGACACCTACAATGTCCTTACAGCATAAACCGCAACAGTGAAACTCTGTGGGAGCCTATTGGATTGATGCCCGCGCGCAAATAATGACGAATTCGCAAACTGAACTTGGGAAGTTTTGTCTATTCCTCAGCAGCTGGTCCGTTCCACTTCCACCACCTATCCTTCCCTCTGCGGACCTCCCAATTCTCGCTTCTCGTACTGATCCCTGCTACTACACCGTCGCTGCCGTTGCCCCTGAGCTCAGTCACCCAGCCTCTGATACCGGCCTTCTCTTCTTCTGTTAGCATTATGCCAAACCACTTTTCTAGCGCATGTAGTCTCTGCTCCTCTGTCATACAGTCTTCCACAACCGTGGTCCTCCCTCCCAAATTCTCTTTCACAACGCCGTTGACCAGCATGCGTTTGCCGTAAATTTCTTGGTCACTATCTCTAACATCGGACTTCGCGCGTCGCAGGAATTTTACAATGATACAAGTGAACGTCTGAAAGCTCTCTGGGTGCGAGCCAGTATACCAATTGAGATTGTGGAAATCGGCTTCTATGGCTTCTTCTTCAGAGAACGCGTAGAACGAGTTCCACGCATGCTCAGGGCCATTGCGGTACTGATAGATCCAGAGCTTGGTCCCGTCCGTCCGGTGCAACTGTGCAGGAATCCAATCATGCCAGAGTCGAACCTCCTGGCTTCCTAAATTTGTCTTTGGGCAATCATGAATGAGCTGCATGGGCGCTGTAGGACCGTCACCGCCAAAACCAACGTCGAGAGCCCATTTGGTGCCGTCCGCTAAGCTGATGAGATTGACGAGGTGCACCCAGCCGCTGTAGTCACCCTGTGGGACACCATCCAAACGATGCCTGATTCTCACGGGAGCGAGATAGGCCGGGAAGCCTAGTCCACGTAGCATGTGGTTGAAGAAGATTGATACCTGGAAACAGTAGCCGCCGCGCCCGCGCCTATTGGTGATGACGCTGTTGAATGTATCCTGCGGCCTGATATTGTTCGTGTGAGTAGGGTTGTAGTGGAGCCAAAGATTTTCGTACGGAATCGCAGCGATGGTATGTATATGCAACTGTTGGAGGAAATGAAGATCCTGATCGGCATTGCCTGAGAACCTCCGCTGCTGGAGCAACGAGGAAAGACCAATGTATTTGAGGAACGACACAATCTGGTCCTCGCTGAAAACTGATGGAAAGGCCATGGTGGTGAGGATTTAGAGTGGAAGAAGCTCGATGCCAAAGTAGGTATTTTCTACTTCTATGCTTCCGAGATCGGGGTGTGACTCAGAAGAAAGATCCGACGCGGTACCAGCTGAAGACTCATTGTCGTTTTTGGATAGTGGGGCGCTTTCGGCCTCATTAGCTGTTCTGACCATGTGTCTGGAGTGATGTCCCTTATGGACATCAGGAGAAATTAATGGATGTGCCGCCTGTCACAACGTGGGGGTGCACGGACGTCATTACAGCAAGCTTCATTGCGTTAGGCTGTCAGCCTCGTCCGGCCTCTGCCTTCCATTCTGTAGGCAGCACTTTCGAGTTTGAAAGATATACAATTTGGGTTCGCAAACTCTATTTACATACAGGATACAACAAAGATCGTTTGTAAGGAGTGTAAAGAGTTAGACTCAAGACATAAGAAGAGGATGGGCACACACGCTGATATTATTGCTGAAACCACACCGGACAGTAACGTAAACGCACGAGCAACCGTAGGTATTGCATCGCGTTGCGCTTATTGGGTCTGTCCGGTGGTATACGGCTCGGGATCAGGTGGAGGCGGTGGGTGGAAAAGGGGAGTTGTTCCCGTAGGAGGAACTACAGCTTGGGCATGAAAATCGGTGTAATGAATGGACGAAGGAAGGATAAGCGTCTCCGTGAGTGAGACTGCAGCTTGGGGTGTAGGGGAAATGCACTTGACAGAAATAGGTGATGAGACTGAGTATACAGCCTCTGAAGGGACGTCTGCATGACGATCCTTCGTTATACGATAGAGCATCCTTGTGAGCCCGATGATGGTGCTGCTGCCAATAAGAGCTCTGCTACCACCAATTTGTAGGATGGATGACGGAAACGCTGCTCCCGTGAGTGAAGCAGTGCCCGCATCCTCCTTACAAACAGCCCTTTTGATGTTGCTCTTTATCGTATCCTTGTATGTAGGCGGCGCACCTCTCAAGCCGAGAGGTGCGACAGAAGGTGCACTAGGTGCGATACTCGCGGCGAGAGTCGATTTGGCGAAACATACTGCTCTAGGAGCAGGTGTTGTACCACTTAGACGAGATAACAGATAGCGGGCCTCGGAGTGCGGGTGCTGTGCGTAGAGTATCGCGGTGCCATTGTTTGAGCTGCGCATCGAGTTGCAGTCAGCCGCCTCATCGCCAGGCGGGCGAAAGAGAAAAGCATTCAGAACTGCTGTCGTGTTAGTAACTTTCGCATACATTCTGGGAGCATATACGCATGATTCCAGACGACGGCTAAACGCTGTAAGTCTCGCTGGCTGATGGAGAACGGGTAACACTAGCATGCGCTGGTGCAGGTCCACAGCGGGGACTTAGTGCTCTGGCTCCACAGTCAGCTAGGTCCAGCAGGTCTGTGTGTCGGTAGTCGCACCTACAGATGGATCTGGTTGCGCGCAGAAGGAAATATATGACTAATGCCCGATGCTATCTGGATGGGTCGATGGATGGGTAGGTAGGATTGTTGGGTAGAAGTGGGATGATGGTTTGGGTGCCCAGGCATCCAACACGGGAACGCCAGCTGTTGCTTCCAAGCCCTGCTAGCGCCGCGCCTCCAGTCGAGGCTCATCGAGCCTTCCACCCTCGCATCAACTCGAGCCATGCACCGTTGATCTAGCGATGTCGACAACCAACTGGATCTGGAGTAATCAATATCAGGATTATTATTACGTTGCCTACGATGGTGCGTGTCAAGTGATTATCTCCACATGTAAAGTTTGCTGACCCACGAACCCTAGAATACAATAACCTGGTGTACCACTGGTCCAAACAAATAGAGACACGACCTCGACAAGACTCTGGCAATCAACAAAGCCATGGATCCACGGTGGCTCAGATGCCAGATCCTGCTCCTCCACAATTTAGGAGTATGCGCGACGCCATCCATGGCACACCTCAAACAGGGTGGTATGATTTATTAGATTCAAGTCAGTGTCGGATACCTGTCGTTTAGCAAACATGCTAAGTCTTCTAGGTTATCGCATGCGAACAGGAACTGAAGCGATATCATTCTTCGTCGTAGGCAGGGTAAGAAGTGGTATCGCTCTGAAAGTTTAAATCTAATCACCTTACTTAGGTATTCGCAATGTTATACAGCGAAGCTGCTAGCGAAACTTCTCAAGGGTACCCTACTAATGATGCTTACACCGTTGTGCGTTTCAATGAACGTGTGCAAACGAACATTAGACGCTTCGTCGTAGTACAAGACAATCATGGATTTGTTTATACATGGCAAGTCAGTCGCGATGCACAATCATACTAGACTAACATGAATTATAGCGGTATTGGAACCTATGCTGGTCGGGGAACGTTAAAGAGAGGTGTTAATTCAGCAGAGCATGCTATAGTATATCTTTCAGGTACTGACCCAGCATCGTGCTACCTGCCTGGTGAATACGAAGCCGGGATGGTTAAGCAACCCATCGAGATTGTACCTGCAGATGCCAGTGTCAGTATGAGGCTCGAATCGCGTATACGGTTTGGCAAGATATACCCTATCGAGAAGAATGTCAAAGTCAAGGATATTGGCCAGGTACACAGGGACCATTTGAGCAGGCTCTTGCAATACTGGCGAGATTGGGATCGGGATATGCCTCTGCTGAGCACGCCGAACTATGCTATACCGGAGCCGACTCAGGTTCCGGACCCGGATTCAGATAGCGAAGATGTTTTACTCCTCCGTAGAGATGCTGAGCACCATCTGTCAGCGGTTGCCCTGGATAGTCGTTTGACTGGCGAATTATCTTCAGGTCTGTACCGCCTGCCACTGGTAGAGTGACACCGACTGACTACTCGCAGATTACCAGATCGTTCAAAATCCCCGCGGTTTCTTCAAGAAAGGTACCGTCTTCATGGTGCCCTGGCCCGAGCCTGGCGGCGATTTTGTCAAAGACCGAGTGGGCCCACCCGTTGTTGTGAAGATCAGAAGATTTGTCGTGATCAGACCGAAGAACACATTCTGTCTGTGTCTGCCGATTCAAACCTACGGTGGTCAAGCTACCACCAAACCGGGGGTCATTCCACAAGACCACGCTGCCGTTGTAGCCGAGAACGATCAAGTGAAGTACCTGCCACATGAGGCGGGGATTTCCAAGACGCCCTTGTACATTAAGGTCGAGAACACTTCCACAGGACCAATCGACCCTGCGTCGCGCATCAACTTTGCAAAGATCTATACCGTGGAATACAACGTGAAAGTTTGGAAGGTTGGCAGGATCGTCTCAGATTCAGTTTGGCGAATGGAACAATACTTCACGGAATGCTCGAAAATCGGAAACAGTTGAAAACAAGGCTTTCTCGCAGTGATTGGCGAATTCGACTTTGAAGAGTTCTAGCATTCTGTGTTTCGATTCTCTAGCGATGTGTTCTAAGGCTGAAGATTGTCGCTACACCGGTCCAGGTAGGCTGACCAATGAGATCGTGGGATGATCTGCTAAGCATGCGCACACATGCAGGCAGACGGCTCGATGGATGATTCATTGGACAAAACAGAAGCCTCGCATGCTTCAACGCCCTTCTCATGGTGCGCATGAGCTGGTGTTATGCAGCTTTCGTGGCTTAGGCTGCATTTCCGCTTGGTATATAGCGCCCACGGTCGTCCGTGTATGCCCAAGAAATGTGCCACGATGGTTGAGTTCATCGGAGCTGCCGCTGCGAGCCTGCAGCTTGCAAAATACAGTTTCAGTGCTGCTAATGCCGTACCGGACTTTGCACAACGAGTGCGTAACGCACCCATCACCCAAGACCGTTGGATCGACCAGGCAACGCTTCTTACCAAGGCATCGCTGGAGGCTTGTAGACAACTTAATACCAATGTTATTCCTTCACCAGTTATGGATCGACTTACCGAGGATCTGAACAGTGTTCAATCCGTACTGCACAAGTCCACGATACATACCGATGATGGAAGGATCGCGAAGATGTGGAAGAACATCAGGGTCGTAAGGAAAGAGACTGAGTTGAACAAAGAAATGCTAGCTATAAGTCAGCGTATTATCTTATGTTCGCATCTAGTCACGTTAAGTGTTTGCTTACTCAGGAAGGTTGAAGCCGTGCTGACAGTACTAGGCTGAATCACGTGAACGGCATATCAACTGTTCACAATCATTCGTCCTTAGCTTCGGCCAATACGTTGGTTGCTCATAGTGTAAGCACATTGCGGTCACCCTTCTTTGCTGAAACCATTATCTCGGTTGACGAAATAGCTCGTCGTTATGCCATGCTTGACAGCTGATTATGAACAATATCTAGTCCTTGTCAACGACCAGCGCGCCATCACTACTCCTCAATCAGTTCGCAGCCTCTAACCTGCGGAATATGATGTTTATCGGATGTCTGGATCAACTTCAAAAGCTCTTTACGAAGATCAAAGGAACAGCGCAGTCTCTTAGCGCTATACATGGCCTCGGAGGACTTGGGTACGTCAGCTCTTCCCATAGTAGCTATGGTAGCTATCCTCACTGATTGCTGTTCAGGAAGTCCGATCTAGCAATCGGAATAGCGCACTGCATTCATGAAGAAACACCAGACTACTCCATCTTCTGGCTCGATGCCAGTACCAGCGAAACCCTGACTGCAGGGCTTCTGGCGATCGATGGCATCAGAGATATCGCCAACGATACGACAGAAGCTCTTACCGCTGCTGTGATACAATGGATGAGACCACCCGTCTTATCTAAACGTCTTTTGATCATTGACAACGTTGATGTAGACTCGACCTCCAACACAGTCTTAGAAAACTTGTTGCGACCCACACAAGATCATCACATTCTGTTTATCACCCGTAGTCACCGAATCGCATTACGTTATGCGCACCCCACTGACATCGTCGATATGCCTACCATGTCCGAAGGAGATGCGCAACAGTTGTTGCTTTCGTACGTTGGAGCAGGTGCTTGGGACAGAGAATCCATCAAAAGTTTAGTGGAAAAGCTCGAGTATCATCCGCTGGCGATCAAAAGCGCTGGAATATACATAGCATCTACCGGTACTAGGCTGACAAGATTTCTCGCTCTCTTGGAACAAGATGCGACGTTCCTGACTGCGCTACTCGACGGAACGGCGGTTCCTCCGCATACCACAGCGGTACGTCAAGGAGATCATGATCGCATATACACGCTCAAATCCCTTGCAACATACAACGAAGATGTCCCTGCAATGCTCTTCGTCCTTTCGAGCTTGGGTTGCTCAGACCTGCCAGACGAGTTCATTTTATCTCTTGCGAACACCGACTCAAGAAGAGAAGCAATAGTTATCCTCAAAGCATATTCACTTCTCAAGCCCATCACGCGAACCACAAGATGGAAGATGCCAGAGCTTGTGAAGCACACCGCTAGAGGTCAGCTGCTTTGCAACCCCAACCGTGCTCGATTTCTGGCGGCCGCTCTCCAATTCGTTGCCCAACTCGAAGCACCACGCATGGATGCAACAACTTTTGCCCAGAAAAAACATGCCCACATAGCCTCAGTGTTAACAGTTGTCGCCACACTTGCTCCTGAACGAGAGTTCTCGCCAGGCATAATGAAGCTCGCTTTTCAATTATCAACAATATTGTGCCAACTTCTGGTCGACCAAGGAAAGCCATACGAAGCGATCGCTGTATCTTTCCAATTCATCTCCTGGGCTCCGATGAGTGTGCAAAAGTTCGTCACTGCCTCCGACAAACTTCGCAGCAAGCTCGGAATTGCTTATTTTGGCAGCGGACAGTTTACAACTGCGGAAACTATTACGAGAGAGGTACTCCGATCGCAGATCTACACCATTGGAGAAGACCATCTGGAAACTCTTCATAGCCTCAACAACATTGGGTTGTATCAATGGGAGCAAGGTCGGTTCTCATTAGCGGAGCGTTGTCATCGCAAAGTGCTGGAACTGAAGCATATCGTATGTGGGCCGTGTGACCTAGAAATCTTCTTCACTCTCAACAATCTTGCGCTATCAGTGGAAAGCCAGGGAAAGTTGGAAGAAGCGGAGATCTATTTTGTCCAGGCATTGCGCGGACGACAAGCAAAGCTTCCAGATTCACATCCAGACGTTCTCGTCAGTAAGAGCAATCTCGGTGTCCTCAGGGGGCTACAAGGGCGGTCTGAGCAGGCTCGGTGGCTACATGAAGCTGCATTGAGAGGCCGAGAAGTCGCCCTGGGTTCAACACATCCGGACACATTAAAGAGCAAAGGTAATCTAGCACTGGCGCTCCAGGAACAAGGTCTTTATGATCAATCAGTCCAGCTCCTCCGCGACATTTGCCAAACATACAAAACAGTACTAAGCCCTTCACACCCGCAGACCATCAAGTCTCTCCGTAATCTTGCCTACGTTCTACACCGGCAATCCAAGTTTGCAGAAGCAGAAGCGTTGATACGAGAAGTCCTCACTACGTTGGAAGACAAGCATGGCAAGGGTCATCCGGAAACGTTCAAGACGTTACAATATCTGGCTACACTCTTGCATTGGCAAGACAAACTCGAAGACGCATTGGAGATGATGGCGATACTGTACGATATGCAGAAAGCGATGTTGGATGAAAACCACCCAGACACGATGGACAGTTGGAGGTATCTGGCAGAATTGGAAGCAGAGCTATTGGCCAGTGGGCAAGACTCCCTCATCATGATCTCTTGCGTGTTGTAGGTGCGAGTTCAAGTTATATACAAGTCTCGTAGCGAGATGTGTGGTATCGCGACGTTCGCAGCCGGTCTCCCACATTCGGTTTTTCCATCTTTTCGGCGCTGAGCTAGTTCAGCATCAAGGATTATAGGTACAAGCACATAGAAGCACGTAAATGCGTCGATCAGAGCAAGTGAGTCTAAGGAAGTGACGTATATCTTCATTCTCTCTGCAAGGACAGTCCATAGATTTGTGCCCATCTTTCCCAAGCAACCATTCATGATGAACGAGTGTCCGTTTATGCAAGTAACCAACAGCAAGGGCATCCTCCTCTCCATTACAACTTCCAATTCAAACGAGTGTCGATCTACAAAGGGCATTCGTCTTGCGGCTAGGGTCGTGTACGATGTGCAGAACGTGGGTTAGGTGGACGAGAGGAAGCGGCTGTATGCGACAATTGAGATGTTGCCGCTGTCGTCTATGATTATTAGCTAAGCATGTGAAAGAAGATGCCAAGAAGGGGTCCTGTAGGTATTAGCGCATGCTTGGATAAGCTCATTCATCACTAGTTTACCTCCGCACCTGGATCCAACCTGTTATGAACCTAGCTCTGATGTGGCCCAGTCGGATATGGGTTAGGCGCAGGGCGCGGGGGTGGTTTGTTAGGTCTCTTGATACTGCTTTGATGTGGTCCCGTTGGGTACGGATTAGGTGCAGGACGTGGTGGCGGCTTGTTCCCTCTTTGGTGGCGCGAGCCGCAACCTTCATAGTTCCGAACAGCCTCAAGGTTGGTGACTGCGGATGTGACCTTGCAGATACCACTTTGATGAGACCCAGTTGGGTGTGGCTTTGGCACTGGACGTGGTGGAGGTGAGTTTGCGATGTTAGTATTAAACCCTTCCCATTCGAGGGCTCGACGGTAAGGCTGTGGGTAAGTAGAAGCAGGCGCAATGTTGTTATGTACAAGACGCACTCGCAGAGCGCATTCGTCAGGATGATACAAAAGGAAAGAAATTGTCAGTAATGTGATACAAAGGTCCGTCGTGAGAGCGGAAACGTCATGAAGCTTGATAACAAAAAGAAAAAGTCGGTTCACCTTCTCAAGAACAGCCAACAACGTGTGAAGTAAGCCATTCTTGGAGGTTGTCACGGACCGACTTGTTAGTGAGTTGAATGTGGAGTGCTGCACTGCTGGATGTACCAGGCATCGCGTCCTAGGTGGAAGCGGAAGCGCGAGCGCCGACGCTGGGCCGGTCAGATCGTGTCCATCGTTGCACGTCGAGAGGCGCGTAGCCTAACCATCGTCAAAACGAACTGCAGATAAAATTGTGCCCGATGACGGAGAACTACAGCACAGTAAGCCTACCGAAAAGAGTTTGCTCATCCAAAGGCCGGATACAAGGTTCGACATGTGCTTGTCAGGTGTAGATTGTGTTACAAGCAGTCTGGCGACGTTGGGCGGCTGCACCGCGTTGCAGCCCGATGTGTAGGACGAATGAATAGATGAACCAGCCGGTGAGCACAACAGTGAGTGGTGTGGAAGGAGGCTTTACTTAGGTCCAGCAAGAAGGTATAATAATTCAGGGAACACTCGTCGCTGGGGGATGGAGTTGCGAACGTCACAGGTAACAAAACTGAAGCGTCTACCGACACTTCGTCGCCGTAGCGCGCGTGCAATATATATACTCCAACTCCAGGCAACAGCGAGGCGTAGCGACGCTCCAGCCTACTCTGTGAAGTTTGGTGGGGGCTGAGTCATCCAATCGCCAATTCCTCACCTCCGACCGCTGACACCTATCGTGTTGCCGAAGACCATGAGCAACATGTCTGAGCCTCAGCCGGAATGGGATCCAACTTACAGCAAGTGGCTGGTTACTAGATGGAGCGATCAGTACCAGCGATACTATTGGGATCATCATGGTTAGTATGCCACTTTCCACAAAAGCTACCAGCAGGGCTCACCACCTGTATAGACGGGCAAATCTGGAGCTTCTTTGCATGGGCTCCTGTAGTCGCATCGCCATCTCATCCACCTATTCCATATCCATCGCACCAAACTAGTACAGATCGACGGAATACGCAACAACGGGATGGATTCCAAGATGGTAAGTCGCCTTTCGAACATACTCACTAATGCTGACTTTGCTAGGGTACGAGGTGGTCCGTAATCCTCGTAATTATTTCAAGATAGGAAGGATATTTATGATAAACTGGTCTGAACCCGACGGCGCGACAGGACGCGCTTTTACGAAACCCGCTAGATTCGTGGTCGTGAGGCCCGGGAACGGGTTCTCTGTCTGCTTGCGAATCAGCACCTATTCCCAGCAAGGAACCACCAAGCCAGGCGTGATTCCAAATCAACACGCACCAGTAGTCCTCCAGGGTTATGGAGCTGTTGTATACCAAGGCGAGGATGGTCTCAAGGAGCGCATCGAGATCAAGCGTGAGAATGAAGAAGTTGACATCAGTCCAGCGTCTCGCATCAACTTTGCGAAGCCATACACGATAGAGCATAACGTCAAAGTAAAGAACATTGGCAGAGTCGTTGGAGAATCTGTGAGGAGACTTGAACAGCACTTTGCTGAGTTCCTAGGATTTCAAGTAGTCCCGAAACAACCGACTGAATACGCAGATGAGACGGATACAAACGAAGAGCTTACCACGACGCAATATGCGTACGAATATCAACACTGAAAGCATCTGTTCAGCGTCGGGGTATCAAGCATGCCAAATTCAGCCTTGCTGCATGTCGTATCCAATGGGCTATACCGTGACAGCTGATTGGGCCTACACCTTTCCAGACGAGTGTCAGCCAAATCATCCCCGCCTGCCTTGTTGCCTCACTTCCATTCGATCTTAACATGTCTTCTGCCCCAACTTGTGGCCTTGAAGGTCAGACATTGTCGTCGCCGACGAGATCTCAGTATGGCAGAAGTGCTGGCAGTACTCGGTGGCGCTGCTGCCCTCACCCAGTTAATCCATTATGGCTTTGTATCAGTCAGCACCGTCGCAACCTTGTCGCATAACATACGTCATACGGCGGACAAGATCGATACCTGGATCGACCAATCTCTCTTGATGACAAACCTTATCGACGATATCGACTGCTCAATCCGCAACCATACTCCAAGCACTGTGCAACTTTTGGAACAATGTCGGAAAGACGCCGCAAGGCTGCACACTTTACTCGCAACCTGCAGGAAGTACATGCCTTCGCAGAAACGTTCGAAAGCATCAGAGACAGTATTCGTCATACGGAAAGAAGAGGAGGTGGAACGGATCATGTCATCGTATAGAAACAATTTCAACATTCTTGCATCGTATATCGCTATGTAAGTCCTAACCGAGCTTCTTTGAAAGCCTCGGTAGCTAACACATCCTTACCAGGGTCAATCTCAGTCGAAATGCAACTCAAACAAAACCGAGCGTGCGTACAGAGCTCGAAACATCATCAGGACATCTACAACACATCAAACCAGTCTTGCGCACCCTCAGTATCGAGTTTGACGTGCCTTTTACCCAACTTAAGGATCTCCAGCGTGGTCATGATCTCCATGTGCAAGTCTCCGGGGTGTTGGAGACTACAATGCAATATCCGGTAGACCCACGTACCTTCCCAGAGACAGCAGCTCTGACAGTCCGCTTTTGCATGTATCTCATGATGACCGGGTGTTATTCGCGGGTCTTGTACCTCCTTGTTACATTCAAGGCGTGGTCTCGAGATGTGCTGCCGGCCTACTTCGAGACGGACACGACACTGCGCGGTAAAGAGATAATTGCACAGACATTACGCGGAGAACTTGACACGGCTCTGCCAATGCTTCACAGCCTGTATCGCTCTCGAACAAAATCTCTTGGAAGATCGGATGTCTGCACTCTACACAGTGTCAATGGGTTGGGGCTGATGTATCATACCATGGGTAACAATGGCGCGGCAATACGTCACCACCAAAGCGCCCTTCGTTTGAAGAGCAAGATACTGGGACGCGATGATCCTGATACGTTGATCAGCGCAAACAACCTCGGAATTGTTCTACTCAGTCAAGGAGAGCATGAAACAGCGGAAAATCTGTTCGATAGATCACTCAAAGGCTGGCTTCAAGCCTACGGAGCTGACGATCTATTCGTCATCGCGGCAAGGAGTAACATCGGCATCGCGCTCCATCTCCAGGGCAAACTCGACGAGGCTGAGCACAGCCATCGCTACGTGTACAAAAAGCGCCACCAAATCTTGGGCCCACACCACCACGAGACCGTCAAGAGCCAATCGAATCTCGCTATTACGCTCAATGAACAGGGCCACCATACTCAAGCTGAGGCACTGTACCGCCAAGCTCTGGCTATCTTCCAGGACAGGCTTGGAGTATCGCATCCAGATACGCTGAAGACGCATACAAATCTCGCCACTGCCCTGCATGACCAGGGCAAGTTCGACGAGGCAGAATCTGTAGTCGCTTTCGCACTCCCGCTGCTAGAAAGGAAATTTGGTGTAATGCATCCTGAGGCGTTGGAAGCTCTTGAGTTTCGCGCCATTCTCCTGCAGCATCTGGGGAAATTCTCCAAAGCCCTTGGCATCGCGAAAGAGCTGTACGAGGCACGCAAGAAAAAGTTGGGTTATGATCATGACGACACGCAAAGAAGTCTGCAGCATGTGAGAGATTTGGCAGAAGATGTGGAAGAGGCGCATGTCATGCGCAGGTTTCCTTCAGCCGTTCCGGTCGCTGTTTGCTAAGCTTGACTGTTCTTGTTCTAGGGCCCTACCCCGGCAATCGTGCCTTTTTCTCTTCGCTATGACCGCTAAGCCCTTTCATACTCCAATTTATCAGTCTCGTCACAATTTGAAGCTACTTTGAACCAACTTCTCACTCAGCGCCCACATTTGTCCGGCTAAGCTCGTGTCGGTCGCATACGGCATGGCGTCGCACATCTGACAGTCATGCAACAAGACGCCCTTCGACTCTGACATTGTGTCAGCACGCGCATAGCGCGATCAAGAACGTACTTACCGTCCAAAGCTGGGTCTAGTGCCGCGACCAGTACCGTCGCAGCTCCTTGATCATGGTTCTTCCAGAACGGGCTTGTCTTTCTAATCGCAGCTTCACCATCTGCATCCAAGTCGCGACTGAGACCAGTCCAGATGGCTATACCGTCAGCAAGCTCACTCATGAACGACCAACCACTCTTCTCATATGGGAATACTCACATCCAGGATGTACAGCATAGCTCTTCACTCCCTTCTCGCCAAACTTCTCATTGATGCCTACGGAGAACAAGATGTTCGCCGTCTTCGCCTGTCCGTACGCGACATACCCGTTATACCCATCACTTGCGGTCTTTGAAAACGCCGGGGGTAATGGCACATGTCTCTCTGCCTCAGGTGCCTCCTCATTGCTCTTCTCCAGGTTGTAATCGGAAAAGCGCACTGGGCTAAGTCGGTGGCCCAAAGAAGTGAGGTTGATGACGCGTGTCGCACCCTCCTTCGAAGACGATACCGAAGCCAAAAGTTGAGACATGATCAGATTGGTAAGTAAAAAGTGGCCGATGTGGTTCGCGCCAAATTGTCCTTCGATGCCCTCTTTGGTTGTTTGGCGCGTCGGTGTCATGATACCTGCATTATTGATGATCAGATCTAGGCGGTCTGTCAACCGCGAGACCTCCTTCGCTGCGGCTCTAACAGATTCTTGGGACATCAAATCGAGGAGAACAATTTTGAGTACGACGTCTGGATAGGCATCTTGGACGTTCTTGAGTACTTGTTCTAGTTTGGACTTGGTGCGCGAGGCGAGGATCACGAGCTTTGGGTTCTGAGAGGCGATCGAGAGGGCTATGGAAGAACCGATGCTTTCGGGTGATACACCAGTGATGAGTACTATTGTTCTATCAACTCAACGCCTCATGAGTGTGACGATACCAGGCTTCTTACCACTCTTCCCTCGGATCTGATCAGCGAAGGCCTTCGCGACTTCGAGGCCGCCCGTCTCCTGGTTCCATTCTGGATGTGTCAAGGTCGACATGGTGGCATATGATACCTTCTGTAGGGTTGTAGATTCAGAACGATATCAACAGAACTACATCATGCCCGCCCCACCATGTCTTTCTTCCTCGTAATTCGCAGGTTGGTTCGCGTCACCCCTTGACAGAGGGCCCAAGCTTCATCACAGCTGCTTTCGACTGCTGGCATCAGAATGCATGCCAACTTCAGACTCACATCAACATCTACTGCATCACACTCTCAGAACGGGGTCCATCCGGAAATGGCAAAGCGCAGTTGGAATGGAGGCTGCGGGGTACAGTGCGGGGAGGTTTAACACGATGTGGGGCAGGGACATGTTTCCCTTCACAACCCCAATAACCTCACGTCACGCGTCAACACTCTTTACCCGGCAGATATGTCGATCCACTCCCCAATGATACGAATCCACCCCACGGAGAAGACATGCCGCGAGAAGCGTCCAACGTCTGCAAGCCCATGGCGCCACGACCCACGCCTGCACCCTCGGCCATCGGTATCATCTCGCCTGGATGAAGTAGCTGAGGCTATGGGTACACTGCCATATCGTCGGTAGATGCAGGCTGGCTAAGCCCCACGCTGCGCGAACGGATACCCGGTCGACGCGTTCAGACACCTCGAGCCTTTTCTCGCAACCAAGCGCGCTGTGTCACTCCTGTTCTGGTCGTGACGCTCTATCAAAGTCGCGTATGCCACTCCGTGCGAGAATCGACGATACTAAACTACCTAACATGTCTTCTCTAGAGACTAATGGCAATGGCCCTGTCACCAATGGCGCCAAGCCAAAGACTGGCATCAAAGTCATCATCATCGGCGCAGGTACATCTCCTACTACCTACTACGTACAACCCCTAACAACCACGACCAGGTTTCGGCGGCCTCACAGCAGCCATAGAATGCATCCGCCACGGCCACACTCCCGTCATCTACGAATCCTTCCCCTCGCTCAAGATCCTTGGCGACATCATAACATTCGGCCCTAACGCCGGTCGCATCTTCGCGCGCTGGAGCGATGGACGCGTCGCACGCGACATGCGCAGCATCTCCATCGACCTTACCGAATACGGTTTCAACATCCATAAATGGGACACCGGCGAGATAGTCATAAACCAGAAGACGCCGCCACGCGACGAAAAGGCGCCAAACTTCAACGGACACCGCGGCGAGCTGCACGAGATTGTGTTTAACTACGCAAAGGAGATTGGGGTGGAGATCAATCTGGGGCAGAGGGTAGAGAAGTACTGGGAGGATGAAAAAGAAGCGGGTATTGTGCTGGAGGATGGGACGAGGGTTGCTGGTGATCTTGTGGTCGCGAGTGATGGTGTCAGGAGCAAGGCAAGGACACTGGTGCTGGGATACGAAGACAAGCCAAAGAGCAGTGGGTATGCCGTCTGGCGAGCATGGTTCAGCAACAAGGACATGATGGCAGATCCGGAAACCAAGCAATTCTGCGACAACGGAGATACCTTCAACGGCTGGATTGGTACGCCTCCTTTGCTCTCCCCTCGAACCCTAATCTCATACTAACAACCAACCCAGGCCCAGACGTGCACTTCCTCTTCAGCACCATCAAAAACGGCACAGATTGTTGCTGGGTGCTCACCCACCGCGACTCGCACGACATTGACGAATCCTGGTCCTTCCCCGGCTACCTCAAAGACGTCAAAACCGTGCTCGAAGGCTGGGATCCCATGTGTTGGAAAATCGTGTCCAAGACCCCGGAAGAGAAACTCGTAGATTGGAAACTCGTGTACCGGGACCCACTACCCAACTGGGTCAGCGGCTACGGCTCCGCACCAGGCCACGGCCGAATCTGCCTGCTAGGCGACGCCGCACACCCTTTCCTACCTACGAGTGCGCAGGGTGCGACGCAGGCGCTGGAAGATGGCGTGACGCTTGCTGTGTTGCTGCGGAAAGCTGGTAAGGAGAATGTTAAAGGTGCGCTGAGGGCGTATCAGGATATACGGTATGACCGTGTCAAGGCGGTGCAGAAGACGGGGGAGACGACGAGGGATATGTGGCATAAGACGGATTGGGAGAAGGTGAAGAAGGATCCTACGCTCATCCAGTTTCCGAGGGAGGGTTGGGTGTTTCAGCATGATGCGGAGAAGTATGCTGAGGAGATGGGGGAGGAGGCGATAAAGAAGTGTGGTGTTGGTGCGTAGATGGACGGCATTTGACTATTGTATGTTCACCGACCTTGGTCGAGTTTGCTGGGTGATGGGAGTGCGGGAAGGATGTCGAGAATGCCGGTACATAATGCGAAGGTTTGAACTGAGAAGTAGCACTCAAACGATACACAGTCAAAGTACACATCTTGCAAGTCCATGTGCTCAGCTATCATTTCCTCAAGCTGTGACTTTAGCCACCGTAACATGACATCTCTCACACCTTCATGACAATCCCCTTTCCAGCTCATGCTCCTTTCTCTCCTACATCAACAACCTCCCGGTGTACAACCTGATCTTTCTCGCTACCCTCCTTCTCGCTATCCCTTCTCTCACTACCAAGCTTCTCATCCCCATCACCAGCCAACACCCTCCCGGTACAAACATACTTTCTGAACTTGCGCGCAGGGAGCCTAGCTTCAAACATCTCGTCGATTTCCTCGAGCGTGCGGTTCTTGATCTCGGGGAGGTAAAAGTAGACCCAGATGACAGTTATGAAACAAGACGGGCCCCAGATCCAGCCTACAAAAAAAAAGCACGTTAGTAAGCTTGGTTCTAGATAGGGTGAGGGGTTATGGGTGAATAAGGAAATTGCTGAACGTACCGTACTCGGGTCCCCAGTTCAGCGACTCGGGATTGATAAAGTAGGGAGCTGTAAAAGTGGCCAGCCAGGCACCTGCGAAACCAACTGCAGATGCGATTCCAAATGTGTATGAACGGAGACGCTGCGATGGGATTTCTCCGCCGGTGAGCCATGCGTAGGCGGCGATCATGCCGTTGTAGCCTATGATGTACACGACTGAAAGACCTACGATGACCTTGTGCAAACGTCAGTGAAGGAACCTAGATCGATGCTTAGAGAGAAAGAAAGAAGACCTCTTACTTTTCCCGTGCCGGTAGTCCCAGGATTGACATGGTATACAGCCGCAATGATAAGCTGTGTAACGCCACAGATTGAAAGACCAGTCATGAGGAAAACGCGCCGACGGCCGATCTTGGAGATGATGCTACTATTCACCATGATGGCGAGGACACCCACCGAGGTCAAGATGCACGAATTCATAAAAGGACTTCCGACATTGGCCATCTATATGTTGTCAGTATCACCACCAGGTCAAAAAAATCATGAAAGCGCGGGTACTGACCTGGAAGAAGTACGTTCCGTACGCAATCATAAACATAGCACCAGATGCGGCCTGCGTCGATACCGCCGCAATAGCCAACAACGTGCGTCGCCGATCCACAGGATCCTTCCAGATATCCAAGAAATTCGCGCTGGACTTGACAGCTTTTTCCGCGTCAATGGCAGTTTGGATCTCTGCTACTTCTCCGGGTACGCTTTCAGGATGGGGACGCATCCAGAGCAGTGCCTTCTCAGCCTGTGCTGGTCTGTCAACCAGGATGAGCCAACGCGGCGACTCGGGGATGAAAAACATGCCAATGGACATGAAGAACGGGACGATGAAGATGGTGCCAAGCGGGATGATGTAGGAGTTGCGACCCTGCATGTCATGTGTCGCGTTGTCGATGACGGTGCCGATGAGCGTGCCAATCGAGGTCCATATCTGGAAGACGGAGATCATGAGACCGCGGTAGCGCGCTGGTGCGGATTCCTGTTATCCCTTCTCGTCAGCGAAGTGTGTGGAAGAAGGTGGGAGGAGAACCAAGGATAGGAACGAACCTGGATATACAGCTGCGAAAACGTCATGTACCATCCATTCGCGATTCCAATCAGCAGTCTCCCTGCGTACAAACCTCCCATACTCGTCGTAGTCATCATGACGATATTCGCAACGCAGCAGAGCACACTGGCCATCCAAAGACACTGTCTCCTGCCCAGCCTCGTTGCGAAGACACCGGCGAACGAGGAGCTGAGGAAAGCACCTAGCGTCATCAACGAGGAGATGAGTTGTTGGCGCTCTGTGGAGATGTTGTAGCCGGTTGGTACGGTGGGATCTGGGTGGCCGAAGATTTCAAGGAAGCCGCGCATGGCTTGTAGGCCACCGATGGCGCCAAAGTCGATGCCATATTGGAAGGGGGACATGGAGACGAGAGTACATGCTGCTAGACATTTCCAGTTGGAGAGAAGGCTCGAGGTTAGGTCGGGCATGGTAGCTGTTGTTGACGGTTCGATATACCAAGAAACACGATGAAAAGCAGTGGCTGTTGTTTTTGCGATGCTAAAACGGAGAAGTAGGTAGGCAGTAGTAAGAACAGGCTGGACTTTGGGTATTGGCTCCACCTCCCAAAGATTGCAGATTCTGCTTTCTTGCTTCACGGTTGCGTGTGCATTTCATCCCGGACTGATATGCAGATCGTTATCCATGTGTCGACCCCCTTGTCGCAATATCTGCCGATAGTGCCTCCAAATGCTTAGCCTGTCGTACCCCGGACTTGAACGTGAGTCTAAAGTGTGGAGTGCGGAGGTGGCGTTTCGACTAAACTACGCTTCGAACCATTGGCGGGTAATGAAAGTTTGTGCTTTTCGTTTTCAAGGTGGCGCATTAGGCTTTTGTCACGATGCCAGGTATATGTTGAGTGGGGGTGAAGAGGAGACTAGTAGTTTCCTACCATTGTACCGCTGCAGGCCAAAACTATCGATGGATTGTGTTTACTCACCATCAGCATGATGTATACTTTGGTTTGGCGATCGCTCGGATAACGCAATGGACTTGAAGGTGTAGTAGGTGCAGTCGAATGCATATCCTAGCTGTGAGCATGCCATACAATACAACCTATGGTTCCATAATCGACAAACGGAGGGTTATAAGACGGTAATACCGCGTGGTCGGATTGATAATGCCGTGCGACATTGATCTTGTTCTTCCTCGTGCCGGAGGGTAAGGATCTGCATGTGCCGACTTTCGCAGCTATGCACAATGGAGTCAATGGATTGCATTCGCACCGGATTGGAGTCAGATGAGAAAAGCGTGGCGTAAGTCTAGATGGCTAGTAGTTGCGCATCGCAAGCGGACGATGTGGAGAACGATGGAGAGTGAGGAAGCGGATGGTACAAGTTCACGCCTGAGGCGGTGGGGCGCGCTTGTGTCCCTGGGATCCGACTTAGTGATGGCCTCTTTGAGCACGCCTGTGCTTATCCGTCAAACACCATTACATTACCCATGACAGAAAGAAAAAACAGCACGTTGCTCCGCAACTAGAATGTGTACATTGGTTCTCATGAGACTGGTCTAGAAGTCCTCCGCCCGAACAGATTCTCCGTCCAGCCACTTCTTGCACTGGAAATACAGCTTGTCGTGCGCCTCACGAGAAGGTGTCCCCGCATCTTCACGGCGATGTCCTGGCATACCGTGGAGGACTTTGATACCCTCCATAGTCTCCTCCTGACCGTAAGCAAGCATTTTGTAGCCGGGCGAATAAGTCGCCAATCTTGCTTCATCCAAAACAGGGACTTTGTTCGGATTCACCGGGATCATCTTGTCCTTTTCATACCAATGCCGTACAAGCCTAGCCTTCCATTCGCCAGTGTCGTTTCTCTCCCACAGGTAGCAGAAGCGACAGTCACACTCTACATCGACTTCGCAGCCGTCGATGGTGAAGCGCTGGGTGATAGTAGACTTGAGCTTTGTAACAGCCCGAGTACCGTCGGGTCGAATGTCAGTACTGGCTCCGACACATCTATGCATGATGAAAGCGCCTTTATCCATGCCTGCTTTGGAAATTTCGAAGAACTTCTTGTAATGCACGCGGCCGCTCCATGTAGTGTATATATGCGCGTCGTCGTGAAATATAGAGTCGAAGTTCTCCCATTCGCATGCATCGCGGTACATAGGCCATCCTTCAGCTATCTCGCGTAATTTCCAGCGCTGTAATGCCAAATCGTCGGGCCCGTTATTTCGGACCGCTTCGATGGGTCGAGAGCCATTCGGCAAGGTGTGTCGATCAACTGAAGACATGATCATGTGGTACGAGTTGAGGTTGCTGCGCATATGAGGTTCTGGTGAAGTGACCGTGGAGGACGGACAGCTTCGGAGGTTTAAAGGTTTATAAGCACTTGACCAGAATGTCATGTGCGAACCCACTGCTATGTTCGACATACTGAGCCGATAATGTGACGCTTGATAGCGGTGTTTCTGTAGAGTTTGGAACGCGGGCTGGTCAGTTGTTTGTTACCGATCGGCTCGGAAATCAGTTCGGCTCAATCATCGGCTCGAACTGGAATCTGATACAACCACTGCCGGCGGCTCGGGATCGGAACTGGTTCAACGATCGACCCGACCCATTGACGCTGTTATCGAGTTGAAGTTATTGTCCGTCAAACCCTATGATCGTACGGTCGTAGCCGCTATATATTCTCCAAGTATCATATGGACCTCATTATGAATTCGTTAGTTGTGTGCTACTGTCACAGCATCGAAGACTTTGGTTCCTTTCAAGATGTTGGC
The DNA here is from genome assembly GCA_019059555.1 of Alternaria longipes. Taxonomy (NCBI): domain Eukaryota; kingdom Fungi; phylum Ascomycota; class Dothideomycetes; order Pleosporales; family Pleosporaceae; genus Alternaria; species Alternaria longipes. The sequence continues at coordinate 269,996 of CM032460.1, read as the reverse complement.
CACTTGCGCTGTTTTTGTCGCTTCGTTGATCTGTTTCCTATTGGCACAAAGATTCCAGAAAGGTCTTAGCAAATATCCTGGGCCTTATTTCGCGTTATTGACGAATATATGGCGTGCGATGGATGTGTACAAGCGAGACACACATGTTACATACCGCGAGTTACATGCGAAGTATGGTGACGTTGTCCGAGTCGGACCCAATGTTTTGTCGTCTGGCAAGCCATCTGCTATCCAGGACATATACGGACTGAATAAAGGATTTACGAAGGTCAGTCTTGACGGCACCGATACCCCAGTTAGACGGAACTGATCGATGCCAGAGCGGATATTACGATGTCTTTGCTGTCCTGAAGAAAGGCAGCATTGTCTACAATCTGTGAGCTCGAAAACGACCCATTTTTGGAGGTGCTAGATGCTTACATACGTCATTTCCAGGTTTTCGACAAGATCAGAAACTTATCATGCTCGCCTGAGACGCTCTGTCAACCATGCGTTTGCGTTATCGACACTGCTGGATTTTGAACCGCTTGTGAACAGCTGTTCATCTTACTGGCTGAAGCGTACAGAAGAGCTTTACGTCAAAGGACAGGATATCTGTCCATTATCTACGTGGATTCAGTACTTCGCATTCGACGTTATCGGTGAGATTACTTGGTCCAAGCGACTTGGTTTCGTCCAAGAGAACAAAGACGTCGCAGACATCATCGCTACGGTGGATTCATTCCAAGACTATGGCACTGTGGTAGGCCAAAATCCCTGGTGGGATCGTGTCCTTGTCAGTGTGTCCATCAACCAAGTAAACCAAAAATCGACCCTCTTACTTGACTTGGCTGACGAGAATCCTTTACCTTGCTTGGTTGGTTGACGAGAAGCCCTTGCTTTGCTTGGTTGGTTGACATTACTCGATAGAATTTCCGATTTGATATCTATACCAACCTACAGAAGCATACCAGTTCGAAGGAGGTGCTTTTGACACTCAATTGCCGCCACAGTCCCTGAATCGAGCCGATTCCGTTCATCCGTGATGACCTTCTTCGTCTGTGAGAATACCCGCTCACACTCAGCACTCATTGCAGGGCAACTAAACAGATCAAACGCCATCTTAGAGAGCACAGGATAGTCAGGTGCATGGCGAATCCACCACTCTAGAGGGTCATCAACATCTCCATCAGCCTTATTAGTCCTAGCTATAAACTGATCGAGGTCAGAGGTGACTCTTGCGCGCTTCTTTCCTCGCGTAGACGCCGTACTAGCGGCGACCCGCTGCCGACGCTTACGAGCTTGCTGGAGAAGATCAAGCGTTGTATCGCTATCCGTACCAACCTCATTATCCTCCTCTTGTGTTGCTTCTGCTATCTCTGCTTCCGCAGCTGCTTCCTCGTATTGTACATACTCATCATGCACCACCCGCTTCGCCTCAGTAATCCATTTCTTCTCATGCTGCCATTCGATATCGAAATAGCTAAATTTGTTCGCAGGATGGAGGGCGACAGCGCATCGGTAGGCTGGCGTAGCGTCCGTAAGGCCGTAGTATTCTTCAAGCTTGAGGCGGGCAGTATCAATAGCACAGGAATAGTATTCCGAAACCTCCTCGGGGTGATTGTCTGCGAACTTTCCGGCTTCCTGAAGCTTCTTAAAGAGGACGTCAAGCGACTCGAGTGTCTCATAGAGTGAGCCATGTGATCCTTCAAGGCCAGCTTTATTGGCTCGGCCTTCCATGCGTTTGGTCAGATCTTTAAACGGCTTCAAGATATTGAAGAAGTGCTCCAGATTAGTCCAATCGCGCTGAGTAATGGCGTCCTGTGAGATATCGTATCCTTCACCACTATGATTATAGTGGAGAAAGAACAAATCAATTGCGTTACGGAGCTTGAGAGCTCTCTCAATCATGGCATACACAGAGTTCCAGCGGACGCCACCGTCAGCCAGTACCCTAGTGTAAAGGTTCTCGATGCTGCCTCTATCGTACGCCTGCAAAACATACTCTCTCAGAAACTCCCGCCGCTGATCACTCCGGTTGATCCACACACAGAAATTATGGAGCTTACCAATAAAACTCTGCTTCCTCCATATCTCAAACCGCTCATCATCAGATGCACCACAGAGCTCTTTCTCCAACCTGCTAACCCCGTCCCAAACAGAAGAGCTTTGACGATGAGGTTTAGAATATGGCCAACGCACCGAAGGCGACTCTGCTGTGTGATTGTGGGGTACTGCTTTGCTAGTTCTCCAATACACGTGTCGTTATTGCCAGCGTTGTCCATCATAAAGAAGCCAATGACAGCGGATATATCGTACAAGTCGATAACCGTTGACAGCAATTTCGCAATGTTCTCTCCAGAATGTGGGCCTTTAGAGGCGGGAGGTCAAGAAGGGCTGTTTGCAACTTATGCTTCTCGTCTAGGAAGTGAGCAACAACTGCCACATAGTTCGTTCCTTCCTCAGAAGTCCAGGCATCAGTTGAGATATGGATCTTGCTTTTCGCAAGATGAAGCCTTTCCTTTAGCCAAGCACGTCTCCCAGTATCACCGTCCCACATGTCTTTAACCCAGGTGCTAAGAGTTGATGGGCTCTTAGGTAGAATTTTATCGATATCCTCTAAGCAGCCAGTAAACATGTTACGAGTGCGTTGATGTGTCGCTTGTCGAAAGGTGAAGTCAAGATCGATAACCCAGTCAATAAACTCTTTCTTGAACTGAGAGTCGTTGAACATCAAGCGCCGGCCTCCAAGGTATGGTATGGAGCTCGTTGCTCCTTGGCCATGTCGAACGGGTTTAATGCCATTATTTTGTAACCGAATTCTTCAAGTTTGTGTTGATTCTTTAGGTGATACATGATACTAGTAGTACTCTCACTACTGTACAGAGCAGAATCGTGCTGGCCACTAAGATGGCAGTATTTGCAGAGCCAAAACTTGTTCTCTCCATTGGTTGTGAGCTGCGCACCGTGTTTGTAGATTGGCGAGGGCTGGGTTTTAGAGTTGAGGGCCCGCTTGTGAGGCTGACGATACCGAATCGATGGCAACACCTTCCTTTCATAGCGAATTTTGTCCCAGTCAATAGGGAATGGGCATTGAGTAGATGTCGGCAGCTCTCTTTCGAAGGTGGCAGCAGTATTGGTGGAAACAGAACTTGGGGTCTCTATGTTTTCTAGGTTATAGCTAAGGGATTCAGAGGGAGTCCTAGGTAGAGGGGAACACGTGGATCCTCTACGAGTCAGAAAAAATGGATGGGTAGGCATGTTTAACCTGGAATCTGGCGGTTTCGTACATAGAGGCTGCAGGCGTGAGAGTTTTCGACAGCAAATCTCAAGAGCGGCAATTTCCAACCAATCAGAACATCCGGGCTAATAGTTCTTCCTATCCCGATGCCCCAAAAACTTCTGTCGCCCACCTCCTCTACAAAAATGCCTAATGCGGTAAGGTCGTCAACCAACTCCGAGTTGACTCGAGTAATGCGAAAACCCTTACTTGTGGTTGCTCGGATAGACGTTTACTCGTGGTTGCTTGTTATGTAATCAACCAAAGTCAACCAACCAAGCCAAGTTACTTGGTTATTGGACACACTGGTCCTTGTCAAGAACCCAGTCAAACTATTCCTCGAGAGTATAAATCTCTGGCCAGTCAGCCCTAACGCGGCGATTATCAAGTTTGCTTTGGCAAGGCAAGACGAGGTATCGGCTAATCAGAAACAATATACAGCAAAGAAACCTCCCAGCGAGATGGGTATCACCTTTCTCCAACGGTTCTTGCAATCACAGGACAAGAACCCGGAGTTTCTGACTGATGATCGAATCACCGCTATGTGCGCATCCTTGATTATTGCTGGTTCTGATAGCACTTCCATCAGCTTGGCTGCCGTCTTCTACTACCTCTTGGAAAATCCATGCGTATACAGAAGATTAATGGAGGAGATCGATGACGCACACGATTCAGGTGCTTTTGCATCACCCCAAGATAGTACTGGTGCAAGAGATGTTATTCCTTTCTCCGCCGCCAAGAAGCTCGTCTACCTCGACGCTGTCATTACTGAGTCTTTCCGAATGCACCCAGCCGTTGGATTGCTTCTCGAACGTATCACACCACCACAGGGTGCCACTATAGATGGGCATCATGTGCCTGGAGGAGTTGTGGTTGGCTGTAATGCATGGGTTCTGCATCAAGACAAGGAGACTTTCGGAGAAGACGCGGATATCTTCCGACCCGAGCGATGGCTTAAGGGTGACGGTGTTGATCCTGCCAACATCGCGAAGATGAAGTCCAGTATGTTTCATTTCGGAGCAGGGTCAAGAACATGTATTGGGAGAAACATCAGCCTCTTGGAAACCTACAAAATCGTTCCCACCTTCCTAAGGAAGTTCGAGGTAAGCATTACGAATACACTATCTCAGGACTTCACTGATACTTTTGCGTATAGATTGAGATTGACGAAAGTCAAGAGCCGATGTATTTGAAGAATGCCTTCTTCGTACATCGCAAGAACTTCAATGTCCGCATTAAGTTGAGACAGAAAAACACGAATTAGTGTCACTGTAGTGGCATAGACTTGCCGCTTGATGACTATTGTAAGCTTAGCAATAGAAACCGTCTCCCAGCAGAAAGTCAAATTCAGACTGCCCAAAGAAGTCGTTGTTCATGCTGAAGTCGTAATGCCTAGGAGGAGAATTGCGGAGTGCTCCAATGTCAGAGGCGGAAGCGCCGGGTGTAGGCAGCTCTCTAGTACCTGATTGATACGGCGTTAGACAAGGCACATCAGAGATAGCTGCTGTCGACCTGGACGACTTACAAACTGAGTCTAGCTTTTGAGTGAAGACTTCGAGCGCTTCACGAGCTTTCCGAAACAACGGACTAGTCCGTTGCAGTACTTTCATGTTGTCGAGGCATTGCCCCAGTAGATCTCTGATCCTAGATGCCGGAGTGATAGTCTTCGCTTCAAGTTCAGGACGGATGTGGTACAGCAATGCAAGACAGAAAAGATGCATGGCTAGTATCGAACCTGCTTCTCGTTAGTGTTACTTTATCTGGTCGCCGTATAATGCCTGTACTTACAGGCATGATTGGAAATCCATCGGACGTTGTTGTGGTTCATGAACTCCTCGCTTTGTGAAATGATACAAAGGATTTGATTCAAGTTCTCGAGTACAACGAGATCGCTCTTGATGGTCGGCACACATTGCTCGAATAGAGATTCGTCAGCTTGAGCTACACTGGAGGAACTGACAACGACATCCAGCAAGTTCTTGATGACCGGTCCGTTAAGCATGATTAGAGCGCGGTAGTAATGTACTGTTAGGGTTATTCTGAAACGATTCTCTTCGATCTGGGATGTAAGGACGGTGCAAATCTCTTGTGGTGTGATGAGCCTTAGACGAGGGTCGAGCTGTTGACGCCACTCTTCAAATCGCTGGTACAATTGTAATCTCAATGCAAGCAAATACCACGTGCTTAACGATATCTCCCTTCCGATGTTGTGTTGGTAAACGTCACTGAGCATGGCTGCAATGATACTATATAGGTCGCTTTGCATCGTTGTTAGTTCGAGACTCGCAAGAATGATCATCGAGCCTTACGTTTGATATTTGTGCTGAAGAAGACTTTCGACTTGATATTCACGCGCAAGAGATGACACGTGGTGAATCTGTCTCGGGGCTTCTAGTTCAGGCGTACATATGTGCTGTGACGGAATAAGACACGGTCTACCCAGGCACATGCAAAGCATCCTGAGTAGCTTAGCTTCTAGTTGGGGAAAATCAGATTGATGAGGGAATACCTATCCTGATTGATCAAACTATACCATAGTCTCTTTCTCAACTCAGAATCTGATGGCGAAAGTTCTTTGTAACTGGAAGGACAATGCAGACCGAGCTGAAATGCGGCTTTTACCGTCAGGGCATGGTACGTTGCACTACTGACAGGCATCTGCTGCTGCCGTTGATAGCTCGTAACGAGCAGTAAAGATTGGACTAAAGGCCTTGTCAATACTCGATGAAGAAGCGAGAGAGTAACAACTCACTAAATTCCAAACTTGCGCCTCGGAGAGTTTCAGGGGTCAGATATTGTATGGTCCGCTGGAAATATACATCGCACTTGGGATCTTCAATTGCCAGACACGAATGTGCAAACATGATGTTGACAAGTGCTCGCTTTGTATTCCATCCTGGCTTGCGAGATCCAAAGGCCAGTTCCTTGAGAGATGCTGTTAGAGTCTCTTTGCTGACGAAAGGAAAGGCTCCTGCGCTAGTTGCTATGAAGCGGTCAAGCATTGAGAAGGACTCTGAAATGGTTGGTAATGTTTCCTCAGAGTTATGCTTCAGGTTGCTTGTTGGGTTTACTCTTGATGTGTCGATCTCACTCCAGTCTTCGGTTGTTGCTGGATGGGTTTGATCATGCTGTTGCGGCGTACCACGCAAGAAGCGTATGAAGCAACGTGATATTGATCGAAAAAATGCATGATTCGAAGACAACCCTATCCATATTGTTAGAGAACTCGTATTATGAAAGCTAATCACTAACCGAAGTATCCAAACTCCGATGCGTGCCGACCCTGGAAGACCTCTGCGGCACGAACCTCCTCACTAACTTCTTGTTCAGAGATGTCAACAGCTGTGTCGGAATCAGTATTGCCGACATCCCTTGCTTCAGTCTGGGCGCATAGTCTATGAATCACATCAGGTCGCTGGGTTACAGTGTCCACGGTGTCATCAGGGCGGGTCGTTGCTGAGTATCTGGTTGCCGTATGCAGCTGATGTTGTAGTTTTCTGACTTTGTGCATCGCCTGAGCCCGACTGTTGCTGTCAGTTTTCACCCAAGCTGAGCTCTAGACACATACTCATTTTTTCTTCTGGAACCAGTCTTTCTAGACGCTTTCGTGTATACACAGTCGATGCCGAGGTGCTGACACGTCGAGCAAGCAGGTTGTATGCCATCGCACTGATAACGTTATGGGTCAACAGATGATACAAGGACACACCAATCTAAGAAATGCCAAAGCTCCCGAAGCAACGAATCTTACCTTGGTCTTTCTAGACCTGCAACTTCGACACGCGAGCGATACACGTTTTCCCCTAGTCGAAGCTAACGCTTGAGGCGGTGGCAGCTCTCCACACAGGTCATCGTTAGCGTTCACGGCCGCCGCTGGTATGACGGTATCCTCAGTAACCATCTTTTCGGATACCTTCACAGCATAGGATTGTTCAGCAAGTTCGGGTAGGATCGTGAGTTCTGGTCGTCGGAGCACCAAGTGATGATGGCAACGGATCGGGAACGACGGAAGCCGAAGATCCCGACCCCGCTCTCCACATCCCGTACTTCCCCCGCATACTACCTTAACAGCTCTTGCTCGCAAAGTCTGTTAATGCAAAATGATGGCCGAATGGTCTCAGGCGGTAGATCTGGGTCCGCTCTTGATCGTACAACGTCGCACCGGCCAGTGCAATTTAAAGAGGTCACAACCGTGAGATGGAAGTTATGCAGCTAGCAAGATTATCATCATGGCCTTCTTGCCGATTCCATTATTGGCCTTGTTGACAGTTCCGGTTGTCTACCTACTATCATGGATGCGCCATTGCCTTCAAGATAGGGGGAAGCTGCCATTGCCTCCGAAACCACCAGGCGTGCCACTACTGGGAAACGCGGTCGATGTTATCCGATCCGGAAAGACGGGCTCACTACACCTACTTTTCGGCCAGCATGCCCGCGACCACGGCGAGATCGTTCGTTTGCAAGTTGGGCCCTTTACTCAGTACTTCATCAATAGTGACGAAGCTGTCAAAGCTATCTTCGATAAAGCATCTGCCACGACATCGGAGCGCCCACGTTGGATCGTTAGCAACGAACAGATATGCAATCAAGAGAACGTACTTCTATTGAGTGCTAGCCATCCAAGGTGGAAACACCAGAGGAAGGTCATCTTGCAAGGTATGACCAGTGTCACACGCGCCGATGCTGGTCTCGACTACCTGCATTTTGAAACGGCAAAGTTTCTGAAGCAAGTCGCCGGTAATGACAATCTAGCCGGTAACAGTGTTCAGCTCTTCAACGAAATTGGCCGGTATACGTACAGCGCATTCGCCAGTCAAACATTCGGCATGAATATCCCAGACGAGAAAGATCCAGTGATTGAATACATTTTCCGCAGCGGATTAGAACAGATCTTAGGAACACTCTCCGGATCTCACCTTGTCGATATACTCCCAATCTTGGACGGATTACCCCTTTTTCTCAAGCCCTGGGAGAGAAAAGCAAGAGCGCTCTTTCAAGACAATATGAAATGGTCCACCGAGCGCCTGCAGCGAGTTGAAAAGGCCATCAAGGCGGGCAGAGTCAACGACTCTTTCTTAGCTCGTGTGTTGCAGGATGAGAAGAACATGGGATTCGAAGACCGATCTGAGGCTGCTTACCTGGCTTTCATGCTCATTATCGGCGCTGCAGATACTTCGAAAATGTCATCATGGTCTTTCCTCGAGGCCATGATGCGATTTCCCGCTGTTCAGGCCGAGGCGCTCAGCAAGATTGAAGCTGTAGTTGGAGTTGCAGACCGCCTACCAATCTATGAAGACCTCGAGTCGATACCTTACGTACGCTACCTGATGAAGGAGCTCTGGCGTTGGCGCCCACCTGTTGCACTCGGCCATCCACATATGACTACCAAGGAGCTGAATTACAATGGCGTTCGTCTACCTGCCGGTTCTCGTATCCATCTCAACTCGTGGGCCATTGGGCATGACCCGGGCCGACATGTCGACCCAGATCGCTTCTGGCCTGAGCGATACGAGGGAGACTTGACGAATAGCGAGCAGAGCAAGAACTCCGCTAACGTTAAAGACCGCGATCACTTCGCTTTCGGATCCGGGCGGCGTATCTGTCCCGGGTATCATGTCGCCGAACGTTCACTGGCAATTGCGATCATGCGTCTAGTGTGGGCGTTTGAGATCGTGCCAGCGCCAAATGCCAAGTTGCCACTCGACCCGAGGGATTTCCCTGGAGATATGCCAGGAAATCCAGGCGAGCATATGCCTGTCATGTTGAAGGTTCGTAGTGAGGCGAAGAGAAAGATAATTGACGAGGAGTACGCGAAAGCAGAGGCTGCACATCCTGCCATGGAGCCTTTGAACCATGATGGATGGTCTTGGAAGTTCTGAAGGGCAAGCCATATATAACGGCTATGCGATGCACACTCACTGTAACCAATGCAAGCATTATAGATGTCTTAGCAGATACTACTCGAGAGCTGTTCCAACGTATCCATGTACCAGCAGCCCTATAGACTACCTGAAAGAAGTTATTCTGAATGTTCAAGAGCAAGGGCACGTGTCATGCATCTGCGCTACGATGGCTTGCTCGGATTCGGTGACATGCTCGTCTTCAAAAATAGTTCTATTGTAAAAGCAGCTCGAAAGGCTTCATCTTTGTGAGTTAATCCCTCATATAAGCTCTTCAGTCTGATTTGAATGAGCGACATGTTGCATATCACTGCGTTCAACGTCTTGAAGTCTTCTAGGTATAGTGCAGGTGGCGTATAGTCTGGATGCTTTGAACGCTACTTTCAGAGATACGATGGAGGCTGCCGCATCACAGACTATGCCACTATCCTCGTGCATCGTCCTCGCACATCGCTCTTAGTGAAAGTCCGACATAATCAGCGGCTACAGAGAACGGTAACTTTATCATAGCTCGGCCGAGGCTAAGTGGGAAGCGGAATACGGGATAGACGTCGTAACCCCACTCTCCCCGGGGTCTTCTGATTGGCGAAACGCAAATACTACACCTGCACCAGGAACATTCAGAGATGAAACGGCGATGATGTACCGAATATGTAGAGAGAGATGTGATCACGATATACCCAGGTATGCACGGCATTCGCTGAACTCTGGGAGTGGAATTCCTAAAAGCGGTTCGCCTTCAATATGGATGTGCATCGCGCTCATCTATACCAAAATTGTCGGCTGTTGATACGATCACAACGGAGCACAATGGATAGAGTATTACGGCACCCCGTGAATCGAGCAACGCGTCTCATCTTTGCTAAAATTTGAGTATAGACCCGTTCCCGATCCGACTATTGTATGTCCAATGATGCTTCAATCCGAAGGCCCGGATCGGATCGTGTTCGCTTCTCGTTATGCTCCGATCCGAAGTATGTATCACTATAAACATTGTACCCTTCACGTTTCTCGAGACGTATCCTTCCATCACACCAGGGCCAATTACACTCGCCTTGGAAGCCATTGCTTGTGGGCTTTCTATACCAATCATTACTGTTACGGGCTCAAACTTGGAACTCATAAGAACATCTACCAAAATGGACGTTCCCCAATCCTCTAGCATGCCACGCGTGCGACAACCGCTAGGGAAATCCTCACCATATATCATTCCTGCATACGAGGGCGATACCATTATGATACCTGGACACAAAGTTACCGTACGCCTACTCGCTAGTGCGAAGGAGACTTCGGGCTTGATATCTGTGTTCGGCTACGATGGTGCCCTCGGGGACGCTCCAGGCTTCCACTATCATAATTTGGCTCACGACGTTTTCATGTGCACACGTGGACATGTGAAAGTCTGGGCGGGAAATCGCTGTAAAATCCTTGGCCCGGGAGATTTCTGCTACGTTCCTCCCAAGGTCGTGCATCGGCCACAGCTTATCGATGATGGCACCAACGAATCGATCGGAGTAGTCACTCCTGGACAATGGGTTGACTTCTTTCGGCTGATTTGTAAGAATTATGATGGTGTTTTTGCAGATGAGTTTGATACAAGCGACATAGGAGAGTTGGTTGGATCTCGAATCGCGGAGATCAAGGAGAAGTACGACGTCGTCTTTCAACCAGGATTTCAGGGTGCGGAAGTCAGCGATTTGACAAAGGAAGAGGATTCTAAGTTGCCCGATGAGCCTGGCAAGGAGTACTATCTCAAGGCGAACACAGGACCGTGCCATCTACTCGAGGGTGTGCTAAGCAGGCCTTTCATCACCACTAAGCAAACTCAGTCGCCCACGGGGAACTTTGCAGCTACAGCTATCGAGTCAAGTAACCGGTTGGCAAACTCGGTCCTGAGTAGGCCATTCGCGTTCATGAAGGTTCACCAGGTATATCATGTTCTAGATGGAGCGATCAACGTCACTCTTGATGGGAGTGCGAATGTCATTCGAGCAGGAGAGACAGCTTTTGTTCCGGCCGGCACTGCAATCTCGATTGAGTTCCTCGACCGATACAACCGCTTCTGGGCGTACTCGAGCGGAGATGGATTGGAGTCGCTGATCGCGGATGCTGGTGGCAAGTTCGAGGGCACTCTTGTGCCAGACAAAAGTAGACCGCTTGATAAAGAGGCGCTGAAGAATGCAGCAGAAAAGCATGATGTCAAGATCTCTAGTTAATACATGCGTACGTAGCAATACCGATCAAAACACATGAAAAGATCTAGTTGAAGTGGCGCTCATACATTGTTTTCAGGCCTCCGTATCAGTGGACGCGGCTTCGACACCAACTTAGGGTACTCGGCATCTGCTAGATGGCACAGGGACATTATGTTGGGATTGGTTTAAAACAATACCATCGGGGTGCCACACTGAAATCGACGTCACATTTCGTCCCTCAAATGCCTTCTTGACGTCACTCCAATACACCAAGTGCTGCCCCTCTGTAGCGATTGTGCGTTAAGAATCAATGAGAGCACCATCCTTGATCATCGACACACCGGCCATAAAGGCCCTGTACATCCAATCATCTCCGTTTTGCCCATTCTCGTTGTCGTATACCAGTATGTCCCTTCCGCTAGGGAACCGCACCTCCACCCAATCCTGGCAAGGCGTATCGAGCAGGTCACATTGATCCAAGTCCTCCTCGCCCGACCAATCTCGGTGCAGTTCGTCTTCCTTGTCCTCGAACACGCGGAAGCTTAGACCAGTACCAACCAACATGCTCGTTTCGTGGAACAAGAGGCTCTCTGACCTGTAGTAATGTATACTCGAGTTGGCGCACGCTGTGAAGAATTCACGAAGCGTGTTCGGGTAATGGAAGTTTGTGTGCTTGAGAACGACGCGGCGAATCGAGGATGAGTGTACGTTGATGATCCGCGCAAGAGTGGGCGCAGAAGTGCTCGTGACAAGCCCGTCAAGTTCGAGTGAGCGGAGGCGGAATGGTGGGCTAGAGCCTAGTAGCCGAAGCAAAGGTGCCCAATTCTCGCTACGCGATAACCAGCGCTGACAACTCGATGGGCGCGCAGATAGATGCAGAGATTTGAGGTTCGCGTTGCTTTCGATCATCATGACAAGGGAAGTCATGGATTCATTCTCCAAGGCCAACATATCCAACTGGAGCTTCAGGCATGTAAGGGCTCGTAGGGCGCATACCCTTCGCATGGAGTAGAGTAATAGTGGACTAGATGTCAACTTCGACTGCCATTTCGAATCCGCGAATCCCAATATCTCAAAGCTGTCTAGCTGCTGTCTTGTATGCTGGAGACTGGAGATCAGGGCATAACCAAGGCTGACCATAGAGTACGTATCGATAACGTGATCGTGCCGTGGACCATGCAGCCCGAAGTGATATCGAGGGCCGAACCTTAAGTGCGGATGGGCTTCGGAAAAACCAAACAGTGGCAGCTCATTGGTTAATTCTTCGTCACACATTCCCCACAGACCAGGAGGAGCGCGAAACAAGAAGTTCTTGAGATTCGTCAGACGTTGAAAGATACGACCGAACATCCATGGCACCTCGGAGGTACTGATGGCAGCCTTCGCACAGGGTTTTCCTGTTGCTAGATCCTCGAATCGTGATGGCTGGCAATCGAAGATAGTGTACACCTCGAGTGTGCGAATACGCTCGGCAAGTCGCGTGCAAGACAAGGCCTCGAGGCGCGCGACGCTTGCCATGGTCGTTCGACATCGTTGTCTGGAGAAGCATACTTTGATCTGATCAGAGCAGTTAGTTGTGAGAGAAAACGACCCTGAAGGTTTCGCTGGGTTCTACGTAATACTCAAAAATATGCAAAACGTAGCAAATATATTTAGGTTAGATTTTACTTACAAAGCGGTCATCGATACCTCGGGATATGTTTCGGTTGCCCAGTGATCGAAGCGTGAGTAAGTCCTTTTTAGAAAGATACTCAGCAATCATGACGATGAGCTCACAAGGTAGAGACTCCAGGCTGCCTGGAGAATAGACGTCGTGTTTGTCGTTGAGCATGCTGCCGAGGTCTTCACGGATGAAAGCCATGAGTTCTTCCATGTCAATCTGTCTCATTCTTGAGGGTTTGGTATGTCCTCGGAGTGGTGTGCGACGAAGTTGAGGGATTGCGAGGAATTCTTGCGCAGGCTATCGCTACCATGGTTTTGGCCCTGTGGGAAGGACAAATTCTGGTACGTAGTGATGTCAGGAAGCCTCCACAAAAACGGAGTTTCCTCAATGTGAAAATCATGTGTTGGCAGAACATAGTAAGACCGGAATGAGAGGCATCGCGTTCGTGGTGGCTTCGTGAGCCTGTCTTCGCAGGCACCGCATCGGGTCAGCGCTACATCATAAAGAAATCTGTGAGATATTGGGCAAAAGACAAGGCTTTCAGAGCGTGATTGCTGAGTGACACGCTGTGTTCTCAGATATAAGTCGACGTACACGTTGATAGAGAGCGTTGTGCGTGGTTGTGTTGTCGGCGTGACCAGCAGAAGCACGGCGATGACGCGGTTTGGCGCTATTGCTGGTCGCACGTCGCGTCTCGACGCAACATCTGCCGCCAGTCTCCCGCTTGCCGTCCAACACCATACCCACAGACGCTGACTCACTCTCTTGCGCGCATTCCTACCAGTGGGGAAAGAGTCACATACCTAGGTCCCCCTCGGGTTTACGAAATGACCATGAAGCTGCAAACTTTACCCGGCACCAATGCCCCACCCCCGCAATGTGGGGTTGTGCGCATGCAACTCTCTGCGAATGGCTGCACTCAGTACCGCTGCTTGTAATGCCTGTTGATTAGCACGCTTGGTATCAGGTGTCAATTTATTGGATGCCTGCTCACAGCCGCCACGGTGGACTTTTGAAGCGTCGAAGAAGTGCATCTTGTAACTCGGCACATCTTCATCCCACGGACGTCGCCAGCGCACCCTTTGAACAACGTGAAGCATGGCAATAGAACAAGTCTTCGAGGCTCTGCCTTTGCATTATCTGCAGCATGGTATCTCAAAGTTTGGCGTGGGGAACATCGCTTTGGCGGTCCTCGCAACCGCAGCTTTGGGGGTGTTCGCAGATTATGCTTGGATGCTATACATGAGATCAAAGATGGTAAGAACGTCACACTGTAGCGTGCGAGCATGATACTGATATTGAGAAGCCGCCTGGGCCTTTCCCATACCCAATCGTTGGCAACACGTTCCAGTTACCAGATAACAAGCCGTGGATCTTCTTCGAGAACCTGTCGAAAAAATACAATACCCCATTGATAACATATTGGATTGGACGCAATCCGACCGTATGGATCAACGATGCTTGGACTGCGAACGAACTCCTTGACAAGAGAGCAGGCATATACTGCTCGAGACCGCGCATGCTTGTCTTTGCTGAACTCGGCTCTGGTCAGAACAATCTCGTAAATCTCATCACTACCACACAAGCGCAGCGTGAGCGCTTCCGGATGTTGCGCAAGGTGACACATCAGGGCGTTGGCATTCAGCAAGTGAAGAAGTACCGTGATTTCCAGAACGACGAGAGCAAAGTTGTCGCACTCGACCTCCTGCGTACCCCCGAAAACTATGTCGCGCACTTTGAACGCTATGCGACCAGCGTGGTTTCTATCATCGGCTTCGGCAGGCGTGTCGCGAGCCACGACGATCCCATCATCACCGATGTCATCGCGTTGATGCACCGGGCGGCTGATCTGAACGTGCCAGGGAAGACGTTTCCCATGCTAATGGAAACTTTTCCAATTCTTGCTCGCGTACCGACCGAACATGCGCCGTGGAAGCACGGCATGGGATCAAAGAAGAGATCGCATCGTGGTCATGACTTCTTCTACTCCTTAGCAAGTGAAGCGAATGCGAAGCCAGGACACGATGATTGCTATGCGAAGATGCTGTTTCGAGAGCAGGAAAAGTATGGTCTCAATCCGAAGGAGATCTCCGCGCTGACTGGAAACTTGTTCGGCGCTGGATCAGACACTTCGAGTAGTACGCTCATTACGGCTGTTCTTGCAATGCGAGCGTTTCCAGAAGCTATGCATGCAGCATGGGAAGAACTAGATCGCGTGGTCGGACCGGATCGCAGTCCCTCGTTTGAAGACGACGCCAATCTGCCTTATATGCGTGCGTTCGTGAAAGAGGTGTTTCGATGGCGATCTGTTGCAATTATTGGTGGACAACCACATGCCCCTGTCCAGGACGATTACTACAATGGTTATCTGATCCCACAATCGACATGGGTTCAGGGAAATGTGTGGGCGATTCACCACAATGACCGCGAATTTCCCCACCCAGACGAATTCAACCCAAACCGTTTCATGAAGGATCATCCTGACTCGCGACCTTTTCCTGGTGAGAGGGGATACATGACATTCGGCTGGGGTCGACGGGTGTGCTCAGGCCAGGCGCTCGCCGAACAAGGCACATGGTTGACCGTTGCGAGACTAGTCTGGGGTTTCAAGATCGAGCCAGCACTAGACGAGAGTGGGAAGCCTATACCGGTTGATATCTTTAATTACACGTAAGTCTTGATCGGGAGGCGACTAACATGCAAGTACTAATGTCCACTAGAAACGGCCTCAACATGCGACCGCAAGTGTTCAAAGTGAGCATCAAGCCGCGAAGCGAGGGAATACGGCAGGCTATCATCCGAGAGGGCGAGCAAGCATTGTCAAATCTTGCGCAGTACGAGGGTGAGACAAAGTATCGTATGAGTACTTTCTACGGCAAGTAAACCTGACGATGGGGAAGCGACAGTAAGAACAGCTCGAGAAGTAGTAGATACGCTCGCGTATAGACATGCAATTCTCGTCAGCCAAGGCGAATCGTCGTTCATGTCGTCTCGACGGGTGCCACTTCCATGAATGTTGACATAAGACCAATGCCAACTCTTTGCCAATGTTTAGTAAGAAATTGTGTTGCAGCACGCTAACCAGTTGGTGAAGCAACTTGTATCTGTTGACACAACCTTGTATTGCAGTAACCAGGCTAGTCTAGTGGCTTGCTTTGTTATCTATAGTACCAGGACTACCGCTTGTATTCCTGCAACAGCTCAGCCGTGGTGGTTATCCAGGCTCATCTGCTGCAAGATTCTCCATAGTAGCCAGTTCTTGATTTCGGCCTCGCTTTCTAGAGATTGGAGTTCATCTTTGATAGCCCGCTCGAGATTCTGGAGTACTTGAAGAGTGTACGCTAAACTACCCTTTGCCTTCAGCTCGCTTAACAGAACAATCTTGAGATCGGTTGTAAGACTTTCTGTTCGCTTCCGCTGCTGCAGGATTGCATTGATCTCTGGGCTGCCATGCTTTGAAGCATGGATGAGAGGGAGAGAGTATTTTCCTCCATCGAAATCGGAGCAGAAGCCTTGATTCTTGGTGTTCTATATTATGTCAGCTATTTTTGCAGAGAACGCAGATGGCGGGGTTGGTGTCGAACCTCAGAGGACTCGAGATTCTGGTAATCGTTCCGGATCTGTATATACCGTCCAAACAGGGTCAAGAACCCCTCCATATCCATGCATCTATATCAATATTAGCGACTATACCTAGTCTATGTGGTGGACCGATAGCTTACCTATTCATGGTTGCCTGACCTTGTAACAAGCGGCTAGCCATACGAAACAAGGCAGTCGTTTCTGGAAATATCATTGTTAGAACATAGGAAACAAGCCTGTAGACTATCATGGTGGCTGAGTCTATAAGACTAAATAACTTACTAGAGTCAACCGTTTGAAGATATTCTTCTTCAGTCGGCGTGATTGAATGATAAGTCCAATACATATCGGCTCCCTGACCTATTTGCAACGCCATGAGCTCCTCTTTCAAGGAATTAGTGAAGAGTATCTCGACAATAGGATAGAACTACGTTACCAGTGAACACCAAGACAGAGTCAGATGATATCTTCTGTATCTGTCTTAGTGCATCGGCGCACTGGAAGTAAGCAGAGTTGACGGTTTGGCCGATACCATAAACTCTGTGCGCGGCTGGGTGGCCACGACGGAGTGGGGAGTGATCTTGAACATCGTCTAGCCTTCAAAAGGTTAATAGAGCCTTATCCTACATGCGATTGTACTTACATAAGTGAGGAGCTGTGTAGCTGTGTAATGACTGTCCGAATGATAGTCAAGTGGTGCTGTGGTACCTGGTACCATGTATTCAAAGCGTCGATAAACGTGTGCCAAATTTCTTTGGAAGGCAGCGATGCAATGTATCTCGATGGATACTCAATGATCTATAGTTGGTGTTAGTCCCTGGACCAATTCTAAATTGTCCATTGAAACCTACGCTTTGGTCCAACGGCGGGAGCCGTTCACAGGTAAACAAGGACGGTTTCATTCGACCTGCGTACTGTTTAGATATTGTTGAATCATTTGTTTCCTGAGATTTCTCCTCGATCTACTTACCCATAGAGTCCATTCCGCCCTCGCTATCGGTCACGCCTTGCCCGCTAAGATTCAGCTTCGATATCTTTAAGATATCATTGCTGATGATTGCGGAGGATTCTGTTGAACTATTGAAGAAATAGGCACCTTCGTTAATTCTCTGAGCCAGGTACTGTTTGTACTCACTCCCAAATGCCGTGTTGTATCGAGGACATGTTTTGCTCCAAAATATGTTGCCTGCCAATACTCCTTCCAGGATTTCAAACCACCGCATGACAGCAGGCGAAGAACCTGGAATCTGGTACTGGGAAAAGAGCCCAGCTTTGAGTGAGCAATAGTCGTCCTCAAGGGATTTGATCTTTTCTTTGAGAGCGACTTTTGCTTCTTGACAAGACATTGAATACCATTCCATGAACAGGGGAACAGCGTTTCTCACAACGACCTTTTCGTTGGATCGGAGGAAAGTTGTATACTCCGTTTCCCACGAGAAATAGTCGTTCGTGAGAATCATAATCTCATAGTAAGGTTTGAGAACTGGTTCAATCAGTTTTTCTTCCTCTTTAGTGAGACTGAAGTTGGATCCAAATCGAGCGACGGCAAAGAGAAATCTACAGATATTAGTTGCAAGCTCTTGATCGAAGAAGTAGAAGAAGATTTACTCACTCGAAGGCATTGTCCACAAGGCGATCCGAGAGATATTGGGTAAGATTCTGATATCGAATCTCCTCTTCCATCATGGCTTCACCTCGCTTCCATGTTTGCAGGCCTTGAATTACAAGATTCCCGAGTTGGGAGTCCGTATCCACAAGCTGGATAGCAATTTTGGCGAAAACTTGCGTATGGCGGTTCTGCCAACCTGGATCCACGGCCTTCTTTCTACCACCAACTGATACACTAGAATCACAACATTTCGTGTCCGGCTAGATAAGAAACCTTGTTAGCAAATATCTAGGACCTTCTTGAGAGAACATGATTGGAATACACCTACATCAAACGGCAGCCAAAAATCGACGTCTTTCATTAATGTTAGTGAAGAACAACTTGAATGTGGAAGCAACCTACCATTTTGGAAGAAGGCAACCTCGTTGATGTAAGAGACGAGGGCGAGACGTTCAGGAAGGCAATATGGGTAAGTCAAGGATGTCCAACCACCTGAACGCAGACTAAGGCACCCTTTCACGAACCCCACATTAGCTCTCCCAAAGACATCGATCTGACACTGAACCGTGGCATCATCTGATGCTTGAGTTTCCTTGTGAACACGTGGATGGAATCGACAGAAGTATTCGGGATCATCGATGTAGCGGTTCGGTGGTATAGGAAGTGAAAAATCGGCATAGTCCTGTAGTCCATTTGATGCCATTGTTTTCGCCTGATTCGTTTACTGCAATATAGATGGTGGAAGGTGTATGATTTAGAAGCAAGTGGGAAGTGTTGATGTTTAGAGTAAGACTTCTAGAGTGGCGGATTTGGACAGTCTTTTAAACATTCCCTCAAGAAGATCGCCTCAAGACAACAGTGACATCTGGTTCACATCTAGCGTCAGGTGTTCCTTTTACATTGTTTCTTTTAAGCCACGTTGACGACAAAAAGCAATTAACGATGCGAATCCTGTAGGAAGAAGCGAGTATTATTTTCATGATAACTATACTTAGCATCGCTTTGTCAAAGAGGGTCTGGGTAAGTTTCGTCAGTATAGTTTTTCGAACAATGTTTTTGAACTGACGTGTTTCACAGCCGAGCGACGCAGTCTGTCCACCAAAACAATATCGCGATGACAACGCGTGACTTCTCAACAACCCCAATCTCTCAAAGGCTGCACTAGAGCTGATATCTGGTTAGCAGTCTCCAAGCTTATCAAGTTACGAAAACAATTAGTCAAGGTTATAAGATTAGATGTGATGCACATTTACCTGGACTGCGCCTACATCGCATGGGTCGAGGATAAAGATCTATAGGCCATCCAGTTTTGGACGTAAGTCAGACTTGCCAACGCATACTTGCATATAGATTGGGAAGATATGAATTCCCTCAGAGTATGCACGGCTGCATGTCTCAAAAAGGATTTGATCAATGCCGACAATTCTCGCCTCAAAGCGTTCGAATGCGTCCGCTGGCAAAATTGCTGCATTCTTTTGAGCATTGACCGGTCTACATATGGCACTTTGCACCTATGATGATTCGAACTATATCTGATTAACTAGTTAGTTGCTCTCGAGGTAAGCATACTGTGCTGCAGGCCTTAGCATAGCATGTTTCGCAATGTGGCAGTGGCATACATGCATCCGTCCGAGTGATACCGGATTGTCGGACCTTGAGCGCGTGAAACAAACAACTCCGAGGATGTGGTTTTGATCAGCCGAGGCGAATTGTCGTCCATGTCTTTTCAACGGGTGCCACTTCCAAGAATGTCGACGTACTACCAATGCCAACTCTTTCCCAATGTGAGCCTTCACGCTGAACCACTAAGACATTGCACTCGCTATCGTGGCCATATTCGAGATACCACGGCAATTGCATCACGAACAATTCTCGACCGACGTTGACATCATCTCCCCCTGTAGGATTGATAGACACATATACTGGTCGAGAATCGTTGTTTGATTTCTTGCGATCAAGCTCAAGCTGATAGCAATGCGGTGTGTCCGATTGCATGATCTGAGTGATGTAAGCGCTGATGTGTATAAAGTAAGTGAACTGTTGCGCATTTCGTGCATCCACGGAAGCGTGGTGTAAGTAAGACATGGCGTGGTCGGTCCACCAGTCAACGGTGGTTCCATTCCGGAGTTCCAAACTGACAGTGCATGGGACATCAGGTGTAGATCGGTGTCTATATCGGCCATTTTCCAGCATCATCAGTCCCTTTGCCCATCTTGCTGTACCAATCCATCCAGTCCATGACCAACTAGGAAATCCAATCCGCCTTCTGACTGGGGTATCCACATCCCAGCTTAAGTTGTTCACAAATCTTGCAAGCAATATAACAGGTGGTGTTCTATCCGTCCGAAAGTTTACATTGTAACCAAAATACAGTATTCCCCAAAGATGTCGAATGCCAGTATATGGACCATCCTTGTCTTCTCGTAGTACTGCAAAGATCCCCAGCAATGCATTGAGCACATCGTCTTCATACGTAAGCGATCGCTTCGTGTATGCTTCGATCCGGCTAAGAACGCTCTTATCGCTCCTGTTGACGGTCGGAAACAGGCCCGGATCTCGACTTTTGACAAAGTCACACCAAGAACCAGCGCTCTCTTCATCACGGCGGCAGAACATGTGTTCAGGAGCTAACCAGCCTTCCATTCGAGACCTCTCCTGGCATTCGTAATAGAGTTGGGTGTCAGTGAAAACAAGACGCCTGGTCGAAAGTAGGCCTTCCTGATACGTCCAGCCTCTTGAGCTCCAAGTTGTACAATTACGCGTCAAAAGTTTTGCAACGCCAAGCTGCCGAAGCGCCGAACCACTATTTTGGGCAATGCTGTTTTGGGTGGATAACTCACCTAAAACAACATCTTTTTCAATGTTTTAAAACAGGATTTTATTGTCGATAGCTAGTACCTTGTATGCCACCCTTTGGCTTTGATACAAGCTTTAAGGCGGCGTGGCATAGACAATATGAGGGACTTGATCAGAGCGCTGGGGATACTCCGCCAGCACAATTTCAGCGCGTTACAGAATCTATCCCACTTATCTTCAGCCCTTGAGAGGTTGTTGTATTGCGGGTATCGAAGATGGAGAAGCTTTTTGAGATGCCACCAAAGGTGTTCAATTGGGTTAAGATCCGGTGAGTACGGTGGCCATTTAATAGGTTGGATCTCGTGATTTGCCATGAAGTTTGCAACCACCTGCGCCGTGTGTATCCTCGCGTTATCGTGCATGAAGCGTTGTGAAGGCCTCCAGTGAGGCAGAAGACCTTGTTGCAGCGCTTGTATGTAAGATTGGGCGGAGTAACCACCACGGGGAGCATCAGGATCTCGCTGCATTATGATGAGATCGCTCCGCCGAGGATACCCACGTTCATCGAGCCATATTGCCGCCCACACTATCTGGGCAGGTTTGCCACCAGTTGTAACCTCTGTAAGCATCCTTGGCTTCCATTTCTCGTCGTTGTAGCGAAAGCACCACTCAGTATTGTGGCTAGAACGCTTCTGAATAGAGCACTCGTTAGTGAACTTGAGCGTGCGTTGACGCCACGCGAAATGGAGATACTCCTTGCAGAAGCGTAAGCGCTTACGAGCGCGCTGAAGGGTCAGCTTTGGACGCTTTTTGCAGCGGACGTGTAACAAACCAGTCTTACGGAGGACTCTGTACAGCGTGGAGCGACTAGGTGGCTCGGATGGGTTCCCATTGGGTGGGTGTACTTGGGCGACCTTTTGGAGCTCCGCGTACGTTATCTTTGGATTTTTTTGGACAGCTCGATACACTAGCTTACGTGCGTGCCTCGACAATATTTGGGGACGTCTGCTGCGTGGTTTGTCTTCTGTTGTGCCTGTTGTGGTGGCCTTCTTGATAAGGCGCGATATGGTGGATTTCGAGCGCCCGCACGCGTCCGCCACCTCTACCATCGTACAGCCAGCTTTCCACATCCCGATGGCTATATTGCGCTCGGAAAGACTTATATTTGGCTTACGCCGTACATTTGGCGATATCTCACGTCCAAAAACACGCGGTGTTGACATAGTTATAGTGGGTTGTTGTTGTGGTGGTGGTGATGGTGGGGGAGAGATTTGGCGCTAGCGTTGCAAAACTTTTGACCTAGTACTGTACTCTCCAGGGTTTCTCTACTAAACATGGGAGTAGAATACAAGATCCGTCGGCCAGGTTGAAAGGGTTGGTTCACCACGCGGTGCCGACTGACGCCCGGTAATCCATAAGAACCATCAGAGCCGGCAGCTGCAATGATCGTCAAGGCCGATCCAGCATAGATCTCATCCATCTGTCTGAGCTGCACATGGAAATCCTCTGAAGATTTATCCAAGCAGTACCTGTCAACCCACAGGTAATCGTACCCAAGTGCGAGCGTGACTTTGATGGCGTCTTCGATGGTCGCTGGGAAGTCTTGTGGTAGAAGCTCAGGCACTGGTGACTCTAGGCGAGCTTGACCAATAGATTGATCTTTTGGCTTACCCCAGACGTAGCTCTATGTCACATATGACGCGGTATCTGGTAATTCTCTGATTAAGCGATTCTCGCAGTCGATAACCTTCAGGTGGAGTACGTGGTCCAAATATTGCGAATTCTTAAATTTACGAATTCCTTTAAACTGACCGCCGCGTGCCAAGCCACAATCAATCATGTGACACCGATGGGTCTGTACACACGAATCTATCCACTCACGAATCACCCTGTAGTCGATCAGACGTGGTATCGGTTGCAAGTTTCGAGCGATAGGTCCAGTGGAATCAAAGATGATGGAGCTGCGGATATTAAAGAGGTTAAAAATCCGCCAATCCTGCCGGGCTTCGATACACAGCATGGGCGCTTCGATCTTTTCGAGAAGAGGAGTTACTGCAAAATGAGCTTGTACAGCAGTCAGGTTGTACATCCCACCTTTCGGAAGATGGCCCATACTGCCACTCAGGAATCTGCAGAATGCGCAAGTCTTCGGCTTGAGCTGATATATTTCCAGCACGATTCGGACTGCTATCGCAGGTTTGAAGCATAGTGCATCGTCCAAGTCGAATGCCGCGCACTGTGAGCAAAGGCCCTCAGGCGCCGCAGCTGGTTCAGGGAGTGAAGGTGAAGTCGGCGATGCCATCATCTAACGGGATGAGTTTTGACAAGCACAAAAGATGATGGAACGCTGCCCGCAAGCGAAGGGTTTGAAACTGCGTACGGAAGCCCGCAAAGCTGTAGGCGTGACGACTGCGCCGCATGCCTACAGGACGCTACCCAGGCACGTCTTGATCTGCAGCCTTGTGCGACTTCTCAGAGTCAGTAGTAAAGCGTTTGCCCCACGTTGTAACGAACTCTGATTCAATCGAAGGCGACGAAGACTGGATAATTGGATTGAACACCCGGCGCTTCTGAGTCAGGCTGGGAAAGCATTCCTAACAATGATCGCGAGACCGGTGGATTCATTTTCAATTCAATGAGATGGCACCTAATCAGCAAGGATAATTACACGACTCGTAACGAGACTGCTCCAGACAAAATTGTCGCCTTGAACATCAGGAGCGTCATCCGTGATCAACGCCGATTCAAAATTTGCCGCTTACGGAAATATGATGATGTAAGCGCGCACGTTCCACCGCGTCATCGCGTTGTTGCGATATCGCGCCCCCTTGACCTGCATCTTCATAGCCATCATCACGCATTTTCAGTTGTATCACACGGCCGTCAACGCATGATCACAAGTTACTAGCGCACTCAATATTGCATATTCATCCTACTTGTTCGGTTGACATTTCAGTCGTGCCGCAAGTCTTTAGTACAATGAAGACTTCCGGGATCTGCTAAACATGTACAATGACTGTTTGCTGAATTAGATACCAGATGGATATGACTGACCGACATCAATCATTGACCCGGACTCATCCCCACGGTTACTGGCTACGATGAAGCCCCAGTCTGATGTATGCACTTACGATTCAAGATCAACATCCTTCTCTCGAACTGCATACTAACATTACAATCAGAGAATGGTGGCCAGAGAAGTCGACACCTCTACTAGAAGTGCATGGCGCGATGCCAAGATTTAATGAGACCGATTGCCGCGCGAGATACGAATTTACGAGCTTCTCGAAGAACGGCGCGCCGTTAACTCAGTCATACTTGTCACATCATCCGATTGCGCGCGCACATCGACGTCTCAAGCGATCGAGAAAGTAATCCATACTTGGGGAATCTATCTGGTACATCATCGAAGCACTTGAGGAAGCCTGTCTATGGCTGTAGGGTTAAACCACGTCAGACATGCGAGACGGCGCGTTTTGCGGCATTACGAGGTCTGGCCCCTGCGCCAGAGCGGCATAAGCGGATACCCCCACCTGACGAGAACAAGACGAGTGCCACTCAAAAGCAAACACCACGTTCGTTTGCTAGCGATTATTTTCAGACTTTAAATAGAAGTCCTCATCACAGACACACGCAAGCGGTAAAATGGACATGTCAGCCTTTTTTCAAAGTGCAGCTGGTGGCTTACCAATGCCCTCGGCATTTCTGGAGCCAGCCGGGGTGAGACGAGAAGCTCGAGACCGTGCAACTAAGCTCTTTGAGGACCACGACACCCTCAAAAGAATCATCGAGCGCCATGAAGAGACGATTTGCAAACGATGGATGAAGAAGACCAACACTCAGAGAAAGCAGATCTTACTGGAAGCATGGCCCGGTATGTCTGCACAACATCGGCCAGATATCGCGGCATGGCGCCAGCACTCAAGGACCAAAGAAGCATACATGTGGCCATACATCAACCTAGAAGACTTGACTAAGAGAACTCCTTTGTTACTATTGCTACACTACCGGGGCAGACATCAGCCATACGAGTTTGTACACTCTGATCTTGAGCAAGCTCGGCTTGGTGAGGCCAGCGGTATCACCATGCCTGGCTTCCTCAACGAATACACGATGCTCTTCGTTAACCGGACGGCTCCAGAGACGTACGGCGAACTAGTGTCTTGGGATGACGATGATACTGCTTTCGAAAACATGACCAACGGCGTTGGCATGCACCCTGGGCATGGGCTACAGGTTTTGGAGATACAGCAACGTATCTGGGCCTTCCTCGTTAAGTGCTGTCGGATTCTGTTGCAAGACGTTATTTCGACGGTCGAGTCTGAGGTCCTTCCTAATCCTGGTCCGCCAGCTACGCAGGACGAAAACGCCATGTTGCTGGAGGTTGTCTCTCTTGAAGCGCCCTATCGGCTACCCGCTCACCTCGAGTTCGACCGTTTGAAAGCTATGGCTTCTGCAGAACGCAATTCGAGAGAGGACCATCTATGGAGTATGCGTGAAGACCCTGGGTACTTTGCTGAAACGATGCAAGAACTCTCCGAGCATCGGCAAGAGATACTCTTGGACACTCGAGGTAAGCCGCATCCAACACTGAAAGAAGCGGGTCGTCCATTGTTCTGGAACCGAGTCTTGGGTACTGCAGTTGTGCCGGCCTACTTTGGCTTTGCGACCTTCGATGAGGTCGTAAAGCAGGTCGAAAAAGTAGCTTCAAATTATGAAGCATGCAAAGAAAGCCTGAATGGAGAAGAAGATCTGCCTACGGACCTGTTTGACGCTTTTCAAAACCTCCGATTCCTTTTGGACGCGGCAAAGATAGATCTTGTACTCAATCTCAAAGTTGGTCTATTTGCCTCTCCACCAATCCGCCAATTCTGCGTACGCGAACCTCAACAACCCAACACTTCCAAAATTCGATCCATGTTTGAACCACCACGCAACGATCATGCCGTGAACCGTCTCATGCCTCTCTTCAACATCTTGTTCAACGATGAACAGCTGTTCCTGTTCGGACTTCATACGATCACTGACGAAATTGGACGCCTTATCCGAACGGATCCCGCCGTTGCTACATTGATATCACCATACATTGCAGGGTGTATATCTTCACTGTCAGTGGTGTCTGAATGCCTCCATCAGCTACACCTTTTCCAACCCTGGGCGCGAAAGATAGAGGACGATATGGACTTGAAGAAAGATGAGCTCTCACGTCAGTACAACCAGACATTCAAGGGTTGGGCAAATATCATGGGTATTAATAATTTCGAGGGCTCGCAAGTCTACAAGTACGCTGATCCGACGGATGGAAAGTTCGACTATCCAGCACATCGCCGCCGCAACAAGCAGAATGTGGAGATCATGCGAAAAGCGGAGGCCAGCTTGGATGCTTTGTGGGAGGCGGTGGACCGGCACTACAAGTCTAGAAGTGCTGGCTCTCAACACGATAAAGTTGCGCATCTTCTCAGCAAGGACCGCGCTGTGCAGCGAACGCCTCCTTGGGAAGAGCCTGACAAGACTAAGAATTCCGCGAGCGTAGCGCCTGTTGAATACGTTTATCAGCCGTTCTCAAGCGTATATCATAATGCGACAAAACAGATCACTGGCGTGTTCGATCGCACCACTCTCGACAAACCCGCTGTCAAGCCAAAGACCCGGGGACATGCGCCCCAACCTGCCGACTGTACTGCGCCTGCAACCGATACCCAAGACATACAGCCACAGCCCATCTTCACGGTCGACAAGCGCGCGCACAAGGTCTTCAAATCGCTCTTCCATTCGCCATACAACACCGACCTACCAGGCGAGGTTCCTTGGTCTGACTTCTTGCATGCAATGGTGTTGATAGGTTTTTCAGCTGAGAAGATGCATGGTTCTGCTTGGAACTTCACACCGAAAACGATTGACGCTGGGGTAGAGAGAAGTATCCAGTTTCATGAACCACACCCGAGCAACAAATTACCAATGTTGTTGGCGAGGCGGTATGGACGACGACTGGCAAGGAATTTTGGGTGGAATGGAGATATGTTTAGGCTTGCGTGAGTTATTAATGTTATACTCTCGACGGAGGTCAATCGGTGGTGCGTGCGAAGCTGGCATGTGTTGTGAGGGTCAGACGTTGAGTTTGCAACGAATCATCTCTTTGTCTTTGTCACTTATCGGCTTGATGAGGTAAAAGTCTCGGCGTCTTTTCAAGCCGGATGCGGACATTCTTGCGCCACATTACCCTGCACATCCCAGTCTTCCCAAACAACTGGCCTGCGGATGCTGCTTTGTCTGTGAATCAAGCTAGAATGTTCGTCCCCCAAACACCTTCCTTGCATGCGATGGCGACGGACCAGCCATGTTCTTCTTCCTAATTCTAGACCTCATCGCGGCAGTCTCACAAGCACGAGCAAGAGTGCTGCAGATCCGAGATCTATCTCAATGCGCTGTAAGTCTTAACCGCTCCAATTCTCGGTTCGACGCAGCTGATGTCCGTAAGCGACTATGCATCGAACAACAAGGCGAGACCAGTGACTGTGGCATAGAAGACCCTGATTGCAGCTGCGCAAATTCGCAGCATCCAGGTGTCAATACTTGCCTTACGAACCAATGTTCTGAATCAGAAGTGTTAAAAGCATTGAATTTCTTAAATGACACATGCTATTGTATGAGATTCTTAGCGGGCTGAACATGTTTCCAGCTAATATTCCGAGCAGCCACTGTACATGTGAGCAGTTCGATCTTTGGGACGAGTACGGCAGCTGCTGGTCCACCATCGACTACGCACGTAACACAGTATATAACTACAGTAGTTTTCGCACCTGGGACGGTAGCCCCCAGCGTGGCTTCTTCGACGGCTGCCTCAGCATCCCTGATATCAACATCCCAGGTCTCCGATTCTGCACGACCGAGTACTCCTAACTCTCCTTCAGACCCCTCGGCGCAACTCACCAACTCATCGGATAGTACACCGACAGCGCCCGCTTCTCCAAGCACCAGCGCAACGAACACCGAGCAAAGTCCACCACGCACCATGACACACCCTTCAGGGCTCTCGCTATGCGCAACAATCGGCCTAGCAGTGGGCATTCCATGTGGCATGATCTTGCTCATTACCACAGGCACATACCTGCTTTGGAAACGCAATACGGCCAAGAGAGCGTATCGAGCAATGCGCATCCAAGACCTACGGGCGCAGGCCGGGAAGAAGGGATACGCACGTGAACTTGATGGCATCGGAACTATGCGGCAAGAGATGGAGACATCCGCCAATGTAGCTGAGTTACCGGGCAGGTTCTCTCGGCCCGAGTTGACGCGGTACGAGTTGGGTGAATGAGAGTCTTGAGGCGGTGGCAGCGGCAGCGGTTAAGGGATGCCGGCTGACTATGCAGAAGTTTGATGAGCAAGATTTCAGGATGCCAAAGCAGCGGATGAATCGAATCATGGCGCCACATCACAGACAGAAGACAGAAAAGCGTGGCAAAGACCTTGGAGGTATAAGGCAACATGGCTGGTATGCAGATGCGGGTTTTGCAGTGCTTGTTGTTGCATGTGGAGGCAAATTTTGTTGGACGCTTGATTCTTATTACAAGCGATGGAGAAGGTCTCATTAGCTGAGCCATGGGGCCGCTCTTTCTACTTGTGCTGTTGCAGAACACGTGCTTGCATGGCTGAGTTTAGTGTACCTTCCAGTACTCGCAGTATATGACATAAACGCCAAGCTTTGCATGCTGAAACTTCCTGCTATTTGCAATTCGTAGTTCCATGAAAAACACTGTCGTAGAGGTAGTTTCCCGAAAGCTAGCAAGACGCGCGGAGAGAGATCGATCTGCCAGGCGTATATCGAAGGCTGGCGGGTCACGCAAATTTTGGACGAGCAAATTGGCTCAGCATTGCTGAATTATTGGCCATCTATGATTGGTGAGGAGAAGGGTGTCCACGTGATTTCTACAAAAATACGCTGGGTAATGTGAGGAGAAACGCCAGGAGTGTGAGAAGGAGCCATCTCATGTATTGTTATCGATGCTTGCCGCACCCACGTGCGTATTGCATATATCGGCAAATCCCCTATAAGGTTAATCCAACACACTCGACAAGTAGACTATGACGTCAGGAGGCTTATTGCAAATTGAGTAGTTTGGCGAGAGCGCGCTTTTCGTAGGAGTGTGTGGGTGACCGTGCAGATATCTGATCACTTGAGGTCTTTGCCATGTTGCAAGATTTTGCTGTGATGAGGCAACCATAGTTGATGCGCTCGGTGTTTGCCAAATTAAACTTTGACTGTTGAGGCGAAGCTAGTAGACAAATCATAAGAGAGGAATATTCAAGACGGCTCCAACCTTGGCTCCAGATACGCGTAATGTATCCTCGAAGAAGAGTCACAAGGTTTAGTACACTTGGCTGGTACT
Source organism: Alternaria longipes (assembly GCA_019059555.1). NCBI lineage: Eukaryota > Fungi > Ascomycota > Dothideomycetes > Pleosporales > Pleosporaceae > Alternaria > Alternaria longipes. Next base: position 240,605 of record CM032460.1, on the reverse strand, counting down.
GAACGTCCTTCCGCATAACAATGGTCGAACTTATATTGACAAAAACCATAGTTGAGCTTTTCGATAGAAAGTTCAGGGAACCGCAACAGGGAAGTACATAAGCAGGTCGAGAAATCACACCATCTCATACGCCAAAATCTCAACTTCGACTCACCTTCAGTAGTCTCTCCGGTCCAAGAAGATCCATCAATATGTCCAACATGCAGGTGCAGGTCGTTCCTTCGAACTACACAGGTTTCACAGAGAATCAGCAGATAGAGTTCCGTCATATCTGAATGAGCGTATGCCACTACTCGATCATATCGATGGGGTACGTGTTGAGGAGGATTTCCCTCTCCTACGGATGAGGATGCTGAGGGAAAACCAACTATTGCCAGGATATGATCCGAAGACATATCCTTTATACGAACTATGACACCTTGCCCCTTGGACATGGGAACCCATCCGCAAAGCGCTGTTCTATAAGTGGATGTGTCAAGCTGAACAGCGACAACAACGCGAGTACCTCGCATCGCGGCGGCAGCAGCAAGCGCACGCGCAGGGAGCCCACATGGCAGTGGGCTAGCCACAGATGGCGGGATTTGACTACCTGCAACAACGGCATACGAACGAGTGCAACGTGCTTATGAACCAGTCGCAGGTGCCCGGAAGCAACGCCCAGCCACAACATCACATGATGGGGTGGCGTTCAGAGCCAGGGCGCAAACACGCCCGCCGCTAGTTCATCGTCCTCGGCTATGGACCCCTCGTTGGAGAACCACTCTCTCGCGCAACGCGACGCGATAGGCGACCAAAACGACCAGGGCGCACACATACCCGCCGTGGGCCCGCTGTTCTCCACCATCGATCCGAGGTTGCTCGCCGTTAATCCCATGAGTTCGTCGTCGGCCGCCGTGGATCCGGTGTTGGCTTCCAGGCCACAGCAAGAAGTAGGACCCTTGCGGTCGTATGTGCAGATATTCGAGGGACAGCAGGGTTCGGGCCCGCCCTACGATCAGCAGCAGGGTCTTTACGCGTCGCTCAGCTTAAACGATGCGTCTAACGCCCACCGGACAGCGACCCAGTCTGGGCGGCCGTAAACGCCCAGCGCTTGGGTCCAACTCTAACTATCAGAGGAGATTGGAGACAAGGTGAGAAACGCGGAGAGGAGCTAACCTGCATAGGCTTGTAGCGCTGCTCGTAATGAGTACCAACGCTGCGAATACTGTTTCCTTAGTGTCTCGGCTTACTTGACTTTTGTATGACGAGGGATGGAATGCAAAGGTATGAGAACCCGTAAATGGCGCGAGTCGTGTTTGTGGTCTAGAAATCCAGCGCTATGCATCATTTCGATCTGGCACACGCCGACTCTGCATGTCCTGATCGTTACAACACCATGCGTTTTGTTAAACGTGATGATCGTGACGCGAGATTAGTGACGTCGAACGGGCAAAGCGCGTTGGTCCGTTCTTTAGTGCGATGACGATTTTCGGGGGGCACTGCCCGCTAAGTGGCAAACTGCAGCGTGATCACCGAGTGTATCTCCGCGCGATGCCGATGCCTCTGTCTCGATCGAACGTCGATGTTGTGTAGATGTTGTGCGTCAGAAGGTGACGAACGATGAGAATTGTGGTGCAAAGTTGGCATATCAAAATCAGATGTCGCAAAGGATCAGTGTGCGACCATGGGCGTCACAAACGTCAGAACAGGCTCGAGGTCTGGACGCACGCCGCCACGTGATAGCGCGCTTGGCGTTGAGGCGGAGCGCTCGGACAGCGGAATTAGCGATGAACCTCTTCGTGCCAACCTCTCCCGTCTCCTTCCATTCGCATCCAACCCTCATCATCCAGAACCCCAATGTCTCGACATCGATGGTTTCCTCGTCAAACGATGTGGGTCTCATCACCTACCCGGCCACCGTCAACATAGCGACACTCGTCGTCTTCTTCCTCTATCTCGTCATTTCCATTTGGCTCATCTTCCGCCAGGGCCTGGGCCGCAGCACCCCGTGGATATGGCTCACCTTGTTATCCATATGTCGGCTTACGCAGGTGTCACTCGATTTGGCGGCCACGACCATGTTTCCAAAGGGCGAGGCGTCAAACACGAGTCTTGAAAGCGGTGTTGCGATCCTGACCACCATGGGCCTGACGCCATTGTTCATGGCTACCAGCAGCTTACTCAACGCGACGACGCGCCCCAAAGGTCGACGCATGCAATGGATCTTGCTCATGGTCCACATCCCGCTCATCATTTCTTTCATTCTTATCGTCGCTGGCGGCATCGATCCGGATTCTCGAGATGGACCCACTTTTGCAGCTACGGAAGCCACCAAGGCCGGTGTTTCGCTTTACTTGGCGTGTTTCCTCGTCTTGATCTGGTCCACCACGGTCATCTCAGCGCGTCTCTACCTTGCCGATAGAGATGAGGTCCGAATTCTTACGACTGTCGTTTCGAGTCTGCCGTTCTTCGTCGTCGATGTTGTCTACATGATGTGCTTCGCTTTTGAGAAATGGGTGCCCAATATCACCCAAGACGGTTGGCAAGGTGGGCGTTTCAACGTCATCAGTGGTGATGTGACGCTTCAACTGTGCATGTACGTATCACCCATCACTTTGGCTCTCATGTCGCATCTTGTTCAATGCGGCATCTGCTAATGACTCCATAGGCAAGTCATTATGGAATGGGTTATCGTCGGGCTATACCTTGGTTTAGGTCTCGAGCTACCTACCAAGGCTGTAAGACTACGAAGGCAGATGCAAGATCAGATGGATCAAGCTAGGAACATTGACGTGGACGCATGGCAAGAGACGGTGTTATGGAAGCTTCATGATGGCGTCTCACGGCTCGTTGCAGCCATGATCATGCCAGCCTTGCAGTTTGCGCATTGGATATTGGGAAAGATACTGCGGTCCGGGCAACAAAACACGCCTTGAGAGCTATCGTCGCGAACCATTAACACCACAACGAATACGACGACTTCCGTATACTGTACCCTCCTAGCATGCGCATATCGGGGGAGCTCGCGTCAATTCAATCAGCAAGGCCGCTGCGCCCTTCATGAACTGCAGCTGCAGGATCTGGCTCCGAGAACCGCCCGTGGATGCCCTTCGGCCGACCATCATGAATGAATTCCGACTGCGCCACACTTCCCTTTTTGAGGGCGATGCCACTTTTCGGGGTGTGGATATCTTCCGGACAATGCGAACACCGAAAAGCCGCGGTATCATCAAAGTCCGCAACACGAACGCGAACGCGTAATATGCTTCCAATACCGAATTGCTTCACGACTATTAACACTGTCGACTGGACGACCGCATTAAGCTAGATGGAGAAGTCTAGGTACATGAGGAGCGTTTGGAGAACACCATGACTGCGAGAGGATCATTGTGCGGTGAGGAAGAGGAGGGGCGCATTAAGATTTAGATCACGTAATCCTTCTTTGTGCCCTATCAGTAGTTTCTACTGATGTGCAAGCCTGGTCACTAGGTATACGCATGCCATATCACAATCAATGATGTTTCGTGGTGTTGCTGCGGCACGGCCACACCGTCCAGACACTACCGTCTCCACTTTCAGTCCGCGCTGGGTGTGCCAGAAAACCTTTGCTGCACTCGCGCTTCTTCTCTTCCATGTCACTTGTACCTGCCATCTTCCAGCTTGAATCATAACACTATTGCAAGAAGCGGTCACTTGGCCCTAATCAAGAGATATATGTGCAGTATGGTACTTAATTTACATTCGAGCTCATGACAGCTGTGTATATAAACTGTGCATTCTCGACAGCGGAATCCCATCTACACATCATTGAAGCATAAGCCCATGATATGAACAAGCAACATGCTGTTTCAAAATAGTGTGTATGTCGCTATTTGTGTAATATAACGTTGTCCATCTTGTTTCCGTGGTCTTGTGTAGGCCGAATGAATGACTTGCTGGACGCCGAGTAATGGGATTAGGGTGTTGCCCCGTCGTCACACAACCCATTAGGAATAAAAGTGCAGCTGAAAAAGGCCGTCTGCCCATTCAAGTAGCATGTTGGAGAGCAGGTCAGAGCAGTACCGCATTTGTCCGACTCGGAGCATCGGGAATCATTCTTGTAACAGCAATCTCTCTCGCCGTAGCCTGTGTAGCAAAGAAATAATTTCAGCATGCGAAGGTTACTTTGATTTCAGGATCGTTGCATTAAACGTGGCTTACACACCTTTGGAAGCCGCCGCATATGGTAGTAACGTGGCAAAGAGGAAAAGGTCGAGAATAGAAATATTGGTGAAGAATCTCATGATTGAGTACAGTAGCCGAATTGAGATCGTGTTGTCGAAAGGATATGTCGAATGGATATGAAGCTTCTGGTTTCGCTACGATACTTCTTACTTATATACCTTTTGAACAACGGAGCTGCAAAGACATTGAGGGGTGGCTACTAGTCACTCTTGGCACATAAAAAGTAATATAGAAGACTAAAGCTTATGGGGGAATATGCTCTACTGCCATCAGCAGTAAAGTGGTACTGACGTGTCTAATTCCTTCGGCGTAGCGCTTATCTGGGCATTTCGAGATCAGCTCTGGCAGTCTTTTTGGTCACACGTAGCGTGATGCATGTGCATTGCATACAGCTTAAGTTGTCTGTTGATCTTTTCCTTGAGTACCGAACTTCCTGTCTCGGACTATTTAGAGCTATACTCATTCATCGCGGATCGCCGGCGCAGAGATGCGCTGGCAAATCCAGATAGTATACAATTTGCTAGCCTGGCTTGTAACACATTGCGTTAAGGAATCTACAGCAAAGGCAAAGAACACATATATTACACACTTGCGACAAAAATTCTGCAATCCTGCATTCAAAGCCGCGTCGAACCATGTCTCCTTAACCCATCTCGATAGACACACTGCATCTTTTGTATCATTGTGCTTGCTCATATACTCGGATGCAGCGATATACATTTATCGAAGGGCCGGCTTCGAGAGGGCTGGAAGTCTATGTACATGGATCTCTGCTTAACTCAGTTAAGACTTACTGCTATGCAGTAGCATGTAATGAACGCATATGCATCAAGAGAGTTGCGCTATACTTGCTTTTTGTGGGTGACAGAGCCACGTGCCCGCTGCTTCGCGCATCACTTCTAAGCAGGAAATTTGTCTGAAGAGGTTCTTCCTCTCGCTGGTACCTAGTGTCAGACAATACAAGCATTAGGATACTACATGCACAGGAATAAGACGTGAGTAGATATATTGTCCTCGCTAGACTATAGACGAACCGCTACCAAGCGGTTCTTGTAGAGGAGAGATTGGCAGCACGACTTAAAACGTGCTAGGTTCTGACACCTGGCACGCAGGCTATCCAATCACAGGAGCGCTCTCATCCCCATAAACAGGATCGTGTTTTGGCTATGTTACACGTCCCAACGCCCAGACTGCGTTATATGACGCGATGTCTACATCCAAGTACCATCATATTTTTCAATGATTGATTCAAGCCTGTATCCGTTGTTCATCGACCTGAGATTAGATCATGTCTTGGGACGTGTCTTGGTCTACTGGTGTCTATTCAACATATCTCCCATTATCGATAAGAACTTTGCCGACTTGGATTGGATGTTGCCGACACGATCTGAGAGAGCATTTTGCGCGACTTTCTGCCAACTCCGTACATACATTTTCCTTCTCTTTTCTTTTTCCTCACCATCCACAACACATCCTCTTGCTTATTCTTTCTTTCAGAGCTATGGTGAGGACTGGTGTATGCAGCAGCCTTCGAAGCTTGCGATCATTTCTCCGTCAACAGTGTCTGTCGTGCTAATTACAAGAGTAGGGACCGATATTTTAACCGAAATTCTCCCGGTCACTTAAATGCACGTTCAAAGGTGACGTGGGCAAAGGGCAGTGCGCAAACTAAGACGACCTGGGCACTTGCCACGATCTCCAAAACAAAGGAACAAATGCGATAGGGTTCTCAAAGACATGGAAGTCTAAGTCTGAAGTATTTGGGCGACGGTTTGAGCATTTGAAAATCCAAGTGATGCGTTGCGCGTCGTCGTCGTGAAGCGCACCGACATGGATACTGAGATAGCTGCTATCATCTATGACTTTTCTCTCCCTGAGACTTGGGTATCATGTTTGTGAGATGTGTTGACACTGCGCCAGGATGTTGACGAAGATATTTCGCATCAGACCCTAACGCCTACTTGGACGCCTCGCGTCGATGAATCAAATCCACAATCTGGGTAGACGTGTACATCATCTCTGGCACTGCTACTCTATCAAAAAAAAATCCCCCACGAGTGTCTTGAGGCTTCCATTTTATCACACACATCACAGCGTCCCTAGCGGATACGCGCTAGGAATATTCCCGGTATTTGGCTTAATAACCGGCACCTCCTCATACCTCTTCCCCTCCACCATCTCTCTCGCCCAAACCGGACTCTTTCTCGCCTTCAACAGCTGCTCCACCTGATACCCAATGCCCAACAACTTGGCCTCCTCCCAGGGTTGCCCCAGAATCTCCATTCCAATCGGCACACCCACGGGCGCCTCGTCACTCGGATCCGAGAAGCCCGCCGGCACAGTAACAACCGGCGTTCCCGTCAGCGCAGCCAGGATACCATTCCTGCCCGACTGCGAAGGGGAGCCAATCTTGACAACTAGGTTCTTTTGCTCAGGGTAGATGATAGCGTCGAGGCCATTCGACGTAAAAGTGTTGAGTAGAGCGAGCGTAAGGTTACGGATACCAGCTTGTCGATCGTTATACGTAGCATTACCCGTAGAAGACGCAAGAGCCGTATTCACATACTCGTACTGACTTGGAAGCACCAGGAATTCTCCCTGAGTGCCGTTGACCATGCGGCGCGAGTACAGATCGGCTAGGGTGGCGGAGTGTTGGCCGCCGAGGGATGAACGCGCGAGATAGGCGTCCATGAGCTCGCGGTACTCGAAGCGCTGGACGTCGTAGGCGGATTGGATGGCAGTGGCGTTGTAGATGGATTCGGTGATGGGGACGAGTGTTACGCCCGCAGCTTCTAGACGCGACATAACGGCGTCCATGGCGTTATTAACGGGCGTGACTTCTGGCGAGTCTGTGCGGTTGAAAAAGCCGTCTAGTACACCGATGCGCAGACCTTTCAGCTCGGTACTATGTAACGAGGAGGTGTAGTCAGTGTTGCGGATGGGACCAGGGACTAATGCGGTGTCGTTGTCTGCTGCATCGTAACCCGTTGTAGCCATGACCGTCAGCGCTGTTGCCACGTCTCTGACTGTGCGGGCGATAGGCCCAATGACATCGTGGGTAGTCGATATGGGAATGATTCCCGTCCGGGTGATCAGCCCACGTGTAGGTCGGATACTACATAGCGAGTTGGCCGAGGCTGGACTGCGCAGCGAGTTCACGGTATCCGTTCCGGTGCCGAAGACACAGAATGAGGACGCGACTGCTGCACCTGTGCCCCCTGAACTACCGCCTGGTGTGCGGGTAGAGTCGTAGGGATTGATCGTCTGGCCACCTAGCGAGGACACGCTGATTCCTTCTAAAGCGAGCTCGTGCAAGTTTGCCTTGCCGAGGATGATGGCACCCGCGTTTTTGAATGCCGTCACACTCGGTGCATCTTCCAAAGGCTGGGAATGCGCTAGGGCAAGGTTTCCGCCCGTGGTTGGCATGTCCGCTGTGTCGTAGTTGTCTTTGAGCAGTATCGGGACGCAAAAGAGCGGTCCAGTGGCATTGCCGGCGGAGAGCTGCTCGTCCATGTCGTCAGCGATGGCCAGGGCATTGGGGTTCAAGGTTATGATGGCGTTTGTGCGGTTGTTGTTGGCGTCAATGTTGGCGAGGAACGACGATACCACTTCACGACATGTTGAAAGTCCGGAGTAGAGCGCATGGTGCACAGAGTCGATGGTGGCTTCCCGAGCATCGAAGGGCATGTTTTGCCCAGCCGCAGCGTGGCTACAGAGGGCTACAAATGCCAGGCGTGTGAATTGAACCATTCTGATTAGCTGATGCTCAGTCCATATACCGCAAGTATGGGTTGCGGACATTTACCAGTATATCGGAACCGTCATTTATACATTACTCGGGTTACGGGCTTGTCATACATCACAACGGGTAGTTATCTGCATGGTAATTGAACCAAGAAACCCATGTATCCGGGGGTAGTCACGATGTTTGATAATGCTCAGATTCCTACCCCGATCTTATCGCGGGTAGCCTTGTCCAAGTACCGAGCATCGGAGTGACGTAGTTTGCCAAGACAACTTCTACCTGCCTGTTTAGTCAAGCTGGCTGCAGACGTGGTGTGTTGAAGAGATTCATGAGTAGTACTTGGCTCATTGTAAATCTCAAGGGGATGCTGTCCTTGTCATAGTCATCACGGTGCGTGCAAAGGCGCGAAAATTATGTAGACCCCCTCTCACAGTGCATACTCAGAACAAAGGTATCGCGCGTCGCAGAGGGGCTGCAACAGGCCGCATTCATGTCTTGAGGACTATAGAATCCCATCTCAGCATGCATGCATGAAGCAAAGTCGTGCGGTATCGCCATTCCTCAATCCAGCCTCATTATGTTGTCCTTTATGAGCCTCTCATGTGTCGCTTCGTCCGTCGCCCATTTCCCGAACGACGGTGGACGGATCGCTAGGAACTTGTTCACATTCGGAGAGAAGTGTAAGGCACATGCGGTGTCGTATTACGGCATCTCAGACTGTCAGACTGCCACAGCTGTTAGCCTTAGTCGCTGCCCGCAGAGTATATCGGGCTGCGCACCTACAGCCTGCCATGCCGGCAGCGGCACTACCTGGAGCAGTGAGTTGCGAGCGCGTACAAAGTGAAACCTGTAGCTGCCAGCGACAGCCGCACGTGAAAGCGCAGTGGCATAGGTTGAGGTATCGGATGGCCATGTTGCGACGCGAACCTCGCCGGCCGCTTGCTAGCGACGGGGTCTGCCAAGACCATGACTAACGCGCGGGCCTAGCCGTCCGCCCTGTGCCTCAGAACCACACTTCACCCTTCTGCCCCTCCTAAGTGCCTCATCGCAAGCACCACTTCCACCCCCGCTCCGCACCAACAGCCACAAACGGTACACTCAGGCCGGATCATGGTCGTGCCGGAGGCAGAAACTTCCCCAGATGCTGTACCATTACTCATGAAACTGACCATGCGCCACTAGGAAACTTTGATCCCAAAACGGAACACCGAAACTTTCAATTGACCGCTCCCATGCTTCATGATATGGAAACACGGGCTTGATCTGGTCTGCTCGAGACCCTGATCACCCTGATCGCCGCCGAGAACTGATGTGCGCTCGCTCGATGCCCTGGCGCACATCTAAGCTGTGGCTGGCGTGGTCTAGCTTGCAGCTCTGCGGGATTGCGCCATGCATCTCAACATTGCCTACAGCGAAGTCGCATCGCATAGCGACCGCAAGTACGCCATCAGCGCGCTTCCCTAAGATGCGCCTGAGGGAAGGCCCCGCCTGGTGTATTTTCAACTTCCCCAGAACGTCATGCATGAACATTGACGGCCTCAGCCACTCTCCGTTTCAAGGGATCCCAGGGTACGTTTGTGTTCACTGCCAAGCTTTGAAACCTCAGACTTCTGAATGCTTAGCCCTAGCCACATGTCCGTTTATCCACCGGTAAACTATGGACGATTCATGCGGAATTGCGCGAGAGCTACCTGCGATGTCTACAGCTTGGGAACCGGAACTATCCACCACGCAACATCTTCACCGGTTTACTCGTGTCGGAGTTTTTGCAAGCTTTGTCACAGTCTACGGCACAAGGACCCGTTACACCTACCAGATCAGACCCAGATTGGCTCAAAGTGATCATCTACACGCCGCCATCCGGAGCCGTGAACTTTTCATACATGTTTCTGGGGTCGATGTTGCCGCAACCACGTTTCGTACGTTTTCGTCTAGTGGCTCCACCAACTCATGCAACGTTTCTGCAAGACCACGACAAGTTTGAAACCTTATACTGCCAGGCTCTCACATCTTGGCCAAACCGGAACGCCTCACCACCTTGGAACTAACCAGAGTCGATGCGAGTCACGACGCCGAACATCCTCTCTCGGTATCAGTCTGCTGTATAAAGACGACCGTCTTCGCAACCGAAGAAGAGCATCCAGCATCACAGGTTCCCAACCCAGCAACTACAGTAATCACTACTTCTTTTCTCTTCTACTTAATACCTCTTCACTTTACTACCTAATCTTTTCTCTGACCGGTTCAGACAATAATCAACACAAAAATCAACATGTACTTCTCCAAGACCACCATTGTTTCCTTCAGCCTTTTGGCTTCCTCTTCCCTCGTGGCTGGCCACGCTGCTATCATCGGCGCTACCGGTGATGCAGGCGGTAACGGTACCGCCATCGGTGTTGACCCCAACACTCCTCGTGACGGTACCAACCGAAACCCCTTCCAACAGGATGCCACCCGTTTCCGTGGCGCAGCCGCAGACACCTGCGGTGAGACACTCGGCGGAGGTGACAACGACATCCAGGCCGGTACCGCTCAAGTCATGGCCCTCAGCGGCGCCACTCTTCCTCAGGTTTCTGCTGGCGGCCAAGTCATGATGACAGTCCACCAAGTCAACTCTGACGGTGCCGGCCCTTACACCTGCATGGTTGACGCAACTGGCACTGGTGCCAACTGGCAAGCCGCTACCGTTACCACCAACCTTCCCGGTAACGACCGTGGCCGTAACCGCGACACTCAGATGCAGGATCTTCCCCTCACTGTTTCCATGCCCGCTGGCATGACTTGCACGGGTACTGTCGCTGGCCAGAGCAACGTCTGCATGGTCCGTTGCCAGAACCCCGCTCGTGCTGGTCCTTTCGGTGGCTGTGTTCCTGTTCAGATGGCTGGTGCCGCTGCGGCTGCTCCTGCTGCTGGTACCGCGCCCGCTGCTGGTACTGCTCCTGCTGCTGGTGCCGCCGCTCCCGCTACCTCTGGAACTGCTGCTGCTCCCGCGGCAGCTGCCCCGGCCGCTAACGGTGCTGTTCCCGCTGCTAACGGTGCTACTGGTGCTACTGGCGCTACTGGCGCTACTACCGGTGCCACTGGCGCCACTGGTGCTACCACAGGCTCTACCACCGGCCAAGTCGCAAACGGCGCTGCCCCAGTTGCCAACGCTGGCGGTGCTACTCAGCAAACTGGTGCTACTCAACAGACCGGAGCTGGCGTTCAATCCGGTGCTACTGGTGCCACTGGTGCCACTGGCGCAACCGGTGCCACCACAGGCTCAAACACCGCTATCAACGGTGCCGCTGCTCGCAAGCGTGAGGCCGCCCGCAACCAGCCTGCCCTCACCAACGACGACCAGGAGGAGGAGCTTGACCTCCTTGAGGGCGAGGACGACAACTAAGCGCTCTTCACAATGACGGGAAACAAACGATGTCATGAACGCATTGGCTTATGAGCGCTGGAGGGGAGAGATGAGAATGATGAGAATATTTACACACATGGAGGAGATGGACGGAACGGGGATCTGGGTTTAATGAATGGGTTGTATATACCTCGGTTTTGATCTTGTTTGGATAAGGAGATAATATTGTAAGGACGATTTGGGGAGAGTAGGGTGGAGCTACTGGGCTTTTCATTTTTTTCCATCTGGTCGGCGTCTGTGACGCGCAGATGGAAGGAGGAAGAGCTTGTTAATACTGGGTATCTTGTATTCAAAAAACGGTGGCGGATGGAGGAGGAGTAACGCGGTTGATTGTGTAGTTTACTTGGGCTTGGGAACCCTGGTCTATTACGCTCCTTAATTTACTATGATAGGGAATAAAAGAGTTCTGGTTCAAATCTTCTTCTTCTTCTTCTTCTTCTTCTTCTTTCTTTATTCTTTTTGTGAAGTACGTATTTCGGATTCCAAAATGGTGTGTATGGATGAAAAGCAGGCCGGTAGTCTGAGCTTAGTGGTTACTTTACTCCGATGGTGATGTTCCTCGAGCGTGTGTGGCTTTGACGCCTTGAACTTCAGGCTTGAAGTCCAACTAAGCTTTCTTGCGATTAGCACTAGCCGGTTCGGTTCACAAAGAGGAATATGTTTGACATTATTTCTAATTGTGTGCATTATTGCTGTGGCGCACAGGGTTTCAGTCGCGTTTCAAATTGCAATTCTACTAGCCGGCTACATCCCTGTACGTGTAGCAGGCGGACGTGCAGGGAGTCTTGCTGGTGGAGGAGATCACAGTGGCTGGTGGCGATGTGGGAGACCTGTAGGTCTAGGGAGGGTCGCTAGAAGGGCGTGAAGGATACGAGTGTGGAGTCTCGGACGGGATGATGTACCTTGTGTGTGAAGTTTGTTGGAGACGTTGAGGGTAGAATGTCCTGGACATCCGACCTAACGCGGTTAGTCAGGCCTTCGAACCAAGCTCTTGCTTCCTCGTTCAACGCTGTTGCTATCTCACAACTTCTTCTTACCTTCCTCTTTAGACATGTTTGTTGTTGAAAAATGCCGAAGTACGAGCGAACCGCTATCCTATTAGAATACCCATCCAAGTACGAAAAGAGTTTCTCTGCAGCCATCTTTGTCTCGTCGCAATGTTCAGTTTTCCAGGCGTCACTATCACGAACGTTTTCTTCGAGTTCGCATACCATCTGTAGTCTTCGAGCATGGCTGAAAACTGCGACTGCGCGCGATCCTGCACGCTCCATGACTTACAAGCTCGCCGGGATCTTCGCGTGCATTGTCGCGATAGTTGCCCTCGGCGCATATAAGTACTTCGAGTCGTCTTGTTTGTAGCCACTGACTACATGGCAGAATCCTGCGGTATCCGCCGTTCGTACGTAGCAAGCATTCCTCCGGCGTCACATCGTGGTCATGAAAGCTTGACCGATGCGCATAAGCAGCTTAAACCAGAGCTTATTAGGCACATCATGGTCCGACCGATGCGCACTGGTTGCGTATGAACACGAGAAACCGCCGAGACGACAGTGTCAATAAAGCGAGAAGAGAAAGCCATGCGACGGACCGTTTACTGTACGGGAACTAGCAGGCATCTACCCCAACATGCGTGCAATCTGTGGGCCCTGCCGCTTACGCTCTCAGGCACGTTCTCGCTGTTCGCCGATCTCATTGGCTATGAGCCCGGCCGAATGCGATGATCAATGCTTAGCAAAGCTTGCATTGTCAGACTTCCGTCGGTGTATTCTTTCTCAGCGCCCTTCCCAGCGCAACCTGCTATATACAGCGCAGCAAGCCCACGGGCTTGCGCCAAGTGCGACAAGTTCGACGATTGCAGCCACTATGTTCATGATCGCAGGCTTCTGGTCGGGCGCTGACTTTGTTGTTGAGGTTGCGGTGGTCGTTTCATGTTAAAAATCAGATTCTCAAGTCTATGTCACGAGCCGCCTCCTGATCGACTAAATCTCCCGAGTGCGAGAAACGAGCCGGGTTCTGTGAGCAATGCTTAGCTTTATCCACATGCTGGCGGCTAAATGACCTCCATGCGTGACACGCAGTACAACTATGCCGTTCTTGGTGGCATACTATGGCAAATGCTGGAGTTTTGATCGGACTCAACGCTGTGTGTATCCATCCGGGTACTCGCGAATCGCACTGAGCGCGCACTGCGTCTCGCAATATTATCTGCAGCCGGTTTCAACCACACGAAGTCTGATTTAGAGCAACATGCTCACCACGCGAATGCTGTTGAGGGATACCAGTTGTCTCACGTAAGATACTCCAGGAAGACCTTAATTCTCACCGCGCATCATTCGAAATCCCCGAAATGCTTCAATCTGGCCCCGGATGACTCGAGTAGATGATGCACTAGATGGAGGTTCCACTGATGTTCCCAAGATATAACCGAAGAAGGCGAAGTGAAGTGCATTTGGTGTCAATGTCCGTTGCAACACTCCCTACACCGCATCCACTGAGCGGCTGTCATTACACCGTTACGAGCGCTCGGCGATACTACGACGATACTATCGCGATGCGGTCACGCCCAGCACGTCCATCGAACCAGATGATCTCTCGTATCCCGATGTGGAGACGACCTTCTGAGAATCCTAAGTCCACAACTGTGACGGTCTATATGTCTATATAAAAGGTAATGGTGAATACGTTAACAAACATCAACCCACAAGACTCCAACATTCCAACTCCAACTCAACTCCAGCCCACCCCTCAATCAACATGAAGCTCATCACCACTCTCCTCGCTGTCCTTGGCGCCGTCGCCATCGGCCAAGCAGCTGATTGTTCCGGTGCCAGACAATGCCAGTGTCTCTTCCAAGACGGCTCCCACTGCTGTGTCTACGGTTACGTGAGTCCACCCGACATCTTCAAAACAGGCTCCCCAGGCAACATCCAGACTAACATTTCCATCATGCAGAACGCGGAAACAGGTGACACCTCTGACTGCACTGCCGTCTGCTCCGGCGCTTCTCGCCTCCTGCAGAGTGGCGAAGACACTCCCGCCAAGTGTAATGCTGGCGGAAAGTTCTCTTGCGTTGGTATTATTACCGCGCAGGGACGTACTCCTTGCTACAACGATAACCAGAGTGAGTTGCCTTGTGAGTTTGTTGACTGAAGATGGTTGCTAATAAGTATCAGCTCCCGTCTAAATGCCACATTGTGGCTGAGGGGGTGGTGTCGGGTAGACTAATGTTCGACATGGGAAATGCAAGTAATGACTATGACACGTTCACTGCGCCATGTGAAATCCACTATGAGAGCTTTTGTTACAGTGATCACATGCAATGGAGCATTGCTGAGATTTGTTCTTCAAGAATTCGATGACTTGGTCCAACCTTAAACCCAATGTCTGAAGGGGCTCTTGCAATACCGTGTATCGAGCAGAATCAAACGATATCGTTTCGCGCCGTCGTTGTGGCGTTGTGTAGCATACAGGGTTTTGCAGTCCTTAAGGTAGTTTCCATCGAAGATAAACGAGAGACAGCTATCCTGCATTAGCCGTCTTTTAGGTACTAGAGCTATAGTTGATAACGCATAGTCTCCCTTGATAATTTGATAGAAGTGCTAGTAATAAGACGCAAGCAAAACGCTCCTCGGTCATACCCGATTATAACACAGTAGAAGTGTATCACACAACATGTAGCTCTACTGGATATAGCTGTCAGGCCTGGCTGACGATATATAGTATCCTGCACCATGATCAGTAGTTCACTGATCATACGTACCTTTTTGGTTGCATAGCGTAGTGGTGCGGGGCTGCGTTCTGACAATAGCTACATCAAGATATTAATATCTTTTTCTTGATTTCTATACACTCATCTTGGAGTTTGTTATTGTACTTAAGCTTACTATCACCAGAATTTCCATTCATCTTCTTCATGCGGAATCTCGCACTCGAGAATCTTCCTCGTTCTTTCCAACTCCTTGAAAAGGCAAATTTCCTCCTCGGTCAAGAGGCTCCACCATCTGAAAGAGTCGAATGGGTAGTTTCCGAGCTTGGATTTAGGGTTGCCGCTCTGCATGCCTAGATCTGTCATACGCTTACCGTCCCATATGGCGAATCCAAATTTCCGAAAGGGATCAAAGGGAATGTTGAACAGATAAGGTATCCCGTCGAGAGGCATAGAAGACATGTGATTATGCATTCTGATCGCCTTCTGGCCATTGTAATTGTCGAGTTGTTCTACTCCCTGTTGGAAAAAGTCCTGTTTAGGCTCGAAAAAGAGCGGTTGGGCACAGGAACACCTTGGCGCGGGCACCTGAGTCCAACGTATCATTGGCAAACCACGGGCATTATCGTCAAAAGCTTCCACCGAGGTGATATCCCCAGAGGTGACTGCGCTGAGAAAGTCATGGGCGGTGAAGGTTTGCTGGCACCTGTCGAAAAAGCGATCCACGCTGATGTTGGATAATGCATTGGTTTCTTGTCTCGACCAATGGCTGCTAAGACAACCCTTGTTACCAACGTCCTGGAGTTCTAGCACGAACTGTATTCTCCAGAAAGCTTGAATCACCCGCTGCTCCTCCACCCACGAAGGGGGACCGGTATACTGTGGCACATAGTCTTTACGACTCTCGGCATTTTCGAAAATGCACCAAAGACCGTATGAACCTGAACCCCTTCTCCCCTGCTCAATGATTGTAGAAGGCCGCATCTCCAATGACTTTTGTATCAAATGTTCGAGGCAGGCATGAGACCAGGTATGCACGTTCTCAGCGGTAGCAAGCAAGGACCGTACTGCTGCAGCGGCTCGATCCAGTGTGAACGAACGCATATCGTCCGTCACCTCCGTCACCTCCGCGATGACAACCTCCTTAGCCTCAGCCAAGGATGCTGGAAAGCACTGCAACCGCATTTTGAGAACCGCGTATATGAGGCGACGAGTCGTTCTAGGGACAGCAGCGTCAAGGACTACCTCCAGAATCTCCAACGGATATCTGTCGAGTACTCCGCCCATGACGGGTGACGCGTAAGTCAAGCTCCATAGCGACCAGGGGTCCGGCGATAATTTGATAATTTGTATCCTGAGCTCCTCGGGAAGTCGGCCGAACGCGTCTCGGACAGTATCCGCTGTCATGGCTACTTGTGATGTTCTCGGTCGGGGAGCGGCGGGCTACTCTCAACGTAAAGGTTTCTGGTTATAGAAGGTTGAGTTTCCGGGTGCGACAGAGAAGGGTCGTATTATATTTAGTAAACAGGACCAAGAACACGTCATGGCGCTAGCAAAAAAGGGCTCAGAAGGGCTCAGCAGGATCCAAGAGCATTTCCGTTATCCGAAGCATGGTTCCATGAGAAAAGAAAAAACGGGGTTAGTGTAATCACTTTGGAGGATCGTGCGGCACAGTCAAAGGATTGCGGCACAGCAACCACGCCGCAGTCACGTGACTGTTCGTCAACAAGCTGATGATGCTAGGCAATGAGCGTATCACTCTTTTACCGCACATCCTGCACTTAGTTCAAAGTTTCATCCGGCGGAAATTTGATTCCAGATATGTAATTAGATATCAGAGTAGGCTCACGGAGTAGCGTGACAGCGGGTACGCCCGAAGACCCCATTGGAGGATTCGAGTAGAGCGTAAACTCACAATCAATCACTCAATCAATATACTATCACATCAGCCTTCCAATCGTTCTAATCCACCCATCGTTCTAATCCACCCATCGTTCTAATCCACCCATCGTCCGCTATCACCCACTTATCACCCCTACTAAAACCAACCCTAGCTCATCCGAATACAATCTTCACAATATACAAACTACGACTGTAGATAATCACAACGCATTTTCCTCTCACGTTTCTTCCAAAGCAAAAAGAAAAAGCCACATAAGATAACTACTAATATCATTCTCCAGTCCCCTACAAAGAAGTCCCGCCCCAAAGCCCAAACCCAAAGTGTCTCTATCTCTCTCTCTCCCAACCAGGCGCCCGATATATACACACACAAAGTTCTCATCAAACGCCACCGCATCATGCTACACATAACATCATCCCATTCCCATCATCAAACAACCTTTCATCAACTCCACATAGCTTATGCCCCTCCCACTCTATACACCAGCAGTGCGCATATCATCCGCACACACATCTCCAAAGTGGAGAGCTCTCTCTCTATCAGATGAAAAAAAAAGGAAAATTCGCTCAAATCGGTATTATCGGGGGTGTTCGTTTACAGCCTGGCTCGCTCTCCGTTTTTTGGGGGGGGTTTTTTTTTTTACAACTTGGGTCTTTGGTAATTCACATCTTCAGGGGGGCCCGAGCGTAGTTATTCGCGCATGTTGACAACGCAGCGAATGCAGTCACCAGCCTTCATGTCGCCGAAAGCCTGGTTGATCTTGTCGAGTGGTTGACGGTGGGTGATGAACTCATCAACCTTCAAGTCGCCACGCTTGTAGTCAGAGACGAGTCCGGGTAGTTGCGTACGTCCCTTGACACCACCAAACGCACAGCCCTTCCACACACGACCGGTAACGAGCTGGAACGGACGAGTAGAAATCTCCTGACCAGCAGCCGCAACACCAATAATGATGCTCTCACCCCATCCCTTGTGGCACGCCTCAAGCGCAGCGCGCATAACATTAACGTTACCCGTGCAATCAAACGTGTAGTCGCAGCCACCATCCGTCATCTCAATGAGCTTCTCCTGGATAGACTGGTTACCAAGCTTGGTCGGGTTGACAAAGTGTGTGGCGCCGAATTTCTTGGCCCATTCCTCCTTTGCATCGTTGACGTCGACTACAATGATCATGCCGGACTTGTTCTTGGCCGCGCCCTGGATGACGGACAGACCGACGCAGCCAGCGCCGAAGACGGCGACGTTGCTGCCCTCCTCAACACCGTTCTTGCCCGCCGTGATGACGGCAGCGCCGTAGCCGGTGGTAATTCCGCAGCCGAGCAGGCAGGTGCGGTCCATGGGGGCGTCTTCCTCGATGGCGACGACGGAGATGTCGGCTACAACTGTGTACTGGGAGAAGGTGGATGTGCCCATGAAGTGGAGGAGGTCCTTGCCCTTGCAGCGGAAACGCGATGTGCCGTCAGGCATGACGCCCTTTCCTTGTGTGGCGCGGATCTTTCCGCAGAGGTTCGTCTTGCCGGATTTGCAAAACTTGCATTCTTTGCATTCGGGGGTGCTAGTGGAGCGTTAGCAAGAGCGCTTGGAAATTAACAAGGTGGGAAAAGACCTACTAGAGCGCAACAACGTGATCACCAGGCTTCACATTGGTAACACCCTCACCAACCGACTCGACGTAACCGGCACCCTCATGACCAAGGACAATGGGGAAAGCACCCTCGGGGTCCTTACCAGAGAGGGTGTATGCATCGGTATGGCAGACACCAGTGTAGTAGATCTGGATACGAACTTCGTGTGCGCGAGGGGGCAGAACCTCAATTTCCTCAATGGAGAGGTCCTTGCCAGCTTCCCAAGCCACTGCGGCCTATTGTTACAACTTGTCAGCCTTGCTTTTTTGTTCTCTTCTTCTACAGCACACTACCCCCCGCTTTCATGGGCTTTGGGTTTGGGGAAGCTCTCTTCTTCTCCGGTGACATCCGCCTGAACGTTGTTGCGTCGCGGAGGCGATGCGGATCCGCGTGCCAAGGCTCGTAACGCATTTGGAGCTGGAAGGAGGAGATGAGAAGAACAACGCCATGGGTTTTCCCCTCGGGGAAAGGTAAGAAGCGCGACTTGTACACACCTTGCAGGTAATAGTCTATATCATGATTGTCAGCTCGCAATCCAGCGCGTCGCATAAACCCCTCGCCCATGGGGACGAGAGCTTATGGGGGAGACATACCTTTCCTACGGTATCAGCAGGCATTGTGATAGTTTGTGTATATCAACAAGTGTGTATCGAGCAGTTCAGTAGAGAGGTACCTCGAGTATTTAACTGATAGTAGTAGTGAGGGGAAAAGCGAGCTATTACAGATAGCTCGAGCGGCTCCGGTAGCTTTTCATTCGAGCGTTGTGGGGTCGCTATCGTCATGCTGCCCCTCCATTGCCCCTCATTCGCGGGCACGGTTCGGCTTTAGCTACGCGTGAGACTCGCGACTTGAGGCTCAAACTTGGAGCTGGCTCGGAATAGTCGCCTTGGCCAGGCTTCTGGGCGCCCTTGATTACAATTGGTGAATTTGGAGAGACGTGGTCCGGGCTTGTTAGCTACATGTGGAGAATTGGTAGTCTCGTCATTGTCTCGGCACTTGAGCTGCGGATCTACTTGCCCGTTTGGGACGATGGATACGACAGGGTCATGTATATATATACGGCATTCAGCAATGCATCGCACGCCTATGACTGAACGTAAGTGCTTTCATTCGCAGCAAAGATATCGCAACAGTAACGCCAGTAGAGCTATGCAACCAATCCCACCCTAAACGCCACACACCCTTCCCTATCGTCCTCCGTGTCATAGACCTGCTTCCATCTTCTTCGGGTCTTCTTCTAGTATCCTGTCCGGAGTCGACCGTTTGCTTGAACCCCTAGACAGATCCGTACCGCCCGGAATATCCTTACCACCCTTGCTCTTACTCCTCAGCCTCCCCCAACTCATCGCCCTCTTTCTGCCCTCGCCGTCCTTGTCTTTTTCTTTCTTGACGTCGTGACTCCATTTTCTCCTTGGTGGGGGCCTCGATCCATCCAATCCAATCAACTTGCGTATATCTGATACTTCGGCGTGGCCTCGCGTAGTCTTCATACGATGCGCCCAGGTACCTATTTTCCGATTTCCTTGTCAGCATACGTCTTACAGAATCGTGCTGCAAAAAGAGAAATGACTCACACTCGCCATTCTCAAACAAGAACTCTCCACCCACTTGTTTGAAATCTCCGCCTTTGAGCGCCTTTTTGCCGGTGCTGAGACCCTGGAAGATGGATTGGACCGAGTTTATGAGGACGTTGGTCTGCATGTATTCCGGCTTCGCCCCTAGATTGAAGGTGCGCGTCATGCCCAGATGATCATAAAGTTTGCGACTGGGATCCGCGTATATGGGAAACGGACAGCCGGTGGTTTCTGTGTACATGGGTATGAGTTCGGGTCTTCCGCAGCCAATGACGGTGATGAAGGTCGGTGTGGGCAGCGAGAGGAGGTCGTCGGGTTTGATGGACGAGGCGAGGGTGCGGAGGTATTCTTGGCAATTCTGGAGGGAGCATGTTAGTACAGCCATGGGTGGAGATGCAGGTGGAGGGGTGCATGTCTGGCTTGGAGGACCTACGCCGCAGAAGAAATGCCGTATGAAGATGATCAGCTGTCTTGAGGCGACGTGGGGTGCTTTGTACAGCTCCTTGAATGGCCTGCTCTGCCCTTGCGCGTCCAGGACTAACAGGTCTTCTACCTTGGCCAAGTCTTTCTCGCTCGGGATGTCGTTGTTCACGTCGACGGTGCCCTCAAACTCTTCTTGTTCCTTTTGCAGGACTGGTGTTTGGCTCGACGGCGAGAAAGGCGGCGTCATACTGTCCGCGGCGTCGAGCGACATCTTGGTGTTGACATCGGCGGGGTGACTGGTTTGCGAGTGTGGTGGTGAGGGAAGTTGCGATGTTGGCGGCTGTGACACCGAAGTCGCTATGGGTGCTGGTGCTGCTGCGGCGGCGGCGGTGGGCTTGGGGGTGTCTGACGTCTCCATTCTGTCGTCCAGAAGCGTGCGACGGCAGATGCGTCGACTCAGGCGCGTCCTGTTGCTATGTATGCTGTTTATCTCGGGGTTACTCAGCTCCACGGATGCCAGCTGGTCCGGAGCTAGCAGTTGCGCTGAAATGGTGATCGCTCAATAATTGGAGGGAGGCGCAGCAACGTTGAATACGAAAAACGGGTCGTAAATAGATCGTAGATGGAATCTATCAGGTTAGCAACCAACAGATGAGAAGGTAGATTATTTGAACAAAGGACCCGAAACACGGCCAGACATGCGACGCGGACGCGACATTTGAGACGCAGGTACACACAGCAGTCGACGTCAGCGGCTCATGAAACCTGCCTGTTAGCTCCCGCTGTAGTGTTAGCCAAGCAATCAACATGGGCTGCGCTACTCCAGTCAAGCACTGTGACTTTGTTCTTGCGAGACCTCACGGATGGATGCATGCGTGATCAGTGAAGGGGCGGTGGGCTCGCGATCGGTGGTGTTGACGTGGTGCGAGCCGTGTCTCAGCCGGCGCATCGCAGGGGATGTGGCGCTAGGCGACGACGCCATGGAACATCATCACACTAAGGGCCGTGTTCTACCTATTGCTTTAATTCTTTCTATTTTCCATGACGTACCTCGGGTAATGCATCGTTCAATTTTTGCCAACGTAAAGAGTCTGTCACACACCAATTCTCATCCTTGAGTCCATGTTCGTCCTTGATCAACGCTGCAGCGCGGCCTTTGCCTTGACACGATGAACGACATCAGCATATCTGCCATAATTAGGAAAATCTTCCCCCTGACAATCTCTCTTGACCTCGAGCGCCTTGGTTGCGGCCACGTCCGCCATGTGGATATCGCCCTTGATCTCACAAACGAGGGCAATATCGAGGAATCTGGTCAAGGTCAGCAAACAAGTATATGAGAACATGACTCGGACCTACACAGCAGCCAGTCTAGCACTATAATCCCCCTCGGCCTTGTGCAACGCCGCCAACTCTAACAACTTCTTCACAAAGTCTTGCTGCTCGCTTCCTTGGTTCAATCCTGCCCCCCTAAAGAACCTCGTCTCCCTCTCCAATTCCCCCAACCTGAACCTGCGTTCCGCACTCTTGGCTCCAAAGCTCTCCTCATCATCTTCGTCATCGGCACAAGCAGGACAGTCGCACACGAAGCCGTAGTGCTTGAGTTCGTAGGCGCGCAGTGGTTTGTCGTGCATCATGTCGCAGTAGCTCAAGGTGATTTCGGTACCAGCAGAGATCTGAGCGGAGTCAGCAACATGTGTCCCATTGTACTGAGCATAGGCAGTTCGCGTACCGGGTTCATGACATGGATGTTTTCTCTACCGGTGGACGGATTGAACGAAAAATATGCATTCGGATTACACGAATGATTGAACCGACTCGCGTGCGGGAATACAGCAGCACCAGCATTCATCTCCATGCAATTCGTCTGGAAAATGCTGATCAGACTTGCTTCCTTGCCTGTCCGCGCGGCGTGTTGTTGCTCGATTCGCGTGCGTTCCTTTGGGAGAACGGATTCGTGGATGCGGCTGGGCCAGCCTTTGGGATCTTGGCCATGGCTGGAGTGGAGAGTGTGGTACTGCGCCTGCTGGTCTGGCGTCAACTCTTCAAACGCTTTCTCAATGTCGGAGAGCATGTAGTCGGCGACGGGGACGATGAGGAGCGGGGTGTCGGAGAGGATGCGGGTGCCGCGGGGGAGGTCGCTCAATGCGAAGCAGCCGTAACCTTTGGTAGGGATTGCGCGGATGGTATAGTATGGGTTGCCTGCTGAGTAGAGTCAGTAAGTTTGTGCAAGGAAGCAGTTGATCTTGGTTGAACGTACCTGGAGCAGAAGGAATCGAGCCTGTTGCCATGAGTGCCACCATCTACGTGAGTGTCGTGTCTTTGGTGGAAGGGGAGGGTGTCGATGGTAGAGATGGTAGGTGGAAGATACGAGAGAGCGTTTGCTGCCCGAGCGTCGATAGGTGGGAGCAAGCGCCCAAACCCACTGCAAAAGCTGGCTTCCTAAAGCACTAGAACTGTTCTTGGATGTCGTCCGTGACCACAAAACAGTCCAACGAGCTGCAGGGGGTGTTATGCAGAGTCGATGTAACAGGCATACGAACTTGTGGGCAAAGTCGCAAAACGTGATTTGGCAGTGTTATAATTTGTAAGCCGGCTTCTGGAGACGCCTAGCCACGCTCTCTCCATTGATTCTACCTCTCCAAATCTTCATTGTTCCTCCTTTCGTCTATTCTTCGCCCTTCAGACACTCTTCTTCTCTAGAAGCCTCGATACGCCTGAGAGATCCCGTTGTCAAATGGCCCACCACACCTCCAGCATTTCTGAGCCTCCAACGTTAGACCGGGTACGTTGACCATTTTGACACAATCTAGATGCCCGCGTGCAAAGTCAGAGATCTTTGTTACAAGCAGTTTTCACAATATAGGGAGTTGACTAACGGGGTTTGCATGTGTATAAGGGGTGGACAGCAACGTGTCCGCATACATATTTGACTTTGAACAACTAGCACATTCCTGCTTTATATGTTTCTTTGGTGTAGTCGATCGGAAGTTTATTATCTTGAATAATGTATGAAATGTTGAATTGACTGTGATATCTTTCACATATTACAATGACATGCAGTTTCGTACTGCAGAACATACTCAATTTGCCCTAGTGTCTTGTGCAGCAGCTACTGAACACGTTACAATGACACCTGTTGCCGTGTATACGTGATTCTCAGATAAGCAACGTGCGCTGAATGATCGCTTAATCTCTCACAGACATGAACGCTTGGTCTTCAGAACGATGTTTGAGGACCTGAAACGTAAGTTGCGTTCGTCTTTCCACAATTCAAGTCCAACAATGGAATTCGACAAGCAGGTTTACAGCGATCCGTGATGGTTCGAAGTATCTAGGTCAATCATATAGATTGATAACAGACAAACGCCTGTAGAATATGCACGGTATCGTGGCAAACATCTCCTCTTCACAGCCACAGAGTTATATAAACAATACCCAGATATCTTCTCTAGTATTCGCACCATAGAAACATATACAATCGTATCTGTATCAACGGTACCACCCTGACCACCCGCAACTACGAAAAAATATCGTAAACAGTCTACTCATCACAGATTCACAAACCCCAACCCAACACTTCGGTCATATCAACCACCATACTCCATCGCTACTCCAAAATGTGCGAGGCCTACACAGTAGAGTTTGCATGCGGCTGCACCGACATCCACTTCAAGTATACGTGCCAGCCCCATTGTCCCGGCTCTTCCATGATCAAGCATAAGGATCCCCGGCCGGTATGAACTCCTGCTCAACAAGATTTGTGAGACGCGATCTGACACTAATGTTCGCATATTCTAGCTGTCGCAGAAGTGTGATATGCACGGTGGATCATCCACTGATCCTCATCACTATGACTACAAGTATATCAAGAAGTGAAGAGCGAAAGGCAGTAGGAGAGTGGAGACCAAGTAGAAGTGGGGAAGGAACAAGATGTCACAAGTATGTTTTTTTTTACGCTAAACTGAGAGGAAGGAACGATGATAAGCGAGAAGGAAGAAACGCTCATAAGCGAGAAGGAAGGGACGATCATAAGCGAGATGATAAATTATTTCATGTAATATCCACATTATTTCCTTTAGCCGCGCACATCTCGATTCCATTCTCTTTCAATTTATCCAACTAAAAGGACTTCAAACAAAGCCTCCGGATGATTTGCGCAACAACGTTACCTCCAACTACATCTATGGGTTACTCCGATGTCTTGGAGGAAAACAAGATCTCCACCTAACAATCCTGTAGCAATTTTTTGTGTTGCCGCCATCGTAAATCTATTTCACCTACCTGCCTCTCGCGTCGCGCCGGGACAAGCATGAACAATGCCTCCCAATCCAGTCATTAGCACCATATTCAGAGCACTAGGTTGGTATCTATTTCGATGCCAAGATTTGCGGCACAACGGTGAGCATACATCGTTACGATTGGGGTTTGAAGTTGGAAAACAAGAGCAAGTCGGAAAGGTTAGAAGAGTAAAAGTGATACGAAGTGGAGGGCGCAATTGGAATGTGGACGAGTATAAATGGTAACCGTCCAGCGGGCGCCACGTCACTGAACGATTTATCAACAACACGTACTCTAAGTGGGCTCAAAAGTACTAGACCGGCTTATCAACGACTTCTGCGTGTGCAAGGTATCTTGATTTACTTCAAGATCGCACAATATAGATCTATTGTTTACTAATCATCTGCTACATTTGAACTTGTACATCTTCCAATTTACCCCCCATGCATGCGTCTCGCATCCCAGACACTTCTCCCTTCCTTTTTTTTTTTCAGAACCCTAATGTCCCTCCACAAGATTATAGCGACCTAGCAGAATCCATACCTCGCCGTAGTAGTCTTCCTGCTCACTACTCTGGCGTCTGAGCATTGGAAGCCGCTCTTGCTAGCTCGACAGCTCCGAAGGAACTCGTTCTTAGTATGACCGCACCCCAGATATGATACTCTCTCGTAGTCGCACATGCCGATGCTTTTAGATAGAGAATAGAGAAGCTGTAGAGGCGTAGAACTGTTCATTTGGGGAATGTGCTGCGGCAGCTATGTAGTCCGGATCTGGTCGATTGTGAAGAATACCTACAAATTGGTAGAAGTGGTTGTTAATCTCGAAATCTATGGTATTCGGTTAGGTTTTTCGTCATAGTTTCGATAGTAACTTCTGTAGTAGTAGTCGTAAGTGTAGTAATGGTTGTGTAGGAGCAAGGCAGGGCGGCTTCGAGAGCTTTTGTACTGCTCTAGAGACATTCACAATCTACCAAAGGTTGCTAGCCATAGTCACGAATGAAACAGAATTAAAAGCGGTAGCTTGAGAGTACCATAGATTCAAGTACTCACCTTGATGGAACAGGTGCTGGATAAAGATGCGGAATAGGAGCCATTGTACAATTCCATGGTCGTGCGCATTGCATTTGATGTAAGTTATTGCTTGTTGACTGGGACGAACACCTACTACATTCGATGTGTTCGTGACGCTGGAGTGACTGTGGCTCTTGAATCTGGCGAGCGTTGAAGCGACGCTCAGTGACTGAAAAGATCATAAAGTTTATGAAACTGTGTTGGGTTGCTCGGTGTCTGGGAATCCATGCGGGTGCTTGTCTGACTCGCCTCGTTTCGTACGTTGGCAACATATGACTAGCGAGTCGTTGACTGAGATGCTTATCTGAAGACCCATCTTTAGAATATTTGCGGCGGATGGAAAGGCTGTGTGTGTACAAGATTGTTCAAACTTAACATGGGTCTGCAAACTTCAGCATCAAATGAACCATGGGTAAGCCTAGATACCTGTTTGGGTCGCCTATGCCTATGCTTAAATAAAGCTGAGATCTTTGGTCGAGTAAATTTTGGTTCAGTATATGTACGAACAATAACCCACCCGCGATGTTTTGGTAAGTTAGGACATGGACTCCGCTGGAGTATTCGAAGCTCTGAACCCCGGCACCTTTATGACGTCGTCCGCGCGACATCATGTTGCCGAGCAGATGATTACGTACCACTGTGGCAATCTTCAGATGGTTTCGCACTCATTGTGTAGCCACTCCTAGTAGATGCAGCCGCTTGGCGTAAGGACCGCAACCGCTACGCCAACAACATCTTCGGGGATTCGGACGTCAAGAAGCGCGATGCCGACGTGGCGATCCACCGCACGTTCGAGCTCAGGGTTAGCGACGATAGGTAGGTGCATTATTCAAGGATACCTAGAATGTGACTTGGTCGGATGTACGAACCACATTTGCGGCAAATACTGACTTCGTACATCGACATTCCAAGCCACGATTGTACCGTGCTACAGAAATTACAGCCAAGGATATGAATACCATGAGTGATGGGGGTAACATTGATCAACATGACCTTCTATAAATACAAAAATACTGCCAATACTCCTAAAGTTCCTTTCCTTTAGTGTGGATTGGATGCGCCCATGGGATGCGACCCTTGATGCGGTCTTCACCAAAGACGTAATTGAGAACTCTACTTTGCGCCATCTTCGGACCAGCAAGGTATGTCTGCATAAGCCATTGGATCGCATATAGAGGCAAGAGGAACCTGGACAAGAACCAGTAAATCGGGTTTGCCCAAGCTTGGCCACGAGTCGTTGCCGAAGATACTCCCCACTCGAATGCGAGCTCCTCCTTTCGTGCAGTCTGGTAACCTAGAAAGATTCGTTGGAGAGAGTCTTCGCTGAGATCGTTGTCCTTGCTCATATCCACTGCATCATGCAGCAGGTTGCAGAGCAATGCAATGTCTTGGATGCCGTTTGTGAAGCCAAGACCGGCGTTGGGCGTGAACTTGTGGCATGCATCGCCGGCAAGCACGATCCGTCCTAGGCTCCAGTGCTCAAGTATGCCCTCTTCCAAGACCGACATGCCTGCTGTCGAGCTGTTGTAGACGTCCTTGATGGTGAAGTCCTCGTTGACAGGCCAATCTGCGAAGCTAGCTGCAAATTCATCCATGTCCGCCTTTGTGTACCGTGGCGACTCTTTCGTTGGCTCTGGAAGCTTTTCGTACAAGAAGATCCAACCACGCTCACGGCCAGTCAGCCACATGACAGACCGGTCTTTGCTCTGCGTGTCGGATGCCTGACCAGCCACACATGGTCGCGGAAAATTTGACCACAAGCATTTGTAATTGGCTGAGAATGGCGGTTCAGGATTCCTGCTAGCTGCATACTTGCTATCAGCTGAGAGGTTGTGCATAATCTTGCGTGTTCGACTGTGCACGCCATCGGCTCCAATTACCATGGAACCGGAGTACGTCTTCCCGTTTGCACAAGTGACAATCACGCCGGTCTCGCTGGTTGTGATTTCGATGACCTTCTGACTGAGGTGGTACTTCTGTCGAGCACTTGCTGGTAGACCTTCCAGTAGAGCTCGCACAAGTTCGGCTCGATGAAATGCGATAAGTTCTATGCCAAAGCTAAAGGGCAAGTCAGCTAGGGTTCAACCTTCATTGTGCTAGCTCATCAGGCTGTAAAGAAGGTTGACTTACTTTTCTCGCATCAGCTGGATGGAAGTACTATCATTAAACTTCGTGCCTTCCCTTGTGAATGACTTGTTGTTCAACAATTTCTGCCCAATCGAAAGCAATTTGTCGAGCAGGCCTAGTTGTTGCATGAAGCGCATGCTCTGGGGACCGAGTACAAGACTGGCGCCGACATCGACGGCAACATCGTCATTACGTTCCAGGACAACAAAGTCGATGTTAGCCAGATGCAGCGCATGCGCAGCGGTTAGTCCAGCAGGTCCGCCACCAACCACGATGACTTTAAAAGGTTTGTTAGTCATTGGATTGGAGTGTTTTGTAAAGATGAGATTTATAGATGTGTCGTTTAGCTTCAATGCAGCGTTTGCGGCATACTATATATACTTGAATGACGTCTTGTACGAAACCTTGAAGTCAAGTTGTCCGATGATGGACCGTGAAAGTGCCGGTGGAGACTGATCTGAGTTCCGAGCTTTAGAGCTCGGTAGCCGGATTCTATCCAAACATGGTGGATACGTTCGATCCCTGCACATCTGAACGTTGCTCGGCGCCGGGCTGTGTTGATCGCACTCCGCGGGATGCGGAATGATCGCAGACAAAATGCGTAACTTCTTCCAAGACCACGTTGTTATAATGATCAAGGTTTTTGGAACGACATGTGTCGTACCGCGGACGATGCTGGAAGCTCTTTCCATGTTTGCGTGGAATGTCTCGGTCTTGGTGTTGCGGATGCGCAGTGGGTTCTTTTCCACCGGAAGTCTTAAATTCGGTATCCCATTGGCGTAACACCGAGGCAAGATGGGTTCTTTGCCGTAACGATACTTTAGCGTTCCGTAGGGGCGGACCGCATGTGGGTCAAGGGCACTATGCTATCAACGTAGACCGTTTCGTCCGTATCGGACTAATGGGACGGATGGCTTGATGCTTACGTGCATCTTGGCAGAAGAACTGGTAGTCACAAGGTCGACAGCATAGACAAGTAGGAAAATAGAAAGCCAGAGAAGATGTATCACCGCGTGGGAGCGGGAAAAGGAAGAGAAGGTTTGCGGGAAAGTGCAAAGGCCGTGACGAGATGCCAAGTCCAGTTCGAAAAGCAAGGCATGTAGAAGGCAGACCGCGAAGCGCAGGGTACCGAAAAGAAGTAGCTCTATCCAACGAGCTTTAGACGCTTTCTAAGTTACTCCTGCGAGGCGGGCATAGTTCTAGCTGTTGTAGCTTACGGGTATCTCGCTGTGTGTCTAGAACTTGGTCTATGGATGACCAGACACTATTCCCATCACAGTATGAGTTCGTTTCGAACATGTACGTGATTTCAGGGAAGTGAGCACAATGGTAATGGTGTAGAACACGACGGTTTTGGTCAGCAACAGGAACCGGGTATAGCTACATCCGGCGCTAGTGCTAGCGCGCCAAGTCACAGCCCCACCCCGACCCTTTCCTGAGATCCCTTCTTTTTCAACTCGTCCATCTTCTGAAACGAGCCGACGAGCATCGCAGCACTCTCATCAACACGAATCTCTTCCAGGAGGTCTTCACCGATGAATGAGCAATACAGCCCGCTTCCTTGTACCCTTTTAATCGCCCCGAGGGTTCCACCGCGCTACTCATCCGCTTGCAGGCAATCCAAAGAACTGACACGTTCTTTGATCCTAACTTTCACGGCAAGTGAGCCGTCAGGTATCATTGCTTAAACAGCCGGTCACGATATGCAACCAAGCATTAGTTCTGAGCCAGCGTGTTCCGATGAAATCGTTCTTGATAAACTTGAGGCTCACAACATCATCCAGGAGTCCAAACCGCGGATTCGACACAGCGAAAGTCGCCGCGCTCTGGGTGCCCTATGTACCAGTACGAAGATTCAGTTCGGTCGAGTCGACTGCTTTTCTACAGGTCTACCACGACCTTATTTCCCTTTGGCGGAAAACTAACCTGAGAAACAAACCCCATGTGATGAATGCGTTAAGCACGTAATCGCTGACCAAGTGCGGAGCGTTATAGTGCATAGTGACCTTGCGGCACTTGCGACTAAATGCAGCTATCGTTAGGATAACATTCGCCGATCCAAGCAACTTATCGAGACTGAAGGCAACGTCTGCGAGTAAGGCGGGCGAGAGTGTAACGTCAAGAAACAATCACGCTTGCGACACATCCTAAATGAATCAGAAGAATCGCTCCGCGCCATGACGTTATCGACCGTCAAAGCACACCTAGTTACTAGACATGCCTGCAAACTACTATCGTGTCTCTAGATTAATTACAGCGATGGAAGTGTGTGCATCTATCGTCATAACTGACTGCCGGGAAGCAAACCCAAGTGAACGGTACGCCTATGTCTGTTGTGGAAGGCGCCTGTAAGCCGCCAAGCCCGCCACACTTTAACCCCCACGTCACTCCACCTGCTGTAACAGACTGTACGGTGTTTCGTAATCGCATACACCAGATACAAAACAACATTTCCTGGGGTGAAAGATGCTAGCGCTCAATGTCGTGGCGTTATTGTTCGCGCGACTACTGTACGGAGATACTTCGGCAGGTCTACCCGGCAACACAACACTACCACCACAACGCGAATTCTTTTACGTTGGCGGGGAGTATAAAGACGTCGTGGTGAGTCATACGGCTCTATTCTAGACCTCTGCTGAGTTTCAAGATCGGAAATACGACCGCGCAATACATGGTAAACCAAATCTATGTCGAAAAGCTTATCCCACCGAAGCCAACCCAGGAACATTCCCTCGTCTTTATGCATGGAACGGGTCAGACTGCGACAAACTTTCTCGATACACCAGACGGTCGAACAGGCTGGGCCTCTTTCTTTCTATCGTACGGGTACACCATTTACCTCAGCGATCAGCCATCCCGCGGTCGCTCCCCATGGCTTCCCACTACTGGAACATTGGCAAGCTCCAGCACAACCCTGATCGAACAACTCTTCACCTCACCCTCATCCCACGAAATCTGGCCCCAGTCAAAGTTGCATACCCAATGGCCAGGAGCGGGGAAGGTAGGTGATCCTATCTTCGACGCCTTTTATGCAAGTCAGGTTCAATACCAAGCCGACAACATCATCTCCGAAGAAGAGAATGCGAAAGCGTATACTGCACTCCTCGACAAGATTGGTCCAGCCCACGTTATTGCGCACAGCCAGGCTGGTGCTTATGGATGGCGTGTTGGAGATTTGCGACCGCAGCTCGTGAAAAGTATCGTCGCGCTCGAACCTGCTGGACCGCCCTTCATTGGCCGCATCTTCGGTTCGGGCCCCGCACGGTGAGTGTGCCTGTGTGGACTACATATGAAGTATACTGACTTCGCTCGCCCGCATCTAGGCCGTATGGTATCAGCGAGCTGGAAGTCGCATATGAACCGCCTGCAGGGCCCAACGCGACGTACATCCAAACTGTAGTTCTGCCAGCGAAGGATGCCAATCACAGCGAGTGCATCATGCAAGACGAACCGGCGAAGCAGTTGGTGAATCTAGCGCAGATACCGGTGCTGACTGTGACTTCGGAGGCGAGCTATCACGCCATGTACGACCATTGTACTGTGGACTACTTGAGACAGGCGGGTGTAGAGGTGGAGCATCTGAAGTTGGGCGAAGAAGGGATCCATGGTAATGGGCATATGTTCTTCATGGAGAAGAACAACCTAGAGATTGCGGAAAGAGTTGTGAATTGGCTCCGAAAGCATTGAATGTGTTTATTGTATTATTGATGATTTATGCTCATCATCTGTGGAGCAATACGCCTTTACTTTCATGTCCGGGTTGAGACATAGACTCCCAAACACACTCTTAAGACACGCTCTAGCTAAATAGTATTAATTAGTATCAAGTCTTATGCTGGGAGCCTCTGTGCGAATAGCAGCACTGAGTAGCAATTGCAAAGGATGAGTGCTGGGGTAGATGAAGCAGGCGTCTAACGTCATGATGTGCTTCCTACCAGGCTAGGTCTCTTTTGAGAATTCCGGGCGCCCTCACCAGAATTCAATCGTTTCACATCGTCTGGCTTCCTCATGCAGTCGAGACACCATAACGTTATGATGTCCTAGCTGTAATGACTTTCGCCTTCTTGTCGCTGCTTCTCCCTTGAGCTTCTTCGACCGCACCATAGCATGCTACTGCCGACCCGCGATACGATAACGCGTATTGACAAGCCACCCACAAATCTAGCAACCCAATCGAGCTGTGGCACAACGACGCAACCATACCCGACGCCGAATCTTTCGCCATCAAATAGGGCTTTGAGTCTCGTACTAAGACAACGTTGAGGATCTACTAACTAGGCTCTAGCGTGTTATAATGATCTAAGCGATGTCTAGGAGCTTCAAGAAAGGAAGTACGATAGCATGTAGCAGGAAGGGTCAAATGCTTTCTAGGAGAGTTTAAAGAATAGTTCAGTAAGAGTTTGTTAAAGCTTAAACGTTTTAGTACCTTAGACAATCATAGTTGAACAAAACAATAGACAGTTGTATACGCCGCTTTGTAGTAATCTTGCAGGTAATATGCAATACAGTTTGTACGCACAGAGAGTAAACTAGATGCAGAATCGCTATAGAAGATAGAATTGAATTTATCCTCTACAAGAATATGAATTTATGCAAGACTATGTTGGATAGCTTACTAGACTCCTTAGATGTTAAAACATCCCACTCTGTAATCTCCTGATTCCAATAGTACTGCAAACCCCCATCTCCTGCAATCTACTTATTCGCACTCGATACAAGACTAGTCTACCCCTAGTAGAACTCAGGAACCTCTCGGAAATGACCTAAAGGCGGACTGCGCGGCAGCAGACATAGCACTAAGCCTCTTCTGCTGGAGCAAGGTACTGGTCAAACTTGCTAGGCATATCCGCAGTGACAGTGCCATTAGAAGCAAACTCGATGCTAGAAGTGAAAGCATAGTTAGTTATGTAATATAATATTAGTGGGACATGTCTCATCGAGGTTGTATCTTACTGTTAACGAGTTAGTTTTGGATGGATAATCTGCTTGTAAACTCACCATCTCTGCAACAATTGTATCTTCGATGCCAGTAACAGCGTACGTTTGTCCGTCAATCAGATGTACACGATCTGGTCCAATGCAGCCTTGCTTGGATTTATTGGCATTCTCAAGATCGTTGCTGTCATTATATTCGGATCTCTTCGTAGGCTCGAAGCTGTAGCCTGCGCCTCGATATCTGATTTCTCCTTTGGCCGAGCCATGGCACACCTGGTCATTGCCATTCGAGTGAAAATCTTGGAGCTTTGTATTACTTGGACAGCTGAGGGCGCTGTATGATCTGGTGATGATATGCCACGTCTTAGGGATGGCTACGAATTGCATGGCCGCCAATGAAGTGCTCGAGCTGTAGCACGTGTCGGCTTGGACACCTCTCCACGATACCACAATGGTGTCACTGTTTTTACAGTGTTCGGCAACGTAGGTGGATCCACCAAATCCGAGGATGTCGATGGCGGAACTTGTTGCTGCCAGGGCAAGAACGATGATGGGATATTGCATTTCGAAAGCGGGTGACAATTGTTTCGGCGTTGAAGCAGGAGAATGAAGGTGGCAAAATTGATGAATACAGAAACCAACCTCGAGAACGCTTGGGTTCTTATACGTGTGCGGTCGTGATTACCGCTCGCCGTGCCTAATTTGACGTTTACCCCTTTAGAAAACGAAGTGGATTCAATAAGAAGAACACATCCTACAGCCTGAAACTAGAGGCTTCTGGGTCACATCACGCAGTCAGCAATACGAAGAATAGCATACGCTTTTTAGACGAAGTCATGCATGTCCGAAGCAGTAACGCATCCTGTCTGTATCATAGCAGCGAACTTCCCCTTTAGGCATTATGTAGCGCTCGAGCGTCACTAAGCTCTTGGGCGTTATTAAGCTCTTGGGCGTATCTTGGTTCCGGGCGTTTCTTAGTACCGGGCGTTTCTTAGTACCGGGCGTTTCTTAGTACCGGGCGTTTCCTAGTGCTGGGCCTTACCACAGTGGCTGTGCGTCAGATGACCACCAATGCCATTTTGTTCCCAATGGGCGCCCCAACGCCCATTGAATTTGTCGTGAACTGCTGGAGGTATCTCTCCAGCAATTCGTTGTTGAAACTGTTTTGTGGCTCGCTTCGACTCGCTACAGAGCCAGCCAATCGTTTCAAGCTATTCGTGGTAGCAGGGCGCGAGGCCCCGCTTTTTTTCGTGCTCATTCGTATACGGCAGCTACGCTGCCTCGTCCTGCCGTCATCTATAGATGCCATTCTGTCACAAGCAATCAAACGACCACCTCCCTCAAGGATAAAGTCGGGGCTGGACGCTAACCAACGACTACGTTAAAAGGTAATGATTTTTGCGGGGCGATAGTTTCGTAATCAGCATTTCGCGAAGAATAACAAATAGCTTCCAGACCTTCCAGAGCTTCCTGAAGAGACGTGCGTCGTATGCGGAAGAGAATGTTGGCCTGAGAGACCCTATTGACGTGTAATATTGGTACACTAATCATCATAGTCCAACACACTTGCGATGATGCATGAACGGCAGCCTGAAAGCATTGCTTTTCGCTGTACCACGGATGGATGGTGAGCATTGTGAACACTAGCGACCCGGAGTAACGCGATCCTCGCTTAGCGTTCCTTCGATAACCATTTGTTCTTGCGACGAGTAGTCGAGCGTTGTCTGGCGCAGGCCTTACCAGGCTTGACCGCTCGCTTCATTGACGACAGTTCCATGCTTGTGATAGTTGGGAGTAGCTTGTCGCCGACACTTTGTGACCACCACTGTAGATGTGCCATCTCGCGATTCGAAATGCAACAGCGAACGGATGTGCTTCGACTGACACCTCACTACACGACATCCATACAGGCTGAAGTTTGTGGTGAATCAGGCAGCCACGTTGTCGTACCATGGATTCAGGACTCGCCACCTTCGTGAGATCCACAGGTAGTAGAGAGCTCGTACCGACCCAAGGATACTTCTATGATCGCTATCGCTTATAAGAGTATCCTCTGTCATCCCGCAAGAAATTATCTCTAGAATTTTGTACTACCTACATCACCGCAACATCAGGCCTAACAAAGCCAGCACACTCCTGGGAGCAGACAGATTCAGACGTCGCACTGCCGCTAGTTCAAGACTGTTCCAATGCCGGTTAGCGAAAGCAATGTCTCCCTCCACAAACTCCCCGGGACCGCTCCCTCCGTCTTTATCCAGCAGCTACCGAACGTACAAGCGCGAGACGTCGACTGTGATCGGCTGGCTCACATCCTTTGACAAAACGGCCGACAACTCCAAGGATGACCAGAACCCTATACTGCGAGAGTTGACTGTACGCCAGATCGCGGATCGTGCTCGCAAGGCCGCACGCATGGGAACTAGACCACCGAAAGACATCGAGGCGGCGTTCAAGATGGTCATCGTAAATCGCAGCAGATTGACTAAGCACTACGAGTCATTCTCATCATCTTCTCAAAGCATCCAAGATTCAACTGAAAGCCACAGGATGTTCAACGAGAAATTGGCTGAGGTGGGTTGTGGCTATGACAGATATATAGGATATATAGGCTGACTTCGAACTTTCACCTCTATAGGCATACAGGTTGCTCTTCCCGAAGCTGGAGCGGAGCAAAGAGAATGCAAAGAATATACCGATGGATCTGCCAAACTTTTCATCTAAGAGCTGTACAAATAGCTTCGAGGCTCTTGCAGAGCTGATTGAGGTGGAAGAAGAGTTCGATGTTCCTGCATACGAGCTGTGGCGCGACGACGCGACCACACCCGGCGCCAAATCCTTCGCCATCAAAGAGGATTCCATTGGAAACATTGTGGCGCTACAAGCGTGGCTGACTGAATCCCAAGCTATCATCGAGATCACAAAGTCTATCTGGGCGTCTTTTGCAACCGGAGATCTGACCTTATCGGCTGCAGGGTGGCTGACGAACATGGCACAGCATTATGTTAGAATCATGGATGATCCTAACACTTTCGACTACTCGAAGGCCTCATTCTGGTGTACTGGAAACAAGAAAGACGTCACTGTACGACCCGGAGTCACCTCAGAAGAACCAGGGACAGCTGAGTTTAGCAAGATTGCTACGAACTCGTTATCTGCCGAATTGACCCACGGATGCGGCCTGTGCTGGCCTTTTTACCCTCTCCGACCCTTCCTTGAAACAAAACAGCTTTCAGACCTTCCTGAAGAGAGGTGCGTTGTACCTGTACGGAATGAATGAAACATACACTGACCTTTTTGTTCACTTTTGCAGGCCTCGCCGATTTGAGAATTACCCCCTCAGCGCTTCCGAAGAGCGAGTGGTTAAGGAAAGCTTCGCGCAGTCCGTCACACAATGGGTAGCCTGTAATTCATCAGAGCCAATCCCTGGGTTGAAAGAGTACCCGGATAGAGATAACAAAAAAGAAACATACACTATCTGCGACAACCGTTACCGCCATGACCGAATCCTGCTCGCATCTTTGGTCAAAGGCGCTTCTCAGCATCCGCTGTACAAGGGACACAAATCAGAACATGCGTCTTTCGAATGGGGCTCTAAGTATATAGAGCGGGCCCTGACTGTCCCTCTTCTTTGTGAGCTCAAAGAAGAGGGAATATGCGTAAAAATCATTGTAGCAGCGCATATGCTTCTCAAGAGTGGTCGAAGCTTCGTTCACGAACTCGAGAAGATAGGCAAACCCCCGCTCAACTGTCGAATTCCTGTTCTAAGACGCGCCAACGAGGTCCTTAACGCGATAGAGGATCTAATACGAGGACGAACCTTCCACGAGAGAACTGCAGATCTCATGTTGATACTCCGCAACAAGCTGCGCGTATTTGTCTCCGAAAAGACTTTCGATATCTATTCTCAGTCTCCCTGGGTTGCAGGAAGCCAAATTTCTGGTATATCAGACCTTTCGCTTTTCATTGGACTCGAGATACTAGGCGAAAGGGATTGTTTCGGGGCCGTCATACATCTCTACAACATGTTGCAGCAGATTCTGGTCGAATATACAGAAATCCCGATACTGGAGCATCTGAAGACTCTGTTCAGGTCAAAAGTGTTTGTATGCAATCAGAAGCCGCGAAGGAACTTTGGAAACACCTTTCAGTTGTTTTGTGGAGACGCGAAGATCCACAAATACCCGGATATTAACATCAGGGTAATCGCTGAGGATAGACGAAGAAAACCTAGTCATGAGAGAGCGAAATGTTCAAAGTTTCCACTAGAACGGATGTCCCTGGCAGCACATGAAAGCCTTTTCGGCTCCTGGGGATTCAGTCCTGAATTCATGGATCGGCTTGCAGTAGATCCCAAAGTACATCGGAGATATGCGGAGACAAGACCAGAAGAGCTCTTCGACAGCTACCCGCCATTGGGCCTCGTCCAGCGTGCGCGAAAGGTACTTCGATCCGAGTACGATGGTGCCTTTCCCATGGCTCAGCTGAACTGCTTTGCCGTCCTTCGCCTTTGTCAGGATATACTGTTTGGAATCGCAGCTCGCTTCAAGGCACTCGGCACAGCAGCATGGCCAACACGTATGGACAGACGCTGGGAATCACAAGAAATCGAAGGGGCCGAAATCGAATGGGCCATCGACTGCGTTCACCTCACAATGCGGCTTGTTGACTATCGGTGGGACGGCGGGATAGACGGCAACCTCAAGAATCGGTTCAGTCTCAAGCAGAACAAGGACGCCATGCTGTGCTTGACGCCAGTAGTCGTAATGCGAGACGTGCTCGCTGAAATATGCAAGGGTAAAATGGTGGAGGACTTTCTATGGAAGAATGTTTGAGCAGCAGAGTGTGGGGTTCATTGCTGAGATGTTGAGGCTGGAGGTGGCGAGGATAGGATAATTCTCGGTAGATTAGTCTAGAAGGCCGGGGACGCGCCGCGATGCGTCGATCTCCCAACCAGGGTCATCGTAGCTCGAGGCGAGCGAAGTTGTGCCGGACGGGTCTCGGAGAGCCTCAATGCCGGTCATCATCATCCATAGCACATACAATCGATTTCACTCCCGTTTAACTACGACAAGACGTTCAAAAAAGCACGGCTGGAGGGTTTTTACATCGTCACCGCCGATCGCAGAAACTGACACGTTACCCCAGACTCCAGGTTTTGCTATTTCCGAGAGGTACCCACTGGCATGTACCTTGCCAAGCCTATCTCGACCAAGCCTACCCCTGCACGGATCGCTCACCGCCCCTGAAATTTCTGCTGGCGACGCCTCCTTTCTTCTTTTTCCCTTTTCGCCTTCGACTCAGGGCTGAGACCCACAACAACACCTCTTCCGCAGGCCCACTTTCGTTATATAAACAGCGTCCGTGTCTGTGTCCTGTCTTCTTCCCCGCATTCTCTCACGCACATACCTACCTCGCGCTGAACACTTTCATTCAATAGATTCTCTACGTTGATTACCAACAATCGTTTCATCATACGTGTCGAGATTCCACTGACCGGTACAACCGCATCGCCACTCGTCGCTACATAAACTTCACGTTTCGTCTCGGCCCTTGTATTTTCGTAATACACACGTAAACTACCAAACCTCACCACCAAAACAACACACCTCAACCAACATGTTCTCCCGCATCGCCACCCGCGCCGCCTTCGCTGGCAAGCGCATCGCCTTCACACCCGCCAGCATCCGCGCAAACTCGTCCAGCTCATCGAGCAGCGCAGCGCGCGTCCTGGAAATGGCTGCACAGGCCGAGCGACCAAGTACGTCACACGCACCATCCTTTTCCCACCTTCCCCACACTCTCTGTAATCCCCCTTACATGGGACTTGCGCACGCACTGTCCACCCACGTCACAAATAAAGCAAACATGACCGCATATACATCAAGGAACTTGTGCTGACGGTTTTTGATAGCTGGCGCCGAAGCCGCCGTACCCATCATGTGGGCTGCAACCGGTGTTCTCACGTACGCGATGTGGAACCGCATGAGCGAGCGCAGTGCGGGCGAGAACGTGGAGAAGCTTCTCATCGTCTAGATTTCTCCCCTGGCGATTTGGCGGCGGATTTTATTCAATACCCCAATCTTTCACACGCATCTTCGTCGAGCGATACGGCGATGCCTGTCTCTACACATGTCTGTATATGCGATACTGTTTGGGTATTTGATACTTGGCATAGAGGTATAGACCGTGTGGTGTAGCATCGCGTATGTGTGTTCGGTTTGCGATTTGCGGCATATAGACTGTGTTTTTTTTTTTTCTTCTTCTTTTCTTCAGGGGCTTGGAATAGGGTATTGACATGGCAATTTACATGGGAATCATGTATGCTTCGGCTTTGGAATGGCTGAGGCCAATGGTATGGAACACGGACTTTGAATAATGGGTTGATGGCGTTTCAATTTCCGCTTCAATGCGCCTTTTTCTGGCTCAAAGCCTCTCTTTGACATTTGATGTGTCGCTCGATGATGTTGTGTCGCTATGTCTTTTGGTTCGAAGAGATGCTTTGATCTTGGTCTTCTACTGCTTATATCATTTGAATTTGTCTCATCACATGGCATTCAGCTGAGCAGTCAGCCGCTGTGGCTGCATTAGGTTTCGATCACAGCGAATGTAGGCGAGGCCAAGGCCAGCTGAGATCCCCTTCCCGCCTTGATCGCACCCCGCTATCATGACTTTTACTTACAACCTCCATCGCTCAAGTAAATAACTCGTTCGTCTCGAGAAATGGATCCACCACCGGGGAATGGTTCTCTTTACACTACACTAGACACTTCTCGCGATGAGATTCGGCTTCTCGAAATCACATCCGTCGAGCCTGTAGTCTGCAAGCTTTCTATCGTCTCTCTCCTCGATGAGCCAGAGTTCTCCGCGCTGTCATATACCTGGGGTGATGCGAGTGTTACCGAACCCATTATCGTGGAAGGACAATCTATCGCCGTGACGACGAGTCTCACTCATGCCCTTAAAGCGGTTTACTTCCAATGGACAGAAGGCTGTTGTTCCGACGACAACTCTGGTCACAGGATTTGGGTTGACGCCGTTTGTATCAACCAGCCAGATATTCAAGAGAAGAACTCTCAGATACCGCTGATGTATAAGATTTACACAAGTGCGCAGCGAACCTTCTGCTGGGTTGGCCTACCGACACCGGAGTTGTTGGGCGCATTTGACATCTTCGCATACTTGATTCAGGAATTCGATTCCAGGTCGAAAAATCAACAAGAAGGCGAGAACTTCATGCAAAGTATCGACGTCGACCTTGCGGCCTTGATATCTCCTATGAGCCATCTG
Organism: Alternaria longipes; assembly: GCA_019059555.1. Taxonomy (NCBI): domain Eukaryota; kingdom Fungi; phylum Ascomycota; class Dothideomycetes; order Pleosporales; family Pleosporaceae; genus Alternaria; species Alternaria longipes. The sequence continues at coordinate 200,320 of CM032460.1, read as the reverse complement.
TTCTACACTCAGTATTGGAGACGCATGTGGATCGTGCAGGAGGCCGTTTTGAGCAAAGAAGCTTTGCTAGTGTCGGGTACAAGAGCTCTTTCTCTAGCAGCAATCAGCTTTGTCAACAAATGGTTGGAAGTCTATGGCTTGCGACACGATGCAACGAGCGCTCCAGTGTCCGGAGATGAGGAGGTTCTGGCAATCGAAGCTACACGTGCCAAGGTTCGTGGGGGGAAGTATCTGGCCATGGCCAAGATTGAGAATGCAAAATCCTTTGTAGAAACCAGGGCAGCGTATTGGTCGGAAGAGACGGACGTTATATTTTGCCGTCCTGGGATGCACATGTACAACAACTTCTCGACTTACGCTGCTACGAATCCAAAGGATCTCGTTTACGGGTTGATGGCTGTGTTAGGATTCACCTTGGCTATCGACTATTCTCCAGCAAAGACCGTTGCAGACGTGTATTGCGACTTCGTAGCGAAATGGCTGTCGACCTGTGGTTCAGAAAGCTATGAACTAAGCGGCGGTGATCTTTGGTTCCTCGCGCATGCTGGTATCGGTCATTCATGGGAGGTGATTCCAAGACTTCCCTCCTGGGCCCCTAATTTTGTCGCGATATCGAAGTTCGAAGAAGCTCAAGGTCGCATCTTTTGCCTGGTCGAAGATCGTTCTATTGAAGCATTTGGCGATCATCGCCTCATCCCGACATGCTCATCAGGCAGCCTACATTGTGTCGCAGCCTTCGTCGATCAGATCGCGGACACGGGACCGGCCATCACCAAATATACTGGTATGAACGAACCTCCTGCCCAATGGACACAGTGGGCTGTTGAGGCATTAGTGCGGTCACCCATCCATACAGAATCCCAGCGTCATCGTGCTATTGGTTTGTTAGAAGCGATCATGCATATGAACGACTACTTGAAGAATGTTAAGCTTAAGCACACGAAAGATTTGGTGGACTCAACTACATACGGCTACCCGCAGCTCTTTCACTGGTTTCTTCTTCTCCTCTTCGAAGCTTGGAGAGTCAAGTATCAGAACGACGACGAGCACGCTTTTCATGCTGCATTCCACACCGACCGCGTTTGGGATAGCGATGAATTCGACCCTCACGAGTTGGCTCGTTGGCGATTGATGCGTGCGACGCCGGAGCTCAGAAGCTGTTTACCGGGACACGGCCGAACGGTCTATGATTGGGTCACGGCTCTAGGGAAGCTTTCTGACCTTCGGCCGTTCGAGACAAAAAAGGGTTATCTCGGACTTTGCCCACCACTTACGGAGAAAGGTGACATTATTGCCGTGTTGTGCGGATGCTCGAATCCCGTCGTATTGCGGAAGATGGGTGATCATTATTCTCATGTAGGAGTTTGTTATGTGTCGGAGTATATGAGTGACGAAAAGAGAAGCGGTCGGAACGCTGCGTCGTTCGAAGCTAGGAAGATTGAGATCCGCTGATTCACTTATGCCTGTCAGCATCTTTGGCATTGCTCTGCTACACGGTACCGCTTCTGGCGGCTAGATGATGCACCAGCCTCCACACACCTCTTCCATCTTTTCCAAGTAGCCAGTGAGAATCATTACTACATCTTCTATTCTTGCAAAGACATGGATTTCTGCGTATATCCATAGAGTATGTTACTAGTGGCGCAGACTTATTCGTGTACTATGCCTTCCAATGCATGCGAGATATGAGCCACCCAAATAGTACCACATAGATGTACCTGAAAATGCTTGTCTTCTTGCAAGGGGCGGGATGCTCTCTCACTTCTAAACGGCAGTGTATAATCAGTGTGAGACATGTGAGTATTTCCAAGATACACAACCCATATGCTCCCCCACAGAACATATCAAACCAAGAAAAGAAAAATGCTGTTTGAGAAAAGGTTGACACGTAACGCCGTTCAAATGCAAGATGAACAAAGCAGAGCGCCGCCGTCCCACCAGTGCTCTTCTCCTAAACCCCTCCCCCCCCCAACTGAACCCATCTTGAATCCCTTTCCCCGCCTTTTTTACAAAAGAAGCCATATACAGATATCCTACAAAATAACAACCAGATGGAAAAAAAAGAGAAAAAAAAAGTCATACACAGAGAATCTGAGAAAAAAGACCCCGAATTACACCCTGACAGCAGCAGCTCGCGGACCCTCCCTCCTCGGATGCTGTTGTCCAAACTGCGGTTGCTGTTGCTGTTGCCACCACTCATCATGGACTCGTGGCACATAAGGCCTAGTAGCATGTGCCATTTGTTGTTGGGACAACCGCTGCTCATACCTCCTAACCTTATTATCAATCTCCCTGCCCCCTTGTTCAATCTCCTCGACCTCCTTGTCGCCGGCTTTCGTCTTCGTCTTCGTCTTCGTCTTCTTCTTATTGCTACTAGAAGTATCGTTTTTGCTCGCCCCACCACTACTATTCTTTTTGACCCAGGGAAAATTAGGACTGCTGCGGCCAGGAGTAGACGTCGTCGTCATTGTTGCTTTCATCTCTCTCATAATAACCCTCAACTCTTCATCGTCACTCGAAATCTGCGCTTTCAGATACGCCAAGCCCAGTCTATCAGCCTCGACTCCCTCTCTGCCCTTGGTACTACTCACACCACCCAGACTGGCCATGATGGGTGTACGCGGTATATAAGCATGTGTATACTTGTCTGGCCTCGGGAGCAACATCTCGCCTCCTCGTTCCATTGCCCTCCCAGTATCAAGCCTCGCCTCATCCCCCTTTTCAAGCAAGCCCAAGATATCCAGGCTCTCCCCGTGGGGTATAGCTTCCTTATTGCTCGGCGTGATACAATCCATATCCACCTCCTTCCTCAGCACCTTATCCACATCGACAGCACTAAAGTACGCGCAACTCTGCGGTAACTCATTGATACCCATTTGCTGACTGAACATGGCTCTCGTCCACAGATTAGCCACTTGCAGCGCCATAGCCGCGCGGTATCTGTCCTCGTCTTTCACTAGATAGCGGATCTCGTCGTGCACGGTAATAGCTAGGCGGGCATCGAGGCCATATTGGCGTGTGAGGTGGTCCATGGCAACGATGAGGAGATGGAGGTAATCGACGCCCGAGGATTGAATGGCCCAGTTGATGCGACTCGTCATGAAGCCGCCTTTTGTCAGGTAGCGGCGCTGCAGCGCTTCGGTAATGGCAGCGCCGAGGACAGGAGTCCGGGGACGTTCCTGCTCGGCAAAGTCTTCCAGTTTGTTAAACACGAAGCTTTCGGTGCCGCCGCGCCAAAAAGGCCGTTCGTGGAGTTGTTTGCGATTCGTCTTCTTACCTTTTGTGTTCTTGTACAGGGCCTCTGCCGTTTTGCTCGTCTGCTCGTCGCTCAGCGAAGGGTTGAACTGGCGTAACAGTGTCGAGGCAAACCTCAGGCCAGCGCCGTAGATGCGTCCGTAGTTGAATACCTTGGCGTCATTCCGACTTATCCCTAGTATACCCGCCGTCCGGCTGTGCAAGTCTGTGCCCGCTGCTTTTGTTCCCTCGAGCGTCATGAAACCGACTGCGTTTCCGCCGTGCAACTGGAAAGTTGCATCGCCAATGAGGGATGCAATCCAGAGTTCCTGGCTATCCACGTCGGCGCCAACGAAGCAGTAGCCTTCGGGTGCACGCACCATGCTCTTCAACTCGGACCCAACACGATTCTTCTTTGCATTCGAGGCCGTGAGCCAGGTGTTCTCGACGCTCCTCCGCGTGATGGTGCCCATGGGGATGATTTGTGGGAGGATAAAACCGACCTTGCTCCCCCTCCCCTTGCCAGACGCAGATTGGAGCTTCGGCGCATCAGGCACCTCCTTGTTGTACACGACCATTTGCGACATGATCCTGTCGCGAGCACTGATCCAGTACGAGCAAGATGCATTCATCTCAAGAGCTTCCTTTGCATATGTGTATTCAGACCCCAGCTTGCCTTTTTCGAAATACTGCAGATATCCCTTGGCAAGCGGATTCGCACATCGCGCTGCCGGCCCGTCCTTGTGGGGAATCTTGTAGTACACGGCTTCAGTGTCATCTCTGAGTTTCAAGTTTGTTTCTTCGTCCATGAAAACGGGGTTCAGTCCCTTGTCCGTGTACGCAAAAGCTTCGTCGCGGGGCACTTTGTACGTCCAGCCATGTACGTCACTCCATACAAGCGGATATCCATCCCACGCCAATTTGAGCAGGATTGGCGTGATGCGCGTGCGTACGGTCAACGCCATGGGCGCATCGTTCTTGGCGAAGAGGTCTTTATACCACTTGGGCATGCCAGGTTTCTTCTGTCTGGCAGCCGGCCTCGGAGGATCACCTTTCTTCTTACCTTTTACCATCTTGATCTCCTGGCCTGACCAGTCTAGCTGACTCAGCCAAGGGTCATTTTCGTAGACTTCTGGCTGCTCCTTCACCTCCAACGCCTTGTCTGTAAGCGCAATCAGCCGTTCTTTGACCGCGTCGTCGAGCTGATGATACGTTGACTCGGCATTGTGTAAATATGCGTCCCAAGTTTCGTTTACAGGCAGGATTTCTGCAGCGAGGAAACGCAGAGCGGCGAAGGAGACGGGGTGGGGACATGTTTCGAGGAATAGCGGAAAGACTTTTTGGTACACACGATGAGTGATTTCAACATCCTGGGCGCAATAATCTAGCAATTCGTCTAGTCTTTGTCGTATACCAGCGCGGTCTAGCTCGCCAAAGTATTCCCGCTGCGCCTTGTCCATTGTTATCCCACAGTGGAATTTAGCCACGTCGCGGAGCGAGTTTATGGCACTTCTGTTCATCCAAAGCTCTTCTTCGGGGTCAACGGAAGGGCTGTGGAGAAGGTCAGGTGGCAGTGTGGCGTTTTCTTCCGACGAAGCAATCTCATGCCTCGATTCCTGACTCTTTCTATTCTTCATCCAACTCGGGCGCTGTCTTGAGCACATGCCATTACTCGCAACATGCAGACTCATTGTGTCGATGAAGGCGTTTTTGCTCTGCTTGATATGGTACTCCTCGGCTATCCGCGCCCTATCATACCCGATGTTGTGTCCAACTATGACGCGCGGCACACTTGTATCTCCCAACGGAATCAAGTGGCGATCTGACTTGGATTCGCCCAGCAACCACGGACTCAACCAAGCATACCACGCGGTAGGACTGGCTGCAGTCGCCATACAAGCAAAACTCGTCTCTTTCCACATGACCTCGGTATCGAAAACTAGCATTTCCTCATTGGGCGCATCCACCTCTTGCGTACTCCCATCACTATTGTACCTCGTCCACCCGCTCCTCGCGACCCATTGTTTTGGCCGCGGCGGCGGGCTCGCCGAGAAAGCGAGTTTCCTGGCCATGCTGAGATAAGGTTCGGCGGCGTCCATGCCCAGTTTGTAGAAATGCTCGTCTAGACTGGTGCCCTGGAGTTCGGGGACATGGAAGGCAACCGGGGGCGATTGGTCCTGGTTCTTGCCGAGGAGGTCATGCCGGCGGAGGTGGTCGCGCGATAGGGCGACGAGTTCGGGGGGCGGGGAGGTGGATGCGCCGGGGAAGATTTGGGCGTGCATGTGCGAGGAGAGGTGTTGGACACCGATGGGAGAAAAGCGGGCTTCTGAGGGGATACTCAGAGTGCCCCGAGGTGCCTTCTCATCGGATGCATTGTAGGACTGGACTGTGGCCAGGCATCTTGGTCTGGAGGCGTTTGCGCATTTCCTGTGCGCATGGACGGGTCGCAGGCGGTGGATGGCGTTCGCAGGAAGATTCCGATACGAACAGCGCATCATCTGGTGATTACGGAACTATGCAGAGGGTGTCACTGCATGGTGCGGGACGGTGTTTGACTTGTGGTGGATTGAATCTAACTTTGTAATGACTGGTGTCGTCATGTTGGTGATGATTTCACATTATCGATAAGTCTTGGCGATGGGTTTCCCCTCTCAGCCCTACAGCCACGACCGGCTACTGCAACCGCCATGCATGTTTGTTCCAATGCAAGCACGCCCAATCCGGATGGCGGTCGCGGCTTTTGCTGTGTTACCCAGCCGTAGCTGTCGTGCCTGTGGGCGCGGACAGACTTTTGCCATGGTGAGCGAAACTTTGTCATGGTGAAGGGAAACGAAGGTACCTGAGCTTGCCCTTCGCGCTCCAGCCCGCCATGTCCGCTGCGCTTGCCACCACAATGTCCGACTACGACCACGACTCCCCCCAAGACTCCTCCTCCTCCTCCCGCTTCGACTTTGGCCATCTGTTCGGCGACTACAGCGCATCCGTCGACCATCACGAGGAACCACTCAGCGAGGCCGTGTACCGCGCCCCACCCGTCCCTGACTCCACCGGCTTCTTCGACCACATCCTCAACCCAGCCGGCCTCGACCACGGCCGCTACTCACCCTTCGCTTGGCGTCCATACAGTCCCTTCACCGCTGAAACCATCATGCCGCCCACCACGCGCGCACGTCCACAAGCCTCGCGACCCGACCGTCTAGCGAATGGCTACGTCGACCTGACCAGCGCTCCCGATTCACCGCCGACAGGGACCGCGAGGAAGAGAGAATCACCCACTCCAGGCCCGTCGGCGAAGCGGCAGAAGCGGGGCGACGGGTCAGCGGCTGGAGTTGACGACAAGGTTGAGGAGGATGAGAAGGTTGAGAAGGTGGATGAGGTGGATCTGACGGAGCCGAGGAGCCCGCTACAAGAGGCATTGCAGAAACAACAGGCCGATGCTGTCAAAGCGCAGGCCAAGCCAGAAGAGACAGTCACCACGTTCAACTCGTTTAATTGTGTCATCTGCATGGATAATCCTACCGATCTCACTGCTACTGCTTGTGGTGGGTTTCCTTTCGAATGCTACATCGAGTGCGCCTGCTAATCTCAGAACTCCAGGCCACCTCTTCTGCCACACCTGCCTCATGGAAGCCCTCATCGCCGGCGAGAACCGTACCGGACCCCACGAAACGAAGCGCTCGCAATGTCCTGTCTGCCGAAAGAACATCAGTCGCAACAAAGCAACAGACGTCATACCTCTGCTGCTGAAGAAGGGCCTAGCGACACAGCCCAGGAAGAAAGTCGTTGCGTCAGCTGCTGCGCCTGCGCCTAAAGTAGCCTGATTGCAGATCGAGTTTGCCATGTTTATCTTCTGCAAATATTCTATGCGAGGACGACTATATACTAAGCCATCTTTTGGTCGGCTAAGAAACTGACTAAAGATATGCCAAAGGCGAGATTGGAGACGCGATGCACGGAACGGGAGGACAACGATGGGGGGTGGTTGTGAGGGACGGTAGGAGAATGGCTATGGAACATGACAGTGGAGCATCATGGCATCATGGGCATGACATGCTAGCATGACGCAGGGATAGTACTGGAGCTCTGGATTTGGAGAGCAAACGACGAAGCAGGGGGGTTTACGAACGTACGCGACGCTTCAGGAGATAATTCGATAAGTCGGCTGTCTGCGGACTTGCATACCGCACTAGCGCTGTGACGATGACGTAGTGCAATAATCTACATTGCAGAAGGAAGACATATTGAGCCATTAGGTATTCCAACACCATCCCTTATCTGCTTTCTCACATCCACCTCAGCCTTCCAACGCCCACTACTATAGACACCCCATCGCCAACAATGTCAGACGCCAAACCTACTTCCTCCATTGCCATACTCGGCGCTGGCGATGTTGGCGCAACCATTGCGTATAGTCTCATCATGAACCCCGTCGCCGGCGACATTCTGCTCGTCGATCCCAAAGAAGAAGTCAGAGATGCACAGGTAATCCCAACCCCTTGAACTACGGCTGTGTCCAACTTGCTTCTACTTTCGACCCGCCGTCGCTCTACATTCAATACTCAACTCACGCAAAATCTCAGGTAGCAGACCTTTCAGACGCAACCTTCCATGGAAACACCACTACGCGTGTAAGATCGGGGACGCACAAGGAAGCAGGACAGTGCGACATTATCGTCATCGCAGCAGGCGCCAAGCAAAAAAAGGGCGAGAGCAGAACCGATCTCATCGGGCGCAACAAATCTATTCTGGAATCTGTAATCTCCGACATGAAGCCTTTCCGCGAGGATACCGTCTTGTTGCTCGTGGCCAATCCCGTCGACGTGCTTACTTATTTCGCGCAACAATACTCGGACTTGCCACGCAGCCAGGTCATTGGATCGGGCACGTTTCTCGATTCCGCGCGGCTGAGGGGCATTTTGGCTAAGAGGGCGGAGGTCGCGGCGAGTAGCATCGATGCTTATGTGCTGGGTGAACATGGGGAATCGCAGTTTGTTGCGTGGAGTCTGGCGAGTATTGGCGGTGTGCCTCTCTCGTCTGCTCTGTCCGAGTCTTCTGATCGTGCAGCAGACAAGACGGCCATTGCAGAGGAGACGAAGAACAAAGCCACGTCTATCATCGAGAACAAGGGTGCGACCAACTATGGTATCGGAGGCGTTGCGGCATCGATTTGTAAATCCATTCTCTTTGACGAGAAGATTGTGAGGCCGGTGAGCTACTACCAGGATGGACTGGGTGTGTGTCTTAGTATGCCGGCGGTTCTGGGTAGGGGTGGCATTGTGAGGAGTGTGCCGATGCCGCTTGATGGTGAGGAGAAGAGGTTGTTGGAGAAGAGTGCCAAGACGCTCAAGGAGGTTATCAATGCCTGAGGATGAGATGGAGAATATGTGGAGACTGCCGCGTTCTGTCGAGAGATAGATATACAGATAACAATTGGAAGCGATCCACAAGTGTGAACCGCCTCGGCTAGCACACCCCCGCATTCCAACAACTCACATCTCATCTCAGTGCGACGACCCCACACCATCAGCTCATTATGCCGAAACCCCGAAACTACTCTTGATGGCTTCTGCGAGTTCATCGGCGCGTCCAACATCGAATGCACGGCAAAAACATGTCACTACTGCTTGTTTGAGCTGTCGTACGCGCAAGATCAAATGCGACGCTGCCAGCCCGTCATGCAGCAACTGTATTCTATATGCTCAACGATGCGTGTACCAACATGGCCTCGACAAGCGGAAAGTTCCCCTGAAGGAGCGACTGGTTGCTGCAGAAACATATGCAAGGCAGCTGGAGGAATTACTCCAGGCAAACGGGATCCCGCTTCCGAGCGAGAGGAATCTTTCAACCCCATGGGCGGCGCTCCCAGGTCCAGCGACCAATCCAGAGCACAACTTTGCCAGTCCAGTGACCCCGTCCAACCGAGATCTTTCTGTGGCTCGAGAGACGCCGTCGATGACGCTTGACACTCCTCAGACTGACAGCTCTTCACCCCTGGTCGACCAGCTCACTGGTAGTCTGGGATCTCTCAGGCTTGCCGAGGACGGCCAGCTCAGGTTCTATGGCGCTACGTCCAATCTCCATTTACTCGTTTCGGGGACCCGCGCGACAACCAACACAAGAACAGCAGTGAGCCGGGTAGGGGTTCAAGCCACGCTGGACGCTGCCGGCGTTGGGCATCTCGTGGATGCAGAGCTCGAAGATCATCTCATCAAGCTGTACTTTTGTTGGGAGGACCCGAGTATCCATCTTGTGCAGGAAGACCTTTTCTATCGCGAGCGACTCAAGTGCAAATCGGGTGACTACGTGAGCAAGCTTTACTCCGAGGTGCTCGTCAACTCCATGTGCGCTGTCGGAGCATCGTTGACTTCCAGGCATTGCGTGGAGCTCCCCGAACCATTAGTTGACTTCTTTGCGTCGCGTGCGCGCGCACTGCTCGACGTGGAGTTGGACTCGCCCACATTATCGACGGTGCAGTCTCTTGCCATTTTGAGCGGGGTGGAATCGATTCGCACTCTCGATGCTCGTGGCTGGCTTTACAGCGGCATGGTAAGTTATAGCTGTAAGAAATACACGTAAGACATACACTGATTCCATACACGTACCCTTAGGCAGTACGGCTGGCCACCGATCTCGGCCTGCATCTTGACAATCAAGTTTATGTAGACGCTGGTATCATCGATGCGGAAGAGGCGAGTTTGCAGAGAGTAGTGTTTTGGGGTGCTTTCATCCATGAACGAATGTGGTCCTTGTATCTCGGTCGACCGGTTTCACTCGACGAGCATGCCATTACCACACCGCCTTGCGTTGCCAAGGTCGGCGAGCAAAAGCTGTGGCGACCCTACATTGACGAGTACGCGGACTTTGATTTCCCGGCTTTGGTCGATCCGATTGATGAATTGCACAGAAACAATGCAACGCTCTGCGCCAAGATGGCTCGTATCCGGGATACTCTGTATTCCGACTCTGTCGTCTCAGTGCTCGGTGCTCAGCAGCTTCACGACTTTGCTTCGGGTATGCGAGCCGAGCTTGCACAGTGGCACAAGGACTTGCCAGAATCTTTGAAAGTTGATCTGGCGTCGGTTTCATCCTTTTACGTCCCGCACGTGCTGCAACTTCACATGCAATACCACACCGTCATGATCATTGCCAATCGTCCATTTTTTACGGCCACTACGGCGAACCTGCCCGACGTTGCTTTCTCGGATCCGATGGTCGGCCCACCAACATGTACCGACTCAGCTAGAGCGATAGCCAAGCTACTTCAAATCTACCGAAGGCTATACAGCTTCCGACGCATCAACATCCAGGCAGTCCATCTCGTCTTCACGGCAAGCTTGATTCATGTGCTGAATGCCTGCGAGGCAGCGGCACCGTCCTTGAGGAATTCAGCGTGGAAGGACTTGGAAGTTTGCCAGCAAGCCCTTTGCGACTTATCAGAGGGCTATCATAGTGCGACGCGGGCCCGTGAAGTGGTCACTGGGATACAGAATGAACTCTTGCGAGCAAAGCGTGAGAGCATGAAGCGAAGTGCTGCACACGGAACAGGGTCGGAGAGCAACCCGACCCGAGCGAAGCGGCGTCGCTCATCTGCATGGGAGCAGCCTGCAGGACCAGTTGCGGATCATGGTCATGATGATACCATACTGGATCCAGCACTCAACGTCATCGACTCGATCTTCTGGTCGGAATGGACCAGATTAAGTTAAAGAGTGCAGCCAGACACACACGGTGGTATTACCTCTTGTTGAAGCCTCTTCCACGTTCTCAAAAGTAGATATAACAGGGCACCACAAGCCTCGAAAGACTCATTCCTAGGAAATATGCGAAGTAGGAGTAAAGCACCATCAGTATTCTTAGCCTTTGGCCTAACTCGACATTTGGCTAGCGCGTGGGATGGCTAGTATTTGAATACTGTCCGTCATGGTCGAAGCTGCCTCCAGTTGCTAACACTCGGCCCACACTTTGCTTTTGCGCGCTCTGTCCTCCCACGCGTTGCATCGAGTGTGGTCATGACGGACCGATATCACCAAACACCCTCTGCAACCGTACAAGCACGTAAATTGACACAGTTGCTACGTAGGGCTCCTCATCGCAAATGGAAAAAGCCAACCAATGCGCTACAAATTTGAGTCCACATCCAACGCAAGTCCGTGCCCTCCTTCAGCCTTTGGCTTGTGGTTTGGATTATCATAGCCCCAGTACTCGTAGTACTGATCCGCCGCGGGGAGCTCCTTGATACCCGGCTTGCCCACCTCCGGCATCTTCATGACCTCAACATACTTGTCCATGTCGATCGTGTTGGCCTTGCGCCACTCCGTCAAGCCCTCAAAGTCAACGCACTTCTTGTTAATCGACATATCGGGGAAGGGATACCCCTGCGTCTCTACCCAATGCAAAGGAATCAAATCGAGATTTGCGTTGCACTGGATGCTTTGGAGAAGGATGTCGATGCAGTGGTTGATGTGGATCTCGCGTTGCTTGACGGTGTGTGCCCGTGCCATGCTGAGGTTGTAATAGTCGCCGTATGCGATTCGCCGTAGGGAGTTCAGACAGTGGACTTGATGGTATACATCGAATATCGAGGCGTAAGCATCGTCTCCTAGACCCCAGACGTCGTCTTCCAGCTTTGCCGCTGTCGAGGGATCGACACCCATCTTCCTGAGCTCTTCGCGCGACACTGGGTAGATGCGCGTCAGTTCCCATTCTTCCCAGACAGCATCAGATTCGGGGTTGGGTTGTTTTCTTGCGATGGAGCCTCCGTCTCGCGGTGGAAAGAGCGTTCCGTTGATCTTCCTTGTTGTGGGCTTGAGATCGAACTCGGCCAACACAGGGCTGTATGGGGTGATTTGATGATAATCGCCGTTGAGTCCATGATCATGGCTGTAGTATGTTCTGGCAAAGAGCAAGACTGAGGCTACCAAAACGACCAGATTTAGCACTGTGATGACCACCGCAGCTTTCCAGGATACTTTCGTCTGCCCGCCACCCCGAACTGTTCGAGCCTTCTCTGCATCCAGGTCAGATGTATACTCCAGACTCTCATCTGACGCCAAGGTCTTGTAAGCGAAATTTGGGAACAAATGCATTGTGCCATACACTCGCGCAAGTGTGTTGTTAATTTGTGGTGAAGGTGGAAGGTTCCAAAGCCCGACCTCGGAGATTCCACGACTGCTACCCAGCAATAATGGACGGCACACTAGAATCGACCTATGCAGGCATTTACTGGCACCACTCACGCCAACTGGCTGTTCTAGTTGGTAGGTCGGCGGTCGTTCAAGTACCTTCCTTGTCGAGACAAACGGTGCGGGCTACAATGGCGACATCACACCACAAAATCGAGCAAGCCAACCTCCTCCTCCGAGGCTTGCTAGAATAAATCTTAGACCAAGTGAGGCATCCCATACTAACGCGTCATACAGCCCTGGACAGATAAGCATTTCTGGCGCCGGCCCGTTGCGATTGGCGAAGCTTGGCTCTGGCTCGGTCTGGGGAAGCTACGTCCTGCCTGATCAAGTTAGAACGAATACGAAAACTAGTCTTGACAGATACGCTATCATGGAGGCCTGGCATCTTTACATGCCTAATTGCTGGCCTTACCAACATGCCAATCAGGTGCTTGACCAAGCTGCTAATGCTGACTGTACTTTGCCGTGGATGGATACGTCCGCAGCATGGTATATAGCCTAAGCGACACCGCAGCCGACAGTGACAACGCGATTCCACCATCCTACCATCCATCGTTTGCCCCTCTCTGCTACCATCCTCTCAGTCATCGACATGCGTTTCACCAACATCACCCTTGGCCTCGTGGCTTTCCTTACCGCCTCGGCCGTCGCAGCCCCAACTGCTAGCACCAACGACATCGCCAAGCGCATGCCAACCCCCGAGCAGTTTGAAGCCCTTGCCCCAGAAGAGAAGCGTGAAGCCTACAAGGCCATCTATCGTGCGACAAACATTATTGGAAAATCTGATGCCGAGAAGCGGGCTTTCGAGAAAATCTATCGCGCCACCAACATTATCGGCGCGTCGGATGCGGAGAAGCGCGATGCTGACAAGGCGATTTACCGCCCTTTTGAGTTTCGGGTTACCGATGAGGAATAGGTTCGTTGTTCGGATATGGTTGGGTGTAAGATTAGATGAATATTCTGACCCGATCTAGATGAGCAGACTATGACTTGTGTAATGGAGTAACATGACGGAAACGTGTTCGACAATCTATCTATAATGAATTATTGTTCTTGTCAAATCTTCAAAGTAACGCCCAAAGCCACTCTCGACGTGCTTGTTGCTACATAACGCGCCAGTATCGATACGTTGCGGGCAAGATACTCAAGCGCCCACCGTCGGTCAGTAAGACATTGCCATTGATATACGCTCCAGCTCTGCTAGTGAGGAAGAGCAGTGCGCCCGCCATGTCTTTGATATCGCCCGCTCTTTGCTCGGGTATGAAGTCTCTCGGCCATTTATCCTGTGTGAGCATACCTGCAGTCATTTCACTAGGATACACTACAATCATCAGCAAACAAGTAAGACAAAACGGTTCTAGGACGATATCTCGACTTACGGCCAGGTGCAAGGACGTTCGAGCGGATATCATAAGGCACCAACGTCGTCGCTAATGCCTTCATTATATGCACTGCTGCCGCTTTAGAACCAGCATAGGCGTAACCAGCCATTGGCACACGATTGAAAGCACCAGCGCTGCTGATACATATGACCTGGCTTTTCTGCTCAACGTTTCCAGCCTTGTTGCCCTTGTCAAGCAGCTCGAGAAAAGCGACGACTGTGAAGAAGGCGGCCGTGGTGTTGAGCGCAAATGTCTGCGTGAAGTCGTTCATATCCCAATTCCAGAGGTGACTGCGGAATTCGGCCAACGACGCGCCTTTCTCCAAGCCCTTGAGAGTCGGGCCGGTGATGCCAGAGTTGGCTACGACAAGGTTGACGTAGCCGGATTTGGAAGCGATGTGGTCGACTGCTGCGGAGAGATCGGACTTGGATGTTACATCGGTTTGAAGGTAGTAGATATTTCCATGTTTCTATACATGGGGTCGTCAGTATATCTGTGGAGAGAGAGTTCCACATCTACATCAGTGCGGACACTGAGGCTATACATACCGCTGTGTTGGCTGCCTTCTCTAACACTTCTTGTCGTCGACCCAGGATATAGACAATCGCACCATTTGCCTCTAGTGCTTGCGCGATCATCAACCCAATGCCTGCTGGCCGTCAGCTAACCGTTGGTCCTGATCCGCACTATGTTCACCTGTTCCGCCACCCGTGTGATGACTGCCACGAGCCCATTCACGCTGAACAAAGTACCGCTGTCGAGATCCGCCATATCGTGTAAAACCTATATTAATCCGACGGATTCAAGCCGCTGGTTTCAGCCTTAAGTAGAGGATATGTTGCTTGCGCGAATGCTTGAGGTTTCGGGCGGAGATAGTAAAGCTCCGCAGGCTGACAATGACGTGCTCATGCTCACAGGTCGAAGTTGAGGTATGATTGCGCCGGTTGTACGGCCGGCGAATGCCTCGCCCTAACGCAATTGGGTTTGTAAAATGCCTGAGATTAGCCGCAATCAGTCACCAGAAGTTGTGCGATGTGATGATCGGGTCAGAGACGCAGCTTCAGTGCTCTTCCAGTGTCCATGCGTATGCGCGAGATCATTATATCCCACAGAGAGTTCGATAACTACTAGAGCTTGGAGTTGTCTGTCGACGGTCCCGCAGGCGCGATGCCATCTTCACAACGGTACCTGGGTTTTGAGATCGTCGTCGTGGAACAGCATTGTCCCAACAGGCAATATTGAGATTCTGCAACAGGTTCACTCAGCAGCATCTGTATCTAGGTAGGCTGGGCGATCGCGAAGGACGATATCGTGATAAGACCTCTCCTGGCGTAATTCGAATGGCTCGTCGCAATATATAATCTTAGTTGTGGAATTCCTGCGTCGCATCCGAAGAGAACATTGAAAGACTTGACACATTCATGTCAAAGGCCAGGTTGGAAGGACGAAAGGGTGCGAACCTCGGAAGCAACCCGCAGACGTGCTAGTACCGTGTGGGGTAATTAGCGGCATACCTCAATGGGCAAATGCGGGGGTCGTTGGCTAGTCGGACCAATGCAACACCGAGCTATCCCCCGTGAGAAGTAAACATGTTGGAAACACGTCTCCATTTCTGGGCACCTGCAGTATATAGTGCTCAAATACATTAGTGCGGCTCTGCAGCAAAAGGTAATTGCTTTATTCCTCCTCGACTTGCTTCCAAAGACTACGGCAACATGGTCCTCGCACCCATCGAACGTCTCCCCGTCGAGCTTCTGCAGCCCATCTTCATTGCCGCTGGCCATAGTATTGCGCTCATCGAAGCATCTACCTACATCGCAGCACGACTTTCATCTGAATACATTTATCACTCGACGTGTAACTACTACCTGACTGATGTGCGAGGCACACGCGCCGAGCTTTCGGCAGTACAAACCTACATCTTCGCCAGCAGATGGATGACATGGTCTTTCTTCAAGTCTTGGATCATGCGACGGTATGGTCTCGCTGGATGTCTCTGTGGACGGACGCCGAAAGAAGGCTGCTTCGATGCGCAGTGGCCGCCGAACTTTGAAGATACTTCGCAGATGCTGTTCTCTCGAAGTCACCTACCTCAGCTTTCTATAGTGAAAGGACGCATCCCAAAGAAGCTATTGTCAGGCCCCTGGACCCGGGATAAGATCGAGTTCCTGCGATTCTTGCTCTGGATCACTGCTATGACGGTCGATTGGATGAATCCAGAGACTGCGCAAGTGGCCATCGACGGCAGAAAGCAGGCCATGCTAGATCGAAATCTCGAGGCCGTGGAGCTGTTCAACCACAATCGTCGCTTGGGTAGACCTGCAGATTTGGGAACGGTACTGTTCGCTGTCATGCACGCTGGTTGCGACCGATCCATCGTATACGACACATTGCTCGCTGCAAATATGTGGTATGGAAGGAAGACTGCGCGATGTTCTGCCGAGCTTCACAAGTGGTGCCAGTCTCGGATAGCTAATGGCGATCCGAAAGGTCGATGGCTCCAGAAAAAGCTTTGGGAGTCTTGCATCCTTGATCACCGGGGGGACGCAGAGACCCGTGAACACATTCGGCAATATCTGGACCCTACAACCGAAGCTTACGAAGGAGGACCTGAAGATATGTTTACTACGCACAAGCTTCATTGGAACGAGGTATGTTCGTCTTTTTCCTCACTCGTCGGCTACATGCTACAGCTGGCTACTCTTTACGTGAACCGAATAAACCAAAGGCATTCGATCACTGGCCGCTAAAAAATGCAAAAAATACCATACCTTGTGATCAGCTACCATAGCGGCTCTTTTGGCACCACTCCCGGTATGACATCTCGAGCTAAGCAATTCACAGGTGAATCCGCACCGAGGATGGCTCATGGCGAGATCGACGGGTCAAGATTGCCAGACCATCAACCATAACATCAGATGGCCCGATGTCATTCGCTCACCGGGTTATCGTATGTACCGGGGTAATGTCTGCGCTCGTCGGCTACATTGCTGGGTCGAACATAATGGAGCTTCGCGAACCATCGAGCTCTGGCTTGCACCGCCCGCCTCCCGTAACATTCCTGCAGAAATTCTACGCCATCGTACCCAGTCCAAATAGACTCCCGGAGCTACTGGTATGATAAATCAGGCCATATTGGTGGCTGGCGTCAAACTCCTATCCCATTTTTGCTTGCTATCACTTGGTGTAAACTGAGATTTGATTCCAGAGTTATCGCTTGTTTGGATAGTTCGTTGTCATGCTGCATCGCGATAGCGACGGAAAGTACCTCCAGAGAGAAAGGTTAAGAGAGTACTGGTCACACCTGTAAGCGACGAGTCGCATATGTGGGGGCTGCCGTGAGAAGGCACGGCATCAGTTGCAGGATATATGGCTCGGCATGTGAGTTCCTCAGACAAAGAATCGTAAACACGAACAAGGTGAGTAGTTGATATCTACTCGTTCAACGAGCCAAGGGGGTGGGAAACGCTCCTATCTGTCTACGTGGGGCTTGGAAACTACAGCTTGCTCGTACTCTCACGGCCAACAAAACCATCAATAGGTCTAATCTTCACCATTACTGCTCCGTCTTGTCGTCCATCTATCATAAAGTCTTGATATTCGGCAAAGGCATCCCAACTCTGTAGCACAGCTTCGACTCGCATACTGTTCACTTCCTGATCTTCAACAACAGTGAATGCGGATACGCCTTTTACGCTCTTCATCACAATAGATGACATTTCGCGCCACCTCTCTTTGTCTTTGGTCGAAAGCTCAGGTTTCGAGGGGATGTTCATAAGGACGACAGCGGGATTTGATGAGACTGGTATCGGCATCCCTGAAGATTTTTTCACAATCACCTTTGAGTTGTGGACTTCCGGTGGTTGAGCGAGGACATCTCCAGTCGTGAATAGTTGAATCAGATCTTGGACGGGCTTGGCGGCCAAGTGCGTGTCGCTTGCTTCTTGATTCGCGTACCTGGTATGGTCAGCATCCGCAATTCTCAACATTGTTCTTCCAACCTACTCTTCGATCATGTATATCTCGGTGCCTGAGCTATCGTCTACCGGTAATGCGCACACATATTGTAGAACGTGTGGCTCATGTGGTATCGTGTATTCAATGATCTTGTGAAACGCATCGATGGCTTTCTGTCGCGCAATCGAGTTCTTGAAAACGAGTCTTGCAGTAGTGAGGATAGCTGTCATCATGTATCAGGTAATGCAGATGTATCAGCTACGACATGAATTGTTTATGGGCGTTCATGCTGTATGTATTTGAACCCCGCAAGTTCGGGATACCAGTTCCGAGTTTCGGAATAGCCGACCCGTACCTGTAGCGACTTACCAAGACTTCTCCACCTGAATACTTACATATCATGCATTTTGGACATAAAGAACTTGCGATAGAATCATCAGATCTGTGACCGTTGAGATGATGAGAAGCATAGGAATTGGAGTCATCCCACACGTCGGCACGTGGTTTCGCGTGTCTTGACGTCATCATCCGGCCATTCATGAACATCACTGAACGCGCTTCCTTCAGCTGACAATCTTCTGCCATCCGCAACTAACCATCCCATGTTCCTCCCCCACTACCTCCGCACGGTCAAGCCAACACTTACAGCTCCATGGCGCGCATATTCGTCGTTTAATCGCACAAGTTCCATCCCTTTCAACTTCTTCTCCGGCTTCGCAGTGGCAAACATGGCGTCCGCGTCCCTTGACACATCGCCCTTCTCGTCGACATCATACAAACCAAAGTATGATACCTGGCCGTACAATGACTCGGACTTCGTTCGCTACGATGAAAATGATGATGGCGTGTTCTACCGCCAACCGCGATTAGTTACGCACATCGATGATCCAAGCATAGCGCGATTGACGCAGTACTACGACACCGTGTTGCCGAAAACTGGGCGGATAATGGATATGTGCACGAGCTGGAAGAGCTTTTACCCGTCCTCGGTCAAGGAAGCGATACAGAAAAAGGACTTGGAGGTCTATGGTGTGGGGCTCAATGCGGAGGAGATGGCGCTGAATGGCGTGTTTATGGGCCCGGATCGCTGGCGCGTTATGGATCTGAACAAGCCGCCGCACGATGTACGTGCTGCGTGGGAAGGAGGACAGGATATGCAATTTGATGCAGTGACGTGTGTGGTAAGTATCGACTACTTGAATAAACCACTTGAGGTTTGTCGAAAGCTTCTGGAAGCTACGCATGAGGGTGGTATGTAACATCTATATCCTCCTGCACCCGAAGAAAATACTGATCTCATACCCCTTTCTTCCTTTAGGTACCGTTCACCTTGTCATAAGCAACCGCTGTTTCCCTAACAAGGTGGTCAGGAGGTGGATGATGCTTGATGAGCGGTCGAGACTAGAGTTTGTTGGCGATTACCTCCACTTCGCGGGCTGGAAAGATGTGGAGATTGTGGATCTCTGTGCGAAAGACGAGAGTGGGATGAGGATTACGGACGATCAAGGGACGGTGTTGTTAAGGAGTCCGTATCTACCGGATCATCTGGATCCACTGTGGGTTGTTAGGGCGAGGAAGGAGACTTCAGGGACAGCTAAATAGTAGTAGCCTAGATGCCGAGCTAAGCTTCCAGAGATTCATGAGTCCCGTATTCGTGCCAGTTGCTCAGCCGCAACATACTTGAATCGCATTGTCGGCTCATTTTAACCTTTTGTGAACCTCGACCCACTTCATACCAACTTTTTCGAATCCTTGTTGTATATCCAAGTGATACAAGCTGTTGTGACATCAGCGTGTGTGTCCCATCGCTCTGGTCTATGTTGATGATGTGCTTACGGAATGATGTGGACTGTTGAAGGTTGAGAGCATTCCCAGTCGCAGTAGAACGGTCTACCAAACTGTGTCACCACAAGTCTTGGGTACCATAGAGAATCATACATGCGGAGGACAGATGTCGGAGGCAATATAAAGTCCTTTATTGTCCTTAAGATCTTGACCAGATCGTCGTAATGATGGCGCAACTGAATGATAAGCATTTCGAACCGCTCAGAATCCAGAATCGTGTTATCAAGGTTGTTGTTTTCCAGACCTTCAGTACCTGTAGACTGGAGTTGGTTATTCGCGAGGAACATGCGTAGGTGAAAGTGTGCTAATTGGGACCACACAGCTCGCACAGCTTCCAGAAGACGACTTCTTTCGGAAGGAGATTCTGGGATCGGGTTCATCCCCATCTCCTTTCGCAAAATGATCCATGCTTCAATCATCTCAAGATGTATGACGCCTTCTATTTCTTCCATCCAAATAGCTGCTGCGTCAAGAAAGACGTTTTTGATCGGCCCCATGTAGTTGATCCTACTGAGATCTGTACCTTTCCGCACCTGCGAATCCTGAATTGCAGTACGGATCATAGCCTTCACTGCATCTTCGAAAACGTCGTGTACTGAACTCTCATAGCGAACAATCGGCCTATTCTCACGTTTTACCACGCCTTGGAGGGCATACACTTTGTCTCTAGGGTTCTCACATCCGCTCGTACCAAAGGCGTGAAGAAGACTTGGGTAAGTGAATTGCTTGTCAGATAAAGCATGTCGAGTAAGCCAGATCACCTGCGGCGGCACGGCCAGCGCCGCTTCCGGGTAAAGACGCTTCAGGCCTGATGAGCAGAACCGTCTCAATTCTTCCCAGGAAAGTAGTGTTTCACCGCATATGACGCGAATGTAGCGGGCCAGCATAATCTCTTGGACGATCCAGAGTCGAAGCCAGTAAGGACTTTCGAAGAAGCGTTGCAAGGCAGGTCCGGAAAGTTCGTTTTTTGAGCTCTCATCGCCGGAGGCAGAGGCAAATCCGTTGTCCTGATCCGCTACCTTATCGCTAGTCAGTTTTCTGCGGTTCCCTGGTCTTTTTGTCGCGGGGTCGTGATCGTAGTGGTGTCTGAAGCCGGATTTGATTGTCTTCATCGCCAATTCGATGCAGTTGTCAGACTTACCAAGCCACACATAGACGTAGCTTGCTCTTCGGTAGATATCCGACATCATTTCGACCTGGTGATTGCGTTCCTCGACAACCGACTGATCAATACAAATCTGATCGATCCACAGCCATTACGTCTCGTTTTCGTAGTTACTACAATCTTGAAATTGATATAGGCGTGCCCTAAATGCTTTCAGGAAATTGTAGAGGTTCTGTCGTACAAGGAAGGATTGGTTGTTCACCGCGATCTTTTGAACAGGATCTGGTGCACCCCAGGTGTATGATAGAGCCCGATACTCGGGCGTTTTGTTGGACTGGAGAGTGACACGCTTGAGTTTGCACTTGATTGGGCCATCGGCCTCGGGGACGATACAGATAAGACGGATCTCCCGCAAAAGGCGATTGACTGATTCGTGTACGAAGATGACTTCTGAGTCAGTCATGGCCGTTATTCAGCCGTCGGGTGGTCGAGACAAGGGTTGATCAAGACAGAAGCGGGGTGTGACCTGTTGTGATTGGCAAGATGCAGCATTATGTAAGCAAGGCTGAACATTGTTTTTCTTCCACTGCCATGCTGTCAAATTTTAGCACTAGGATATACATGGAGGTTAGGTTTAAGTAGAAGCAGTGTCGGGACCGCATGTGAAGCAGCGCTCGCTGATGATTGTACAGCTAGAGGGAAGCCTCAGAATAAGGTATATACACTTCTAAATTCTTCTCAACGCTGCGCTCGAGGCTAGTCCACTCTGCTTGTCCGAGCTCTCTCAGCATCGATTGGGCTCTAGCTCTTGGCTTTATAGTTGTCAAATCTTCTCCTTCCGAAAAGTCGTCGATGAATGATCTTGTCGGGTAGAGTTTCCTCAAAACAGATAGGATCTTGTTGAAGGTGAAAGGTTCAGCAAAAGCGAAGATTCGCTCATTCTTCACATGCGGCAAAATGGCCGCAGCAACATGTAAGAGAGCAACGTCTTCCACGTCAACGAACCATTCTTCACATCAGTCAGTGGTGTTCTGTCGGCTAGCAGGAAAACAACTTACGTGGGGGGAAGAGTCTCATGTGTTCGATTTTTCCCTCGAAAAGGTCAGGAATCCAATGAGCACTCGAGCGGTAACCCTGATTTACAGGATCAAGAACCCGTCCAAAGATCCCGTTTGGCAGAACGGCATTCGTAATGAAGCTCGGGTGATTCTCACTGCACCACTTCCACACCGCCTGCTCAGCTCGCGTCTTACTGGCAGCATAGGCATACCATGCTCTGTAGGGATCGTTCGTCGGGGGCTTGTAGGCCTCTTCAACTGCTCTTTCGTTCCATGTGTGCTCATCTAGGACCGCGTCGTTTCCAGCAAAAGGAGAGACAACCGCTGCAGATGACGAGGTGAATATGAATCGCTTGACAGTTGGTTCCTTAGCAGCAGCTTCCATTGCGCCTATTGCGGCGGCGACAGCGCCAGGAATGACATTGTCCGGATTCGGGTCAAAGGTCATGATTGTCGCAACGTGCACCACTGCGCTAACGCCTATAGTCATTTTCAGCAAGGAACTGCACAGGAGTGTGGGTTTTCTACCCTTGACTGCTTCTTCAAAAGCACCCTCGCGAGTAATGTCGGGAACAAGTGTAAGCTCGAATCTATCACTGCCATACCTCTTCTCAAGTAAGTCCACCAACCATGAAGACTTTTCTAGGTCCCGGACAGTACCGCGGACCTTCAAGCCGTGTTGGAGGAACTTATCGACGATATGTGACGCAAGATATCCATTTGCACCGGTGACAAGAACAGTACTCTCACCGCGAACGGCTGAAGTTGGAAGATCAGACATCTGGGACGGTTTCGGGGAACGGATCGCTTGTGTGTCCCTCTGTACGGGCCAAGAGGAAATAGGTGTTAGAAAATGGAGGGTGCCTTGCTTTACCAATACATAGTCATTGGCACCAGGTGTTTATACTTGTTATTGTCACAAATACCTAGCTCTATAGGGTTTCAGATTCAATTGTTCAGCGGACGAATTTTGGCGTTCACTACATAGGTGTTTCAGGGTAGTTAGCAGGGTTGTTGGTCTTTCCAATGTTCTTGTAGTTGTTGGCCAGGTTGCTCGGGATCTATTCCACGTCTAGTAAAGTATCGTGTTCGCACAGATGCTGGGCTCGAATGTCTGTGGGGCTACCCTACTGGCATGTTTACGTTGGCAATAACAAGGCCGCAAAGCCACCGAGAGCACTTTGCGTGAACGCCGTTCAGGTCCGGCACTCGTCCGAGACTGATGATCGTCCGAGCTGCTTGATTGCAAGTGTTTGATTCCTTGGCGCCAGCGCCCGATCTGGAAGACGAAGATGGAGCACTTCCGCTTTTATGGGGAGTCAGATCAATAGTGGCTCACAAAGGCGGTCGTAAATCTTGTCTTGGGCGCTTTCTGCCTACTGCCCAGGTGCCAAAAGGCGATGGCACGCTTTGATTGGGGAAGCAGGAAACTCTCAGTATAGAACCAAGCTAGGATCTATTCTGAGAGCTATGGCGCTGTACACCTTTCCGCTCGTAATTTATCGGGAGTGTACGCAGCACACTACTACATGCACGCCTCTGGTCGGAAAGACAGAGAATTCTGTAGGTCTTGAGAAAATGTACAAAGTGTACAACGGCGTTGACTTTAGGCGAAGGTGTACTCCCTCGCTTACACGTAGGTTGTTGCTTGCAAAATGTTACAGGGTAACAGGGAGTTGCTTCCTTTTGTCATGCAGGCCGCAGGAAGGAAGACCATCGGGACAGCCGCGATGAAAGATCGCTGACCCAGGGCGGGGCTCGGGTCACGTGATGTGCCATCACGCCAAGAGGAGGCCATCAGTGATGGCAGAGCCTGTATGTGAAGGCAGCCATCAGAGGTGGAGACAACCATCAGTGATGGCCGGTCAAACCTATGATGGCAGGTACAGATTGCAATGGGTATAAAGGATGGACGGATTTCATTATTACACTCGTTGTGGTCAACTCAAATAGTTCATCTCTCACACAGATTGTCAACTAGTTATTCTATCGCTTATAGAATTGGTATTGTTTATCCTTTGGTTACAACGATAACTCTTTTCCACCTGATCATTCCATACAATACCTCACGGACTACCGCTTTAGTCTATCTCGCCTTAGTACGGACCGAGCTTAGAGAAGTATAGCCTAACCCCGTGTAACACTTTGACCACCTTGGATATCAGTGGACGTTTAACCAACAGGATCGCCCGATTAAGATTCAACAATGGCTCAGCAGGGTAACGCTCAGAACAACATGGCTCAGGGTCAGGGACCCCCAGCTCCAGCACACCCTACACCCAGAACGACGAGATGCTTGACGCATCCGACGCCGAAAGTGAGGAAGACCTCAGTGTTCGAGAAATCAGGAATCTTAGGCGACAGGCCCAGACTCAAGCCCAGCAAATGGCATCTATGCTGGACATGATCAATCAGCTTACAAACCAGCTGATGGCCACACCCAACGAAAAACCCGTTACTGCTAGAAAACCCAAGATAGCAGCCCCAGAGAAATATGGCGGAGACCGGGAGAAACTTCGAACATTTCTCACTCATGCCGACCTGTACTGCGAATACAACGAGGTAGTCAACGACCAAGAGAAAATCCTCATGACAAGCACGTACATGAAGGACAAGGCAGCAAATTGGATGCAACCCTATGTCGACGATTATCTGCTGGATGCAGAACATAGGGGAACCAAGACAGAGACTCAGACCTTGTTCGCAGACTGGACAGGATTCAAAGAAGAAATGGGACGCATCTTCGGAGAAATAGACGCTAAGAACCAGGCCGAGAAAAGATCACTCGTTTGAGGCAGCTTACGTCAGTATCAGCCTACACGGCGGAATTCAAACAGTTACAGGCGAAGATCGATTGGGACGATGCGGCACTTCGAACAGTGTTCGAAGCAGGCCTCAAAGAAAATGTCAAAGACGGACTTGTACACCATGAAAAGGCCGAGTCACTACACGCTCTTATCGAACTTGCTACACGCATCGATAACCGACTTTGGGAACGAAATGACCAGAAGAAATACTTCCGATCCAACCTGCCTAACACGAAGAGGCAACGAGGAAGGTTCGACAAAGATGGCGACGCAATCATGACCGGCAGGGTACAAGACAAACCCAAGGACAAGAAAACCCGAGGATGGAGACAAGACGGTCTCTCCAAGGAAGAACGCCAGAAGCGTTACGATAATAAAGCCTGCCTAAGGTGTGGCGAAGTGGGACACTTCGCGCGCGACCACGGCAAGGACGGAACAATCAAGCAAGCGGCCATCAAGATCGGAATGGTCCGACTTGGCAAACTTCCCCAGACTCATATGGAGTCTGACGACGACCTGAGCGACCTAGACCTGTACGAGGAAGCCCGCTCGGCAGACAAACAGGCATTCGTAATTGTTCCACGAGTCAAGAAAGACGACAAGATCTTGGCCAAGGATGAGCCAAAGATCACGGACTGGAAAGTCAAGGGCAAGGACGTTTTGAGACGCCTGGCCAACCAGCAGTGTTGGATATGCGGAGACGCCGCACATTACGCCGACGACTGCACGATTCGAAGTCGAATCATGATTACCGGCAAGGACGCCGAAGCCATTGGGCGCCAGGCGGTGACCCAACAACCCTACTTCGAAAACACAGACGATGAGGATAAAGCCCAAGAAGCGTCCGAAGAAGAGGAAGATACCGAAGAACACGAGAAGTTGTGTTGGTATGACTGCAAGATCGATTGCACATTCCATAAGGAAGATAAGGAGAAATGCAAGACGGACCAGGATCGGTGCTGTCATCTCAGTCTAGAAGAAGACGAATGTCGAGCAGACAACTGCCACATCCATGACCCAAAGGATGCCAACATTCACGACAAACTCCTATGGACTCAGTGCAAGAACGGATGTGACTTCCATCGCAGACAACTCAAGGAAGCACACAAGGTAGACAATTACTACCACCGTACCTTATCATCAAACATCTGCAGGATCGCAGATTGCCCGATTCATCAAGCCAAGAAGGCAAGGACTAGGAAGGTGATTCACGAGGAAGAGATACCTCACATCAACATTCATTGGAGCCACTGTTACGATGACAGGTGTTTGATACACTACAGCTCAAAGAATGACACCGGCTATTTTCCCAAGTACAAGGGAAAGAAACAGCCAAAAACTAGGACGCCACCAGGGACAGGGTCTCACTGGTGAAGGCGCACCTACAACGACCCTTAGGAAGGTACAGGATACCGATGGTCAAGCGAAACAATTGCTCACGACCGTATCTGTACAAGGTCAGGAGATCAAGGCGCTCGTAGATAGCGGGGCCGCACACACGATAATCTCACCCCGAGTGGTGGAGAAGCACGGAATACCATATAGGGTTAAGAAGAGACCCATACCGGTAGTACTAGCCGACGAGAGACCCATGGAATATGGAAACGGCATGATGAGGTTGGAAACCGAATCAACGAAGCTACGAATAGCAGGCATAGAGTGCCATATGGACATCGGCATTATGGAGCTAGGAGACCTAGACATGCTGATTGGTTATGACTGGTTGGATGCCCATAACCCCGCCATCGACTGGCGGATGAAGACGATACTCAGAAGAGAACCTGTGCACAAGGTTGCTGGAGTACGAAGAGAGACACGCCCGACGAATCAGAGCTCAACCCAGGACGGGAGATTCGGCAAGATCTCGCCTCATAAGATCGGGAGAATCTATGAGAAGGACCCTCAGAGAGTAGGAGTCATTTGGATAAGAAGAGTCGCGACCATGAAGGAAGGACCCTTACCACTGGAGATACCAAGAGAGTATCAGACCGACGAGTTCAAGGAACTCTTCGAAGAAAATGAAGCCACGGATTTGGCGGACCATCAGGATTGGGATCACGAGATCATCCTAGATGAAGGGGCAAAGCTTAGCCCAGGACCAATGTACCCAATAGCGCCCGAGCACGATGCTGAGCTGCGGGACTACATTCAGAAGAATCTAAAAAAGGGATTTATCCGACCGGGATCAGGCCCGATGGCCTCATCCATCTTGTTCGTAAAAAGCCTAACGGGAAATGGCGACTGTGTGTCGACTTCCGAAGGTTGAACAGCGTCACGCGAAAGAACCGATATCCCTTACCACTCATTACAGAGCTCATGGATCGACTCCAGGGAGCCAAGTGGTTTACGAAATTCGACGTCCGGGAAGGATTTTACCGAATCAGAATCAAAGAAGGTCATGAATGGATGACAGCGTTTAAAACAAAGTATGGACTGTTCGAGTATACGGTTATGCCTTTCGGATTAACGAACGCACCGGCAACCTTTCAATCAGTCATCAACAACGCCCTTCATGAGTACCTCGGAATCTTTGTCACAGCGTACCTAGATGATGTACTGGTGTACTCTAGCGGAACGCTCGAAGAACATGTTGAGCATGTCAAGAAAGTGCTCAGGAAGCTTAAAGAATACAAGCTATACCTACAACCAGGGAAGTGCGAATTCCATGTCAAGGAGACAGAATTCCTAGGCTTCATAGTGTCTACAGAGGAGTTAAGATGAACCCGAAGAAGATCTCGGCTGTACAGGAATGGCCAACTCCTAAAACAGTCAAGGACGTGCAATCCTTCCTGGGATTTGCCAACTACTACCGGAAGTTCATCAAGGATTACTCGAAGATCACAGTACCCCTCTCAGAGATCACAAAGAAGAAAACAGGATTCAGCTGGGACGAGGAACAACAAGAAGCGTTTGATCAGATCAAGCAGATATTCCTCGAGGCACCCGTACTAGAGATGTACGACCCGAAAAGAGAAACGCGAGTCGAGACCGACGCGTCAGATTATGCACTTGGAGCTGTATTGTCACAACAGTGCCCAGACAAGAAATGGAGACCAGTGTTCTACCATTCAAGGAAGTTCTCCGGAGCAGAACTCAACTATGATGTTCACGACAAGGAGCTACTAGGAGTAGTCGATTCCTTTGAACAGTGGGAAGTCTATCTGTTAGGACTACCACACCAGATCGAGGTTTTTACCGATCACCAGAACTTGGCAGGTTTCATGACAACGAAGAAACTCAATCGGAGACAGGTCCGATGGGCTGAGATGTTAGCTCAGTTTGACTTCAAGATAACCCATCGAGCCGGAACGCTTAACGGAGCGGCGGATGCTCTAAGCAGGAGATCCGACTTACGCGAGGAAAACCATAGGGAACCGCACGCAGCCATGTTCAAGAAGATGCCCGACGGCAGTTTACGTTACAACCAGCCGGAACTAGCTAGGATAGCTAAGGTAGCCGAGCGAGTAGACACACTACAACAGCAATGGCAGCAGAAGGCAGCCAGCTGGAAGTTCGAGCCCGAGGAAAACGGCTCCGACGAACTATTACAAGACGAACGAGTACCGAGATATGATTCGAGGAGATCGAACATATGTACCTCCACAAATGAGATCGAGTCTCATCAAGGAACTGCATGAGTCAAAGAATACGGACATGCATCGCTAGAAGAAATGGTCAGACGACTGGCTAAGGTATTTGCGATACCCGCTTGCGAGCGAAGGTGCAGGATGTATTAGGCAGCTGTTTGGCTTGTCACCAGAACAAGCCCAAGAGACATAAGCCCTATGGCCTGTTACAGCCCTTACCGCCGCCAACGAGACCATGGAACAGCGTAACGATGGACTTCATAGTGAAGCTCCCAAAGTCATTGGAACCAGGATCCGGACGATTGTGTGACACAGTCCTAGTTATCGTGTGCCGACACACGAAAGGAGCAAAGTTCGTGCCAACAGAAGAAACCATCACGGCAGAAGAATGCGCGTATGAGGTCAGCAAAGCACTGATGTCAGAGCATGGGATACCTGAAGAGTTCATCACCGATCGTGATAAGCTATTTACGTCCAAATATTGGGACACATTCCTGGCGAAACTAGGCGTGAAGAAGAAGCTATCGACTAGCTTTCACCCTGAAACGGACGGCCAGACGGAAAGAACAAACCAGACACTGGAACAGTATCTGAGGATGTACGCCAACAAGCTGCAAGACAACTGGGTTGAACTCTTGCCGACAGCACAATTGGCCTACAACAGTACCAAGTCAGCGACGACGAAGTACTCACCACACTATGCGAACTACGGATATGAGCCGACTGCTCATCGAGATCCGAAAGATATTGAAAGTATCGCAGTAGGTGCAGACGACAAAGCCCGTTTGATGCGAGAGCTGCACGAAGAATTGAGCAAGAACATAGCTCACAGGAACCTCACATCGGCCAGAGCCGCAAATAAGCAAAGGATTGAGGACCAACCTTTAGAAGGGGACAAAGTTTTCCTGTCACGACAGAACTTGAAAACTAAACGGCCAAGCAAGAAACTGGATAACCTCCGAATAGGACCTTTCGAAATCCTAGAGGAAATAGGCACAGTAAACTACAAACTCCAACTGCCACCAGGCATGCGCGTCCACCCTGTCTTTCACAAAAAACTCCTGGAAAGAGCACCTCCAGATGCCGAGCTAGCAACGGACATAGAGCTCGAAGACGACGAGTACGAGGTCGAGGAGATTAGGGACCTGCGGAAAGTTGGTCGTCAGTGGAAATACTTGGTCAAGTGGCAAGGATGGCCAGAAAGCCAGAACACTTGGGAGCCAAAAGAAAATTTGACGAACTGCAAGTCACAGGTACTTGAGTACCACCGGAAACACCCAAGGAAGCGAGGACCGGGTCCTCGAGGGAAAGGAAGTAATCAAAAGAAGGGTCGAAAGAAGCGTCAGCCTGTAACCAGCCCAAGTCAGTCGATGATCCGGGTAGCGATGGTTCGGTTGCCAGAAAGTCCGTACCCGGGGCAGAGTTCCCCTCGGCCTGCTCTTTCGCACGATCCTGGAAATTCAGGATGGCAAGATCTCGATCAGCGTATGAGTGCTCTCGCGCCTCGACCTCTAGGAGCTCCCGACGAACGCGGGCAGCCTCCTCCTCGATGCGGGCCAGCTCAAGACGTTTTCGCGCTTCTCCCGCTGAACCCTCTCCCACTCTTCCTCAGTCACAAACAGACTACAGGTCGCAGATACCGAAATGCAACCGGCACAACGACCAGACACAGTATCCACAAAACAACGAAGATTCTTCTCTTCACAACCCTTACAGCGAAAAGGCATTTCAAATTCTGCTCCTTCACACGGTCAGCACGAGCACGGCGCTCAGCGGTCGAGTTTTGCGCACGGTTACGACGGACAGGCTGAACCTTGGGCATGGTCAGGAGAAGTGAGGAAAGGAAGAGAAGAGGATACTGCACCACAGGAATACCTAAACCACCGCCTCCGCCGCCGCCCTAGGCACGGAAAACAATAATCCAGGGTATCGGGACGATACGCCTAAGAGGGTAATGTTACAGGGTAACAGGAGTTGCTTCCTTTTGTCATGCAGGCCGCAGGAAGGAAGACCATCGGGACAGCCGCGATGAAAGATCGCTGACCCAGGGCGGGGCTCGGGTCACGTGATGTGCCATCACGCCAAGAGGAGGCCATCAGTGATGGCAGAGCCTGTATGTGAAGGCAGCCATCAGAGGTGGAGACAACCATCAGTGATGGCCGGTCAAACCTATGATGGCAGGTACAGATTGCAATGGGTATAAAGGATGGACGGATTTCATTATTACACTCGTTGTGGTCAACTCAAATAGTTCATCTCTCACACAGATTGTCAACTAGTTATTCTATCGCTTATAGAATTGGTATTGTTTATCCTTTGGTTACAACGATAACTCTTTTCCACCTGATCATTCCATACGATACCTCACGGACTACCGCTTTAGTCTATCTCGCCTTAGTACGGACCGAGCTTAGAGAAGTATAGCCTAACCCCGTGTAACAGAGGGTTAATAGAGTGCGTATTTTAGTAGTGTACACATTTTAGTAGTAAAGCACGTTACCTTTTTAGTTATATATATAATAAGCTAGAGCCTAGTTAGTAAATCTTTAATAATATCTTAGTTACGTGCACAAAGCGTACTGTCTACAAATTCTAAGTGCTCCTTTAAGCCTTAGGATTCTATACAAGTAAGCTTAGTAGAAAGTTATTTTAAGCTACTACTTTCTAAACAACTTTTAGAACCCTAGCTACTTATAGTTTTTTTCTCTATTAAATATAACTCTAGTATACTTATACAATAGCTCTCTAAGCGTAGCCTCTTATAGTATAGTATAGTAGTGTAGAACTACGTTCTAATAGTAAATATATAAATATATAGTAGAAGTTGTTAGGCTATATTATTAGATAAGATACTAGATGCACATTAATAACTAAGGTAAAAGTATAAGTGTTATAGGCAGAAAGAGGCCTACTAACAAGTATATATTTGTCTTATATACAGAAGAAGAAAAATAGAAAAAAAAAAAAGTAATAGTACTTTTCTCTTTTTATAGCGCAAAGCGTTTGTACGCTACTTACGCTAAGAGTATATAAAGAAAAGTTCTTTCCTTTCTAGCGTCTGTTATACAACTTACTAGCGTAGCTTCTTACACCTTCTTAGCGTCTATTATATAACTTACTAGCGTAGCCTCTTATAATATATTTTCTAAATATAATATTATAGATAATAAGCAGATGTCAGGAACGTAGGTCAATGTGAGGTTGAATGCCTCACGTGACCTCTGTTAGTGCGAGTATAAGTAGAACTGCCGAATCGAGTACTAGAAGGTATCGATTCGTCTATCCACACCAGACAATATACTATGGCTCCACTATCTCGTGCACTCCGTATCAGCTAGTAGAATACTGTCTGACATTCGAATCGATCCTTTCACGGTACGTTAGTGCAACACAATGGCTACGCGACAAACCCGCCAGAACACTCGTTCAGCGGGAGAGCCCACCTATGAAGCCGAACAGGTTCAACAACCGCAGCCTGGCAATGAAGGCCACCAGCGATCGCCATCTGTGTTAGAGAGAATAGACGAACATCGATCGAACGCATCCGTTTCCCCACCGCCGCGTGAAAGTACATTGACACCCGAAGAAGCCCATTCTGACCCAGAAGGGGCTATTCTGGACGCGGAACTGGCGAGATTGCGCACATGGAAGGCCAACCAGCTCAAACGCATCGAGCTGGCCAAGTTACGGAGTCTATACGATAGGGTAACGGCCGGGGACTTAGAAGCACTCGAAGAGGAACTGAGGCCCGGGTTCTCCACCCGATTGACGCAGCCTTCCACCACCTCTGGCTTACCGCGACCAGAGCCACCACAAGTCTTCTCGAAGGCCAACCGTGCGCAATACAACCGATGGGAGAGGGATTGCGAGTCATACTTCCTTCGCGTGCCGCAAAGCTTCAGCACGGAGGTACAAAGGGTTGATTTTGGGACAATGTACATCTCAGAACCACTGAAGACGCTGTGGCAAGCGCATCAATCAGCGGAGATGTACAAACAGCCGTCCTGGACACCCTTATGGGTCGACCTGAAAGCGGTGATGCTCAATGCTTTGGGATCACCCCAAGAGCGTAAGCAGGTTGCTTACGATTGCTTGAAACGCGCTCAACAACGTCCTTCCCAAAACCCAACAGACCTACTCGATTACATGAGGCCTCTCTGGGAAGAACTTGGTTCAAGTAGAACCCCAGAAGTTCAGGTGCTCGAATACACGGCGGCATTGCGCGAGGACATCAAGAAAAGTCTCTTGTTGCTTCCGATAGACCGGAGATCTACCTTACCACAGGTGGAAGAACATGCCAACCTGATCTTTCGTCAAAAGAGTCAAGGTGTAGAGCATAAGCAACAACCGCCCAAGAAGGAAGGTTACCGACCTAACCACGATCACGGTAAATCGCGGGGGGCCGGTAAAACCCCGAAGAACGCCAAGCGCGCCCGCTCGAGCCATTCTAGCCCAAAACGGGGTAAAATGGGTTATCATGACACAACTAACAAATTAGTGGTCTGTTATGGGTGCGGGGAAGAGGGACACTACAAGAGCGACTGCCCGAAGGCGGATAAAGCCGATAAGGCTGCTAAATCCGCCGGTACACCAAAGTCGGGAAAAGACTGGGGCGGAAGAACTAATCTCCTACCTGACCGCCCACCTTTCCTTGAATGAGGAGAATAAGGATCTAGGCACGCTCCGAGAGGCGCTTTGGCCAGCGCCCGCGAAGCTCATGACCGTACAGTGTACGATCAAGCTGTCTCAGCCGCAGGAGGCCATGATTGACCCAGGTTCACAATTGAACCTGATGTCAGCAATTCTTGCTAAAGAGCAAGACTTGCCCATAAACCCACTGCCAAATATTCTGGCTGAGGGGTTAATGGTGGAAAGCTTACAGTCTATGGTATAGCCGAAACGGATGTAACCATAACAGATTCAAGAGGCCGCGTAAAGACGCAGCGTATCCCATTTGTGGTAGCGGACCTAAATAGGTATTCGTTGTACCTGGGATTACCTTGGATTGACTATTGTGACCCGAAACTCAATTACGCTAAGAGGCGTATGCTCTTTCGGGGAGACAAGGCCAAGGATAGGGCCTCTTTTCAGAAGATTGGCGTCGAAGACGCAGAATCGTTCGAAAAGAGCATGCGCGACCCGTTGACGGACGTGTATGCGTGTCTCGTGGGTTCAGTGGGTCAGAATGACCTAGAATTGGCCAGAATGGACCAATTACCCCCACAATATGTAGAATACGCAGATGTGTGTTCAGAAGAAGAATCTGCAGTGATTGCTGACCATGGTCCGCAGGACCTGGCCATCAATCTAGAACCAGGTTCCACTCCACCACATAAGCCATTATACAACCTGTCAAGGACAGAGTTGGAGCTTCTCAGGAAGTACCTGGAAGATTACATGGCAAGGGGATGGATCAGAAGATCCAAATCCCCAGCTGGCGCTCCTATCCTCTTCGTTAAGAAGAAGGACGGCACTATGAGACTTTGTGTTGACTATCGTGGCTTAAACAAGATCACGATTAAGAACAGACACCCCCTACCTCTTATTATGGAGTCTTTGGATCGCTTAGCACAAGCCAAGTACTATACAAAGCTAGATGTGAGAGAAGCGTACCATAGGATCCGTATTCAGGAAGGCGATGAGTGGAAAACCGCCTTCCGCACTCGATATATGGCCATTTCGAGTATACTGTAATGCCTTTTGGCCTTACAAACGCACCTGCGCAGTTCCAAGCTTATATCAATCAAACCCTGGTAGGACTGATTGATGTATCCTGTATAGTGTACTTGGACGACATACTGATCTTCTCGAATACTGAGAAGGAGCATATTGTCCATGTCAAGGAGATCCTGGACAGACTGCGCGAAGCTAAGCTGTACTTGAAGCTTAGCAAGTGCGAGTGGCATACCCAACGTACGGAGTACCTGGGTTACATAGTCACACCCGAAGGGATCGAGATCGATGAAGATCGAGTCAAAACGATCCAAGAATGGCCTGAACCGCGCACAGTGCGCGATGTTAGGATATTTATCGGTTTTATGAACTACTATCGTCGGTTCATTGCCGGTTTTTCCAAGTTGGCGCTACCGTTGACTATTCTAACCCAGAAAAGCCCAGGCGCGGCCAGAGGCGGCCACGCAATGCGAAAGGAAGAGAGCCAGTCATTGGACATCGGAGAAGAGGCGAGAAAAGCCTTTCAGGAATTAAAGAATTCTTTTCTAGAGCGTCCTATCCTAGCCCACTTCGGCAGAGATCGAAAAACTAGAGTGGAGGTAGACGCAT
Source organism: Alternaria longipes (assembly GCA_019059555.1). Lineage (NCBI taxonomy): Eukaryota > Fungi > Ascomycota > Dothideomycetes > Pleosporales > Pleosporaceae > Alternaria > Alternaria longipes. The sequence goes on along the minus strand of CM032460.1, from coordinate 165,878 downwards.
CCGGTGGTGCCATTTCGGGTATTCTAAGCCAATATGTGCTAGACCAGCCCGGAAAAGCCGATTGGAGACCAATCGACTTCTACTCGCGCAAGCTCATCGCAGCGGAGTATAATTATGACACCCATGACCAGGAATTACTTGCAATAGTCAAGAGCCTGGAGCATTGGCGCCATTATCTCGAGGGTATCCATTTTGAGATCTTAACAGACCATCAAAACCTCAAATGGTTCATGGAGACAAAAGCATTGAACCACCGGCAAGTAAGGTCGTATTTGGTGCTTACCAGATACGATTTCGTCCTGAATCACCGGCCGGGTTCCACCAACCCAGCAGACGGTCCATCACGACGACCGGATTACATGGCGGAAGCTCAGAAGCCCGCCCAGAAGTACAATGAGGCATTTGTACAGCCCATGAGGGATATCCTCAACAACAGGGGCAAAGAGGCTTTCTTTACAGCGGTTGCTCTTACAAGGTCAGGCCGAAGGTCTGACGCTCCAAACTCCTTAAATAAGGCGTTGAATGAGTATAACCGGGCTGAAAGAGTGGCTTTGGAGGAACCGAAGCCACCGGAAGACTTGGAAGTCAGAAGATGACACGGACAGCGCTTCCGAAGACTCAGACTCAGAAATGGACCAGAATAGACCATTACAGCCTAGAATAGGCTCATCTAGCCTACGAGAACTAACGGATACCCAAAGTAAGGCTAAGGCACTTGAGGAGTGCCACGACAACCCCCTAGCAGGCCATTTCGGGTCCAAAAGGACCCTTGAGAAGCTACAGCGTCGATACACGTGGAAAGGGATGAGAAAGGACGTAGCGGACTATTGTCGCGACTGTTTAGCGTGCCGCAAGGCAACCCCAGCGCGTCACAAGCCGTACGGTCCTTTAGCACCTCTCCCGCCACCAGATCGGCCTTGGGAGGAGGCGACGATGGATTTCGTCACGGAGCTCCCCCCAAGCAAAATACATAGCATGGTTTATGACGCTATACTAGTAGTAGTGTGCCGATTGACCAAAATGGCCCATTATATCCCAGCAAGGGGCGATTGGGACGGAACAGACCTCGCCCAAGCCTGGATACGTGAGGTTGTTAGATTACACGGCGTCCCAAAGCGAATTATCTCAGATCGAGGACCGCTAATGAATGCGAAGCATTGGGACACCTTTCAGCATTACCTGAACTCTAGAAGGGTTCTAACTTCTGCTTTCCACCCACAGACGGATGGACAAACTGAGCGGCAGAACCAGACACTGGAACAGTATCTTCGTTGCTACTGCACGCTCGAACAAGACGATTGGGCCTTATGGATCTCCATTGGGGAATTCGCGTACAATGATAGCGTTCACGCGACCACTGGACTCACCCCGTTCCGTGCTTACCACGGAATAGACCCAGAAGGCCAGACTGGCCTAGTATGGCCCAGGGTGACGGCGAAAGCCCTATGGGATTCGCAACTGCGTCGAAGGTACTTAGCTTGCAGAGCGAGTGCAAACGCAAAATATTGGCGGCCAACGCTTATCAGAAAGCGTATGCCGACAATGAAGATTACCATAACCTTCAAGGTCGGGGACCAGGTATTGGTGTCCAACCGCCATATGCGATCCACAAGGCCAAAGAAGAAGCTGGACTGGAAGTACGTGGGACCGGGGCGCATTATAGCCCAGAATGGCCCATCTGCGTTCACAATAGACCTACCAGAGTTAAAGAACGTCCACCCAATCTTCCATGCCTCTCTGTTGGAGCCTTATAGCCCAACAGGAGACATCCCACACCCGGAAGGACCGAGTGTTGATACATTGCGCGAATTCGGCGATGACGTGTACGACGTGGACCGAATATTAGAGAGGAGGCGCAATGAGGCAGACCAATGGGAATACTTGGTCCAATGGAAAGGCTACCCTGTAGAAGAGAACTCCTGGGAGCCAGGACCTAATATAAGCGCAGAAGCGCTTAAGAAGTTTTGGGATGAGCATAACATTCTTCCCAGACGCCAGTCGAGGAAAGAAATCCCAAAACGAGGCCGTGGGCGTCCTCCCAAGAAGAAGGAGGATAGTTCAGGACAAGCATAGGAATAGAACCATAGTATACCTTCACCTACGTTTTTTCCTCACAGAGGTTTTTTGAACAAGGTGTTTAACGGCACTATGGCCCCTGCAAACTAATCATACCCACCGCCATCCGACACAGACCCACAGTGGGTCAAGATAGGGTATAATAGGCTAATATGGGCCATTATACCACATCCTTACAAGAGCTATCAAAACCATTCAGAACATACAAGTTGGAAAACAGAAGAAGAGAAAAGTCACCAAGGCAAAAGATAGAAGTTTGGGTCAAGACTATATTCTTAGTCGACCGAAATCAGCCGGGTATCATCCAGGAACTCCTTATTCTAGGCCATTACAGCCCAGAATACCCTAAAGTAACCCATTTAAGGGCAAATGTGCCCCAAGTCCCGAAGAACGGGGAGAAATGTACCAGAGTATTCCTCAAAGGCCACAGGAGGCCAACCTTCTGCTCCGAGGAGCCCATTCTCCGCCATACTAGTCTTGGATACCCCATTCTTGGCCAGTACGGGCAAGAACCGCTACAACTCATCAAGCTTGTCATTGATGACATCGATCTCCTCTTGCTTCTTGTTGACAAGACGAGTGATAGCTGCCCTATCCTTGGACTTCGCCTTCTCCTTCTGCCTCTTCAGACCAGCAAGTTCCGCCTGAAGGTCGTGGAGTTCAGCCTCAAGCTCCCCACGCGCCTTCTCAGAGGTCTTGCGCTATAATAGTCAGAATAGCCCATTCTACCCGATAAAAGGGCAAACTTACCTTCTTGGGGGTATTGAGCACCCTTGCGTCAACCTCGCGGTCATAAGTGATCTTCTCGGCCTCAGCCTTGGTACGAATGGATCTGTTGCTGCGGGACTTCAAATCTGGGCGAATGTCTACCTCAGGGCCTCATCGGGAGTATGACGCCGCTGTGTAGGAACAGGTTCTCATGGTACGGTTTGTATTGCCTACAGAAGGGTTAGCTAGGCCATAATAGCCTGGAATAGCTCACATCAGGGCATAATAGGCTTGGATGTTGCCACTTACGCCTCAATGCTCTTGTGGAGGGCAGTGGCCTTGTCCTGACCTCATACTTGATAGTCTGACGCTCGGCCTCATCTAGTACCATGGTATTGGTCAGCGTACGGTCCCGAGTGTTGATAGGGCGACCGGAAGTCCTGGACGGGCCGTCAGGGTCTTCGGAGGCCGAAGACCCCTCACCCTCGTCTCTAGTAGGCGAATCGCGGGAAGTGTCGCGGAAGTCAGGGTTGTCGGTGAAAGTGATGACCTTACCGTCGCGGAGTTGGCCCATCAAGACTCCGATCTCCTTGTTTGCGGCGACCTCTTTCTCAGGAACCTATAATGGGTTAATGTCGCCTATAATACCCCAGAATAGGCCAAAATGGCCGATTTGACTCACGGCGACGCACTCCTGGTTCAAGTGCCAACATCTCAGGCATCGAGCGTACTGAATACGCTTGCCCTTGGAGTTCGGCTCTGTCCATGCTTCAAATATCTTGCGGTCGGCGACATCGTCGAGGTTGGGCATAACGCACCCGTACTTGCCGTAGAACATGACGGACCCATCACCAAACGCGTTGAGGCACCGAGTGCAGGCGTGTTGAGTCATCCGTCCCTTGAGCGCGAAGTGGTTGGAGGCGTTCGTACTATCAACCTTAGGTGTAGGCGGCATATTGCAGGCGAGAATAGGCTATTACCGCCTATTGTATGTTGGATAGGGCCTTAGCTGGACGAACTGGATGTTGCTGGCAAAGTTTGTCGTTCCCTGGCTCACTGTTAGCAACTTCAATCCACTCCAGGATATCTCAACCCAGAATAGCCTACAATAGGCCATTACAGCCTATTATAGGGCATATTCCGAATTGCTGGAATTTAGTAAAACTTACCACTCGAGGTGTGGGGTGTAGGAGTAATCGTTGGAAATCCCAATCGAAGCCGATACAACCCACCCAGAGCGCTTGGGCCATGTAGAGGCCCGCGCCCCAGGCAACAATAGGAAATTAGGGTGAAGGTGAAGGTGAAGGTGAAGGAAAAGTTCAAAACAGTTCGAAGTCACAACAACCGCCCAACACGCAACATAACACGGCAGGATCCCTTCACAACGCGCCTGGCCTATTTAAGCCTATTCTGACCCATTCCGACTTATTCTAGCCTACAATGGCTGACCCGGGAGGCTCAGACCTAAGAAGGGGGATAATGTCAGGAACGTAGGTCAATGTGAGGTTGAATGCCTCACGTGACCTCTGTTAGTGCGAGTATAAGTAGAACTGCCGAATCGAGTACTAGAAGGTATCGATTCGTCTATCCACACCAGACAATATACTATGGCTCCACTATCTCGTGCACTCCGTATCAGCTAGTAGAATACTGTCTGACAGCAGAGACCTCTCCTAAACAAAAAATGCAAAGTTAAAGACTAATAGTTATACACGTTAGAAGGTAATAATCTACGCAAGGCGTATAGATTACGTAATTAGCATCTCGCTAACGTCTTGGATCAGTAAGCTGGGCAGATCAGTAAGCTGGGCACCCCACCAAACCCAACGCGACTCTCTACGCGATAGCTCTACAACAACACAAGATAATCGTATGTAATTTTAGAGATAGCTAGTCTGTTACTGTCTACATTGAGTCCGTGTATGTCCTTGGACGTGACACTTTGTACACGTTGGCGGCGCGCGCTGACGTCCTTGAGTACCCTGAGCTTGCTCTACCTCTGCCGCCACTCTTTCTGCCTCTGCAGCAAGCTGCTGGCCCTGCTGCGCCTGGAGAGCACCTCCACGAGCTATATACTGACGCCGCTGGTCTCTCTTACGTTGCTGGCGCGTACTAGCTGTACGAAGCTTCTTAACCTCCTCTGCGAGTATAGTCGCTGAAGTTATTGCAAGCTGAGCGCTTTTGGCAAGTTGGCGGATAGCAATAGTAGTTGGGCTCTCTGACTGCCGACGGAGCCTGTCCTGGAGATAGCGTACCTGCTGCTGAAGCTGTGCTACTGTATGTGGTGTTTCTGTCTGCGTTGCGACGTTATTGTCTGCTGTTGTCCCTAGTGGAGACGGCGTACGGACGACGGTAAGCGACGATAGCACGCGATCTGGACAGAGAGGGATAAGCCCTGTCGCCTGGAAGCCAGCCTGGATGCTCTGCTGCGTGAATACTGTTGGCCGGATCTGTGCATAGATCGTGAGGAAGTCTATCTTGTTAACGTGGTAGACGCCTTGGCGAGCGAGCTCCTGGATCTCGTGACCGTACGCTCGCTTAAGCGGGAGAAGCAGCTCACATTAAGTGGCTGGAGGAGGTGGGAGGTATGAGGTGGCATGCAGAGAGTGATAATCTTGTTCTCTGTGCAGTACTGGTCGAACTCAGGCGTAGCGTGGCTGCTATGGCTGTTAAGGATAAGAAGCCGGTAGACTCTATGCGTACGAGGCGCTGTATACCTATTAAAGTGCTTTACCCACTCGACTCCGAGCTTATCTGTCGTCCAGCCGTTATCGCTGACTGCGAGAACCCAGTCTGGCGGGAGGTAGCGGTACTAGCTAGCCTGGTGCTGCTTACTAGACAGGATCACGAAGGGCGGGAGACACCAGCCAGACGCGTTGATACACTCGATAGTCGTAACCTAGTCTCTGTTACCTGGCTGCACAGTAACTGCTTGACCTACTATGTTAGAGCTAGTAACTACCTTAGACGTAGCCGCGACGCCTATCATAAAGCTAGTCTTGTTGAAGTTGTAGGTATTAATATCTTGTATACTGTACGCCTGGCGCGTCTCCTCAACGAGCTTAAACCACGCTGCGATAGCGATAGGATCCTTATAGCGAGCGCGCTGGCTGTGGAACTTCTTATTCTACTTGGTACGAAGCTTAGACTGGCTGTTAACAAAGCGCGACACCTACTTCTGGCCAATAGGTTGTGGAGGTGGATCTTGGCCTCGCGCGGCGAGAAGAGCGTCTGCTATACGTCGTACGTCGATGATCTAGGGCGGAAAGCCTCGTTGATTAAGGTCTAGGATCTATTTTACAAGAGACTGCTCTTTGATAGGTAGTAGCTTACGGTTGACAGATGCTGTCTCTGATCGTGGCTGGGTACTACGGATACGCGTGTGTAGTGTAGATTGCGGTACATCAAAGGCTCTTGCGAGGGCGCGGATAGACTAAGTTGGATTAGTACGATAGGATGCTATAGCAAGGCTTATTCTGCCTTCACGAGAAGTTAATTTAGGGTGTTGATGTTGCGGCATTGTAGTTGTTGTGTAGAGAGTCGCGTCGGGTTTGGTGGGGTGCCCAGCTTACTGATCTGCCCAGCTTACTGATCCAAGACGTTATAGTACCCGGATTCTGTAAGACAACACGAGATCCCATCGAGGAACAAGACCAAAGGGCACCAGCCCGTTACACTGCAGCAGGCATGTTGTAATGCTATAAGAGATGTGTATTAAGATTAATAATAGCTATATAATACTTCTTGTATATAAGAACACTAAAGTCTTGCAGAAAGCAAAGAACATTGTTGTAGTTAATAAGCGATATCTATAGACTCCTTTTGCGGCGTTGCGTCTTGCTGCTTGCTGTAGCTGTTAACCCTTGCGGTGTTAACGGACGACTGTCCTACACTAGCTCTATCGCTAACCCTAACCTTAACCCTAAGTTAACTATTACTTCATCCTAACTCTATGTAACCAACGAACCTCTTGAATATTGCGCGAATCGCCTCCTGAATTTTAGCGCGAAACCCTAACGCTAAGCTAGATTAAGCTAATTTTGCCGCGAAAAGGGCCTCTTTCGTCGCCTCATATAGGATAGGATAAGGCCTCTTTCGTCGCCTTATATAGGATAGGGCATCCTCTAGGGTAGGGTGTGGAAGGATTAGCTCAATATTCCGGGGGTGTCCGCAGTCACGCCGATAAATGCAACAGACTTCCATGTCACGCCGCTGGTGGTGATCATCTTCCAGCATCCACCGTATAAGCCGAAGACGTGGCGGCTGGGTTTGATGAAGGCGTATCGTTGTTTGATGGTCAGGACTGCAGTCAGCATCGCGACTATGTTCTGCTTGCACGTCCTGACACAGACCGCGTGTTTGGAGGCGACATACCGATTCAATGCTTGCAAGATTGATCGGCTGGGTTGTGGAGATACCATGGCCCAATATCAACCGGCTGGGAGTTGGCATCCTCCAGGTTCGGGAGTCAGGAGTCGTGTCTGGTCACGATGAATGGGACTTGCTCTGCAGACTGGCATTGCCTGAGGTGAGCGAACGAGGGCTCTGAGATACCGTACATGAAACCTAATCACTAGCCTGCTTATATATCTGGCCGAGTTTGGAGATGCTCTACACCTGCTTTGTCTGCCTCAGCATTTAAAGCATCTATCTCAGCCTGAACTAAAGGTATGCCTGTCTTCTCTCGCGCTTGTTGTTGCAGTTGCTCAAGCTCTCCAGGGAAGTAAATTCATCGAAGCCGTCCGCCTTTTCGGCACTAACAACTCTGTCGTAGAGGTACTGCATTCTCTCTCTAAACTCTTCGAGGCTCATGAACAAGTCAGGCTTGATAGCAACAAGAAAATGACCAACGTTGGAAGGTTTTGAGGTGTGATATGGGCCAGTTACGTGCCCAGCAAAGGCTGAACCTGAGAGGACGCCAGAGAATACATCCATCATAATTGCCAATCCAGATCCTTTCGGTCCACCCATGGGTAGCATGACGCCGCCGTCAAGGGCAGCGGCAGGGTCTGTGGTTGGCTTGTCATTCTTGTCAAGCGCCCAGTCAGCGGGTATTCGTTCGCCTCTCCTGCAGATGTGAAGATATGAAGTCAGTGTATGTGTCGCATGCATTTCGTGCAGCCATAACTCACCTCTTCGCTTTGTAGATCTTTCCGCGTGCAGCAATAGATGGCGCCATATCAAGAATAAACGGTTTCTCTCTCCCCGTTGCACCGCACGCTAGGGGTGACATGCCTAGTAGCATGCTCTACAGATGCGAAAACACGAAGTCAGTGTATGTCTCACCTGCATTCCGTACAGTCATAACTTACCTTGCCGCCCCATGCCGGTAATGCAGGACTGGAATTCGTAAACACCAAGCTCATCATGTTAGAATCGAGGGCTTTCTGCACGACCCATGCGGCCATCCCGAAGTGATTCGAATTCCTGATGCTAGCCATGCCGATTCCGTAGACTTTTGCTGATTCGATCGCTGCAGCCATGCCAAGGTCTGCCGCCACAAACCCGAATCCGTTCCTGGCATCGATCTGTGCTACAGCAGGTGTAATTTGCTTTAGGTCTGGTGTCGCAGAAGCATCCAGAACGCCTTGACGGATTCGCTCTATATATGAGGGAATTCTATTTATCCCATGGGTGTCAACCCCGCGAAGGTCTGCAGCGATGAGACAGCGAGCGACTATGGATGCATTGATCGGTGCAACCCCATTTGCTGTTAAAACGGTTTCCGCAAACGTTTGAGCTACGCTCGCGTCAATGTAGTGCTTCTTATCGGCTGCAGATGGATTCGCCATATTGTCGGTGAAAACGGAGACCGCCAGTCAACGAAGTATAGAAAACCAGAAGGAGTTTTGGAAGAGCTCCAAGTCATGCAGCGGCTTTAAAGAACGTCGTCGTGCTCAATGGCCATATTCGCCGGACTGCGCTGTATTTATGTTTGAGCTAGCGTGGCGGGTAAGCCCGTGACAGGTGGCGGACAAAGTCCGCTCCGCTTTTTCTTTTTAGCGGAGCGCCCCCGTCGTCGGCTCCGCCTCTTCATCACAACATCCCTCCGCCCTTACACGTAGACAGAGAATGACCAGCAACGAAAGTCGCCGAAACCCACATTTGCGTCTTGCATGTGCGCGGTGCCAGCGCCGCAAGATACGCGTAGGTGCAACTGCGCCTTCAAGTTGATCCAACTAATCATCGTGGCGCAGTGCGATGGGCAATACCCAACATGTAGCAACTGCAGGAAAGCTGCCGTGGAATGTATAGACGGCGACAGCGTTCGATTACGTAGTGGACCCGCCGATTCCAGCAATGCGCCTGGCCGTGGGCTTGTCAATAAACTGCGAAGGCGCGTCACGTGGCTGGAATCCATCATCCGCGAACGCCTTCCAGATGTTGATCTATCGACCACGCCATCCCGAGATGACCTTGAACAGTCTAACGTCGAAGAGCGCGTCACGACGGAAAGCCCCGGTTCGGCATCGCGTCGAGAGTGTCAGGACGATTCGGTGCCAGACCTTGCTCCTGTACCAACCAATACACTGGATCAACGTGCTCATGAGATCGGAATGATATCGATCGGCTTTAATGCAGATCAAAAATATATTGGACCGTCAAGTGGCTACTTCCTTGCCCGTCTGTTGCTCGCAAATTTCCGGAGGACTGGCGACCTGGCGCCCAGTATGAGCAGCGGACCGCTCACCACGACTCAATCCAGCATAGACGAACTTGTCAGTGCCGCACAAGGACCTCTATTACTACCATCCCAACATGTTGCTGTTCAGCTAGCACAAGTCTATTTTGAAACGATTCAGCCCCAATACCCATTCCTACACGAAGGGTCCTTCCGTGCAGCACTTGATCGAATTTATCGCAACGGTGCGCCCGTCGCCTTTGGCGGCAACGATGACGGCTGCGTTTACTTCCAGAGTTACATGGTGCTTGCCATCTCGGCGACAGTTTTGAAATGGAGGACTAAGCGACACATCCCTGGAGAGTCGTACTGTCTTTCAGCCCTGCGGTATCTCGACTGTATCCGACTTGGGGCTTCCATTGAAGGCCTACAATGCATGCTACTACTACTCCTATTCACTATGTATAGCCCACACATGCAGCTCAACGTATGGAATTTGAACTACCAATGCCTGGCGGCCGTCATAGACCTTGGCTTGCAAAGGCATGTCGCAATCTCAGCGGGCATCTCACAACTTGAGCAGGACATGCGAACTCGCATTTTTTGGACGGTGTTCACCATCGACAGAACCATTGCAACCATGATGGGCCGTCCGATCGGCTTGCGCGATGAAGCCTGCGAACTACGGGTAAGTCTAACCCTTGGGTCAACCCAGGCTAAATGCTAACTGTCTAAGCTGCCGCAACTTCCAACCGATGTCAAATTGACTACACACCCAGACCATGCCAACGGCAGAAGTCACAGCATGGCCGTCTCGATCCACCTTTTCAAGCTCGCAAAGCTGAATTCGGAAATCAAGTATGTCGCCAACAGCGTCGTGCGTGACGTGCCTACGTACGCTTATCCAGCGGTGCGCGATGTGTCAGCATGGCAAAGTAGTATGATACAGCAATTAGACGATTGGCTTGCTTCAATCCCTCAGATACAACCACCAAACGACTATATCACGCTGATATGTCAACTTCGTTGTTTCTCTGTCAAGATGCTCCTTCTCAGACCGAGTCCAGCAATTCCCAGCCCTACCGGTGCTGTCTTGACAGCCTGCCACGCATCGGCGCGTCAATCTTTGCGGCTGTATGAACAGCTTTACAAGAGCGACCTTATCGTATATGACTGGATCACTTTACACGGCGTGGTATATAGCACGATAACAGCTCTCTATTGCACTAGGGCAGTGCGAGAGATCGCGCAAAGGGTGAACCCTGAGGACCCCATGGAAGATATGAGCGTCAGTCTCAGCATTCTCAGCGCGACCGGCGAGCATTGGTCTGGTGCTAAACGTGCACGGGATATCTTGGAAGATGTAGGCAAATCGACAATTCGCTTGCTAAGGCGAAGTCGTGAAGCCTCCGCTCAGAGACAAGCGATGGGCCAGGCAGAATCAAATGTTCAATCCCTAACAGTTGATATCGGAGATGATACCCAGGTGAATCAATTGATGGGCGGTGCAGAGAATGATTGCACCATGTCAGGTCTGGCTCAGCATACCGATCTTTTCTCAGACATGCAGCTCGATCTCGGTTCCTTCTCTGAATTGCAGCAACATCAAGAGCTATTCGGGGATACGGTCAATATTGATGACATGATGAGAAACTTATTCGACGATTTCATTCCTTCGGGTCAGAGTTTCTATTGATGCACTCTAGCGGGCGCTCACGTTGGACCCGCTGCTGTCAAGAAATCGAAGTCGGCTCCCTGTTGCGCTTGATTAACCGTTCGCATGTACAAACCACGGTAGCCTCTTATATGGCTTGCAGGCGCTGTCACAGTCCCTCCCAGCTTCAATTTCCTCGATACAATGCGCTGTTCGATTTCCTCATCAGAAGCGCGTAGACTCAACAACCTCTTTTCAACATCGCATTCGATCATATCGCCGTTCTGAATAACACCCAGCACAGAGTCGGGATTCGAAGACTCCGGAGATATATGCAAAACGATTGTACCCCCAGCAGTACCACTCATCCGTCCGTCGGAAAGACGCAGCATGTCTTCAACTCCCTTCTCACTGAGCTTGCGTGGTATGGGTATCAAGCCTGCTTCCGGCATCCCTGGATTGCCTACAGGTCCAATGTTCTGGAGGACAAGAACGCTGTTTGCATCGACGTCCAGCTCAGGATCATCAATCCTCGCTGCTAAGTCTGCAGAGTTCGCAAATACTACAGCTCGGCCGCTATGTTGCAACAGCGTTCGGTCCTTGGAAGCACTGGCCTTCATCACCGCACCACCAGGGGCTAGATTGCCACGGAGAACGACCAGGGACGATGCTGGGTAAAGAGGATCGGCTAGAGAATGCAAACAATTCGTAGGACTGCTTCGAGGTACTCGTGCATACGGCGCAGAGTCGATTTCCTCCCCGAGACTTTTACCGGAGACTGTCATCACGTCCAGGTATAACAAGGGCTTTAGTGCATGCAACAACGTTAGCATACCCCCCGAGTTGTGGAAATCGGTCATATAGTTCTTCCCGCTTGGTTTGAGGTCAACCAGTAGCGGGGTTCGGCGTCCTATATCGTCAAATGTGCTCAAATCGATAGTACCTGCGACTGTCGGATGACGGCCAATAATTGCCATCAAGTGGACAACAGCATTTGTCGAGCCTCCTATAGCCTGTAGGACGGTCATAGCATTGAGAAACGATTCGCGCGAAAGAAGAGCCTGCGGAACTCTCCTTGTCGCTGCCGCATCCACAGCGAGCTTCCCACTTTCTTCAGCAATTCGCAGACGCGCCGACGAGACAGCTGGAGCAGTAGCACCTTTGAATGGCATCATGCCAAGAGCCACGAGAATGCAGGCCATGGTGCTCGCTGTCCCCATGACGCCGCAAGTGCCTGCCTTCAAAATGTTATTTAGAGTTCGATTTGATGACACCTTAGTCTTAGTTACCGTTGGTGCGAGCTCGTCGTTGATGGCTGAGATGTCTTCAACGTCAATTGTGCCAGCACGAAATTCAGCCCAGTTATTTCTGCAATCCGTGCATGCGCCAATCCTAGCGCCTTTATAGCTTCCTGGCATCATGGGGCCGGTGACAAGGTGAACGATCGGTTTGTTCGCAGAGATACCACCCATCAACTGTGCGGGAGTCGTCTTGTCGCAGCCTTTGCACTAGTCAGTCATCTCGCTCCTACAGGAACAACTTCCGTCGGGGCAAAAACCTCCAATAAGTACCACAGCATCGCATGGCTGTGCTCTGATCATCTCCTCAGTGTCCATGCTCATCAAGTTTCGGAGGAACATGCTTGTTGGACTCGCAAAACTCTCGTGAAGACTAATGGTGGGAAAGTCGATGGCGAGACCTCCATGAAGCTGCACCCCTCGCTTGACAGCTTCGATCAATTGAGGGATGTTGGCATGACACTAACTTATCAGTTACCTTGGCCAGAGCGGAACGGATGCACACCTACAGGATTGAAGCTGCTGTATGTGTTGACGATACCGATGATTGGCCGAGACAGTGCATCCTCACTGTAACCAAGGGCTTTGATGAAAACTTTGCGCAAGAACAAAGAAAAGTGAGCATCTCCATAGGATGTCAGACCTTGACGAAGACCGCTTGCCGATGCTGGTATAGGAATGTCGAGGTCGTAATCAGACGTAGTGGCGCTCTGATTTGCAGACATGATGCATCTGGGTTTTCGTTGGATAGACTGGCTCAGAAACCCTGTCTGAACACGTCTATTTGTGTTGTGGACGTAAGTCATGCTTGCGGGCGAAGTCCGCAGAGAAGTCCCCAGCGGACATCGTCCGCTTCACAAACTGCGGACCGAGCCCGCTGCGCTTGTACAAGAAGTCAGTAGGGCGTCATGCCATCCACCGAGAATAACACCACCAAAACACGCCACTATGCACGATCTGAAAGGAAAGATAGCTCTAGTTATTGGTCTTGGGCAATCGGGAGATGAGGGCTGGGGTATCGGTGCAGCCTGCGCCGTTCTTTTCGCTCGTCAAGGAGCTATTATCTTCGGCGGGAACCGCACCATCGAGTCCACACAGAGAACCCAACGAACGATTGAGCAAGAAGGTGGTGTGTGCCATGTCGAAGTCACTCAAGCGACCGAATCGGGATCGGTGAAGCATCTTGTCGAAGCCTGCGTTGCCAAACATGGTCGCATCGACATCCTCCTGACGAACGTGGGCGCCTCACAGCCTGGATGTCCGGCGACCATGGAAGAATCCGTATGGGATTCGCAGATGGATCTCAATCTCCGGAGTGTATATCTGGCCTGTCACCACGTCCTTCCCATCATGGAAGGGCAAACCTCCGGTGGCGCAATTGTCTGTATCTCTAGTGTCGCCGGTATGCGATATATAGGAAAGCCGCAAATTGCATATAACACCACCAAGGCTGCGATATTGCAGTTTGTGAAAGCCACGGCAGTCATATATGCTGACAAGGGTGTACGATTGAACACAGTCGTACCGGGGCTTATGGACACACCGTACACGAAGAGCATGGCAGCTAGATATGGGAAAGTTTACAAACAATTCAAAGAAACAAGGAACAAGCAGGTACCAATGGGCAGAATGGGCGATGCTTGGGATGTTGCAAATGCGGCGCTCTTTTTGGTCTCGGACGAAGCGAGCTATGTCACTGGACAAAAGATTGTGGTGGATGGAGGCATTACCTCAAGTACTGGTAAAGTGTAGACCGTTCTTCGTAACTTTGGTAGATATTGTCATTCAATGAAGAAAATCGTTGTACAAAAGCTGGTTTCCACGCTGTCATCTTCTGGAGAGACCCGACAGGAACGACAGCTCTGCAGCAACTAAATTGCATGATTTACCAAATTCTTTTTCTCTTATACCGCGTTCGCAAGGCCTTATTGTAGCCCTATGTACAACGATTTTATAGCTGTCTCGATGTAATGTCGCTCTCGCGAAGATGTGGATAAGGAAACGCGAAGCAGCCGACTGAGGGCAGTTGTCACAGTACCTACCATGGATCTCTTAACGCCTGAACGACCTCACAGGCGAGAGGTCCTTGTCGAGAACCCAGTCGTGACTGCTCAGCTGTGTGAGCAGCTAAGCTCTGGGCTACATGCACGGGTTGTTTTCACAGTTTTTCACCGCGTTTATTTTCTGCCTCTGTTTCTTTATGCGACGACTTGTATTGAACTAGGTATTGTACGTAGCTATGATTCACGCGCCTAGTAAGCGCCTAAAGCACGCGCGCGTAGTAATTCGTGACAGCAGTTCTGCTTGTGTAGAGCGCTCAGCTCGGTAAGAAAACTACCCTACCTGGACTAAGAGCTGTTATCTTCTTACATCAAGCCTTTCGTGACAAACCGACACATATACTCATCATCTTCAGCAACCTCAAAGTCAAACCGAGTAACGTCCTCCTTATATGGCCACAGATATTCACTAGTAACTCTATGCTGCCGTCAGTATATGTACGTGTCTGTGCTGTTCATACTTCATACCGCTTATGCTCTGAGCTTGCCTGATACTCTTCTAAAGCTTTGCGGTCTTGATGAAAGCTTAACAACGCGAACTCATAGCCCTTGCTTCGCTCGATAGGTTCAGTTATAGACGGCCCCCCGACGATCAATCGATTATCCAGGACGCAGGGAAGCTTCTTGAGCGCCTTGAGTTGTGTAACGAAGGCGTTCTTGTGTGCGAAGGAAACAGTCGGCTTGAATTTGAAAAGAACTACCATACTTCAGCGATGTTCGGATGATGTTGAGTGCGTGAATGCAGGTTGGACTCACCAATATGTACCACTGTCATTGTGGTAGGCTCTTGAAAAGGTGGTGTAAGTGATTGTAGAAGGAAGCGAGTGTATTGAATCGATTGTAGCAAAGCTTCGTCAAGATGATGCGGCTGACGGTCACAACGAAAGATTATGAGGTTGAGAATCGGTGCGCACGCATCCCGAGAGCCCATTGTGGTTTCGCGGAGATTGGCGGAGTCATAGCGGAGTTTCTCCGCAGGCTCAAATCCACCTCACACAGACTAATCAATCTTCGGAACGATACCAAAGCGTTCGGCGTATCTACTACCAGCTGAAGTAACGCGATCGCGTAATACATGGACCTAAGCGCCGTAGTGTACGGTAGGATAAACCTGTCTTTGGGCAATATCAACACATGGCGAGGTTCATAGCCCAAGGCTACTTTCCAAACACAGCAATAGGGAGTTTCCGGGCTCAAGAGGGTCTTTGTTCTCGAAGTGGTACTTCTTCCTCTCAGCAGCGGGCCAGCGTGTGATATCAAAGTAATTTCCTCCAAGTGGTGGACCCGAATGGAAGATGTGACGTGGTTCGCCGTACGCTTGACAGAGAATTCTCCACTTCAGGTCGTTAGGCAACGTTATTTGGGACAATATATCACCTACCTTTGTACCCCAGCCCCAGCGATCAACACACTCTTTTCTCTTCCAATAGTTCGCCTCGTCCACGTCATCGAACTTTTGTACGAATCTCTCTTCGATGCCCCGAACGCCTTTGATCTTGATACCGTTGGCCTTGGCGTAGGAGACAATCTTATACGGCCAGCAGATTTCTCTAGGGTTCGATGATAGATATGGGATGGTCGTGGCTTGATCCAGACAATCGCAAATGAAGTCTCCAAGAAGTGCGAGAACCAGACCCAGGTCCCTGACCGGGGAGTGCTCCATGAGTAGCTTTGCCCGATCGAGAGCGTTTAGCGTGGCTAAAATTGCGATACCAATCATTGCGACAGTGTCCTGCCAGCGCTGACCATCATCCATCATGAACCAAGGCGCTAGTTGTTGCGATTGAGTCCAGTGGGCGAAAGCTGACAAGCGTACCCAGAGGCCAACAGCAAGCTCATCGGCCGAAACGTGTCGCTTAGCCATGAGTGAGTTGATGGCTGTGAGCTGGTTCTCTATAACCTCCTGCAACCCATATCCAGTAAAGTCGTTCGAGACCACCATGTCGAAACTATCCTCGTCACGCTTGATAGATTCGAGGCTATACTTCTTGACGAGCTCTGCTGTAGCTTGGGATATTACGTAGGGCCAATTCGGGAATTTCTCGGCCGGCTTGCCATCATATCGCTCCTTATATCTGGCGGCCGTTTGGATATGCTTTCCTGTCTTGATATCTTCCAGGTCGAAGCTGTACGATGGTTTAGCGTACGTTACATACTTTAGCTGTAGCGTTAACACCTCCTTGAGCGAGAAAGGGTCAGCATGTTGTAGAACCACGGACTCTAGTCGTACAGACGCATTCTCTCGGTCGCGTGTGAGTCTTTTCGCTAGCTTTGGTTCAGGCGATTCGTTGGGACTGACTTCTTCAAGCGCTCTCTTCCTCGTTCGCATGATTTGTGGGTTGGCTCCCCGGGTTTCGATTGAATCCGAGTTTTGAAGCCTCCGGCATCTCCCTGATGCAAGTACTTCACCTACAGTACTCTTAGGTATGCCAAATACAGTGGAAATACGCTCAAAACTGCATGGTAACTCGTGTTGTTGGCAATACAGCTGCACAGCGTATATGGCAGCTCGCTTGGGTGTCTCTAGCTGTGACGTACTTGACGCCTTCGCTAGCTCGGGTGGAGGGGTGGTAATCCGTATACGCTTAGGCATAGTGTAATAGACTTTAGTGCATCAATTTAAGCTATTTCTGTATACAATTTGACGCGTTTTGAGTGTAGTATTGTCGTGATGTTGATGTGAATAGGTGGTGTTGCGCATCGATTGGCGATCTATTTCCGGCTTTCCCGACTTACCGAGAGCTTGCACCTAGCAATCACACCCCTCGCTCCAGGATGCGCGGCATGACACACATGTCGCAGCTCTACCATCAGCAACGCATTGCCTCTTCCAGCCATCAAAGCACTGTTGATGTACGCTCTGTCCGCAGCTGTCCTTGCACCACACCAAACCCTCGTCGCTCGCCGCCGTCGACCCATCCTCTGCCAAAACATCACGACAAATCGCGCAATCCCCCTCGATCGCCTGCCTCCGCGCATGAACAGCATCACATGAATTACACCCAGAATGTTCGTCCCAATCGCTGCGACAAACGCCGCACGTGAGTCGATTGCAGTCGATAACGCATTGCGCACGCCAATCATCGAAGCATTTCTTGTGCACACTCTGACCGCAACTTGATCGACACCATACAATCTCGGACGCATCGCATTCGGAGAGAGGGCCTCCTTCGTAGCAGATGGGACACTCTTCGTTGAAGGGCAACCGGCGAGCATGTGGGCGTTGGCATCGCTGCGGCGAAGGGCGTGGCACGACCTGCGACACATTTGGCAATGATGTCGCGCTGAGCGACGACGTTCTGCCTGAGATTGCTTCAGTTCGCCCAACTGGTGCTGCTGCGATATCGGGACGATTCGAGCTTCTCGCGCTCCCTGTTGCGACTCGGGGTGTGGTGTTGACAGCGCTGCGCGCAGCCCGGCCCAACGATGTACTAGGTGTTGGCGGGATCTCCGATGGTGCGTTGACGGATTCAGCAGCGGCTGAACTCGCTACATGGTACCGAGGAGGAGTGGTACTGTTCGAAGGCCCTAATTCCTGCCTGACCTGTTGCACGATCTGCTCGATCTGCGCGCGTATTGCTTCAAGCTGGGCAGGCGTGAAAGCCACTGTCGCCGGCTGACTCTGCATTGCAGATCTCCGGCCTTGCGTTCGATCAAGCTCGACCGGGAACGCTGCCCTGATATTGCTCGTCCATTTGTTTACCAGCGCCTCGCCTTGTGTATGTCGATGTAGATAACATAACCCATGATTGGCGAGATTCACAAGGTCCGGTCGAATTCGCTCCGGGTCTGGCTGTTTCTTTGCTATCTCGGTAACCAAGAAGTACACGTCATGACGCCGGATCCGCTTGTGACACTCGCGACGCTTTGACGGGGCATACCCGAAGCAGAGGCCGTCCACACATAGATTCAGCACGTCCTCGGGATCCCATCGGGGCTGGGATCTGGACGTGCCAGGGATAGTGGCTCTGTTGGTGGGCACTGAAGAAGGCATTGTTCAAGAAATAGTGTCTTTGAGGGAGTCTTTGAGAACGTGCGTTGATATCAGCACAATAAAAGTCGTGATGTAGTAGGGTTTGAAGGCGTGACGGTGTCAGTTGCACGAAGATATATCCATTGGCAACCTTTCATTCCCTCTTCACAGCCATGATCGCAATATCCAAGTAACTACTCTGGAGGATTGTCAACCTGGCAAGACATGGGTCGTTTCATGGTGTTGAGACAGAACAGCTTGGTGAGCTGCGAATCATTATCTTTCCACGAGAAAAGCGGCAAACGGCGCATGATATACCAGGTATCTCGATACTCAAGAATAGCGCTGCGCCCCTGCGTTGTCATGCAACTCGCTTTGTGCAGCTCGAGGCAAGGCGGAGAGGTAGGCGATGCGCGCGAGGCTGATGCGGCGTGGTTGTCACCTGGAACAACATTCGTTTCTAGTTATACAGCTGCACCCACTGCTCATTGGACTAGCTGGTAAGCCAGAACTGGGTAGAGGGTACTACGCCTGACTGAAATGCTAATTTTAATCTAAAAGGATGTCACTCAACGTCTCAAGTCTACAGACCGCCTGAGGGTCCTGCGTCCATCATGCTGCTCGTAAAGCGACTCCAATAGGATCTCGTATTGATCATGGGCATCGCATTTGTACGAAGAGAAATTCTGATCGAATTCGGAGAGGTACAGTAGCTCGGAATCGGTTCCGCTGGCCTAACTGGTGCCGCTGCCATGTCAGGGCGATTTCTGCTTCTCGCGCTCCCTGTTGCGACCGGGGATGTCGTTCAAACTACGATATTTCCACTGCTTACCATGCTGTAGCTCCAAGGGTGACCGTCGAAGTGTTTCCCAGGACCCCCTTGCCATACGGTGAGCTATGATAATGATGGCTTAACGCTTTTCCAAGATAGCTGCTTTCCCTAGATACTGTACAGGTGCACTGGCCTGGTCCTTCATGCAGTAAAGGACAGAACTCTCCAAACTTCGCCTTTCAAATTATCGGCGCACTGAAACCTGCCAAACCACGATCCTTATTGTTCATCTCGTCGTCCTTAACCTGCTTATCAAGCTACTTTCTCAACGCGATGGTCGAGCTCGGAGACGATTCCGAAAATCCCAAAATACGCTCGAGCACCTAGCTTGAAAGTTTAGCTTTACCAAGACTGCACGGAAGCCATTATGCACACTACCACACCGCCTTTAAAGTCCAACTCCCTGTAAAGCTCACTATCGCTCTTGATCATTCGAGGTCGGATTTCGGTCCACAGAGTATTTGTTACAAGTAAGATTTCTAGCGTAACCTTAACGATTCTTGGAAGTCCTCAAACGCTCTATTTAAACCATGGAATTCACGACCTGGGTTCATGTCACATCTACTTTCCAACTCCACAATCTTCCTTGAAACATATATCGAAAAATGAAACTTGATGTTTATGATGTTTTCTTCGCGCCTATCGTTCTTACTACAACAAAAGTATGGAATCTAAGTGGTAGCTGCAATGCTGCCAACGTCTGCGACGTGGATACAGCATTCAACAATCCGAACAACCCGAAAGTGTGTAATGGCAGAGCGGGACAGTATGTTGGCACAGGCATCAACGGAAGAACATGGTGCAGTCCTCCAGGCACCAAATGCACTTATGTTTGGAGGTGCTAGCTGCTTGCTATTGTCCGAAAGAATACCAGTTAGGTATGTAGTGCTCTACAATCCCCTCTGATCCAGGCTAACATTCCATGAAAGAGGGGTACGGGAACTACAGTGCAGACCGAGGCTGGTAGGCGGTTGTCCTCTTCAGAGGTCGTGGTATCAGTGGTTAGTAGCAGCAAATCCAAACCTAAGATTAGAGCTAGAGTTGAAGATCGTGAAGATCGTCCTCAGACGATCCAGAGTTGGTTCTTAGGGAAGAACAGGAGTGCGATGGACAAGACATCGTACTAGAACGAATGGGAGACCAATACAATCATACAAGTGTATTATCAAGATTCGTACATCAATATGATAACATGGGGTGGGTTGAGAATTATTCTCAACGTCTCAAGTCTATGCACTGAGTGAGAATCTTCCCACCATCATGCTGCTCGTAGAATGTCCCCAGTAGGATTTCTTATCGATCGCGAGCATCGTATTCTTATAGAAAGGATCTCTTGTAGGATCGGAAGATGTATAGTACACATTCAGCATGCAAAAGTAACCCCACCGCGTTGCCAAAAGCTACGTCACTTGCGCCAAACACGAACATGTCCTGTTCGTCCGGACATATACAACCTTCTCAAGAACAAGAGCATAGGTTACGCAACACTCCTGCATGGGCATGAGGCTGTGTTTCAAGGAGCACACTCGTACGACTGCGCCTTCGTGACATCGCCGTCCTTCGACACAAGGCGTGTCTTCATCGGATAGGGGCACAAGAACCTGTCGTACTGTGTTCCAGACGTGTCATTGAAGTTGATTGGAATTGTATCCGGCACGGTACCCTTTTGCACCCAATCGACAAGAGCCTGGAACGTGGAGGTAGGTTGTCCACCCGATCCACCAGAGCAATGCGCTAGTCCAGGAACCTGGAAGTAGCGGAAGAAATCGTCGACGTTGGGATCCAGCTTCGTGACACGGTTATAATAGTCAGTGGTGCCTTTGTGTGGGATAAGTCCGTCGGCCTAACAGGAAGGTTAGCATAGGCTTGGAAGAGTACAACACTCGTCAAAGACGACGAAGGGCAAGAATTGCTCGATGGGAGATTTACCAGGCCGTGATAGGTAATGATCTTGCCGCCCGCTTTGCGGTAGTTTGAAAGATCTGGATCCGCGCTTCCGATGATAGAGTCGTACTGCTGCATAGCAGACTTGAAGAGGCGTGTGTATTCCTCCACCGAGTTGATCAGCGTATAGTTCCACTGGGGGTCCTTCTTGACGAAGAGCTGCAACCATCCTTCACCAAGTCCAGTGGGAGCTCCGGTGCATGTGCCATTCGTATTGCACGTTGTCGCCGCGTAACCTAAGTCAGAGGTAGTACCCGTTGGATTAGGGCTGCCAGTGAGCCGAGATTGATAGTCAACACCGTACCAAAGGAACTCGCAGTTCGGACCACGCGGGCCTTCCCATGTAGCGTTTGCAATTACTGCAGCTGCTTCGGTGATGGTGACCGATTTGCCCGTCGAAGTGCAATTGCGCACGCTACCGATCATCGTGAACGGATTGAAAGAACACTTGTCCACGTCGCTGATCAGTCCGTCAGTCACACCATCGAGGGCGTCGCAGGAAGCGACAGCGGCTTCGGTGAGGGAGTCCAATTCGCATTTTGTTGGAAACTGCCTCATTATTGACATCAGCACCTGTGCCCATGCCGCTGCGGGGATGAACTGGTTCCAATTGAATGCTGGAGCTGCTGCAGCAATACCGTCGTAAGCCTCAGGGTAGCGCTGTGCGAGCATGAAGCCTTGGCGGCCTCCTTGAGAGCATCCGCTCCAATACGAATATTTAGCAGGTTGTCCGTAGAAGGAGTTGATAACGTCTTTTGCAATGAGTGACTGGTCGTTCAGCGATACGGCAGCCAAGTTTTGGAGCGCATACATGTCAACATTACCTGGGCTGTTCAACGCCCACGGATCCGGAACATAGCTCAATCCCAGGCCAGCATCCGTCGTTGATGCCACATATCCCTCTCCAAGCGCGCCGCTCATCGCCATATACGATAGTGGAAATCGTCCAGCAACGTAACCTCCCCCTCCCACGGATTGAAGTCGCCCATTCCATCCTTTCATTGGAAGCCATGTCTCGACATTGATGGTGTCGTTCTGACCTTCGTGCGTGTATGTGATGGTAATGTTGCAGTAGTCAATGCCGCGTACCGAAATGGATGGATGGTTGTAGTAGAACTGGTCGGAGACTTCGGTCGTATAGTTTGTGACAGGCGTAGCGGTAAGGTCGAGGATAGTGGCACCAAAAACCGTTGGGCAGGGTATGGAACTGGCATCGCAGGCCGAAGATGGGGAGGTGATGTTGTGCATCGTATGGCAGAAGAACGAGTGACAGAGGTCAGGACGAAGGGAGTATTGAAGGTGAGAGTGGCCAAACATTAAGCTTTATTCTCCGGTCAAGTAGCATAAAGAGATGAGGATTAGTTGATCTTGCTACCACAGCCTCAGCACGATCCACGACTTGACCTCTGAGTGTGCTTGCAGGTCCATGCTCAGAAAAGATGATCGCGAATCAGGACATACGGCGTATCGCGCTGATTGGCTACGTATTGCCCTGAGCCTGCGCTAGCATCTCGTTCGGCCACTCAAGCCAATGCTTCCAGAAGGAACCCAGAAATCTGGAAATCTCCTCGATCAGAATTCTACCGACGTTGCCGACAAGCCACATTCGTCGCCGGCGGTGCAGAACGACTGCGTAATGGGCGAGGATGATTAGCGCTTCCGGCTTCCGCATGGACAGGAGGTTTGTGAAGTCGCTAGACAAATTGATAGGCCAAATCCAGATCAAGCCGGAAGAAGGCGATTGATCAGGGACTGTTTCAGTTTGGTACACGAGCTGCAGCTGAGATACAGCCGCGCGGCAGGTTGATTGGGATTCCTCACTCATGTCCGCTTGGCCCAGCAAGTTGGACAGGCGATCGGCTACAACCTCAGCAATTTCATTGTGGGACGATGATGCTAGGTTGATGGAATTCTCGGCGCGTTCGAAATAAGAAGATATGCTGGTCTGTTTCAGGAATTGCCAGGACTGCGATGTAACAGCGCGCACCCCACGATGCAGGTTCATGTACGTGATGAACCTGTCTAGTATTTCGCCTGCGCTAGCGTCCGCGATCACGGCGACTTCACCAAGCTCATGCAAGCCGATGAAGCTAGAGAATATCAACAAAGGGGCACAATTCTCTGCCGTGACCTCGAAATGTGCATCGTTGAATGAGCTCAACGCCAGTGTCTGGAAGGTCCTTGCTTCCTCGCGATAAAGACCTGATTCGGCCGCATGTAGGTAGCTCATATGCATAGCAGATAGTGCTAGCAGCTGATACACAACGTATGGCTTAGATAATATGATCGGCATCAAGGTTCGTGCCTGTTCTCGATCAATGGCGCCTGCTTCTTCGAGACTTGGCAAGGTCTCGAAGATGAAGTGATTGAACAACTGCATATGGCGCAGATTGAGCGACAGATCTCGTGCTTGAAATGATAACGGTAGTGGAGACAGGTAATCCTGGTTGACAGACGGCGTTACTGCTGCTGACGCACTACTGTGACGATCCCCTAGAATTGGCACACTTTGCGACATGGGACTTCCAATGTAAGGTTCTGTTGAGGCAGTATCGGAGATTGTACATGATGATTGAGCGGACCCTGCACGGCGAGTGGGTGGCTTTTGGTATGCGCAGATCCGATCATCTCTTGAACAATTCTCGCAAGTCGGTTGTGCCTCATCGCACTGCGGAAGTCAGTATGCTTTTTCACTTCAGATTAAGTCGAGACAGATGCAGGTACCAGCGTCTAACAGCCAGGTCGCTTACCTTGATGTGGCGTCGCTTACATTCTTGACAGCCAAGTCGCGACTTTCTGTGTGGTCTCCGTGAGGGGTTTCGTTGACGCATGACCAAACCCGACCCAGGCGACTATGATTGGCGTAACAAGAAACTAGTAAACAAAGATACGCAGAGCCAGAGATACGGATAGTAGCAAAGGAGTGTTGGAGCAAGAAGAATGCCGCAGTAAATACGGATACGCTGACTAAGAGTGCACTAGATTACTGTGTTCCACTAGTAAGCTGCGCACCCCAGTAAGCTGCGCACCCCACCAAATCCTCACAACTCTATCTGCGCCAACGACCATGACTCAACAACCACGGCCTAAGGTGACATCTCGTGAAGGTAGACTAAGTCTCGCGATGGTCTCCTATCAGAATAAACCATGCTAATTAATCCGAGCCCTCGCGAGAGCGTATGACGTACCAGAATCTACTCTCCGGACGCGTCTCCGTGGTGTCCACCCGCGATCAGAGATAGTCTCTGTCAACTGAAAGCTATCAACTACTGAAGAGCAGTCTCTCGTGCAGTGGATCCTAGACCTTAATCGACGAGGCTTTCCACCCTATATTATTGATGTACGACGCATGGCAGACGCTCTACTCGCAGCCCGCGGCCAAGATCCACCTCCTCCACCTGTAGGCAAGAACTGGGTGTCGCGCTTTGTCAACAGCCAGTCTGAGCTTCAGACTAAGTGGAACAGGAAGGTCTATAGCCAGCGCGCTCTCTGTGAGGATCCTGTCGCAATCTCAGCGTGGTTCAACCTAGTAGAGGAGACGCGCCAGGCCTATGGGATACTAGACACAGACACGTACAACTTTGATGAGACTGGCTTCATGATGGGCGTCGCAGCGACGTCTAAGGTAGTCACTAGCTCTGACACTGTAGGTCGGGCAGCCACAGTACAACCAGGGAACAGAGACTGGGTCACGACAATCGAGTGTATTAACGCGTCTGGCTGGTGTCTTCCACCGTTCGTGATCCTGTCTGGTAAGCAGCACCAGGCTAGCTGGTACCACCACATCCCTATAGACTGGGTGCTCGCTGTATCAGACAACGGCTGGACGACAGATGAGCTCGGCGTAGAGTGGGTAAAGCACTTTAATAGATATACAGCGCCTCGTACGCATGGAGTCTACCGGCTTCTTATCCTAGATGGCCATAGCAGCCACGCCACGCCTGAGTTCGACCAGTACTGCACAGAGAACAAGATCATCACTCTCTGTATGCCAGCCCATACCTCCCACCTGCTCCAGCCACTTGATGTGGGCTGCTTTTCCCCGCTCAAGCGAGCGTACGGTCACGAGATCCAGGAGCTCGCTCGCCAAGGCGTCTACCATATTGACAAGATAGACTTCCTTACCATCTATACACGGATCCGGCCAACAGTACTTACGCAGCAGAACATCCAGGCAGGCTTCCAGGCGACAGGGCTTATCCCTCCCTGTCTAGGACGCGTCCTATCGTCGCTCACTGTCGTCCGTACGCCGTCTCCACCAGGGACAACAGCAGACAACAACGTCGCATGGACCGCAGAGACACCGCGTACGATAGCGCAGCTTGAAAAGCAGGCTCAACACGTAAAGGACCTCCTTCACCGCCAGTCGCAGAGCCCAACAAGCCAAGCTATACGCCAGCTTGTCAAAGGCTGTCAGCTTGCGATGAACTCAGCGACTATACTCGCAGAGGAGAATAGGAAGCTTCGTACAGCTAGTCAGCGCCAGCAACGTAGGAGAAACCAGCGACGTCAATATATAGCTCGTGGAGGAGCGCTACAGGCTCAGCAAGGCCAGCAGCTCGCTATAGAGGCAGAAAGGGTGGTCGCGGAGGTAGAACAAGCTCAGGCTACTCAGGGATGTCAGCGCGCACCACCAACGTGTACGAAGTGCCATATCCAAGGACACACTAGGACTCAATGTAGACAGTAATAGACTAGCTATGTACAAGATTGTATTCTATTATCTTATGTTGTTGTAGAGCTATCGCGTAGAGAGTCGCGTCAAGTTAGGTGGGGTGCGCAGCTTACTGGGGTGCGCAGCTTACTAGTGGAACACAGTAGTGTCTCCCAAATCGGAGCTCGGAACCTGGAAGTGGGCCACGCTAGATTTTCTACATGTCCGCCTTCATTCGCCGCATACCCCTGCAGCGCCGCATGAAGCACTGGTGCGTCACTGTTTATACGTCGTATTCGACAATACGACGTATTGCCCTTGCCGCAGCTGTTTGACGATAGCTTCCACTCCTATCCTTCTCTCGCTCTTCTTCCTTTGGCGCGCGAAGCTCATGTTATTACCGCAACAATTCGGCTACGACTACTCGGGGTAGAATACGACGTATTTCCAAGTATAGCGGATCACATTCTACTTTCTCACCCACATCTGGCGCTGCGTTCACCAAAACACGTTCTGAAACTACAGCGAATCCGACAGATACAAAGATCTTGAGTCCTCACAATGTTTCGATCAAGATACCAGCTACCATCGATTCCTATTGCCTCACCATCTCCAATTGCTTCGAGCTTGTCCCGCAGAAGGATTTCATACGAATTATACCCACCGACGCCTTCACCCAATTAGCCAGAATGGTCGACGGAGTAGAGCCCACCAAGGGAGGTTACTACCTTTGGAACTACCTCCCCTCGATGGCCGCCGCTGTTATATTTATCCTACTTTTCATGGTTACCACTGGCTTGATCTGGTGGCGAATGTTCCGTACCAAGACCTGGTTTTGCACCCCGTTTTTGGTTGGAGGTTTCCGTAAGCTTCGTCCCTCTGGTTCTTGTGATGAAGCTGACACTTTGATCATAGTGGAGTTCGCCGGTTACTGCGCAAGAGCGTCCACTCACAGCAAGACCGGTAGAATCATGCCATTCGCTGTACAAAACGTCTTCATTCTCCTTGGCCCCGCTTTCTTCGCTGCATCAATCTACATGTGTCTGAGTCGCATCATTCGCAGTATACAAGCCGACCACCTTTCCGTGATCAAGCCTCGGAAGTTGACGAAGATATTCGTGACGGGTGACGTCCTCTCTATCCTGGTTCAGGGAGGCGCTTCTGGCTTGACGGTTACCGGCACGCATGAAAAGCTCGGAGAAGGCATCGTGATCGCTGGTCTCCTTATTCAAGTGATCATGTTTGCACTATTCGCGGTCACAGGGGTCATCTTTCGGAACCGCATACGCCAACGTCCTACTCCTGAGTCGTACACGGTCGATGTTCCTTGGAGGGAGAGCTTACGAATGCTGTTCATCGTCTCCGCTCTCATCATGGTCAGATCTGTCTTTCGCGTCGTAGAGTATGCCATGGGTAATGACGGGTATCTTCTGAGGCATGAGTGGACCATGTACATCTTCGATTCAGTTCCAATGTTCGCGGTTACCGTCTTGTACTACTTGTGGTACCCAACAATACTGGTTGATATGAAGACCGAGCTGCAGAACATTTCTGCATAGTAGATTATATCTGGTTGCGACATTCCAAGACTACGGAGTGTTCGGCAGGCCTTCTTTCATCATAAGTTTCGCTGTCATAAGGTCCTTCGATATCTCATGATCCCAAATCCAATCCATTCTCGATAGCGCATTGCTTCGCAAAGCATCTAAATCATCACCTACACCTTCTCCCTCAAACTCCCACAGCTTACCAGCCTCCTTGCTTGTCGCCACTAGTTTCTGACTGCGCGGTCTTCGGACTGCATCGTACGCATGGAACACATTTGTAAGTTGTTCTTTCTGACGACATGCCGACAACAGCTCGCTAAGAACGTGGACATCCTCGATACACATGCCAGCTCCAGACCCCTGTTGAGGCGTTGAGGCATGTGCAGCGTCACCTACAAGGCAGATCAAAGGCTTGGTGGTGTAGTATGTTGCCGCAGGAAGATGGTAGAATAGCGCCCAGATATCTGGCTTTTGCATATTCTCTATGATCTTTTGAGCAGCAGGTATGAAGTGTTTGAAGTCTTCCATCATCTCGTCGCGAGACGTCTGCACCACCCAGTTCTTATCCTCCCAAGTGGGTCGCGACCCAAATGCGACAACTGTAAGCGCGTCAGCCAGCTCAATAGTAACTTCCGAGTCGACGTACCATTAAACAGCGTTCCATTTGCTATGGGAAACGTGAGTATGTGGGCATGGTAGCCAAGCCACATTTGCGGCATTTTCGGTATCTCTTCACCCAAGATCTCAATTGCCTTCGTCATGGGAAAGATTCCACGATAAGCGTATTTTCCTGAGAAGACTGCTTGCGCTTCTGGCACATCACCTAGCACAATTTGCCGTACGCGCGATTTGATACCGTCGCAACCCAGTACTGCACTATGCTGTGCAATAGACCCGTCGGCGAAATGGAGAATCGCATCTCCAGATCCATCAGTTGCTTCTGTGATATCGCGCAACCTTTTCTTGAACTGCGCAACACCTTCTGGAACCAGTTTAACAAGTTCATCGAGAAATTGCGCGCGGTGGACTCCGCCATTCGGTCCCTCTCTTGCTGGAATAGTGAACGATTCTTCCCCTAGCTCAACGCCCTTCTTCCTCTTGTCTCCCACCCTCGCTGTGAACCACACCGGTGGATCTGGGTTGACGTTTCCTTTGTTGCACTTGATGAAGGCGGCCTCGATTCGTCCGTCGATCATACCCATGGTACGGACCATGACGGGCGAGAACCCAACACCAGCACCGATCTCGCCAAAAGCCGCAGCAGACTCATACAGTGTGACCTTTATGTGCGGGCATTTTGTGAGAAGCGCAACGGTCAGCGTCAGGCCTGCGATACCTCCGCCCACTATCGCGATGCTTAAAGAGCTTCGCTCAGCCATGATGGTAAAATTGATGAGGATTCACGTTTAGAAGTGTAGTAACAGCTCAGTGTACGCGGTTTGGAAGCAGTGGTAGCCGAAGGACTTGTGATGCGACTTGCTGCTCGTCAAGTACCCTGCAGCTGTTCTTGCGGCCTTTCGGCTGTTTTAGCATGCACTGACAGATGCAAGGCGCCCCACCAAGCGTGGGGCGAACGCTTACCTCACAGACACGCGGCTCCGATACCAAAACCTGACGCTTGTCGAACACGTCCGGCTGCATGGCAGAATCTGTACCAAAGCCCCGCCGTTGGGTTGTAATCATGCGAAGAATGATGCGCTCAGTGATTTCACACCCAGAACTGACATCTTGGCTGCGCAGCGCTATACGTATCGACAACTACCACAGCGCCAAAAAGTTTCTAGAACAAGTGCGGAATATGTGTAAAGGTTCATGGTCAGTTTTGAACGTATTGGAAGAAATCAGAAGAGTGGTCCATACCTCACAACTATGCTAACAAGTGCAGTAGTCCAGAAAAGCGATCGCATGGAAGTGTCACGTCGAGCTTTCAATACAGGTAGCTTTCGGACATGATAGTCTGGGTTCGGTATTAATTTCTCCTAACCTCTACATCATGAGTGACAGTGATACCTTGCAATACAAGATGTTCGCTATTAGTGCTGTTGCTGCGTCGTGGTTGCGATGTGACATGCACTCCCGGCTTGGAGTCTTCGATGATGCGCTCTTGACTCTCACTCGGACTAATGTCGCCGAGAGTCTCAACCTTGCCCCTTGCACCGCTACGCATTGCTCCCATGGCGAACGCATCCTGATGTGCATTCCCGGTGCGGGGTCGCGATATCCCCAGCCCGATACCATTGGATCCGCTGTAGTTCTGGT
This sequence comes from Alternaria longipes, assembly GCA_019059555.1. Taxonomy (NCBI): domain Eukaryota; kingdom Fungi; phylum Ascomycota; class Dothideomycetes; order Pleosporales; family Pleosporaceae; genus Alternaria; species Alternaria longipes. Next base: position 136,251 of record CM032460.1, on the reverse strand, counting down.
ACGCTCCACTCGTTCCTTTGTTGCTTCGCCATCTCTTTGGCCACAACCCGCCGATGCTCTTACGTAGGCTTAATAAGCAAGCGGTTATCACTCCAGTCGCGGCCTCGATGAAGCTCCAGAGATTCGTGGGTGCAGATTGCCATGTCGGCTCCCGGGTACGAAGGGAGAGGGGCAACGTGAACATGCGGAGAGCGGTTGTTAGGCAGATGAAGAAGCCCATCGAAAAAAGGACCATGAGACCGATTCGCGAGCCTTTGGACATGTTCAACCCGAAGATGACGGGCATTGGAAGTATGAAAATCGCGAGGTCGGTAAGGAGATTCAAGATAGCATTCGACCAACTTGAGGGAATGTCAGTGATAGTGTCGCATACACTGAAGGGCAACATACCGGTGCCAGAAGAAGTTGATGCATGTTCCTGGTATCGTTCGATTATAGACTCGAGGTACCAGCGTGCATTGGAAGATGCAGACTACGACATATGAGACAGTCCAGCCAACTGATATGACCCCTAGTACAATGCATGCCTGTCGAAAGCGCTTCAGAGCAAATACACGATAATACAAAGCCAGGAAAGCCATTTTGTTAAAGCCGTTGGTGAGCGTGTAGAAGGACTGCGTGAGCCAGAACGACTAGCACGATGGCGTTAGCATGTCAAGCTGATATTGAAATCGATCATTCCCCTAACCTTGAGTGCTTCCGTAGCATTCCCGCCATCCCTTGCGATATCGACTAAGCGCGTGCCGAATCCATAGGTTGTCGACCGGTAAATAAACGCCGCCAGTAGAACGAGCCAAATCTACGATGGTGAGATATAAGCACTTGCAGTTTCTCGGCGGTGTCGTACTTACATTCGCCATGATTACGAAAACATCTTCCAACCCCAGCCAACCTCGACTTGTGATTGTATTCGTGATGCGCCAGATCAACAGTACTGTTGAGATGACCGTCAGCGTCACAGTCACCCACTGCAAGTCTTTTTGTTGCCCTTCGTAGGCGGAAAAGATCATGGCACCTGCGTCGGCGAAACCAGCAACCTGGTCAAGGGAGATTCGACCGCGAAGCTACGAATTCACGAGCATACTTATACTGAATTCCACTCGGTCTTTCATTGAGGCTGGACGCGACAAGCATCAGAAGCCGATTCCGTGCGGATCAGTCATCCGCTCGCTCTCGTCCTTGTATTGCATTTGTCTCATGGTAAATCTTATGAATCCTTCTCGGTGGCATTTGCGGGTATTACCAAGCCCGGTCACGAAGCAGCTGAACACCAGCAGCCCGACCAGTGTGTATACCAGCCACAAGTCAGGTGATCCTCTCATGAAGCGATAGCTGCAACGGAGATTGTACTTAAGATCACCCGAGAAGCCGTAGCCGCGGTTTGCGATGAACGGTGTATGCGCCGCGCTTGCGCATGTATATGGGTGAACATCGGCGTATCCCATTCGTCGACTCGAAAGAGTATCGTAATTCGCCAGAGCGATAGGGCGGTTTGGTAACGGCTTGGCCACTCTTAGCTCCAGTCCACCTGTTGCCGTGCTGGAAAGATATCGTATCGTGGCTAAATGCAAAGCGATCTGCGTAGATCGATCATGGCGATGCGACGATGCTGTTGTGGTCGTCCAGTCTGCCGATCAGTTGCGCCATGCTTACCTACCAGCACCTGGTGAACTCCCGGTCCCCTACATCCTCAGACTTCAACACACTGATGCATCATGCGCGGCGCTCCCTCGGTGTTGCTATCGCGACAACGTCTCTGCGCCGGGCGTGTTGCCATTCTAAATAAGACCGAAGCGAGGTCTGGAGCGTTGTGGGACGTCTGATTTTGCGGGCCGCTGCGGCGGGGAAGATGGCGCCCCTGCCCAGGGAGGATCGAGCTTTCATTCCGAACACGCTAGCTCATTCACCTACATAGCACTAGCATCAAGACAAGCCTCGTGCCGAAGTTCTTCATATAACGATAGGTCCACGATCCATGGTTCGTATAATATCGTCGCCAAGGACAAATGGACGCAGAATCATGTCGACAGGGTCCAATTCTATCCAATCTCGCACCCACTGCAACCCGCCCCATGTCGGCAACTTCTTTTGTGCGATGTGTCGGTTCGCTAGACAGCCAATTGGCATTCAATCGCGAGGTAATTATGCTGAAGGATCGTAAAAGGTCCGACGATCCTTCTCAACGATATGCCGTATTATCAGGCGATGCCAAAAAGCTTCGAGACACAGCAGGATTGCAGCTGAGGTTATTTCTCCCGACTTGGATTTTCTCCGGCAGTCAGAGCGTTCAAAGGACGGTATCGGATGCCGTGAGGGAGTATATGTTACCGGGCGTAAGTGTGTGACCCATCGTGTATCCTGCATCGTCCCTTGTCCTTGCTCACTCTGCATAGCAGCCAGCCTGGTGCTGATACTTGACGTTGTACTGCCGCGCAGCAACACTAATCTCTTTCCTCCTTCTTCGCTTCTCCATCTTCAGCATGGCAGACTCCAACTCCGTCGAAAAAGGCGCGTACGTCCAAGATGTGCCGGTATCTCCAACTGGCTCAACCACGGAGCATGGTTTCGATCGCGCTGCCGAACGGCGACTTATCAGAAAGTTGGATCTGCGGATCTTGCCAGTGCTTTGGATCTTATATCTTGTCAACTTCATTGACCGGTAAGTCTGATGCAGCCTCCCCAATGTCTCACGATCCATGCTCACCCACGTTATAAGAGCCAACATCGGCAACGCAAAGATTCAAGGCATGGAGAAAGAGCTGAACCTAATTGGCCAACGTTTCAACATCGCCGTGTGGGTCTTCAATCTGGGGTATCTAGTCGCTGGCGTGCCGTTGCAGATCGCCTTCAAGAAGTACAATTACGCGTCAAAAGTTTTGCAACGCTAGCGCCAAATCTCTCCCCCACCATCACCACCACCACAACAACAACCCACTATAACTATGTCAACACCGCGTGTTTTTGGACGTGAGATATCGCAAAATGTACGGCGTAAGCCAAATATGAGTCTTTCCGAGCGCAATATAGCCATCGGGATGTGGAAAGCTGGCTGTACGATGGTAGAGGTGGCGGACGCGTGCGGGCGCTCGAAATCCACCATATCGCGCCTTATCAAGAAGGCCACCACAACGGGCACAACAGAAGACAAACCACGCAGCGGACGTCCCTAAATACTGTCGAGGCACGCGCGTAAGCTGGTGTATCGAGCTGTCCGAAAAAATCCAAAGATAACGTACGCGGAGCTCCAAAAGGTCGCCCAAGTACACCCACCCAATGGGACCCTATCCGAGCCACCTAGCCGCTCCACGCTGTACAGAGTCCTCCGTAAGACTGGTTTGTTACACGTCCGCTGCAAAAAGCGTCCAAAGCTGACCCTTTAGCGCGCTCGTAAGCGCTTACGCTTCTGCAAGGAGTATCTCTATTTCGCGTGGCGTCGACGCACGCTCAAGTTCACTAACGAGTGCTCTATTTAGAAGGGTTCTAGCCACAATACTGAGTGGTGCTTTCGCTACAACGACGAGAAATGGAAGCTAAGGATGCTTACAGAGGTTACAACTGGTGGCAAACCTGCCTAAATGGTGTGGGCGGCAATATGGCTTGATGAACGTGGGTATCCTCGGCGGAGCGATCTCATCATAATGCAGCGAGATCCTGATGCTCCCCGTGGTGGTTATTCCGCCCAATCTTACATACAAGCGCTGTAATAAGGTCTTCTGCCTCACTGGAGGCCTTCACAACGCTTTATGCACGATAACGCGAGGATACACACGGCGCAGGTGGTTGCAAACTTTATGGCAAATCACGAGATCCAACCTATTAAATAGCCACCGTACTCACCGGATCTTAACCTAATTGAACACCTTTGGTGGCATCTTAAAAAGCTTCTCCATCTTCGATACCCGCAATACAACAACCTCTTAAGGGCTGAAGATGAGTGGGATAGATTCTGTAACGCGCTGAAATTGTGCTGGCGGAGTATCCCTAGCGCTCTGATTAAGTCTCTTATATTGTCTATGCCACGCCGCCTTAAAGCTTGTATCAAAGCTAAAGGGTGGCATACAAGGTACTAGCTATCGACAATGAAATTCTGCTTTGAAACATTGAAAAAGATGTTGTTTTGGGTGAGTTATCCACCCAAAACAGCATTGCCCAAAATGGTGGTTCGGCGCTTCGGCAGCTTGGCGTTGCAAAACCTTTGACCTAGTACTGTACGGACCGAAGAGTCTCTGTGTGATGATGTTCTGCTGGGGCATCACGGTCATCGGGTGCGGACTGGTCAAACGATGGGAGGAGCTTGTAGTCTGTCGATTGCTAGAGGGTATCGCCGAATCTGCATACATCAGTGGAGCGGCATGCTTGATCGGCGCATACTACTCGAAGCGTGAATATCTGACTCGCTACGTCTTTTTCTGCACGGCTGGCATCGTTGCAGGTGCGATCAACGGGTTCCTCTCATCGCTCATCGCGAAAATGGATGGAACAGCTGGGTATGGAGCTTGGAGATGGATCTTCATCATCGAAGTAAGTTGCAACTGTGCAGGTTGCATAGAATATATTCACTGACTTCTTTCCCTCATCTGTACAGGGCTGCGTCACGATCTTCGTTAGTATGGCATGCTGGCCTATCGTTCCTCCTTTCCCAGAGAACTGCACCTTCCTGTCCCCGGAAGATAAAGCACTCATGCTCGCACGTATCCAAGCCGACGGCGGCCACGTATCTGACGATGAGATTTCGTTCAAGAAGGCCTTGCATTTCCTCAAAGATTGGAAGATTTGGGCGGGCGTCGCAATGAATCTCGGCGTCACCGAGAACGCAAACTCGCTTGCCAACTTTCAACCCACAATCCTCAGAGGACTATGCTACACAGCCACCCAAGCACAAGGTGAGCTTCCACTGCGGAAAATCCATACGATAGATACACTGACCCCTGGCTTCCATCTGTACAGTCCATACAATCCCTGTGTATCTTGCTGGCGCTGCCTTCTCCGTCATCTTCGCCTACATGTCTGAGTGGTTGAACCGCCGCTACCTTTTCTACGTTCTAGGCTGGGCCGTCCTCGCGTCTGGTTTGATTGTGGAAATTGTGTATCCAACGAACCCAAAAGTGCGATATATGGGCATGTTCTTCATTGCCTCCGGCTGCTATCTCGCGATGCCGATATCAATCATCTGGGTGTCAATGAACTGCGGATCTGGGTATAAACGTGCTGTGGCTATCGCTGCCATCATCAACTTTGGAACTGCTGGAGCGTTCGTGAGCTCGAACGTCTTCTTATTCAAGGAGGCGCCTCGATTCCGTACCGGATTCAGCACAGGTCTTGGGTTGGCGTGTATGGGTGTCGTGGCTGCGACGATTACTTGGTTTGGGTGCAAGAAAGAGAACAAGAGACGTGATGAAGCAAGGTTGCAGATGCCAGAAGTGCTTGACCAAAGCATGAAGGAACTGGGCGATGAGCATCCAGACTATCGTTTCGCGTTGTAATTGAGAATGCACTACACAGCTGCAAGGAGCAGGATATCCTGGGACCAGACTTATTTGAACGGACCAGCCGTCCACGTCGCGATCTTGATTCCTTCGATGGGGGATATCCAATGTCAGGAATCAATTTATTCACTATCACAAGGAAGTAGGGATACCTCAGTACCTTATCAAGTAGTCCAAATGACAAACATAATCCGTTGCAGCTAGCCAAACAGACAGCGGTTAATTGAGACAAGAGATTGAATGTAGATCAACGATATTCTTTCGCGCATGCAACCAAACTCGCTTTAATATACATCGCCTTACTCCGCCAACGCTCACCACTCCCGTCGCCCAGGTCTCTTCCTCTTAATTGAAGATATCTATCTTCTGCGACCCAGCTGGTGGCTCCCGATCTAGCCCAGCGTCCTTCAGAGAATTCTCAAGCGAGGTCCAACCGTCCTGATCGAACACATTCTTGAGCGCTTTAAGTGCGCCCTCGGTCGGCGGTACACTATCATCCAACTCTAAGCCTGGAACATCATCGAGGAATTTTCTCTGAGGCCACAGCTTGCGGAATATACCGAGTACTATGTTCCAATGAAAGGGCTCGCCATATCCCCACAGCCGTCGTCCAGCCGTCTGCGGATCGACGAGAGCAGCGACATGCAGCCTCGCATCGTCGCGAACGTCGATATGATACATGGGTACCACGCCCTTGACAATGGCTTCATCACCGTCGAAGACGGCTTTGGGAAAGCCTCCTGTAGAAGCATGTCCTTGCTTCTCGTAAACTAGCGAGGGTCCAAAGTTGGCATTTGGGAGAATAGTGTTGAAAGTGAAGTGCGGCTTCTCTTCTTGCATGTACTTCCATGCTGCTTTCTCTGACATTGCTTTCGCAGCACCGTACACGATGAAGCCCTTCGAAGGGTGTTGAAAGTTGGGATCGTAGGCGTACTTGATAAAGTCTTCATTGTATTGCCACTCCTTGAAATGGCCTTTTTCGCCCCAGGCTGAGGAAGCCAAGGCAGTGGAAGTGAAGACAACGGCTTTGACTGACGCTTCTGCTTGAGCAGCCTTGAGAATGTTGATGGTTTCATTGACCATGTCGGGAATATAGGGTTCGGCTTCGGTGGAACGGTTGGTATTGACTGCGACATGGGCAATACCCTGAACGCCCTTGACGCCCGCTTCGAACGCCTCTAAATCAGATGAATCTGGGAGGAGAACTTGGGTGTATCGCCCTGGGCCGAATTTGGAGTCAAAGTGCTCCTGTAGCCAAGCTGCTTTCTCGAGAGAGCGAACTGCGCCGCGGACGTTGTAACCAAGTTCGAGAGCATACTGCGCGATCCAGGCGCCGATGTATCCTGTCACACCAGTGATGTAGATGGTGCTACCCTGAGGCAGGCGGGCGGTTGTTGGATTGAACATGGCTGTCAATATAGTCTGGAGCGATTGCCGAATCGTAAGGTGAGGAGCTTGATAATTGAGTGAGGATTGAAGTAGTGATGTCGTTGCTGTTGAATGATTGCTGTCTTACCAATGGACGATCATGTCGACTTATAACCCTACAGTCGGATGCCATGTTGACCCGATCGTGGTGTTTTGCTCGCCTCGGAGCATCATGCAATGGCATATGGTGGTGTTAGTACGAACCTAGTGAAGATTACTGATGTGCGAAGCTTGTTGCGACCCGGCATAGAGTAACTGGTTAGCAATGATAGAAGGGCCGCGAGTCGGTCAAGGCAAAGTATGATCCCTGTTACGGCGCACTTTTCGTCCGAACCTCAAACAGTATACCATTAATTTGAATTCACATCGCCATGGTTTCTCTCTATGAGGTGATGTACGAACCGGTGTAACTAGACGGTTTGGACGAAGGGACCTCATTCGGTGTCATTGCGCGTGTCGTAGGGCGCACGCGACGACAATCGTCCCACACAGGCGACCGCGGCATCGCTGGTAAGTCAGCGTATGGCAAGCTGCTACTCAGGAGGTGCAAAGTGAGGAGAGGTAGCAGTGGAGTGTTGGCTGCGAAGAGGTGCTAAACGTGGTTGTGAATCCCGATGTGCCTGCCAAGGGAAGCGGCGCTGCATTAATCCGATGCGTCATCGGCTGGGCACGCACCGCGTCGCCTCCAGCACCAGCACCAACACCATCGGCACACATGCTCAGACACAACTACCAGGTTAAGAGATAATAATCGGCTCCAGATGACGACACGCCGGATGTTTACGACGACATCGATGAATCGACTCAACGTCTGCCGGTTCCCTTTGCGTCATCCCGATGCTACGATCGGTCTCGTCGCCGTGCGACATTTCGATCACCTCGGCATGGGAAGCGTAAGGGATTTCATGAGAGACTTCTCAGAAGCATTCAGTAATAGTGGTATCGCCTTTGCGATACGCACTAAGACGGCATCTACGTTCCCACACGCGTCACTATTGTTACAATGTACCAGTATTCGCAGAACTGTAACCTGAGTATGCGCCTCTGCTCTGTGACTTCTTGCTGACTATGCCATTGCGCCTCAAGCTTGATTACTTTATAACGGCGACTGTGAGATCTATAGTGCAGCGCGGTACGGAGGTGCCCGTCAAAAGTCTTTGCCCACCTTGATGAGCAGGGGTATATGTACTATTTCTAATCAGGAAACATCTCCGAGTCTACGTGGCTCGTTCTCCTCAACCTCAAATATTACTCTACACTTACTATTCTATTAACTAGTCTTAGTACTATCGCTATGGTTTATCACGATAACTCTACTCGTGCTGCAGTTGTAGTTCTTAAGGCTATAGGCAAGCCAAATCATGAGATCACGGGACTTACTGGGGTTGAGAAGCGTACGATCAACTCTATCTACGCGCGAGCGATTGAGCGAGGCTTTGATCCAGGCCTCCGGCCACTACAGCTTGAAGACAAGCACCTTAAAGATGCCCATCGACCTGGGCGGCCATCTAAGCAATCTACAGTCTCTCAGCAAGTAGTAGATACTGTACGCACTGATCGATATAGGCGAGAGAGGTCTTGTACTGACATTGCTGGCCTACTAAGCTAACAAGGATTTAGTGTCTTAGCATCTACAGTTAGGCGAGTCTTAAGAGAGGAAGGCTTTAGGAAGACTAAGCCGACGAGGAAGCCTAGGTTGACGAAGCAGATGAGGGAGGAACGATATAGGTGGTGCCAGGAGCACGCAGACTAGACGCTTAAGGACTAGAAGAACGTTATCTAGTCTGACGAAACCTCTGTCGTTCTAAACTATCGACGTGGTGGATATAGAATATAGAGAAGGGCAGATAAGGCCTTTCTACGGAGCTATATTCGTGAGAGGTAGAAAGGCTATTCTAAGTTTATGTTTTGGGGCTGTTTCTTGTACGATAAGAAGGGCCTCTGCTACTGCTAAACGCTAGAAACAAATAAAGAGAAGGAGGCCGCTTCTGCCTAGATTAACGAGCTAAATGAGAAGCTTAAGCCTATTAAGAAGGCTGAGTGGGAGCTTGAAAATAGTATACGTCGTCTCAACCTCTGGAATAAGCCTGGCCGACGGCCTTAGTAGAAGTGGAACACAAAGACAGGAAAGCTCAGCTGACGTGATGGCTTAGGAATTAACTAGTATTAATATCAGATAATTATCCTTCTACTAAAGCTAATTCCTTTTGCAAAAGAATACAAGGCTAATTAACCTAGAACAGTCGTACAGAAAGATAAGGCGCCTTCTTATAATTATTATGTCTAAAGCTATATCTATAGTCTTTACGACGTTAAGAAGATCCTTTAGTGTAGGAACTCGCCTAACTTAAACGCGATTGAGCCTTGCTGGCTATAGATGAAAAGGGCTACTACTAAGAGGGGGGCGCCTAAGGATAGAGTAGAGGGAATACGGGCATAGGAGCAGTACTGGAAAGACCTACCTCAGGAGAAGATACAGGCTTAGATTGAGCGAATTCTATATTATATTAAACAGATTATTGAGCTCAAAGGCGGCAACGAGTACAAGGAGGGTAGGCGGCTTAGGAAGCCAGAGCCAGAGCTATCGGAGAATGTTTCAAATCGGGAATAGCCCAGAATCCCCTGTCCGCCAAGGTGGGCAAAGACTTTTGACGGGCACCTCCGTAGTCATATTCGATCGGGAACCTACACCTCAACGCTCGCAGATTTCCACATACCTGGTGCTCTTAAGGTGTCCATCGGCCACGTCATACAGACACTGTATCTCGTATGTATGTGTCGTCGCACTCAAGGCATTCGCTCTGTTCGGCCGAATACGAAGCATCATACGACACGAATAAGTCGCCGCACTTGATACTCAGTAAAGATAAACAGCATTGCGACGTGAGCCGAGGCGGTGCATGAGGAAAAGGGATACACGTGAAAGCAAGTTGCGGAAGAATACCGCAGGATTGACCGCTGAGTGCCAAGACGCGTCTTGCGTATTGATATGGATGCTGCGCCATTACGGTGAATCGCATAATTGGATGGCAGAGGCTGACTGCAAGGCTGACTGCATAAGCCAGTACGCCCCGCTCACCTCAGGCGCTAAGGTGCGAGATACATCGCGGACACAGCTATATTTCAATGCCGGTCGTCTTTTCTTCCCTTACATCGTCCTTCTCGTATTATAACATGGCTGCTTCGACAATGGCCGACGTCATCATCGTAGGCGGAGGCATTGCTGGGACAGTCATTGCATCGCGGCTGCAGGAGAGAAAGCCATCTCTCTCGATCGTAGTGATTGAAGCAGGAGCTGACCCCGCCGGCAACCCGTATGTGACTGATCCAGCCGCGGCCGCGAACCTCCACTTCTCCGAATTCGACTACAACTACCTCACAACACCGCAAGAACATCTTGACGGAAACCCGAAACGTAACGTTGGTTTCAAAGGGCTTGGAGGCGGAAGTGTTATCAATACTGGTAGGTATGGTAGCTGCAAGCTGCAAGCTGTTGGCTAATTGGATCAGGTGGCTGGATACGAGGCGATGCGCAGGACTACGATGAGTGGGCTCGAGATGTGGTTGATTCGCGGTGGAGCTATGAAGGCCTTCTGCCATACTTCAAGCGTACTGAGAAGCATTTCGACCCTGACGCAGATCCATCGCAGCATGGTCACGATGGCTTGATGCATACTGCGTCTGTCAGTTCGTCTGGCCGTCAGTTTCCGCTACGCCAAAGGGTCTTAAAGCTCTGGTCGAACCTCGGCACAGTGTGTCCAATAACCAAGTAACTTGGCTTGGTTGGTTGACTTTGGTTGATTACATAACAAGCAACCACGAGTAAACGTCTATCCGAGCAACCACAAGTAAGGGTTTTCGCATTACTCGAGTCAACTCGGAGTTGGTTGACGACCTTACCGCATTAGGCATTTTTGTAGAGGAGGTGGGCGACAGAAGTTTTTGGGGCATCGGGATAGGAAGAACTATTAGCCCGGATGTTCTGATTGGTTGGAAATTGCCGCTCTTGAGATTTGCTGTCGAAAACTCTCACGCCTGCAGCCTCTATGTACGAAACCGCCAGATTCCAGGTTAAACATGCCTACCCATCCATTTTTCTGACTCGTAGAGGATCCACGTGTTCCCCTCTACCTAGGACTCCTCTGAATCCCTTAGCTATAACCTAGAAAACATAGAGACCCCAAGTTCTGTTTCCACCAATACTGCTGCCACCTTCGAAAGAGAGCTGCCGACATCTACTCAATGCCCATTCCCTATTGACTGGGACAAAATTCGCTATGAAAGGAAGGTGTTGCCATCGATTCGGTATCGTCAGCCTCACAAGCGGGCCCTCAACTCTAAAACCCAGCCCTCGCCAATCTACAAACACGGTGCGCAGCTCACAACCAATGGAGAGAACAAGTTTTGGCTCTGCAAATACTGCCATCTTAGTGGCCAGCACGATTCTGCTCTGTACAGTAGTGAGAGTACTACTAGTATCATGTATCACCTAAAGAATCAACACAAACTTGAAGAATTCGGTTACAAAATAATGGCATTAAACCCGTTCGACATGGCCAAGGGAGCAACGAGCTCCATACCATACCTTGGAGGCCGGCGCTTGATGTTCAACGACTCTCAGTTCAAGAAAGAGTTTATTGACTGGGTTATCGATCTTGACTTCACCTTTCGACAAGCGACACATCAACGCACTCGTAACATGTTTACTGGCTGCTTAGAGGATATCGATAAAATTCTACCTAAGAGCCCATCAACTCTTAGCACCTGGGTTAAAGACATGTGGGACGGTGATACTGGGAGACGTGCTTGGCTAAAGGAAAGGCTTCATCTTGCGAAAAGCAAGATCCATATCTCAACTGATGCCTGGACTTCTGAGGAAGGAACGAACTATGTGGCAGTTGTTGCTCACTTCCTAGACGAGAAGCATAAGTTGCAAACAGCCCTTCTTGACCTCCCGCCTCTAAAAGGCCCACATTCTGGAGAGAACATTGCGAAATTGCTGTCAACGGTTATCGACTTGTACGATATATCCGCTGTCATTGGCTTCTTTATGATGGACAACGCTGGCAATAACGACACGTGTATTGGAGAACTAGCAAAGCAGTACCCCACAATCACACAGCAGAGTCGCCTTCGGTGCGTTGGCCATATTCTAAACCTCATCGTCAAAGCTCTTCTGTTTGGGACGGGGTTAGCAGGTTGGAGAAAGAGCTCTGTGGTGCATCTGATGATGAGCGGTTTGAGATATGGAGGAAGCAGAGTTTTATTGGTAAGCTCCATAATTTCTGTGTGTGGATCAACCGGAGTGATCAGCGGCGGGAGTTTCTGAGAGAGTATGTTTTGCAGGCGTACGATAGAGGCAGCATCGAGAACCTTTACACTAGGGTACTGGCTGACGGTGGCGTCCGCTGGAACTCTGTGTATGCCATGATTGAGAGAGCTCTCAAGCTCCGTAACGCAATTGATTTGTTCTTTCTCCACTATAATCATAGTGGTGAAGGATACGATATCTCACAGGACGCCATTACTCAGCGCGATTGGACTAATCTGGAGCACTTCTTCAATATCTTGAAGCCGTTTAAAGATCTGACCAAACGCATGGAAGGCCGAGCCAATAAAGCTGGCCTTGAAGGATCACATGGCTCACTCTATGAGACACTCGAGTCGCTTGACGTCCTCTTTAAGAAGCTTCAGGAAGCCGGAAAGTTCGCAGACAATCACCCCGAGGAGGTTTCGGAATACTATTCCTGTGCTATTGATACTGCCCGCCTCAAGCTTGAAGAATACTACGGCCTTACGGACGCTACGCCAGCCTACCGATGCGCTGTCGCCCTCCATCCTGCGAACAAATTTAGCTATTTCGATATCGAATGGCAGCATGAGAAGAAATGGATTACTGAGGCGAAGCGGGTGGTGCATGATGAGTATGTACAATACGAGGAAGCAGCTGCGGAAGCAGAGATAGCAGAAGCAACACAAGAGGAGGATAATGAGGTTGGTACGGATAGCGATACAACGCTTGATCTTCTCCAGCAAGCTCGTAAGCGTCGGCAGCGGGTCGCCGCTAGTACGGCGTCTACGCGAGGAAAGAAGCGCGCAAGAGTCACCTCTGACCTCGATCAGTTTATAGCTAGGACTAATAAGGCTGATGGAGATGTTGATGACCCTCTAGAGTGGTGGATTCGCCATGCACCTGACTATCCTGTGCTCTCTAAGATGGCGTTTGATCTGTTTAGTTGCCCTGCAATGAGTGCTGAGTGTGAGCGGGTATTCTCACAGACGAAGAAGGTCATCACGGATGAACGGAATCGGCTCGATTCAGGGACTGTGGCGGCAATTGAGTGTCAAAAGCACCTCCTTCGAACTGGTATGCTTCTGTAGGTTGGTATAGATATCAAATCGGGAAATTCTATCGAGTAATGTCAACCAACCAAGCAAAGCAAGGGCTTCTCGTCAACCAACCAAGCAAGGTAAAGGATTCTCGTCAGCCAAGTCAAGTAAGAGGGTCGATTTTTGGTTTACTTGGTTGATGGACACACTGCCTCGGCATACCTCATATTCACGATCTGAATGATGGCCGTCCGCAAGGTATCAGTGATCTGGTGGAGAATTTTGAGGATGGCAAAAGGCAGATGACGCAGTCCGTGTTTCCATTAAAGGGCGTAAAGGTGCTCACGAGCACTCTCGTTCGCCGCGTGCTTTTCGACGATGCGAAGATAGCCGTCGGCGTCGAGCTCGCAAACGGTCAAAGAATCGATGTTAACAACGGTGGTCAAGTCATCATCGCTGCGGGCGCCTATCGAACGCCACAAGTCTTGATGCTTTCTGGTATTGGAGACCACTCTCAACTCTTGCAGCACGAAATCCCGACTGTAGTTGACCTACCTAGCGTAGGTCAAAACCTGCATGATCATCTCATGCTATATCGATACTGGAAGCTGCGACACCCGGAGCAAGGCCTAGCCATCGGCTCACCTCTCTTCGGTGGCCCGAACTACGACAAAGGAGGACCAGTGGACTTCTTGGTTCGCGTGCCAATATCCACAAAACCACTGAAGTCAGCTATTGAGAAGGACGAAGGTCCAGTTTCTGATGAGCACCCACTGCTCAAGGGCCCACGCACTCACCTCGAGATGTTGCTCTTGTACATCGCCGTCGGAGCAGAAGCGCAAGGCCTTCAGATCCCAATCGACGGCTCTTCAATCATGACCTTCTTCATGGGCTGTCTTCCCACGTCGCGTGGTTCGGTGACGCTCGCATCGTCTGATCCCGCTATGAATCCCATCATCAACCCGAATTACTACGCAACGGAAGCAGATCGTCACGTCATGCGTGAAGGCTTCCGTATGCAAACGGATCTGATGTTCAACACTGCTGAGGGTAAAGAGCTCGTCGAAAGCGAATACATTCCACCAGGCCTTCCAGCATCAGTGCAGGCAGAGGCAGATGCAACTATTGATGCAAGGATCAAGTTGGGTGCCGGTACCACGTATCATCCTGCAGGAACAGCAGCCATGGGGAGGGTTGTTGACAGGTCGCTAAGGGTGCATGGGGTTAAGAACTTGAGGGTTGCAGATGCGAGTATCATTCCGAAGCCTCTTGCGGCACATTACCAAGTCCCTGTCTACGCGATCGCCGAACAGGCTGTGGATATCATCTTGGCTGAGTGCTTCAAGTAAGCAAATAGGTTGGACAACATGCTCGGCTAATGTTTCAGCCCTGTTCCTCGTCTCAGGGTGCTATATGCTACAGACTATTGCACATTTTCTTATACGCCCTACAGCTCCACATGCTCAACTTTCCAACCACCTGGCATCAAATCCGTAAAAACCCTCTCAGGATCATACTTCGCCCTCACAGTCTTCAATCTTTCCATGCTCTCGCCCCCATAACCCTCGAACACCTTCTGACCCTTATCCGCATCATTCAAATATACGTACCTGTTCAACCCGTTGACCTCTTCCAGCTTCCTCTCCATTTCTACATTGACATTCTTGACCCACTCAGCAACCTCGTTATCAAATTCCCCACCACTTCCCCAACTGATTGCCTCCTCGACCCAAAACGCCGGTTCTAATGGGATGTTCTGCGGCAGCCCTGCTGATCTCGCAACCATCTCGCGGTTCACAATATTGAAGTCGAGACCCGCGAAGAACTCGGGAACTTTGTTCGCGAGATTAGAAGCAGCTAGCGAGTCGAAGAAAGTGTCGTGTGCAATCGCAAGGTTTTCGGCCGTCGCTTTCATGGAAACGACGCGGAATTTCTGGCGCAAGCCGTGAGATTGACCGCCTTCTCTGAAAGCTGAGCGCATGGCACGGCCATATTGTGCTAGCGAGATAGGGCGCATTGTCGCTGTGCCGTTGAGAGCCGTGAGACCTGTAGTGTTGCCGTGGACAAACTCGGCTAAGCGGCCAGAAGTTGGTACGGAAGTGCCATTATGGAAAAGTGTACTTTCGTAAGAGGGTGCGGTGGAGCCGGGGCCCCAGCGGCACACGGGGATAATGGTCGAGGCCAGATCTTCTTCATTGGTCAAAGCCATGTTCAGGATGCCGGCGAAACAGGCGTCTCGAGTAACGTTGCTTGAGCCATAATGGGCGTCTGCGATGAGAGGGGTGATCGATGGAAACGTTTGCAGGTCGAAACGCGTTATCAGCGCGAAGGAGTTTGCACCGCCACCTAGAGCCCAGTAAAGGTCGGAGTAAGTGCTGTTAGCAGTGATGGTAGTAATTGTACCATCTGCAAGGACTGCCTCGTATGCCTTGATCTTTCCCTCAGACGAAGCCAAGCCATGCTTGACACTATACCAACTGATACCGCCACCAAGGAGCAGGCCGGGCACTCCGACAGGTGCCAGGCGACCACCTATGACAGTCTTGTTGGTGAATTCTAAGTAGTTGAAGACGTCTCCCCATCGTGGTCCTGGCCCGATGCTCATCGTCTCTCCATCTTGAGACAGCTTTAAAGTGTTCAAATTGGTGCTTGAAATCAAGACGCCAGTATTGTTGATGTTTGCAGCATCTGAAATGGGCATGTGGCCGCCGCCCCGCATGGCGAACTTCGTGTGGGTAGCGACAAACGTTTTGACAGCAAAGGAGAGCGAGGTTGCACATGTTGGTGCGAATACACATGCTGGACCGAGCCAGGCGGAGGAGTCCCAAGATACTAGGCTATTGTCAACGTACTGTCATTTGCTATCATGTCGTTTTGACTTACCCTGATTCTCGTCTGCATAGCCTGCATCCTCTGGGAGGTAGGTAATATTCGGGTAAGTGTTTTTCAAGATCTCGCATGCAGTCGAAGGATTCGAAATATTATAGCTAGCCACCGACTGGAAAGCTGTTACGGAGGCAACAAGCGCGCACGGAATCAATCTCTTGAACGAAGTCATTGTACACGTGTGTCTGAGATGTTGAGGATTGGGGTAGTGGAGTGATCGTAACCTGAAAGTACTTTATCTTTATACAAGCAGAGGTCCTCGTATATTCGTCCATGTCGTATTCACGCATACGACTACCTGTCACCAGAAGTAGTCTGATTTCGCGAGCTTGTCTATTTGTGGTACAAGCGAAGAATGCAGGGTCTTCTTCCTGCTGTAAATTACGTGTTGGAGTGCCTGCGCCTCAAATGCTGCATGGATAATTTGGCAATGTATAATGCAGCGGTAAGTCCAGGTCCAAAGAAATCACAAGATACCCATGCACCCGAGTACAGTATCGTTATGTGCAGTAAGTAGTTGGGTAGTGCGGGTCATTTGGCGTTGTCGCACTCGCGTAAGCGTGTCGGTCTCGGTCTCGCATCCTCGCAGATCTTGGTGGGGCCCTTTCATTTCACCCGTGCCGGCATGATCTGCAAGTTTCGGACGCCTACACATGGCGCTATGAGTATTATAGGGGACGTTGGCTCGCCCGTGGCTGTTCTAATGCACTACTGTAAGGACTCATCCTCGTGTCGCACAGATTGAAGTCAGCTTTTGCGATGCCTGTGAGCATTGTCCCAGGTACGTAGCACAGCAGGCTAACCTTGTTAATGTTTCTTCTCTCTTGGTATCTGCACTACAACTCTCTCATGAGCTGACCAAACTGCTCAGACACAGCCTTGATCTCTGCGCTATGATGCGTACTGTATGCGTATACATTGTGTATGAACTCGTCAGCTCTCCGGTCATGCTAGCTCACGCCAATATGAACCAGTTCAACAACACTCCTTTCTTCTCCAGTCTCTCCGGTTCGAGCCTCGGATCGCGATTGATCAATTCACTAGTTTTCTGTATCGGAACATGTCATAGCCGGTCGGATCATCACCATCAACTAACTTGCTTGTTCTCTCCTACCCGTCAAGATCATCACCAGACAGTCTCGGACCTTCCATACTCACTTCTCGAGATTCAGTGTTCAAGAACCGTATAACGTGGCGATCCCCTTCGGCTCAGGCTGCCATGCCTAACGTTAGTTAGAAGTCGTGATGCAAAAAGCGCTGACTGTAATTCATTGATACTGTGGTGTAGTAAATAGTCACGTGATATTGGGAAGCTAAATAGTATATCAGGAGCTAGAAGTAGATTTACAACACTAGATTAGACATCTACCTACCCAGGATATCTATAAACTTTCATTTACTTCACCTAGCTATCCCCAATTTCCAAATTAGGCCTGATCCTCCTGTACACGTGCACCGCGCTATGCCACAATACAAGCAATCTCATCTAGGCTTAGCGTTGTACCCCTCACCGCACCAAGGCTATCAAGCCACGTTCCACCTTCTCTTGGACATCCACGCTACAACTTACATTAGTTACATCATGCCTTACGATCGTGATGTGGTCGTCAACTGCATCAAAAGACACTATGACTTACTTGTGCGCATGGCCTACCTAGACCCCGACGAAATCCTCTGCCCACCGCTTGAAGGCTGGAGTGATGAGCAGCTTGCTGTTGACGCATTGCAAAAGTGGAAACGATCGGAGAGAGTCATTGATCTCTTGCGGCATATGCCTTACCTGAGTAAGAGCATTGCGACGTTCGGTATGTACGAGGTTTATATCGAA
Organism: Alternaria longipes; assembly: GCA_019059555.1. NCBI lineage: Eukaryota > Fungi > Ascomycota > Dothideomycetes > Pleosporales > Pleosporaceae > Alternaria > Alternaria longipes. Next base: position 118,293 of record CM032460.1, on the reverse strand, counting down.
ACGGAGGCATGCATCTACCTCCGGAATCATGGCTGGATGAAAGACAAGTACAAAAATCCTCATAAGCACATAATGCCGTTTGAGCAGGACTCACCTGCTGGTTTCATTCCGTTGAGCATGGGTAACGCCGCAACCGTATGGATGATTGATACGGACGAAGGTACGGCTGACGCATAACTTGCATCGCTGAGTATTGACAGCTTCCCTAGGGATAATTTGGCCTATGGGACCGTTTATTGTGACTCAAGGTGTGCCAGAAGATCAGCCATGGCGGGCATGTGCAAAGCCTCGCGACATCCAGGAGTATTTCGATGAGCTCTACACCGAGATCGAGACCTTGGTCACCATTCCGGTACCAATGTCGAAAGATGGCTGGAGGCGGTGGAACGACATACTATCATATCGGGACAGGGATGGAGCAGTAAGTACGATTTTCTACGGCAAAGCATGCTGAATACTAACCAGACAATGACTAGCAAGTTCAACGCTTGCTTAAAGAGCATGGCTGACCGGAATCTCTCAGAAAGGAGGAATATCTTAAAGCTCTCGAGGAAGAGCGCTCTGACGCTAGACGCAACGAAGAGAAGAAGAGAGAAGAGAAAGAGAGAAGACGCAAGACAAGGCACGAAATAGCTGCTGGCAAGACCTATGATCTGCGTTCCAAGAGTGGTAGGGGAGGTAATACAGCGAACTGACATATCCAGTAATAGGTCATAGTGTCTGGAAGCGAAACATCTATAGCGAGAGCCTGGTCGCTGACTTTGACGACGGACTACCGTAAATCACAGCAAAAAAGGTTTGTGGATAGCAAAAGGTGGGAATTGTGATTAGTGAATGTTGCATACAAAAGTGGTCACGCTTAATATCCTCCCAGTGAGCGCCCACTCGGATGTCCACATGTAGCAGGAACGACAAATCAATGAGCTGACAGTGGGCGGAAGATTCTCTTGGCACTAGCAATGGTACAGCATGAACGTTGACGATGCTCCTGAAAGTCCTCCCGAGGCGGCACGTCAAATTTTTGCGTCGCAGGTGGAGAGGGCAAATTTGCGAAGGAGGTTACGGTAGCTATGGGCGGCTCAGCGCATGTGCGAAGCGGGAAAGCATGACCCCTTCTGTGGGGCGGCAATCAGTACGCTTCGTCACTCTACCAACAAGGGTTTGTCGTTACCACAGGTGTGTCAAGGCGGTGCCTAGTTGTGAGAATATCTTACTATTATGAACACGCTAGCCGGGGTACCGTTGCGATTGGATTCGAGGTTGCGCGCGTTCGATGCCTAGGTCGCTACAATACACAGATGTACTAAATATATATGCACCTTTTGAAATTATTCGGTCGGCAGCTAATCAGCGACCTCTAGGTGTCACATGATGCTAGTGCAGGTATCATGAGAGGAGATACCAGTGGAGAGTACATATCGTCTTGTCTTTAGCATTCTACCTCGTCTATATTGAAGTCGTCGACAGGCACTCTTTGAGATCGATTTCCATCTTCGAGACCGCGCCGGGCCTGCGATACGAAGTATACAAGAGGATCCAACCTTTATCCTGCAGAATATGTTTAGCAGAAGAGATCATCAAGAGCCCAGGCGATGTATCTCAATCTCGAGAACGAGAGGTTCCTTACCTACTTCATTCGACTGCACCAGTCTAGCATGGAACTCCCCAGCCGTAGTTGACTCCCCTCAAAGTACCACAGCAGTCTGCGTCGCAGGTCGACAGAACCTCCTCACTGCAGGGCAACATCTGTGCGCAATAGACACCGCCGCGCCCGTGGCTCTCACAAGTCCTCTCACTTTTATAACAGCAGTCTGACGGGTCGCACTGTATCCATTCGTGTCAGTACTGAAACTACGCTATGATAGCGAATAAGAAGTCTCACCTCTGCCATGACAGTAGCAGCAATGCTAGCGAGGATGATGCAGAGGAGTCTCATTTTCGAGAAAGAATGGTCAACGGTGGAAAGCGTTGAATCGGCAGGTTGTCTTCGATTTTGAAGTAGTAGGAAAGTGTTCTGCTCTATCATAGAAAGAGAGGAGAAAACGCCTTCTTATACCTACCTCTAGAATGGTGATGGTATACACCGGTCGTTGCGGTCGGCGTAGAGACCATTAGATGATCCGGAGAGGAACCGCAACATAGCGGTGAACGAAACCCGATGACTTATGTAGATCTTCATAGCTGACTTCCAGGCCTATGAAAAAAGTCTTACAGAGCTTGATTTTTATAAGAAAATCCGCAGTGCAACCGCAAAGTGACCTTGATGGGACCGGAATGCGACCGTATGTGAAGCCTTGGCTATGAAGAAACCAACACATGACATATCCCGTTGCGACTTGTGCTCTCTGGCCATGTAGTACGATTGCGAAAAAGACTAGTCAAGGATCTCAAAGCCAAGCTGTTGATCTCTCATGGCTGTATTTAAGACAGCTTCTGCACCAGTATCCTCTCACCATCAACTTTTCTGCTTGTCCTCTCAACGCTCTTAGCAACCAAGTTACAAACATCTTTACTACTTTTCATCAGTCCACTCAATATGAAGGTCTTTCTCATCGTGGCCAGCCTCTTTACTGCAATGGTTGCAGCAGTGAGTGGAACCCCTCCCACTCTTGCTTTCTACCGATGGAAGTACTAACAATTGTCTAGGACTGTGACCCTGCCAATTGCTGTTACAAAAACCATGCTACTTGTGCTCAGCACAATGAGGGGAGACAGTTTTTGACTCAGCACGAATACTGTGCGCAGCGATCACCCTGTGCCGATAGAGTCTTGGCCACCTGCGATGCAGACTGCTGTGACTACGATGGCGCCGGTATGCCATGCTAGAAGCGCAAATTTCTGGTCAGTCTAGCTTTCTTTCCGGAAAATGAAGTAAACAAGGTTGTATTTACTGATGATCGAGATAGTGCACCGGGCATCTCATTGTGTTCCTGAACATCCAATGATCGGATCAGTCAAGAAACAGAAAAAAGGGAACCTACAACATGTCTCGTACCTACTTCAGCTGTTGAGCATGTCACTCTCGTATTTGCATAGCTTGGCCAAGTATCAGGGCTCCTTGGAGAGCATTCTACTCACAGTCTACCAGGGGGGAATGGGCTTTTCCAAATATGTAGACATAATGAATCAATGCTTCTTTAAATCCCTCTGTTGCTCGCTCTCCGTCTATTTGTAATTGATGCCAACCTCTTCTATCTTTCATCTAGCCCAAGATCTTGTATCGCAATCAGTAGTCCTTGTAATCTCTACCCAAGGAGGCAGGCTTGATGTCGAGAAGACAAATTATGTGTGTACATATCAAACGCCGCCTGCGTACAGCGTCTTTTCGGCAAGACGAAACAATGCATGACAAACATCCAAAGTGCTTGTCAAGAGGTTTGGGAATATCGTGTCACCGCATGCCAAACGCTTCCATTGCAGTATCTACAGAACTTTTTGAGTCGGACCGGACAAGGCGCCCTAGTCATGTCACATACTCAGCGTTGAGCGTAGATCAGCGCCCGCAATCGGCAAAGTTACTATCGTCGCCTGTGCTGCATGGCAATTGGAATCTAGCATGGAAGAAGTCGGGGTCGGAGTGAAAGTGACATGCATGACTCGTTGCCACCGCTCAAGGCTGCGCTTGGGACATTTTTCATCGGCAACAGCCTTAACTTCGGGGCATGGAAGAAATAGTTTCCTCATGCGGAAATGGCACTAGTCGCACATCTTGTTACTCTCGGGCGATGTGCTACGTCTCTGTGGTAACAAATGTCTACTGCTCGGGACAACATCCGTTTTGGATCTCTTCTTTCGTCATCGGGCCGCTCGTTCGTGGCGACGATCTAAATGTTCTACCTCTTGGCCTACCGTCTGTGCGCACCCAACAAGGTGCAGCTGCATCAATCGAAGAACACAACTGAGAACGACCTGCGATTCCCCCTCGATACAAAGTTTTGTGATGCCACAAACAGTAGTTTTTGAAAAGATCTCCCCAGGACTCTATACCATGGCTTTGTTTCGGGCAGAATTCCCATGTCGGACACGGTCCAAATAGCGAGCGTATCTCCCCTCGCACCCTCAAGATGGTCTACCTTGGGTTCTCGGACTCCCTATCGACATAAGACCATTACCATATCGAAAATTTATAACTCTGACTCGCATCAGCCAGAGTGCCTCTGGCAGATTGGAGGCGAGCACGCCGACGAGACGGAAATCTGCACAGCAAAGACACAGCACAAGATAAGTCATCAACACTGTACACGGTGCCCTGGAACCTTCCTGCTGAGGCTTTTATGACCGTTCAATCAAGTCACGAACACCCGAAATGAGGCCTCCAGATGTACAATAGGCCTCTCGATTCTTCTCTATTAACCTGGAGTGACAGTGATGGTACGATCCTCAAACAGCGACACGAACATTACACTTCCTGGCTGCTCACCTCCCCTGCGTCATGTACCTCAGCACCCTCGGACAGAAGCAATCAACGAAAGCTAAGATCTAGCATTGACCATCATTAGGGTCAGACCTTTCGTCCACGAGTCAGCAATGCGCATCTACCAGCAGCCTTTACAGATGGGGTGAAGCAACCACACATACCTGTAGTAGAAGGATCCATGTGTATTCTCACCACCCCAACCACAACCATTGATCTCCTCCTTCAGACCAAACTTGCAGTCCTGGTCGCTAAGAGATCCTGTTCCCGTGACCCAAACTAACATCAATTCTGTCAATAACACGAGTCCACGCCACTTGGGTATACATTACAAGCAGGGGAGGAGGGCTTTGCGTACACTCGGCTTTCATGGTCTCGCCTAGGTTACGGCAAGCGTACTTGCTGTTGCCGTCGAAGTTGCCGGCTACTCCGCCAGAATTACCGTTGCAGACAGCGTCGGCAGCGTTGTTGGCAGCCTGGCGCAGATCACCCCAGCCGGGACCGGTCTCGCTGTAGCATCCTGCTGCGCTGGCTGTGGTCACAGCAGAAGCTAGGGTGGCGGTGAAAGTGAACAAGTGCATGGTGGAATTGATATGGGGATGATTGTAATAAAGAATCTGTTAGTTTTCTAGCAGTGTTAGAGCTGAATGATGTCGGACGGCGAACGACAACAGATGAGTATTGGGGACCCTTTTATAGACTCTTCACAAGGCTCAGTAAGCTCACTCTTGTTCGTATTCACATCCACTCTGCCATGATTATCCAGGCAAGGCGCTTTGGGCGAGCGAAGCTCAGCTGCAGGATCTGAATCCAAGGTACCTGTAAGCATACGGTCGGTCGGCAAGTCAGATGCAGGAATCCCTCTACCCTATACTAACAGCGGCCGTGGCGATGCAATTCGACAGGTCAATATTGTTCAACAGACAGTCACGCCCACTATCAAGTTACGCCTGAAAATGTGGTCCTCCTCTACATCGTTCTTATCGCCACTGAGCTCACAGACCTTTCACACCGAACGAGCGGCCCTGGTCTCGCGATTCATGTTGGTAAATCAACGTGACAGTTCCACAATGCCAGGCAGAATCCCCTGTTGTCGTAAGCTGATGATGGCATCTGATGCTGCTCTCGTCTATACCCACGAGGGTGTATAGGATGACGAATGGCCCCAAAAGCTCAATGGAGGCAATGGGAAACGAGAAACTTACTATGACTTCTCGTCCCGAGACATGAAAAATGCAAAATAAGACCCGACCGACGTTCGCGGTAATACAGGATCCAAAGGTGTATTGCCAAGCGCTGATCATCTTTCCGGGTAAACACCACACATGAGGGCGTAAGGTACCCTGGCTATACGCTTATAGGAGTACCTGTATGTTCGAATGCTATGGTTCGATTCGCTGGCACAGACTTTGACTTAATCATGCTCACCTGATTTTTCACGTGTCTTTCAACAAAACGTTCTCTGGCTTAAAGCCTCTCCAAACCTCTACGAGCTCATCTCGAATCTCAAGAATCTGTCGTCCGATACCCTGCAGTACACTGCATCCTAAATCGTAGCGATAGATCGATCACGACCTGGATGGCTAGAGTACGTCTGGGAGGTACTCGTAACATGCAGTACATGATCATAGGTCAATGTACAAAGCCAAGCGATGCATATTAAAGTGGGCAAAAGAAATCACTTCCTTCAATCCGCGTTTCGCTGCCCATCTCGCTCCACCCCAGGCTCATCAATCGTCGTCTTCTCCATCTTCTCCACAACCTCCTCATCCGACAGCTTCAAGCTCAACCTCTCCAAGCGTTCCTGCAGCGCCTTCTCCGTTTCCCTAAACCTCTTCTCAAACTCCTCATCGTTTTCACCCCCAAACTCCCCAGCAGTAGGCGTCTTGTCCCCCTCTCCACTACCCTCGACTGCCGCAGTCTCGTCCGCACTACCACTACCAGCAATTCTCCGCTCACTCTCCTTCAACGCAGTAGCAGCAGCAGCAGCCCTCTTCCTCTTCATCTCCTCGGCCCTCCGCATACAAATCTCCAATCTCTTGAGACTACTCTTTGGCCACATCTTCTTCATATTATCTCCCCTCTCAGCTGTCCTCGCCCCATCCGGCAACTTGACCCAGTCCAACTTGCTCTCCACAAAAATATGCATATCGGGTTCCATGAGCGACGGAAAGTCTAGCGTCCCGACTCTCAAATCAATGATTGCTTCGCCCAGCGCACTCGACGCCCAGAGCTGAACGTGGCATGTCGGACACTCTGCATGCCGACTGACTTTTCCCGACTTGGATGTCCGCGTGACAAACAGTGGTGTGGTGGAAGAAATAAGCTCGATATTGTAAAGCTCAATGTTGAGATTCAGACAGAAAGCGCTGCCGGTTTGTTTCTGGCAGCTGGGGCTGCGGACGTGGAAAACATGCAAAGTCAGTGTGTGTATGTGTGTGTTTACTATGCATTCAGTACAGGCACAACGTACCAGTGGCATGCGTAGCAGTAGAGAGGAGACGTAAGCAAGCGATAACGGATAGTATCGCAGACGCAACCGCCCTTTAGCGCTGGGAAAGGTTTCGGCGTGGTCATGTCGGTGCTTGCTCGAGTCTCAAAGGCTTAGTCAGTGGAGTGGATTTGATTAGTTAGAGTGCGGAATGGGCGGAGTTGTGGGCAGGCGCGCGCTGGGGGGGATGGAGGAATGACGTGGTGGGGCTGCCAAGGCCCCCACAGTTTCTCGTTTACGAGCGGAACCCCACAGCAACGCTTTGTCCATCTTACCTGATTGGGATGTCATTGGCTTCCTCGTGCAACTACATTGAGGGTGGAGAATGTACTGCTTCTCATATAACACTACATGCGTTCCGTGCAATCAACAAGGGAAGACGAAGATGCACAACACTTTGGCTCGACCTCATACCTACGTACGCTTCCAAGCGGCAGCGACATGTCTATCTCTGAAAAACCAGATGTGGTACCATCCAGCACCTATTGAACAAAGTCATCTTTATCATATCACCAAGTGAGAATCCACTAAACATCAGTGCTTAGCTCACGGAGAATTCCGAATCATGGGGGGCAATAAACAGGGATTTTCCGTTGTTCAGAAATAAAACGTTGTAGTCATCATCGCATGTTCAAGTCAAAGCCCATAACGAACTCGTGACAATGTCCCAAGATGAGCGTTCTTGATCTTGCTACCCTAATCGTTAGTCAGACCACTACCATCCTCTCCTTTCAACTTTCCTTTGCCTCCTCCCGCGCACCCAGAGCGCATGACGATACGCCTTTTTCAATTTAGTAAAAGATATGCAAGATGACCACTTTGTTTGTACAACAAGACAGAGTGCCACGAAGAGACAAAGGATCGCGCCACAGAAGGGACAGTACATCTGCCAAGTACATATACAGTTTATTTCGTTACATACCTCATACACCACCTCCTTATTGCGCAGTAGCAGCAGCTCCTCCATACGCGAATGCCTTCTCATTTCCATGCCCACTCATACCAAAGTACTCTCCGTCCAACAAGCCCATCTTTTCCATCATCCCCCTAACTTCATTCCGCTTCTCCGCCTCAAACTCCTCGGCGCTCAGTAACAACGTCTCTCCGCGCGCTTTGTGTATCTCGAGGGGCTCATGCTCAATAGCGTCAGGCCACTGACCAGCCGCATAGAGCGCGTCTTGCAGATCCGCCCACCTCACGCTCACGCCCTCGAGCGTATACGGTTCGGCAGTCTTCTTCTTCAGTGCCTGTGGAAGCACAGACCTTGCAATGTAATGGTCCCTTGCTTCGGCTTGGGCTTTTGCGTCGAATGCCTGTTCGAGCATGGATATCTTGGCGCGGTGGCCGGCTAGAATCTCCTTGTCCATGTCCAAATCTGCCTTTGAACGTGTCGGATCCGGGTTCTCGAGTGCTTGGGCCAGAACGTGCGCCTGATCTCTCAATTCATCCAACTGACCCTGCGCACCAATCTCATTAGCTGGCGCCGCTTTCTTGGCCAAGTCTTCCTGTAAGTTCTTGAACTGCTCTGCTTTGCGCAACGCATATGACAGCTTCCGTAGCCGGGTTTCCAGACTCTCCTTGGCGGCTTTTAGACTCTTCTGGTCTGCTTCATTTTGGTTGTGTTTCATCTTCAACTTGAGGTCCATGGAGCGAATTTGGCCTTGGAGCCACTTTACATTATCCGTGGGCTTCTCCTTGGCCAACCCCGCATTTGCCAGAGCGTCAATCTGTTCCCATCGCTTGTCCAAGTAGACGGTCGCTTTCTTGTCCAACTCTTCCTGCTCTTCCCTTGTCTTGGCTCCGTGTGCTTCTTGTATGCGGAGGACCTCTGCTAGGTCGGCGCTGGTGTTGGCGCGTTGGTCCATGATTTTTAGCATGCGCTTCTTGCGGTCCATGCGGAGGTATTCTGGATTTGTTTTGTCCCAGGCTGTCTCATGGAGGCGGCGGAACTCGCGCAGTTTGCGGAAAGCATTGTGGCCTTGTGCAGGAGTGGGAAAGGTAAGGACACAGTGGGGGACCCATTCGTCGGGGCGGAGGACGGGGGGTTTCGTATGCTTGCCCATGAAGGGGAGTTGTTCGAGGTGGTGGGTCTGAAAGGTGGTTAGCATGTGGCAACCCAGGATATCTCCGTGTGTCGTACGTCGAGAAGCTCCTGTAGCGAGTAGATGATCTGATTCGTCTTGGTGTTGCGGAAAATGTAGATGATCTCGCCATGCCGAGCTGTGCCCTCGGGATCAACCACATCCCGAAGCGTATACGGCTTGATGGGCGACACGACACGCTGGCCCGTCGCCTGCCGCCTTGCCTTTTCATTCACAACAGTCTGCAGACGGAGATGTCTGGGGTTGGATTGGCGCTCGACATAGACGGCGATGCGTTTTTGCATGTGCTCGACATGCTGCGGAGTGATGCGCCTGGTGGTATTGGCGAAAGTGACGGGATTTAGTGGCGGCTTGTACCGGAGCCGGGCGAGTGATCGAGGCATGGCTGCGGGGTTGCCTGGAGTGCCAATTGACGAGCGGGCGATGTTGGTCGACGGACGGGACGCAAAGATGCGAGAGAGCGATAATTGCGCACGGGCCTCTGACCGCGGGCGCCAGCAGCACCTCCGCCTGGCGCGATACGAGAGCTCTCCGACGCGCTTTCACTTGGGGTAAGCGACTACTATGAGCCGGCCATTGCCGTATCAGGATGCTTCGATGAGGCTGACATCCATTTACTCGAGTCTCTCCTACCGCCGACCCACCCGACTAGCTACATAACATGGCTGGAGAGCCGCCCCAGGCAGCCGAGCAGCACAAGTCTCCACCACGTGAGCGCCCGTGGCTGCTGCCATACGTATGTCCTTGACCGCCATCCGTCTGTCCCTCTCCTCGCTGACAATGTGTACCAGAACCGCAAGTTGCGCCACCTCCAAGGCATCACCATCCGCAACCTCACGCTTACCACGACTCCCTCAAAGTCGCGCGGCCGCACCATTGACGATGAAGCCATACCAAGCACCCTCAAGTCGCCCACCAAGGCGCTGGCGTTGAGGGAGAGCAGAGGCCTGGCCCATTCGCGCTCCTCGAGCAATCTTACCACATCCCCCGAAGACGGCGTCCGCACACCCACCAGACCGGGATACGGACGGGGACTGCGAAGGCGCTCGACTATGGAGTGGACCAATGCAAGCCCGCTCACTCGCCAGAAGAAGCTCGAAGACATCACCGCAGGGCGCATGGCCGACACTTTCTTCAGTCTGCATGTGGACCATCAGGAAGACCCGGTATACATCTCTGAAGTCGCTGAGAAAGCCATGAACCCAAACTTCAAGTTCTTCGACCTCGGGCCCTGTGGCCCTGCTGTCACCCGGCTGGACAAGCTCACCGTGAGGGTGTGGGCAAAGAGCGAGACAATGCAGGAATGGCACTATTTGATGGACTATACTGTGCAACTCCGGTCGCTGCAGTTCATTGGCAGGACACTAGGAGCCTTCAGGCACCCGCTGCCACAGAACTGCATACTGTTCCATATGACGGATGGCATCTATACCAGCTTCACCGATCTGCCGGTACAGGAGCGAATGCGCCCCGAAATTCTTGCACCGCCCAAAGAGAACCCAGATGGCAAAGCGCTCAACTCGTCGTCGTACGACGCCCTCATGCGATTGTCAACACTGGACGATTGCATACAAGATGCGCTGACTACGCGAGACCGAATTGCCGATGAGATTGAGGGCATACTCGCAGCAAACAAGGAAGATCTAAGCGCTGTCGAGTCGGTCGCCGAGACTGAAGACGGACTAGGGACGGTCGAGGCTGCGGTGACTGCTGAAAAGCGACGAGTGGTGGCTGCAAGGAGAAGACGGGACGAACTACAAGCTAACATCGAGTGCCGAAGAGAGAAGATGCAAACTGGTCGAGATCGTCAAGCAGAAGCCGACACCTCATTACTCGAACAACGAGCAAAGTGTGCCCAAAGCAAATCTCTCATAGAGAAAACCATCGAGGACATCACCGGCCAACGCCGCCGAGTCTGCGAAGACCTCCTCCGAATCTTCCCCATTGAACCCGTCCCAGGCAAAGCCCTCGCCTTCACAATACGAGGCCTTCTCCTACCCAACTCCGTCTTCGACGACGTCAAAGAGGACGTGGCCTCCGCGGCACTGGGCTACGTGGCGCAGGTGGTCAATATACTGTCGCCTTACCTCTCTGTCATCCTGCCGTACCCGATTTCCCCACATGGTTCAACGTCCACGATTGACGATCCACTTGCCGTCACACAAAGTGGTCAGAACCCACAACGCACTTACCCGCTTTACATGAAGAACGTCGTTCGGTATCGCTTCGAATACGGCGTGTTTCTGCTCAACAAGAATATCGAGATTTTGTCCAATGCGTTGGGGTTGCGGCCCGTGGATATCAGACACACATTACCTAATTTGAAGTACCTGCTGTACGTTGCAACGGCGGGCAAAGGCGAGCTTCCTGCACGCAAGGCCGGCGGTATCAAGGGACTATTGAGACAGGATGGTGTACTTTCCAGAAAGGGGAGCATGGATAGCACGGCGACTATGAGTAGTGTTGGTACGCCGACTACAGAGCTCAAAAAGAATCTGGAGATTGCGGGGAAGAGATTAGAGGGCGCTAAAGCAAACGGTGCACTTGCGCCTGCTCAAACCCATGCGCATGCTGGGAGTAGACTGAGACCTGCCGCATAAGGTGGACTAATGGAAAGTATGCAACAAGCATGTGTGTACAACGGATGTATACGTCAAGTCATCGCCTACTCAAACACATGTGCAAGTGAGGAGTAGGTTAAACTGCTGGAGAACTTTTTTCGAATACAAAACAAACAGCTCGTAGCATACACACATATTCGCGGAGGCATCGAGTCTAACTGTGTTTGTGAGTAGGTGCATAGATGTAGATACGCGGAGGTAGTGAGACCAATGGTTCTTCACATGGCAAGCGAAAAGTCGTTTGCTTTTCGTCTCGGTCCGTGACCCGATTTCCCCAGATGCACCTCTTTACTTGCTTGTTCCATGTGCGTATACCTGTGACGCACATGTCCCCATACGCGCGGAAGGGTGCCGGGCCGGACGCCTTGATCCTCTCCTCTTATCCAGGGTCCCGAAAAAAGCAATCGCTTCACTAGTCGTTTGCTCGGATCTCGGTGCTCTGTGCATTTCCGAACCCAAGTTTGTTCAAAAGAGCACCACGCCCCAGCTGACATAAGTCTTACCCCTGGCCCGCCTGATTACTACTCGAGTCTCGTGGGCAGATCGACACGCGCGCACTAAATCCCTGCCAGTATGAAATATGCCAAGAGCTCCACTGCAACGCTGTCTTCCCAAGCAATTTCCGACACCAGCGAAGCTGCGGCGAGCCTCGGGAGAGCTGGAAAGGAGAAGCGACAACATCCACTTTTTTTCCTACATGACTTGCAGACAGACCGCAACTTTTACTTTGGCCTGAACCTCTTTTCTGTTCTAGAAGTGGTCCCGTTTTGTTTTCCCTTTCTCTCCCTCTCTCTCTCACAGCTGTCTCGTCCGTAATTCAGCTTGTACACAGAAGTTGGGCCCTTGCGGACTGTTGCGCTTTCTCCACCCGTGGACCTTTGCGGATCAGCGCTACTTGTCCTCCTCTCGACACTCACAATGACGGAACCGTTCCCTCCACTCAACGGCGCACTGCCACACAATACAGGAGTCAACGGCGCACCCAGGCGGAGAAGAAAATCTAGTGCGCTGGGCTCTGATGTACCCGGCGATGTCGATGTAGGAGCGTTGGCGACACATCGGACGAGCACCCCGCCGCTGAACAGTCCAAGCACCATGGATCCGGTACGTTGCCAGTTTGTTTTCTTTGCCTAGGACATCAACGTAGATACGTACAACATGGGCGATGGATGGTGACACTGGAAATAAAGTTGCTGACCGGCCGTTTTCTTCTTTTCTTTTGCAGAGATCAGACAAATCTACCCGCCGCTCCAAACGACGCTCAACCCGCCGTCTCCTCTCCAAAGCAAAACGCCTCTGCATCCGCCACACATGGCTGCTCCCTCTCGTCCTCGGTCTAACCATCATCTCGCTCTACGCCATCTACCCCTACGAATCGAACCCGCTGTCCGCCTGCCTCTTCCTCTCCTACCCGCTCGCACGCGACGACCCCCTCATCCCCGAAAACGTGCGCTCCGACCCCAATGGCCCGCAGCATTACGGCAAGGGCGGCCGCGACTTTGCTTTTGTCGGCTTCTACATCATCGTGCTGAGCTTTACACGCGAGTTCTGCATGCAGCGCCTCATCCGGCCCATTGCGATTAAACTCGGTATACGGAACCGCGACAAGCAGTCTCGCTTCATGGAGCAGGCTTACACCGCGCTGTACTTTGCTCTGTATGGTCCGTTTGGTATCTGGATCATGAGCCGCACGCCCGTGTGGTACTTTAATCCTATTGGCATGTACGAAGGGTTTCCGCATCGGACACACGAGGCGGTTGTCAAGGCGTACTATCTGCTGCAGGCGAGTTATTGGGCGCAGCAGGCTATTGTGTTGCTCTTGATGCTGGAGAAGCCGAGGAAAGATTTCAAGGAGCTGGTTGCGCATCATGTCATTACCGTGTCTTTGATTTGGTTGTCGTACAGGTTCCATTTTACGTACATGGGCATTGCCGTGTATATCACGCATGATGTCAGCGACTTCTTCCTGGCTGTAAGTTTTTCTCGCGACGATACGGAGAGAGAGAGAGAGAGAGAGAGAGAGAGAGAGAGAGACGTGTGCTGACAACAAAACAGACGTCAAAGTGCCTGAATTACATCGACTCCCCCATTGTCGGTCCTTACTTCTTCGTCTTCATGTGCGTCTGGGGCTACACGCGTCACTACATTAACCTCAAGATCATCTGGTCCATTCTCACAACCTTCAAAACCGTTGGTCCCTTTGAACTCAACTGGGAAACGCAACAATACAAGTGCTGGATCAGTCAGTACATTACCTTTGCTCTGCTTGCCTCACTACAGGCAGTCAACCTGTTCTGGTGGTTCTTCATTTGCAGGATCGCGTACAGGTTCGTGGTGTACAAGGATGCGGACGATGATCGCAGTGAGTATGCGCCGACGGATGAGGAAGTTGAGGAGAAGGAAAAGTTGATTAAGGAGGGGCCCGAGGCGGACGCCGAGTTTGAGGGGCTGGAGAAGGAGCTCGAGAAGGTGGAAGATGCGCCTAGAACACCTGCGAACGGGTCGGGGCTGCAGGCGAGCGGTGCGGACAGCATTGGGTCGAGGGTCAAGCAACGGAAGGGCGGGAAGCAATGAAAGACATGACGGAAAGTAATAATGATGGAGACGATGATGGTATACGGGATTGGTAAAGGGGTCTAGAAGTGGGACTATTGAGCGCTGAACAGTTGATCTGACTCACCGTGGCTCGGACGGCGGTTTGGATTGGAAGCACTTTTACATAAAGGTATTCTCCTTGTCGTGTGTTTAACGCGAGAGGAGAGCTGATGAAATACATAAGATAATAATACAACTTGTAATAGTCACCACGTTTATATATGGGTCTGCTTGGCAGACTTTCTTCCCAAGGATATGCGTTTCGCTCGGATGTCGCAGGACTAATCGGATAAGCAAGGACACGGCCAGGTAGATGCGAGTGCATGGAGTGAGCGCGAGTTCCTCCAAAAGACATATCGTGCGAGGGGAACGTTAAGTGCCTCCCTTGTTACTGCTGCGGCACCCACTGTCTTGCTCCAGCCTGCTGTACAAATAGCTTGAACGACTTGTACTACATTGAACTCGGACGCATCCATTGCCATCAGGACGCAATATGGAGACTTCATCCCGAATGGCTTTTCCCAGCCGTGCGAAAATCAGTTTGTATCCATGCACATTGCTGACACTAGACAGCCTCGGATGGCTGGAGCTGGGAGCTGATTTGCACGTGGAGGTACAGATCGGCAGTGCATAGACGCTTTGCGAGTGCGAGTACGAAGTGCGAACCCGAAAGCATACGCACGACTAGCTAGTGGCCGGCTTACCCCAACATGTGTTTCGTTTCGAGTCCAGCTTTAGATATAAGGTCGACACATCTGACAGCGGTTCTGAAGAGGCTAATCAACATACTAGATCCCCCCGTATAATGGCAGGCGCACTACAAGCCGTTGTCGCGAATCTCGGCTCTTTCAACTTTCTCTCACCACGAGGCATCGCAATTATCCTGGGCACCGCTCTCCTTTTCCATATCCTCAGAAGCCTCGCCCTCATAATCTATAACCTATATTTCCACCCTCTGGCCAAATATCCCGGCCCAAAGCTATGGATCGCCTTTGGCTTTACCCGCACCCTGCGCCACATGCGCGGCGACCTCGACTTGCAGATGGCGGAGGAACACCGCAAGCACGGCGAAGTCGTACGGCACGGTGTGAATGAGTTATCATTTATCCATCCCAGTGCGTGGAAGGACATTTACGGACACGGCCACGCGGAGCTGCGCAAGTATTTTCCGCCAAACTCGGTGAATCCGAATCAAGTCATTGCGGCGGACGCGAGCAACCACTTCCGTATGCGCAGGGCCATGTTGCCTGCGTTTTCGGAAAAGGCATTGGCGCAGCAGGAGAGGTTGGTTAGGGTGTATATTGACCTGCTCATGCAGCGTCTCTCCGAGTGCGCGGCTTCTTCTGAAGCTGGTGGCAAGACGGCCGACATGGCGCGTTGGTACAATCTCACAACGTTCGATCTCATCGCTGATCTCTGTTTCGGCAAGTCGCTAGATGGTCTGGAGACGGGCCGGTCGAATGCGTGGATCGAGAAGATTGATCGCATGTTACGGATTATGCCTGTTTTGGTCCTGGCGACGTCGTTCCCCTTGTTGATGAGTCTGTTCAATCTGGTGCTAGGAAATAAGATGCAGCAGTCGAGGAAGGAGCATCAGGAGTATGCTGCATCGCTCGCCATGAGCCGTATCAAGGGGAAAGAACAGGCTGATCGAGGGGACTTTATGGACTTCATTTTGCGCTCCCGCGGCGAGGAACACGAGTTGACGGATGAGGAGCTGGTGCATAATGCGGATTTACTCATGGTTGCGGGCTCGGAGACGACGGCTACGGTGCTTCTTGGGGTCACGTACTACCTCTTGAAGAACCCGGCGACGTACAAGAAGGTGACGGAGGAGGTCCGCAGTGCCTTTGATAAGGCTGAAGACATCAACTTTAAGGAGGTCAACGCACGCTGTCCGTATATGTTGGCTTGTTTGAATGAAGCGATGCGTATTTTTCCGTCGATTCCTTTGGCATTATTGCGGATCACAAACGACGGTCCGCCAACCCCTGTTGCTGGACACTTGATCCCTCCCGAGGTAAAGCTTACACCCTCCCGGCTACTTCTCACTCAAGAAAGCGGTATTTGTTAACAATTGCAGACACGTGTCGGCGTTCATCAGCTTGCCGCATACCACTCCCCCCTCAACTTCCACGATCCACTATCCTTTCACCCAGAACGCTGGCTACCGGAGGAATACAATGATCCCTCCTCGCCATTCCATGACGATCGCCGCGATGTGCATAAGCCGTTTTCCTACGGTAGACGGGATTGTATTGGGAGGAATTTGGCCTTCTTGGAGATGAGGCTAATTATTGCGTTGTTGGTGTGGAATTTTGATTTGGAGTTGGGAGAGGGCATGGACGGGTGGGAGAAGCAGAAGATTTTTGGACTGTGGGAGAAACCGCCACTAAAGGTGCATATTCGGAAGAGGGAGCGGAAGGAAGGGTCCGAATAAAGGAAGACTGGCGGGTCTTCTTGTATAGACCAAATCTTGGCGTATGTTCTGTCGTTTTGCTGTATTGCGCAGAGTTCCTGGTCGTTTTTCCTCGCCTCTATCAGATTTGCCGGCCTTTGCAAAGGCGAACTTGTCCATGTCCGACTCTCACTGCTATCCATGATTTTACAATGCAATCACAAGCAAGAATGAGCCACTGGTCAAACATTCTCGGATGCCATTCTCCTCTGGAACTTCGGCGGTGGTCATGGAATTATCAAATTCGATATCGAATTCGGGATCGAGCACTAGATCAGCATCCAGGCTACTAACAGCGCGTATAGGACAACTCTCGGCGTGGCACTCAAACGACATTCGGATGAAGCTAGGCTGACCAGTACTATAGGAGATACATACAGATGGGTTGTGCGACATCAATGCAACTAGTAACCCAAGACGTTGCTATGTACGGTCTCAATTCGCAATCCGTCCAGCGATCAAACCACCCGTGATGGGTATATCTGCCCCAGTCGTGTACGAGGATGCATCGCTCAGAAGGTAGTTCACAGCGCCTGTTATGTCACTCGTCTCGCCAATCCGTCCCATCGGCGGGGCGGAACTAAACACAGAATACAGTTCTGGCTGTTGCGTTGCGCAGAGGTCTGTCATATTTGTACGGATGAATCCTGGTGAGACAGTATTGACACGGATTTTGAGCGGTGCCAGCTCAACAGCCAGCTGTTTCATCATCACTCGCACTGCACCCTTGGTTGCTCCATACATGGGAAGCCGTTGCAGTGGAAGGGCTATGTGGGATGCGATCGAAGCAATGAACACAAGGCTGCCACCAGAGCCTTGGTCTTTGATCGCTTTCGCGGCGAGCTGTGCACAGAAGAATGTTCCAAGAACCTTTTGAATGTCAGTAGACGGTAGAATTACAATCGAGAAAGCTTACATTGACCTTGAGAAGTTTCTCGCATTCTTCCCAAGAATGGTCGAAGAACGACTTGTCGGCCACTATCCCTGCGGCAGTGACACTTCCGGATTTAGCATCAAGTCAACACTCTGTCCAGACAGGACCTACCAGTTATCGATGCGCCCAAAGTCACTTTTGATCTGGCGAAACGTTTCTTCTAAAGCGTCCATCTTGGTTACATCGGTACTATCGCGATTAGAAACGCCACTCCATTTGCGAGTGAAATCTTACCGATAGTACTTGGCTTTGATGCCAAGAGTAGACAAATCAGTCTGCGGCTGCTCTAGCACGTCGAGAACTGCCACATCTCCACCCGCCTCCGCAACAGCTTCAACCAAAGATAGACCTATCCCGCGAGCACCCCCCGTGATGACGGTGGTCTTACCCACGAGGCTCATTCTTTCGCTTAGCGGTCGTTTGTTTCTTTCATTGTCCTTGTTCTTGAAAAATGCTGATGTTGTATTCGAAGAGACGTTGGACGGTTTACCTATGTTTGCGATACCTCTCACCAGAGAGCCTCGTCTTGCGTATTGTGTGTACAGATTGCGGGATTCAAAAACAGTTCGTTGGTTGTAGGCCATGGTAGCATTGCCGGTTGAAATGCAAGGCAGCCTAGATCTTGATGTCCTTGCGAACTCGCCTACACAACGACCAACTTTAGGCGTCGACATGGTTCTGCGGGAATATGAAACTGTCTCCGGTACAAAATGTTTAGCCAGATCCCCAGTCACCTTCACCAACCATTATAAATATCGTATCAGCAGGCATTCCGTCTTTACGACGTAGCGTGATGCGGGGTCAATGTACAGGGTTGGTAGATCATGCGCGGGATTAGGATTCCGCCCCATGGGAACGCAGTTCGGCTGTATGCATCCCTCGATCAATCGGCGTTGGCATTACCGACCACACAACTTAGTCCATGCACGTGTTGTAAAGAATATCCAAGCTCTACTTCGAGCCGCTGTTGACAACGTGATGACAGCGACTAGGTGAACTCTACAACAAGAAGGTCGGGTGCTGTCTTGCTTCGGACTGAGGGGACGGATATGCGGTTCGACGACCACGAAGTGCAGATTCTGAAGTTGAGGCTTCATGGTAGGCTGGTCTGAGACACAACACACTAGTTTCCAAATCGGAAAGTATATATGACAATGGGCCCAGGCTACCCATGGGTTACTAGGTACAATCAAGCACGAAGTAAGCTGTGATCCTGTCGCGCATGACTAGGCCAGTGTGCAACTCTTCTATCACTGATCACAGTCTGCGCATCAAGGGGAATAGTAGTAAATACACAAGCTCCAACCATCACTAACAGCCTTGCATCTTCCAGACCGACTATCTACATGCATAGGATTCTCACCTATCCCACAAGACGCGCAAACCGACCAGTCGCAGCTCCGAAAACTTCTATCAAAGCAGAACGGAATCCTTCATTTCTCTTCCACAGACTTATAGCAATCGCCAGCAGACCAAGACCATATGTGGTGGAGCCGGCCGTCCGAATCCACCTACTCAAAGTCTTCAAAAACCAAAAATACGACCCTCCCTCAGTTTTGAATACTCCGAATCGAGGAATGCAGGCCTCTTTCCAGTACGTGCTCGCATACCCTGGCCAACTGGCAGCATTGCGGCCATGTTCGTTGATGTACCAGTTCGAGCAGCCAGCCTGGAAAACCGATCCTGACAGTTGCTTGTGAATGCTATTGACCCATTGGCTCTCGGCTGTGGCTTTGACTTCGACGACCCTGCATCTACCATCGATCAGAGGAGCGAGAAGGTTCCGCATGACGAATTCGATCTGCACTTCACACGCGAAGAGCGCGGAGTTGTGAGCTGGGAAAGTGTTGGGACCGAATCTTTCGGGTGCTCGTCAGTTAGCAATTCAGACAAGGTTTTTGGTGAAGACGAAAGGACGAAAACGGAAGGCTTACAGAATAGCGAAGTTGGGGAAGCCGTGCACGAAAGTTCCCATGTAAGCTTGTGCGCCACCCTGCTCTTTCCATTGTTGGTTCAATCGGTTCTTCCCCTTACCGAAGACTTCCATTGGAGTGAGGAAACGCTGGACTTGGAAGCCCGTTGCTAGGACTATGACATCAAACTCCTCCTTCCTTCCTGACTCGCTGACTATGCCTGTCTCGTCAAACTCTTGGATTCCTTCAGGTAGGAGTTCCAAATTTGGTTCATTGAGAGCGTCGAGGTAATTAGGGTCGAAGATGCGACGCTTGCAGCCTGACAGATCAATTGTTAGCAAGGCCGGTGCTTGAGAGTTTGTGCATTCCTTACCTAGCGGAAAGTTTGGAACCAAGACATTGTGATACTTTTTCGGCGCCCGTGAGAAAATGTAGCGCTTTGCATGGTCCTCGACCTTGGCACGCTTTGTTGTTGCTTCAGCACCAGGCATGTACGTCGTGACAAGATCATCGTTCTCCAGAAACAATTGCAATCTTTTCCATCTCTCCCATAGCGGAATATAGCGAAACGCCCATGTTTCAGCTTTGCTGAAGTTCCGATTTGGTCGCTCATGATACCATTGCGCCGACCTCGCATACTGTTTGATTGACGCTACATCCTTGACCACTGCGGGGACGACTTGCGCTGCTGAGCATCCGTTTCCAATAACGGCCATTCGCTTGCCTTCGTAGTTGTATGAATGATCCCAACGAGCTGTGTGGAACATGGCCCCTTTAAATTTCTCCATCCCTGGAAACTTGACGTCCCTGGGATACGAGATGCCGCCGACAGCGGAAATGAAGACCGCAGCGCAGTGCACAAATTCAATCTTTGTCTTGAGATCCTTGAAGCGCACATCCCACTTCTTGGTCTCTTCGTTCCAGTTCGCGCCCAAGCACTCGATAGAGAACTCCATGTGCTTTCGCAAGTCAAACTTATCGACGGTGGCTTCCATGTACTCCAAGATCTCGGGGCCGTCGCACAACTCCTTGGACCAATTTGGGTTGAGGTTGAAGGCAAACGAGTACAGAATTGTAGGCACGTCGCAGCCAACACCTGGATACGTGTTTGTGCGCCATGTCCCGCCCACTCCGTCGAGCTTCTCATAAATGGTGAAATCGGTGAACCCCAGCTTGTGCTTCATCGTATGCGCCATAGAAATACCAGACGGTCCAGCGCCGATAACAATTACGTTGGGAGACGACATCCTGCATGGATGGGGCGCCAAAAGACGAAAGGTGATGAGGGAACGTGAAAACAAACAGTTCGCTCTCGCGTCAAGCTGAGCACGTCTCGCGCGCTTTTAAAAGCAACTAGATCTGCATAACCACCACTTACGAGCAGGTCGCCACCCCGCTGCTGCGCGAATTACCTGATTTCCATGGATCCCAGACATAATCAATACGGATGAGCATCCCCCCTCTGCGTGGTGATGCGGATTTCAAGCCACAGCTCTCCAAGTCCCACGGAATTTGAATCCCGTTAATCAGAATGCGGGGATGCGCGCTAGTCTTGACACGCGCTAGTCCCATGCAGGACTGAACGATTACCCCAGATTCGTACTAGACCAAAAACAGAGATATGCCGGTATGGGGTGTTCAGGTATAAGAAAAGGATGTGGTACTGCTTTGCTCGAGCCAACGCAATCTACGAAACGTAATCTGTCAATCAAAATGCTTGGATCCATCAAAGGACGAACTATGTACCGCTTGATGCGGATGAGTTGTGGTGTGGTATGCAAGATGTGTTGCATTCTGTTTCGTTCTTACTTACAAGTGAACATAGTCTTTCATGCTTTACGGGTAATACTGCCTCGACAAAGGCTACGCCAAAGCGGATGCTGAATTTTCTAGCTATGATGCTGGTGTTTTGGGTGGGGTGCAAGGCACCGATGCCTTTCTTAAAGCTATGGGCGTCAGTGATCCAACATGTTTCGGCTTTCAACAGCTAACATACCTTCAGTATCCTACTGGCACATACGTCATTCCAATGATTGCATCCTCGTATACCCTTGCCGCCACCATCTGTTGCCTCATCGTCTCTATCATCGGCATGCCTCTCGGTCGTCGCAACATCATTCTCCTCGGTAACGCGTTCGTTGTTGTGGGTGCAGTCATACAAGCCAGTTCTTGGTCCGTCGGGCAGATCATCGCAGGGCGTATTCTTTGCGGCTTCGGAATTGGATTCATATCCTGCACTGTTCCCACGTATATGGCAGAAATGTCTATCGAGGCGGGAGAACGTGGCCCAGAAGTGGCGTTCACCTGTGCATTGCTGATCAGCGGCATCCCAATCGCATATTGGATCGACTTTGGCTTCACGCGCATGACGAATCAAGTCTCTTGGCGATTTCCAATTGCTTTTCAGGCTTTCTTTGCGATGGCTTCAGGGTCAGTGATGTTCTTTCTACCGGACACGCCGAGATGGTACTATGCCAAGGGTCGTGAGGCAGAAGGAGATGATGTGCTTGCCAAATTACATAACAAGCCTCTAGATCATTCGGATGTCCATCGGATGAAGCAGGAGATCATGAAATCGATCGAGCTCGAAACAGATGCAGAAGAAGGCACGAAGTTTAATCTCTGGACCCTATTCTGGGACAACACAGATTTGAGAGTTGGTAGACGGATCAGGATATCCTTCCTTGTGCTTTCAATCCAACAGATGATGGGTATGCAATTCGAATCAACGACTATATATCTGAGATGAGGTGCTAACAGAGGTCAACACAGGTATCAATTTGTCAGTTTACTATTCTGCTGTCATCTTCAAGAATGTCGGTCTTTCCGACTTCCTCGCACAACTTCTGTCAGCCGTCATGAACACCATGTTCGCCCTCGGCACATATCTTCTCCCAGCAACCATTGAGCGTTTTGGCCGTCAAAGCATAATGTTCTGGTCCGCCTTGGTTCTCGCGCTTCTCATGACGGTCTTTGTAGCACTCATTGGCCTCCCAAGACCTACACTCGGCACACAGTGGGGCGCGGCGGCTATCATCTGTGTTTGGAATATGGTGTTCGGATATGGCTGGGTCGGTGTCCCTTGGCTTTATGGTCCTGAAATTGCACCTCTCCAACAACGGCACATCGGTGGTGCAGCTGGCGCCTTCGGAGAATGGCTCTTCAGCTTCCTTACTGTATTCGCGGGCGGAATTGCGCTCGAGGCAGTTGGGTGGAAGATTTGGATCTGGATGCTGGTGTTCAATTGGCTCGCGATGCCATTCGTATGGTTCATGTGTCTTGAGACGGGAGGCAAGAGTCTCGAGGAGATCGATGTTTTATTCGCGAAGGAGGATGTTCGGGAGAGAATCCTGGAAAGTGGATATGGAGGTGCAATTGGAGAAGGTACTGAAACACGAGAGCGCAAGGATACACAGGTAGGATCAGCTGAAGAGAAGAACTCGAGTGTGAGGATGGAGGAGGTTTGAGGGTTTAAGTTATGCACAAGTAGATCATACAAGCGACGAACGACCTCTAAACTAGAAAATAAGTCCTCAGCCTAGAGTAATGCCACTATGAAAACCGTCTTCCCACAACACATACAGAGTCATCTGGTTGTCAGTAGGAGGTACGCACGTCGTCCGGCAACTTTGCAAGATGAGGGTGTCTTCGCTCAGACTAGACCTCACGCGTGGATATCAGCAGTAATTTTCACGGGCCGTGTTTTGCTACGCATATCCTCGACACCAGATTCCGCTGGTAAATGGGTAGGCGTTGGATTGAGGTCGGGTCACTTGGAGGACAGGTGATATGTGGTTTCAACACAGCCTAGTAATTACCTCTCCAGGCAACCCAACCTCACCCTAACCCTGACCCATTTATCACTGCGAGTGCACCTATATAATGGCTCTCTAAGCGTAGCCTCTTGTGATAATCGCGTACATCTCCCCAAAGATTAACCGCCGGTTAATATGAAGACGACGTGCATACTACCTCTCTTGCACGCACGGAGTCATAAAAGGCTCCGGTGTAATGCCATCGGAACTTAGATCAGGAATCATAAGGATACTTGTAGCCGAGACTCGGGGATTTGTTAATTGGCTACCCGTTATAGGTGTTAGTGCTATTTCCATCTGGACTAAATCTGGGGTACATCGGGTTTGCTCCACATCAAGTATCGGCGCTATGAGAAGATGCGAAGAACGCTCTCGCACCATCTTCTTAGTCCCTACATTCCGAGAATGCCTTGCTCTAAGTTAAAGACACGACGCGCACAACAATGGAACAATACATATGCAAAGCATCCTCATTGTGTACAAATCCATGTTGCCTCGTGTTCTAGCTAGAACAAAATACGATCAATTACAGCTAGTCGAAAAGAGTTTTCCAAGATGTTGCGTCCGTACGTTACCCTGTATGCTGTCGGCAGCACTATCATCGCACAGGCCTTCGCGACGCAGATATACCAGCCTCCACAGACATCTCAAGAAGGATATCATAATAGAACGAAGAGACCAAACTTCGTCATGATCATGACCGACGATCAAGATCTACATCTGAACTCGCTGGATTATCAACCTGCCGTTCTGAAGCATTTTAGAGACAAGGGAACTTTCTACTCCAAGCATTTTGTCACCATGGCGCAATGTTGCCCCTCCCGTGTCTCTCTTTGGACTGGTATGGCTGGTCACAACACCAATGTGACTGACATCCAGCCGCCCTTCGGTAAGTAATTCCTGTACAACACTTCGCGAATCAAACTGATCCAAAGTCTACGATAGGTGGTTACCCAAAGTTCATCCAAGAAGGACTCAACGACCGCTATCTGCCTTTGTGGCTCCAGCAAGCGGGCTATAACACCTACTACACTGGAAAGTTAATGAATGCTCATGGTACTTCAACTTGGAACAAGCCATTCCCCAAGGGCTGGACTGGTTCGGATTGTAAGTTCCTTGAACGATGACATATTATGACTTCTAACCATCTCAGTTCTGCTTGATCCCTACACATACAACTACAACAATGCAACCTTGCAGCGAAATCAAGATCCACCTAGGAGCTACCCTGGTAATTATTCTACAGATCTGATCTCATCGAAAGCCCTTGGGTTCTTGGAAGATGCTGCGTCTTCAGATGCTCCATTCTTTCTCGGTGTGATGCCCATCGGACCACATGCTGAAACAGTCCAACCTGCTTCGCCAGGTGCTTTGCCGACCTTCAACCCACCAGTACCAGCACTGCGCCACAAAGATCTATACCAAGGGGTAAAGGTACCTCGTACTGACAACTTCAATCCAAACAAGGTATGCTTAATGTCTCGTCGACGCGTGATATCGCTAATAAGAGCACAGACTAGTGGTGCAAGCTTCATCGCGAAGTTGCCACAACAGAACAGCACTGTTGTAGAGTATAATGACGAGTATTATCGTCTCCGCCTTGCTACTTTAGCAGCAGTAGATGATCTTGTTGATGCTATGTTCGAGAGATTGGAAGCCATGGGCCTTCTTGACAACACTTACGTCATCTACACTAGCGATAACGGATATCACATCGGTCAGCACAGACTACCCCCTGGAAAGGCTTGTGCGATAGAAGAAGATATCGGCGTTCCGATGTTTATTCGAGGCCCTGGTGTACCAGAGGGTGCGACTGTTGATTTGCCAACCACTCACACAGACATCGTACCAACTCTATTCTCTCTCGCAAGAATACCTCTCCTCAAGCAATTTGACGGAATTCCAATGCCGATTACTGAGAAAGACTATGCTAACGCACGCCATGAGCACGTCAATATCGAATTCTGGGGCGAGAACTTGGACGAAGGCATGTACGGTTCGCCTGTACCTCGAGCAAACAATACTTACAAGTCCTTACGCGTCGTGGCCAATGACTACGATCTGTCCTATACTGTTTGGTGTACTGGTGAACATGAGCTTTATGATATGAAGGCACGTAGAAACCAGCTCGAATGAAAATGCACAAATGATTAACGACATATAGACCGACCCGTCACAGATGAACAACCTCTGGAATACCAACGGTACTAGCAACGATCTCGACATCCAAAGGCTCTGGCCCCGCCTGGATGCCCTGCTCATGGTCACAAAGTCGTGCAAGGGTGAGGCCTGCACCAAGCCCTGGCCCTTGATCCACCCACGGGGCGATGTGCAATCGCTTAGGGAGGCTATGAATCCGGACTTCGACGAATTCTATGCCGATCAGCATAAAATCAAATACGATGCTTGTGCATTAGGCTACTTCCCTAGTCTTGAGGGTCCCCAGCATGTCCTGCCCTACGTTGATGACACTTATAGCTATATGCAAGGCAGCCACTGGAGCGACTGGACATAAGACAAACATCAAGAGATTCTGGTCGGTCACACGTTGTAGCAGAGACTATTGGAATTATATTAATTTGCTCTATCATCCTGAGAAACGATTTGTATTAAAACACGCGTAGCATTCTAGAGATTATCTAACTACATTGGAGAGTTGGTTTCTGGTTTTGTGTTACACGGGGTTAGGCTATACTTCTCTAAGCTCGGTCCGTACTAAGGCGAGATAGACTAAAGCGGTAGTCCGTGAGGTATTGTATGGAATGATCAGGTGGAAAAGAGTTATCGTTGTAACCAAAGGATAAACAATACCAATTCTATAAACGATAGAATAACTAGTTGACAATCTGTGTGAGAGATGAACTATTTGAGTTGACCACAACGAGTGTAATAATGAAATCCGTCCATCCTTTATACCCATTGCAATCTGTACCTGCCATCATAGGTTTGACCGGCCATCACTGATGGTTGTCTCCACCTCTGATGGCTGCCTTCACATACAGGCTCTGCCATCACTGATGGCCTCCTCTTGGCGTGATGGCACATCACGTGACCCGAGCCCCGCCCTGGGTCAGCGATCTTTCATCGCGGCTGTCCCGATGGTCTTCCTTCCTGCGGCCTGCATGACAAAAGGAAGCAACTCCCTGTTACCCTGTAACAACTCTCTCCTAACGCTTCTTTATCTCTAATTAAGTCTTAATATCCTTTTACTTAACTATATCTTCTGCCTCTACTTGTAATAGAGTTCCTCTTTTCTAAATCTACTTTTCTTACCCTTTTTACGTTTAGACGCTGCTTAGTTTACCTTTTTAAAGTTAGTTATTCTAGCTTTAAGCAACGTGTGTAAGTGTACTTTTAAAGTTAATTCTTTTTTAACCTATAATACTATTTTAATAATAGAATTAGGTAAAGAACTCTTATGCTCTTTTATCCTCTTTAAGATTAGTATAGTTTAAGCTTCTATGTTACAAGCAACAAAAGGAACTCCACCCTTGATGAAGGAGTCGGCACAGAACGCCAGCCGGCGACCACGTCAGAAGGTAATGATCAACGCGGGGCGCTGATCACGTGATGTGGCCTCCCGCCAAGCACTGGCCTCCCGCCAAGCAAGGGAAGCCAAAGGCAAGAGGGAGACCATGTCCTCCTGACCTCCCTTTGAAGACAGGTTAAGTAAGGAGGATAGGAGGACAGGAACAGATTGCAATGGGTATAAAGGATGGACGGATTTCATTATTACACTCGTTGTGGTCAACTCAAATAGTTCATCTCTCACACAGATTGTCAACTAGTTATTCTATCGTTTATAGAATTGGTATTGTTTATCCTTTGGTTACAACGATAACTCTTTTCCACCTGATCATTCCATACGATACCTCACGGACTACCGCTTTAGTCTATCTCGCCTTAGTACGGACCGAGCTTAGAGAAGTATAGCCTAACCCCGTGTAACACTTTGACCACCCTGGATATCAGTGGACGTTTAACCAACAGGATCGCCCGATTAAGATTCAACAATGGCTTCTCAGGAAATGCCCAGTACAACATGGCTCAGGTCAGGGACCCCAGCTCCAGCACACCCTACACCTGAGAACGACGAGATGCTTGACGCATCCGACGCCGAAAGTGAGGAAGACCTCAGTGTTCGAGAAATCAGGAATCTTAGGCGACAGGCCCAGACTCAAGCCCAGCAAATGGCATCTATGCTGGACATGATCAATCAGCTTACAAACCAGCTGATGGCCACACCCAACGAAAAACCCGTTACTGCTAGAAAACCCAAGATAGCAGCCCCAGAGAAATACGGCGGAGACCGGGAGAAACTTCGGACGTTTCTCACTCATGCCGACCTGTACTGCGAGTACAACGAGGTAGTCAACGACCAAGAGAAAATCCTCATGACAAGCACGTACATGAAGGACAAGGCAGCAAATTGGATGCAACCCTATGTCGACGATTATCTGCTGGATGCAGAACATAGGGGAACCAAGACAGAGACTCAGACCTTGTTCGCAGACTGGACAGGATTCAAAGAAGAAATGGGACGCATCTTCGGAGAAATAGACGCTAAGAACCAGGCCGAGAAAAAGATCACTCGTTTGAGGCAGCTTACGTCAGTATCAGCCTACACGGCGGAATTCAAACAGTTACAGGCGAAGATCGATTGGGACGATGCGGCACTTCGAACAGTGTTCGAAGCAGGCCTCAAAGAAAATGTCAAAGACGGACTTGTACACCATGAAAAGGCCGAGTCACTACACGCTCTTATCGAACTTGCTACACGCATCGATAACCGACTTTGGGAACGAAATGACCAGAAGAAATACTTCCGATCCAACCTGCCTAACACGAAGAGGCAACGAGGAAGGTTCGACAAAGATGGCGACGCAATCATGACCGGCAGGGTACAAGACAAACCCAAGGACAAGAAAACCTGAGGATGGAGACAGGATGGTCTCTCCAAGGAAGAACGCCAGAAGCGTTATGACAACAAAGCATGTTCCGATGCGGCAAAGTTGGACACTTCGCCAGAGACTGCAAAGAAGAACAAGTCAAGCAAGCAGCCATCAAGATCAGGATGATCAGACAGGGCACGGCATACCCGACTCAGATGGAGCCGGACGACAACCTGAGCGACATGGACCTCTACGAAGAAGCTCGCTCAGCGGACAAACAGGCATTCGTGATCGTTCCACGAATCAAGAAAGACGACAAGGTCTTGGCCAAGGACGAGCCCAAGACCACGGACTGGAAAGTCAAGGGCAAGGACGTTTTGGAACGTCTGGCCAACCAGCAGTGTTGGATATGCGGAGACGCCGCACACTACGCCGACGACTGCAAGATTCGAAGCCGAATCATGATTACCGGCAAGAACGCCGAGGCTATTGGGCACCAGGCGGTGACCCAACAACCCTACTTCGAGAACACAGACGATGAGGACAAGGCCCAAGAAGCGTCCGAAGAGGAAGAAGATACCGAAGAACACGAGAAACTGTGTTGGTATGACTGCAAGATCGATTGCACGTTCCATAAGGAAGACAAGGAGAAAACCAGGACGGATCAGGACAGGTGTTGTCACCTAAACCTATGGCCAGATGAGTGCCTAGTGGAAGAATGCCCTATCCACGAACCCGAACAAACAGATCCTCACCAGAAACTCCTATGGACGCAATGCAAGAATGGATGTACGTTCCACCGGGAACAACTAGACAAGGCACGACGAGTAGACGACTACTATCACAGTACGTTATCGTCAAACATCTGCGAAGTCGCAGATTGCCCAATCCACCAAGCCAAGAAGGCAAGGACCAGGAAGGTGATTCACGAAGAGGAGATACCTCACATCAACATCCATTGGAGCTGGTGCTACGACGACAGGTGCTTGATGCACTACAGCTCAAAGAATGACACAGGCTATTTCCCAAGTACAAGGGAAAGAAGCAGCCAAAAACTAGGACGCCACCAGGGACAGGGTCTCACTGGTGAAGGCGCACCTATAACGACCCTTAGGAAGGTACAGGATACCGATGGTCAAGCGAAACAATTGCTCACGACCGTATCTGTACAAGGTCAGGAGATCAAGGCGCTCGTAGATAGCGGGGCCGCACACACGATAATCTCACCCCGAGTGGTGGAGAAACACGGAATACCATATAGGGTTAAGAAGAAACCCATACCGGTAGTATTAGCCGACGAGAAACCCATGGAATATGGAAACGGCATGATGAGGTTGGAAACCGAATCAACAAAGCTACGAGTAGCAGGCATAGAGTGCCAAATGGACATCGGCATCATGGAACTAGGAGACCTAGACATGCTGATTGGTTATGATTGGCTGGACGCCCATAACCCCGCCATCGACTGGCGGATGAAGACGATACTCAGAAGAGAACCTGTGCACAAGGTTGCTGGAGTACGTAGAGAGACACGCCCGACGAATCAGAGCTCACCCCAGGACGGGAGATTCGGCAAGATCTCGCCTCATAAGATCAGAAGAATCTATGAGAAGGACCTCAGAGAGTAGGAGTCATCTGGATAAGACGAGTCGCGACCACGAAGGAAGGACCCTTACCACTGGAAATACCAAGAGAGTATCAGACCGACGAGTTCAAGGAACTCTTCGAGGAAAATGAAGCCACGGATTTGGCGGACCATCAGGATTGGGATCACGAGATCATCCTAGATGAAGGGGCAAAGCTTAGCCCAGGACCAATGTACCCAATAGCGCCCGAGCACGATGCTGAGCTGCGGGACTACATTCAGAAGAATCTAAAAAAGGGATTTATCCGACCGGGATCAGGCCCGATGGCCTCATCCATCTTGTTCGTAAAAAGCCTAACGGGAAATGGCGACTGTGTGTCGACTTCCGAAGGTTGAACAGCGTCACGCGAAAGAACCGATATCCCTTACCACTCATTACAGAGCTCATGGATCGACTCCAGGAGCCAAGTGGTTTACGAAATTCGACGTCCGGGAAGGATTTTACCGAATCAGAATCAAAGAAGGTCATGAATGGATGACAGCGTTTAAAACAAAGTATGGACTGTTCGAGTATACGGTTATGCCTTTCGGATTAACGAACGCACCGGCAACCTTTCAATCAGTCATCAACAACGCCCTTCATGAGTACCTCGGAATCTTTGTCACAGCGTACCTAGATGATGTACTGGTGTACTCTAGCGGAACGCTCGAAGAACATGTTGAGCATGTCAAGAAAGTGCTCAGGAAGCTTAAAGAATACAAGCTATACCTACAACCAGGGAAGTGCGAATTCCATGTCAAGGAGACAGAATTCCTAGGCTTCATAGTGTCTACAGAGGGAGTTAAGATGAACCCGAAGAAGATCTCGGCTGTACAGGAATGGCCAACTCCTAAAACAGTCAAGGACGTGCAATCCTTCCTGGGATTTGCCAACTACTACCGGAAGTTCATCAAGGATTACTCGAAGATCACAGTACCCTCTCAGAGATCACAAAGAAGAAAACAGGATTCAGCTGGGACGAGGAACAACAAGAAGCGTTTGATCAGATCAAGCAGATATTCCTCGAGGCACCCGTACTAGAGATGTACGACCCGAAAAGAGAAACGCGAGTCGAGACCGACGCGTCAGATTATGCACTTGGAGCTGTATTGTCACAACAGTGCCCAGACAAGAAATGGAGACCAGTGTTCTACCATTCAAGGAAGTTCTCCGGAGCAGAACTCAACTATGATGTTCACGACAAGGAGCTACTAGGAGTAGTCGATTCCTTTGAACAGTGGGAAGTCTATCTGTTAGGACTACCACACCAGATCGAGGTTTTTACCGATCACCAGAACTTGGCAGGTTTCATGACAACGAAGAAACTCAATCGGAGACAGGTCCGATGGGCTGAGATGTTAGCTCAGTTTGACTTCAAGATAACCCATCGAGCCGGAACGCTTAACGGAGCGGCGGATGCTCTAAGCAGGAGATCCGACTTACGCGAGGAAAACCATAGGGAACCGCACGCAGCCATGTTCAAGAAGATGCCCGACGGCAGTTTACGTTACAACCAGCCGGAACTAGCTAGGATAGCTAAGGTAGCCGAGCGAGTAGACACACTACAACAGCAATGGCAGCAGAAGGCAGCCAGCTGGAAGTTCGAGCCCGAGGAAAACGGCTCCGACGAACTATTACAAGACGAACGAGAGTACCGAGATATGATTCGAGGAGATCGAACATATGTACCTCCACAAATGAGATCGAGTCTCATCAAGGAACTGCATGAGTCCAAAGAATACGGACATGCATCGCTAGAAGAAATGGTCAGACGACTGGCTAAGGTATTTGCGATACCCCGCTTGCGAGCGAAGGTGCAGGATGTATTAGGCAGCTGTTTGGCTTGTCACCAGAACAAGCCCAAGAGACATAAGCCCTATGGCCTGTTACAGCCCTTACCGCCGCCAACGAGACCATGGAACAGCGTAACGATGGACTTCATAGTGAAGCTCCCAAAGTCATTGGAACCAGGATCCGGACGATTGTGTGACACAGTCCTAGTTATCGTGTGCCGACACACGAAAGGAGCAAAGTTCGTGCCAACAGAAGAAACCATCACGGCAGAAGAATGCGCGTATGAGGTCAGCAAAGCACTGATGTCAGAGCATGGGATACCTGAAGAGTTCATCACCGATCGTGATAAGCTATTTACGTCCAAATATTGGGACACATTCCTGGCGAAACTAGGCGTGAAGAAGAAGCTATCGACTAGCTTTCACCCTGAAACGGACGGCCAGACGGAAAGAACAAACCAGACACTGGAACAGTATCTGAGGATGTACGCCAACAAGCTGCAAGACAACTGGGTTGAACTCTGCCGACAGCGCAATTGGCTTACAACAGTACCAAGTCAGCAACGACAAAGTACTCACCGCACTACGCGAACTACGGATATGAGCCAACTGCTCACCGAGATCCGAAAGATATTGAAAGTATCGCAGTAGGTGCAGATGACAAAGCCCGCTTGATGCGAGAGCTACACGAAGAATTGAGCAGGAACATAGCTCACAGGAACCTCACATCGGCCAGAGCCGCGAATAAGCAAAGGATTGAGGGACCAACCTTTAAGAAGGGGGACAAAGTTTTCCTGTCACGACAGAACTTGAAAACTAAACGACCAAGCAAGAAACTGGATAACCTCCGAGTAGGACCTTTCGAGATTCTAGAGGAAATAGGCACAGTAAACTACAAACCCAACTGCCACCAGGCATGCGCGTCCACCCTGTCTTTCACAAAAACTCCTGGAAAGAGCACCTCCAGATGCCGAGCTAGCAACGGACATAGAGCTCGAAGACGACGAGTACGAGGTCGAGGAGATTAGGGACCTGCGGAAAGTTGGTCGTCAGTGGAAATACTTGGTCAAGTGGCAAGGATGGCCAGAAAGCCAGAACACTTGGGAGCCAAAAGAAAATTTGACGAACTGCAAGTCACAGGTACTTGAGTACCACCGGAAACACTCCAGGGAAGCGAGGACCGGGTCCTCGAGGGAAAGGAAGTAATCAAAAGAAGGGTCGAAAGAAGCGTCAGCCTGTAACCAGCCCAAGTCAGTCGATGATCCGGGTAGCGATGGTTCGGTTGCCAGGAAGTCCGTACCCGGGGCAGAGTTCCCTCGGCTTGCTCTTTCGCACGGTCCTGAAGACTCAAAATGGCGTGATCTCGATCAGCGAATGCTCGCTCGCGCCTCAGTCTCTGCCACTTCGAGGCGAAGTCGAGCGACCTCGGCCTCAGCACGAAGAAGCGCCAAGCGCTTCTCGCGCTTCTCAGCCTCAACCTTCTCCCACTCCTCCTCAGTCACGAACAAGCTACACTCAGCCTTCACTGAAATGCAGCCCGCACACTGCCCGGACGCAGTGTCCACGAAACAACGAAGATTCTTCTCCTCACACCGCTTGCAACGAAAAGTCATCTCGTTCCCTTGCTGGCGGATGCGGTCAGCACGAGCCTGGCGCTGTTGAGTCGAATTCTGGGTACGGACACGTCGAGAGGTCTGAACCTTGGGCATGGTCAGGAGAAGTGAGGAAAGGAAGGAAAAGAGGGTACTGCACCACAGGAATACCTAGACCTCCACCACCACCGCCGCCCTAGGCGCGGGAAAACAATAATCCAGGGTATCGGGACGATACGCCTAAGAGGAGGGGTAATGTTACAAGGTAACAAGGAATTGCTTCTTCATGCAGGTCGCATGAAGGAAGACCATCGGGCGGACACGATGGAAGAATGTGGATCCAAGGCGGGGCCTGATCACGTGACAAGAGTGGCATCCTGCCAAGACCTGGCCTCCGGGAGGCCAGTGAGGGTTGGGAAGCCACGGTCCTCCCACACCTCCCTCTTGGTAGGGAGGACAGGGAGGACAGGAACAGATTGCAATGGGTATAAAGGATGGACGGATTTCATTATTACACTCGTTGTGGTCAACTCAAATAGTTCATCTCTCACACAGATTGTCAACTAGTTATTCTATCGTTTATAGAATTGGTATTGTTTATCCTTTGGTTACAACGATAACTCTTTTCCACCTGATCATTCCATACGATACCTCACGGACTACCGCTTTAGTCTATCTCGCCTTAGTACGGACCGAGCTTAGAGAAGTATAGCCTAACCCCGTGTAACACTACCCGCTTAATGTTTAATAGACAGATGCCTGCAGTGGCCTATCTAGCTCGTACTACTCTCTTAGTAATCGCAGCCTCTCTAGCGTTATAGTAGGCTGTAATAAAGCGTTCTTTTTAAACAGGCGCTGCGTTATCTAGATGCGATAGTTCCTGGATCTGGTTTCGGTAGAATCTCTTCACTACTAAGAAAACTGAGAGATCTAGTGGCTGCAATATATAAGATAAGTGAGCAGGTAGAAACAGAAGCTGAACTTTATTCTGCTTGCAGGTCCACAGGAATTCCAGATTAATGTAGCTGCCGTAGCTGTCTAGAATTAGCATCCTCTAACAATTGTCTAATAGAGCTGTTTTAGGCAGAAATATCCGTTACAGCTATTCAAGGCCTATCGCATTTAATATTAAGCCGTTCTTAGAGGTTATGTAAAGCCAGTCGGGTATTATCGCAGGAAACCAAGTACTCTGTAGGTTCTTACCCGTGAATATTACCCCGCAGCGCAGTTTCTTGCCTGTAGCCAACACGCATTCGATTATTAATGCCCACTCGCGATTCTCTGGCGACTGCTTGTAAGCCTTGCTCTTACGGCTATCTGCGAGGACTCTAGTGTTTGCACATACCCCCATGGCCTTGCTAGTCTTGTCCATATTCCACATATCCTCAGTGCGTATACCTAGTCGTACGCGAGTCCTCTCAAAGAGCTCAAGAAACGCGCGTATCTGTTCCTGTGTTGCGCCCTCAGCCCGCGATCCCTCTATCTTTCTACCAACACAGATGCGACGCGTAGGTTACGCTTAAAAAGAAGGATATCCAACGCTTGCCCACAGGATTGTTGTCACCATTCATCCTCAGGATTCGATTCGCTATTTCTCGCGCGCGCGCATGGGATGGAGGAAACGCGCGTGCGTCCTCTTCAAGGATCCATTGTACAAGAAATCCCTCTTGTTGTGGAGTTAATCGCTGCTGGTATTGGTGGCTAGATTGACGTGTCTGTGTACCGCGTAGTCGGGCCGCAAGCGTGCTTCGAGGGATCTCGTACGCCTTTGCAGCAGCTCGTTGACTAGTAAAAACACCAGAAACAACGTCGCTAATAGCTGCTTGAATTGCTGCTTCACGGTGATCCATTTTGGTTGCGTGGTTATGGAGAAATCACGAGCGTGGAGTGGGTGGCCAAGTTCTGACGGGCAGACTTGTCAACAAGCAAATCAAACAAACTTTTAACGCGAATTTGAATTGTTTGAGTGTAACTTGCAACAACGTTTAAGTTGTTTAGTTTGATAGTATTCTAGAAGGCAATTTGTTGGAAAGTTTGATAGATTTGATACCGTTTAGGTATTAATTAGATTGTATATCGTACATATTACTAAACGTCGTTGTCCCACTTGCATATGTTGTATATTGCAGCTACCTCAGCGTCAGTTACGTCGCTTACAACGGAATCAGATGGAGGCTTAAAGCCAGCGTCGCGCCAACTTCGTATACATTGAATTGCTGCGAGCAGCTGTGACCCGATTTTGCGTCGCCGTGGCTCTAGTAGATCACCGAGCTCGCTAAACAGGCGCTCGCACTCGCAACTTGACGCTGGTATTGTTAATATATCAATCGCCAGGCGCGCTAAGTGAGGATACTTTGGACGAAGGCTTATCTAGTAGCTAACGGGATTACCACCTTGTTCAAACTGCTCCTGGGTCCAGCGAGGCTCAAGTCGTCGCCAGCGCTCGAGCTCATCCATCTCTGTCACCTCAACAGCGCCGTAAGGCTCCGCGTTGACAAGCGCGTTAATAGTGTCGTTAATGCCGCTCGAGAGCCGCACTGGTGGGCGACTTGGGCGCTGTATTTGTGGCCTATAGAGCGCCCAAAGTTGCTGTAACCCAGCGTTGTTTGCCTCAAGCCAGCTCGGCTTGTCGCGCCAGCTGTTTTCACAGTAGCTTCTGTAGTATGGGTGGAGGCAGGTAGCGGCAAAGTATACGGGTGAGTCGTCGAGCTTAGTGTAATACGCGTCGAGTTTCGCCCATGCTGCGCGCAGGTTAATAGGAAGGTGGTCTTCAGGCGCGCCGTTGGCATTGTAATTGACGCTGTCGTAGTTCTTTAGCAGCTGCTCGTACACAGCAAGTACAGCTTCGAAGACTGGTATAACCTCGTATATCGCGCCAAAACGGCCAGCTTTGCCCCGAGCTTCTAGGCGTTTTGTCGCCTCCTTTAACGGCTCCAGCACTGATATATACTGTGTAATCACTGCCCAATCGTCAGCCGCAAGGCCATTAGATCTCATCCAAGCTGGCACTTTAGGGAGCTTATTGTTACGGCTACGCGCATACGCGTCAGCTCCCATTGTCCTTTCAATATGGCCTTGGGCGTACTCGTTGACAGCGCTGTGGAGTTTTGCGGCGCGGACAAAGGTGTCGTAGAAGCTGTTCCAGCGCGTGACGACTGGCTGTACAGGCTCAAATATATCCTGATTTTGATCGGGAGCTTTAGCGTTAACACGGCGCTGGCAATCAGCAAAAAGATCGTGTTGTTGCGGTGTTTGGATATAGTTAATTATATCAATTAGCACGCCAAGTGGACCTTGCTGCCGCCATTCTTGTAGGTAAGCAGTCTCTGTTTTGTGCTCGTCCTGATCGTTGTCGTACGCATCCTTATCAAAGCCAAAGATAATCATCTGTCCTACTAAGTTGAGCGTATGAGGGGCGCAGCGGAGGCGGTGATGGCTTGCTGTAAACTGAAAGCGCTTAGCGAGTTTAGTGATAGCAGTGTCGTTGGCGTACGCGTTATCGAGCACAAAGTATCCGAGCTGGCTCTGTGTTATACCAAAGACGTCGATTATATTGCCAACAACTTCAGCTATTCTCTCGCCCGTATGGGCACCGTAAGCTGAGGCAGCGCGATGGGCAGGTCCCTGATAGAGCCATCGGCGTCAGCAAAGTGAGCTACCACTCCAAAGAAGCCTCGATTGCCGCCTTTTGTTGTCCAGCCGTCGAGGCTTATATGGATCTTACTAACAGCAGACGACAGCATCTGAACAACCTGCGGCTCCATGTAGCGATATAGCCTCATCACGAAACTAGCGACACTGTTGTGACTTACCCACAGCGCATCAGCTGCCTCTGGATTGGCAAACTCTATCATTTGCCTAAACGCAGGCGTTTCGAACTCGCGGAGGGGATGGTTGTTGTCGACAAGCCACGTTACAGCTGCGTATCGAAAGCGCTGTACATCAAAGTTTCCGAGCTCGTTAGCGACGCTTTGAGGCACCTTAGCACCGCTAGCAGCCATCATCTTAAGCGTCGTTTGGCCTTGTGGTAGTGCTGCCGGATCTAGCTTGCCTCTGCGATCGTAGCCATGGCCAGGCAGCTTCTGCGCAAGGTGATTGATAGCGTTGCTAGTCGACTTCGTAACCTCTGGATAGGTGCAAAAGATCTTCCGCTGATGGCAGTATTTGCAAACAAAGTACGTACGATTAGGCTCACGGAGCGAGGCAACGCGGTAACCGTACTGATATATCCAGCTTTTGTTACGCTTTAACGTACGCAGCGGCTTCGTGAAACGCGGTAAACGCTTCCAATCAATGCCATCAAAGTTGTCCGCGAACTCCTCATCGAAGCTACCATCATCCTCGCTTTCAATAGCCTCACTTGTAGCCTCTGTAGCAGCCCTACTGCCCTCAGCTGGTGGTTGTATAGAATCTTCTGGTATAGCGTCGCGCAACTGCGACTCGAACGGCGCGTCTTCGGTGGCCTGGCTTGCTGCAGCAACTAGGGCTTTACGTGGCGAGGTGCGGATAGGCAGCTCGGGCTGCAAGTCGTCTACTAAGATGGGCTGCGAATCGTCTACCGAGATAGGCTGCGAAGCACTGCCTTTGACCGTTTTGGCGCGTTTCTGAGGGCCGCAGGTGCCCTTAGCAACGCGTTTACCCTTAGTGACGCGTGTTAGGTTACGAGGCGGCATAATTAGCGTGTAGAGCAACAAGAAACACTAAAAAGTGCTGTAGAGAGACGGTAGTATAGCTGCAATATGTAGCTAACGGCAGTATAGCAGATAGGAGACGGGCGACAGGATAGTGGACGACGCTCCTGCATATAATGTGGTTCATAAGTGAGCGCCCCACCAAACACCAGCGCAGCGCACGCGCAGCGACAACACGCAATGTCACAACAATACCAAGCTCTAAGACTCTATACTGAAGGCGACGTACAGCTTGCTATCTCTGATGTTCAAAGCAACCAAGTAAATAGCCTACGACGCGCTGAGGCAATCTACAGCGTTCCCGAAGGACGATACAGCGGCGCCGTAACGGGAAGCGCCCTCAACGCGACTGCGAGCCAAAATCAAGGCGCCTTACAAAGCTAGAAGAGAAGGCGATTGTACAGCGTATACTGAAAGAGAGTCTACGTGGTATACCGCCCTCGAAGGCAAACGTAC
Organism: Alternaria longipes; assembly: GCA_019059555.1. Classification (NCBI taxonomy): domain Eukaryota; kingdom Fungi; phylum Ascomycota; class Dothideomycetes; order Pleosporales; family Pleosporaceae; genus Alternaria; species Alternaria longipes. The sequence goes on along the minus strand of CM032460.1, from coordinate 79,901 downwards.
GAGATATGGCTGATAGACTGCTAAGGGAGCGTGGTGGGAAACCTACGGGCAAGAACTGGGTTAATAACTTTATTAAGCGTACACCTGAGCTGCGCACGCGATAGAGCCATCTATACGATCACCAGCGAGCTGCCTGCGAGGACCCAGCAGTTATCAGGCCCTGGTTCAGCCTAGTTCAATCGATAAAGGCGAAATATAGTATTGTAGATAAGGACATCTAGAACTTTAATAAGTCTAGCTTTCTAATAGGCAAGATATGCTCTTAGGTTGTAGTTAGAGGCTTAGGGAAACCTAGCAAACAGAAGAAACTACAGCCTAGCGATCGCGAGTGGGCTACTCTACAGTAGAGGTTCGCGTAACGCCCAGGTTCGCGTAACGCCCACCCCCCAACACAACGCGTTCAGGAGTATTGCAGCTGTAACGCCTCAACAAAACGTAATAAAATTGCGCAAAAGTAGATTTATACTATATAATAGCCTGCGAAGACTTTGCGCTAGTCTAAATCTTTTTTTGGGCGGCGGATTACCCGCGTTTTGGTGGTTTTTGGTGGAACTGGTTGTGCAGCCACCTGGGCACCCACAGAAGCTGTACCACCCACAACACCTTTCTGACGCTTTGTAGCTGGCTGGTCAGCTGTTGAAGCTTTGCGCTTACCCTTTTTGGATAATTTTATAAGCTTCTTGGTGTTGTTGATGAGCTGTTGGTGTTGTTTCTGGCCAGCTTTTCAGCCTCCTCCTTCCTCTTCTCCTCCGCCCGTCTCTCCCGCTCTACACGCTTCACAGCTTTAAGTTGAGCATCACAATCGCGTGCTGCCTTCTTGATCTCGGCTTGCTTGGCTTTTTGAAGCTTTTCAAGCTCGGCTTGTTGTTGTTGTGATGCCCGACGATCGCGAGCTCGTTGTACACTCCTGGGCGACCATATTTTGGCTCCCCCATGGTAAACCTCGTCCTCATCAAGCTGGAGGGCGAAGGACTGCTTTGGTCGCCTCTCCTGATGGCCAGGGACCGCTTGAGGCCCCGGATTTCACCGTGGAGGAGTTGATTTTGAGCTGCAATGTGGTGCAAACTTCGTTGAAGCTTCTTGACGTCTTTACTGCTCTGATCCTTCACCTCACGGCGTACAATTGTTTTGAGCTTGAGCCAATCGTCACCGGAGAGGACTGACTGGCTGCTGTCGGAATCTGAAGTCTCCTTGGCAAACTTCTTGAGTATAGCGTCTAGGTTTGGTGGGTATATACCAGTGGCTTCAAAAGACCTCTTGATGAGTGGAGCTTTGAATACGCTGTTCCAGGAGCTCCAGAAGAGCGGGAAGAAGTCTCCTTTAGTCAAGGGGAGTAACCCTGACTGTCCTGGAGGTATCTGGACAGCTTATTTGAGTAAGCTGTTGCCAGGGGTTTGAACATCACCACATTAAGTGGTTGAAGCGTATGGGTAGCGTGAGGTGGAAATACAAACAAGAGGATCTTGTTGTCGTGGCAATACTCAATAAAATCTATGGTTACATGGGATCCATGGCCGTCAAGGGGTAATAATCGATACCTAGTTGAAGCGTATCGTCTGGTCTCCCGTTCAAACACCCCCTTGAGCCAAGCTAACCTAATATCGTTGTTGCTCCAGCCGGAGGGAGATGAGGTTACAAAGACTGAGTGCTCCCCTGCTTGTATAGCTTTAACCTAGCTTGATTGAACAGACCCGTTGGCTCTCCTGGAAGATGAGTGTTGGGCTTAGAGGTTTGCCATCAGAACAAATACAAGCCATCACTGTTATCCACTCGCTGGAGCCGTCTTCAAGCGCTTGCCGAACCTCTTTTTTCTCCCAAAGGCTCTTATCAAATATACGCTTTGATCCCCTAAGCCGGCCAAGTTGAAAGCCCTTCTCGTCCATATTAAATATATGGAGCGGCTGTATATCGTACTCCTTCATCTTGTTAAGGAGAAGCTTGAAATACAAGTTGTACTTGGCTCCGGAATCAGCTTTTGTCCGTTCCTTGGTCATTCCTTTGGTGTAACGAGAGATGAGATTCTTGGGATGACGGTTGAGGAACCGGGTAACCCAGCTTGAGACCGGTTTGCCAGCCAACTGGCCGGCAAACTGTTGTATCATTGCTCTTGAAGGCGGCAAACTTCGCTCATTAAGCGTTCTGATATATTGTACAAGCTCGGCTTCGTGTTCTGGGTGGAGTACTAGGTGCGCAGCGTTGCGGGTTGTTGAAAGGCCTTGGTGGCGTCGAGCGAGCGTACGTCGATCAATTCTAAACTTTTTCGCGATTGCTTGGTACGAGAAATCATCTCCTGGATCACGCAATTCGATTTCTTCAATCGCTTCTTGAATCGGATCCATATTGGTGGAGTTGTGTGGTGTTGACGTTTTGTTGTTGTTGTGGTGGGGTGGGCGTTACGCGAACCTGGGCGTTACGCGAACCTCTACTGTACAGTAGCGGGTCACTCAACGCCCTAGGTCACTTAACGACCTAGGTTTTACTAGTAAAAGCAGAAACTTTAATAAGCTATATCTTCTTTAATGCTTAATATTTTCTAAGGATTTTTTAACATTTATAATCTAGAAAGTTAGCTCTATAACTCTAAAGTATTATTTCTTTAGTATATAGTCTAGTTCTAGAGATAGTAGCTCTCTAATAAAATTTAACTTTTTAAACAAGCTATAATAAAGTATAGTATAGCTATTGTAGTAGAGTAAAGCAGCGGCTAGTATGTATAGGTTACGTGTGTTTAAGTTACGTGTGTATTAGGAGTTAGCTGTTACACGGGGTTAGGCTATACTTCTCTAAGCTCGGTCCGTACTAAGGCGAGATAGACTAAAGCGGTAGTCCGTGAGGTATCGTATGGAATGATCAGGTGGAAAAGAGTTATCGTTGTAACCAAAGGATAAACAATACCAATTCTATAAGCGATAGAATAACTAGTTGACAATCTGTGTGAGAGATGAACTATTTGAGTTGACCACAACGAGTGTAATAATGAAATCCGTCCATCCTTTATACCCATTGCAATCTGTACCTGCCATCATAGGTTTGACCGGCCATCACTGATGGTTGTCTCCACCTCTGATGGCTGCCTTCACATACAGGCTCTGCCATCACTGATGGCCTCCTCTTGGCGTGATGGCACATCACGTGACCCGAGCCCCGCCCTGGGTCAGCGATCTTTCATCGCGGCTGTCCCTGATGGTCTTCCTTCCTGCGGCCTGCATGACAAAAGGAAGCAACTCCCTGTTACCCTGTAACATTACCCCTTCTTAGGCGTATCGTCCCGATACCCTGGATTATTGTTTTCCGCGCCTAGGGCGGCGGTGGTGGTGGAGGTCTAGGTATTCCCGTGGTGCAGTATCCTCTTCTCTTTCCTTTCCTCACTTCTCCTGACCATGCCCAAGGTTCCGTCTTCCCGCCGTTCTCGCCCCCAGAGTTCGACTCTTGAGCGTCGCGCTCGTGCTGACCGTGTAAAAGAGCAGGGCTTAGAGATGGCTTTCCGTTGTAAGCGCTGCGAAGAGAAGAACCTTCGCTGTTTTGTGGATACCGCGACAGGTCGCTGTGCTGGTTGTATTTCGGTGAAGGCTGAGTGTAGTCTGTTTGTTTCTGAGGAAGAGTGAGAAGGTTCAGCGGGAGAAACGGGAGAAGCGTCTCGAAGTTGCGCGTTTAAAAGCCCAGCTGGCTCAGAGTGAACTCGAGCTCCTAGAGGCTGAGGCGCAAGAGCAGTCATTTGCTGATCGAGATCTCGCCATTTTGAATCTTCAGGATCGTGCGAAAGAGCAAGCCGAGGGGAACTCTGCCCCGGGTACGGACTTCCTGGCAACCGAACCATCGCTACCCGGATTGTCGACTGACTTGGGCTGGTTACAGGCTGACGCTTCTTTCGACCCTTCTTTGATTACTTTCTTTCCTCGAGGACCCGGTCCTCGCTTCCTGGGTGTTTCCGATGGTACTCAAGTACCTGTGACTTGCAGTTCGTTAAATTTTCTTTGGCTCCCAAGTGTTCTGGCTTTCGGGCCATCCTTGCCACTTGACCAAGTATTTCCACTGACGACCAACTTTCCGCAGGTCCTTAATTTCTTCGACCTCGTACTCGTCGTCCTCGAGCTCTATGTCCGTAGCTAGCTCGGCATCTGGAGGTGCTCTTTCCAGGAGTTTTTTGTGAAAGACAGGGTGGACGCGCATGCCTGGTGGCAGTTGGAGTTTGTAGTTTACTGTGCCTATTTCCTCTAGGATTTCGAAAGGTCCTATTCGGAGGTTATCCAGTTTCTTGCTTGGTCGTTTAGTTTTCAAGTTCTGTCGTGACAGGAAAACTTTGTCCCCTTCTTAAAGGTTGGTCCTCAATCCTTTGCTTATTCGCGGCTCTGGCCGATGTGAGGTTCCTGTGAGCTATGTTCCTGCTCAATTCTTCGTGTAGCTCTCGCATCAAGCGGGCTTTGTCATCTGCACCTACTGCGATACTTTCAATATCTTTCGGATCTCGGTGAGCAGTTGGCTCATATCCGTAGTTCGCGTAGTGCGGTGAGTACTTTGTCGTTGCTGACTTGGTACTGTTGTAAGCCAATTGCGCTGTCGGCAAGAGTTCAACCCAGTTGTCTTGCAGTTTGTTGGCGTACATCCTCAGATACTGTTCCAGTGTCTGGTTTGTTCTTTCTGTCTGGCCGTCTGTTTCAGGGTGAAAGCTAGTCGATAGCTTCTTCTTCACACCTAATTTCGCCAGGAATGTGTCCCAGTATTTGGACGTAAATAGTTTATCACGATCAGTGATGAACTCTTCAGGTATCCCATGTTCTGACATTATTGCCTTACTGACCTCGTATGCGCATTCTTCTGCGGTGATGGTCTCCTCCGTTGGCACAAACTTTGCTCCTTTCGTGTGTCGGCACACGATGACTAGGACTGTGTCGCATAATCTTCCGGATCCTGGTTCCAATGATTTCGGAGCTTCACTATGAAGTCCATTGTTACGCTGCTCCATGGTCTGGTTGGTGGCGGTAAGGGCTGTAACAGGCCATAGGGCTTATGTCTCTTGGGCTTGTTCTGGTGACAAGCCAAACAGTTGCCTAATACATCCTGCACCTTCGCTCGCAAGCGTGGTATTGCAAACACCTTTGATAGTCGCCTGACCATTTCCTCTAGCGATGCATGTCCATATTCTTTGGACTCATGCAGTTCCTTGATGAGACTCGATCTCATTTGTGGAGGTACATATGTTCGGTCTCCTCGAATCATATCTCGGTACTCTCGTTCGTCCTGTAACAGTTCGTCGGAGCCGTTTTCCTCGGGCTCGAACTGCCAGCTGGCTGCCTTCCGCTGCCATTGCTGCTGTAGTGTATCTACCCGCTCGGCCACCTTAGCTACTCTAGCTAGTTCCGGCTGGTTATATCGAAGTGTGCCATCGGGTGCTTTCCTGAACATGGCCTTATGTGGTTCTTTGTGGTCGTCCTCGCGTAAGTCAGACCTTCTGCTTAACGCGTCTGCCGCTCCGTTGAGCGTTCCGGCTCGATGGGTTATCTTGAAGTCGAACTGAGCTAACATCTCAGCCCATCGGGTTTGCCGTCGATTGAGTTTCTTTGTTGTCATGAAACTCGCCAAGTTCTGATGATCGGTAAAAACCTCGATCTGGTGCGGTAGTCCCAGCAAGTAGACTTCCCATTGTTCGAAGGCATCGACTATTCCCATTAGTTCCTTGTCGTGAACATCGTAATTGCGTTCTGCTCCGGAGAACTTCCTTGAATGGTAGAACACCGGTCTCCATTTCTTATCTGGGCACTGCTGTGACAATACAGCTCCAAGTGCATAATCTGACGCGTCGGTTTCGACCCGCGTCTCTCGTTTCGGGTCGTACATCTCCAGTACGGGTGCTTCGAGGAATATCTGCTTGATCTGATCAAAGGCTTCTTGATGTTCCTCGTTCCAGTTGAATCCTGCTTCCTTCTTCGTGATCTCGGAGAGGGGTACTGTGATCTTCGAGTAATCCTTAATGAACTTCCGATAATAGTTGGCGAATCCTAGGAAGGATTGCACATCCTTGACTGTTTTAGGAATTGGCCATTCCTGTACAGCCGAGATCTTCTTCGGGTTCATCTTAACTCCCTCTGTAGACACTATGAAGCCTAGGAATTCTGTCTCCTTGACATGGAATTCGCACTTCCCTGGCTGCAGGTACAGCTTGTATTCTTTCAGCTTCCTGAGCACTTTCTTGACATGTTTCACATGTTCTTCGAGCGTTCCGCTAGAGTACACCAGTACATCGTCTAGGTACGCTGTGACAAAGATTCCAAGGTACTCATGAAGGGCGTTGTTGATGACTGATTGAAAGGTTGCCGGTGCGTTCGTCAATCCGAAAGGCATAACCGTATACTCGAACAGTCCATACTTTGTTTTAAACGCTGTCATCCATTCATGACCTTCTTTGATTCTGATTCGGTAAAACCCTTCCCGAACGTCGAATTTCGTAAACCACTTAGCTCCTGGAGTCTATCCATGAGCTCTGTAATGAGTGGTAAGGGATATCGGTTCTTCCGCGTGACGCTGTTCAACCTCCGGAAGTCGACACATAGTCGCCACTTTCCGTTAGGTTTCTTTACGAACAAGATGGGTGAGGCCATCGGGCCTGATCCCGGTCGGATAAATCCCTTTTTCAGATTCTTCTGAATGTAGTCCCGCAGCTCAGCGTCGTGCTCGGGCGCTATTGGGTACATTGGTCCTGGGCTAAGTTTTGCCCCTTCATCTAGGATGATCTCGTGATCCCAATCCTGATGGTCCGCCAAATCCGTGGCTTCATTTTCCTCGAAGAGTTCCTTGAACTCGTCGGTCTGATACTCTCTTGGTATTTCCAGTGGTAAGGGTCCTTCCTTCGTGGTCGCGACTCGACTTAACCAGCTGACACCCCATATCTGAGGGTCCTTCTCATAGATTCTTCTGATCTTATGAGGCGAGATCTTGCCGAATCTCCCGTCCTGGGGTGAGCTCTGATTCGTCGGGCGTGTCTCTCTACGTACTCCAGCAACCTTGTGCACAGGTTCTCTTCTGAGTATCGTCTTCATCCGCCAGTCGATGGCGGGGTTATGGGCATCCAACCAGTCATAACCAATCAGCATGTCTAGGTCTCCTAGCTCCATAATGCCGATGTCCATATGGCACTCTATGCCTGCTATTCGTAGCTTCGTTGATTCGGTTTCCAACCTCATCATGCCGTTTCCATATTCCATGGGTCTCTCGTCGGCTAGTACTACCGGTATGGGTCTCTTCTTAACCCTATATGGTATTCCGTGCTTCTCCACCACTCGGGGTGAGATTATCGTGTGCGGCCCCGCTATCTACGAGCGCCTTGATCTCCTGACCTTGTACAGATACGGTCGTGAGCAATTGTTTCGCTTGACCATCGGTATCCTGTACCTTCCTAAGGGTCGTTGTAGGTGCGCCTTCACCAGTGAGACCCTGTCCCTGGTGGCGTCCTAGTTTTTTGGCTGTTTCTTTCCCTTGTACTTGGGAAAATAGCCGGTGTCATTCTTTGAGCTGTAGTGTATCAAACACCTGTCATCGTAACAGTGGCTCCAATGAATGTTGATGTGAGGTATCTCTTCCTCGTGAATCACCTTCCTAGTCCTTGCCTTCTTGGCTTGATGAATCGGGCAATCTGCGATCCTGCAGATGTTTGATGATAAGGTACGGTGGTAGTAATTGTCTACCTTGTGTGCTTCCTTGAGTTGTCTGCGATGGAAGTCACATCCGTTCTTGCACTGAGTCCATAGGAGTTTGTCGTGAATGTTGGCATCCTTTGGGTCATGGATGTGGCAGTTGTCTGCTCGACATTCGTCTTCTTCTAGACTGAGATGACAGCACCGATCCTGGTCCGTCTTGCATTTCTCCTTATCTTCCTTATGGAATGTGCAATCGATCTTGCAGTCATACCAACACAACTTCTCGTGTTCTTCGGTATCTTCCTCTTCTTCGGACGCTTCTGGGCTTTATCCTCATCGTCTGTGTTTTCGAAGTAGGGTTGTTGGGTCACCGCCTGGCGCCCAATGGCTTCGGCGTCCTTGCCGGTAATCATGATTCGACTTCGAATCGTGCAGTCGTCGGCGTAATGTGCGGCGTCTCCGCATATCCAACACTGCTGGTTGGCCAGGCGTCTCAAAACGTCCTTGCCCTTGACTTTCCAGTCCGTGATCTTTGGCTCATCCTTGGCCAAGATCTTGTCGTCTTTCTTGACTCGTGGAACAATTACGAATGCCTGTTTGTCTGCCGAGCGGGCTTCCTCGTACAGGTCTAGGTCGCTCAGGTCGTCGTCAGACTCCATATGAGTCTGGGGAAGTTTGCCAAGTCGGACCATTCCGATCTTGATGGCCGCTTGCTTGATTGTTCCGTCCTTGCCGTGGTCGCGCGCGAAGTGTCCCACTTCGCCACACCTTAGGCAGGCTTTATTATCGTAACGCTTCTGGCGTTCTTCCTTGAGAGACCGTCTTGTCTCCATCCTCGGGTTTTCTTGTCCTTGGGTTTGTCTTGTACCCTGCCGGTCATGATTGCGTCGCCATCTTTGTCGAACCTTCCTCGTTGCCTCTTCGTGTTAGGCAGGTTGATCGGAAGTATTTCTTCTGGTCATTTCGTTCCCAAAGTCGGTTATCGATGCGTGTAGCAAGTTCGATAAGAGCGTGTAGTGACTCGGCCTTTTCATGGTGTACAAGTCCGTCTTTGACATTTTCTTTGAGGCCTGCTTCGAACACTGTTCGAAGTGCCGCATCGTCCCAATCGATCTTCGCCTGTAACTGTTTGAATTCCGCCGTGTAGGCTGATACTGACGTAAGCTGCCTCAAACGAGTGATCTTTTCTCGGCCTGGTTCTTAGCGTCTATTTCTCCGAAGATGCGTCCCATTTCTTCCTTGAATCCTGTCCAGTCTGCGAACAAGGTCTGAGTCTCAGTCTTGGTTCCTCTATGTTCTGCATCCAGCAGATAATCGTCGACATAGGGTTGCATCCAATTGGCTGCTTTGTCCTTCATGTACGTGCTTGTCATGAGGATCTTTTCTTGATCGTTGACTACCTCGTTGTACTCGCAGTATAGGTCGGCATGAGTGAGAAACGTCCGAAGTTTCTCCCGGTCTCCGCCGTATTTCTCTGGGGCTGCTATCTTGGGTTTTCTAGCAGTAACGGGTTTTTCGTTGGGTGGCCATCAGCTGGTTTGTAAGCTGATTGATCATGTCCAGCATAGATGCCATTTGCTGGGCTTGAGTCTGGGCCTGTCGCCTAAGATTCCTGATTTCTCGAACACTGAGGTCTTCCTCACTTTCGGCGTCGGATGCGTCAAGCATCTCGTCGTTCTCGGTGTAGGGTGTGCTGGAGCTGGGGGTCCCTGACCCTGAGCCATGTTGTTCTGAGCGTTACCCTGCTGAGCCATTGTTGAATCTTAATCGGGCGATCCTGTTGGTTAAACGTCCACTGATATCCAAGGTGGTCAAAGTGTTACACGGGGTTAGGCTATACTTCTCTAAGCTCGGTCCGTACTAAGGCGAGATAGACTAAAGCGGTAGTCCGTGAGGTATCGTATGGAATGATCAGGTGGAAAGAGTTATCGTTGTAACCAAAGGATAAACAATACCAATTCTATAAGCGATAGAATAACTAGTTGACAATCTGTGTGAGAGATGAACTATTTGAGTTGACCACAACGAGTGTAATAATGAAATCCGTCCATCCTTTATACCCATTGCAATCTGTACCTGCCATCATAGGTTTGACCGGCCATCACTGATGGTTGTCTCCACCTCTGATGGCTGCCTTCACATACAGGCTCTGCCATCACTGATGGCCTCCTCTTGGCGTGATGGCACATCACGTGACCCGAGCCCCGCCCTGGGTCAGCGATCTTTCATCGCGGCTGTCCCGATGGTCTTCCTTCCTGCGGCCTGCATGACAAAAGGAAGCAACTCCCTGTTACCCTGTAACATTAGCGCCTAATAGGTTATTAGGCGTACGCAGAGGCAGAAGAACAGACACTAATATACTTACTAATATTGTTACAAAGTAACAAGGAATTGCTTCTTTATGCGGGTCGCATGAAGGAAGACCATCGGGAAGCCACGACAAAGGCTTGATGATCAAAGGCGGGGCCTGGATCACGTGACCGACATCCCGCCAAGGCTAACCATCCGGGATGGCAGAACCACTTGGGATGGCGGAGCCATCACAAACATCCCATGCACTCGGGATGGACGGGATGGCAGGAACAGATTGCAATGGGTATAAAGGATGGATGGATTTCATTATTACACTCGTTGTGGTCAACTCAAATAGTTCATCTCTCACACAGATTGTCAACTAGTTATTCTATCGTTTATAGAATTGGTATTGTTTATCCTTTGGTTACAACGATAACTCTTTTCCACCTGATCATTCCATACGATACCTCACGGACTACCGCTTTAGTCTATCTCGCCTTAGTACGGACCGAGCTTAGAGAAGTATAGCCTAACCCCGTGTAACAGTTCTCTATCGAATACAACCTCTTGTATACCTCGCGATTGCTCTACAAAGCGCAGCCCCTTACACTTAGTAGCTTACCTATTTGTAGCTAGAATCTTGTAATAATAGAATATTGTAACGTGCCCCACCACTGAAATGCGCACACCACTGAAATGCGCACTTTGCCAAGCCCCCACCACTTTCAACCTTTCATCACGATGTCTCAACCACCTAATCTTGGATTACTTTCTGTTGAAGACAGAGTTACTTTAGCTATCCAAGCCATAGAATCTAATCCATCGCTTACCCAGCGGCGAGCTGCGCACGCCTTTAGCGTACATGAAAGCACCCTTCGCAACCGACGCGCTGGGAAAGCTTCACGACGCGACACGCAACACAGTCAATCTAAACTCCAGAGGCATGAAGAGGAGGCAATTGTACAATATACAAGGAAGCTTGACGCGCGAGGCTTTGCCCCTACGCTTAGCTATGTACGAGCAATGGCCAACCAGCTGCTAGCTGCTCGTGGTGGTGGCCAGGCTGGAAAACTGGGCCTACAGGCTCGTACGCCGGAGGCCTGAGTTAAAATCTCAAATTACTAGGCAGCGCGATCACCAAAGAGTCCTATGCAGCAATCCAGCGATAATTGGCCCATGGTTCGACCTTGTGCGCAATGTTAAAGCCAAGTACGGTATTCTAGACGAAGACACCTACAACTTCGACGAGACAGGCTTCCAGATAGGCGTTGGAGGGTCTGTTAAAGTAGTAACAGCCTCTGAAAGACGCCTTAAGCCGCGGAGTTCAACCTGGCGATCGCGAGTGGGTGACGTTGATTGCCGGCATCAACGCGATGGGGTGGTCAATTCCACCATTCCTTATCCTCAAAGCAAAGCACCACGACCAGGCCTGGTATCACAACAACCCGAAGGATTGGAGGATAGGTGTTAGTAACAACGGCTGGACGACAAACGAGCTCGGTCTTGCGTGGTTGCAGCACTTCATCCACCATACAGAGGCTCGCCCGGTAGGTGGTCACCGCCTACTTATTCTTAACGGCCACGAGCCACCAGTCACTCGCTTTCCAGGATCTTTGCGAAGAGAACAAGATTGTTACACTCTGCATGCCTTCGCACTCATCGCACATCCTGCAGCCGCTTGATGTAGGTTGTTTTGCCCCGCTGAAGCAGGCGTACAAGAAGGAAATCAGAGGCTTGGCAGACAGCCACATTCACCACATCGACAAAAAGGCATTTCTAGCCACTATTGGGCTAGTCTTTAATAAGGCGTTCTCAAAGGACAATATCTTGTCAAGCTTTAGAGCAACTGGCTTAGTTCCACACAACCCAGAGGTGGTGTTATCGAAGCTTGAAGTAAAGCCTCGTACGCCAACGCCACCTGCACCAGGGCCTACTCCTGGCAACCCAAAACACCAAGCAACGCCTGGGAGATAGAAGCTCAAACAACGCTGATTGTTAAGAGGATAAGAGAGCACAAGAGCTTATCACCTGACTCTATTATTGAGATGGTGCTGCAGGTCAAAAAAGGATCAACTTTGAAAGTCCACTCACATGCGCTGCTCGAGGCTAGGATAGCCAACCTTGAGGAGGCAAACCAGGCAGCATCTGAACGTAAAAGCGCAGGAAAAAGCGGATTCAGAAGGGAGGAACCCTATCGCAGGTAGAGGCAGAGGATATAGTTGGGCAAAGGGATGTTGACGCTCAGTTAGAGGTGGAGGCGTCAGGAGAGGGTGCGCACAGGTAGTAGTGCAGGGTGTATTCGACGCTGCAAGAACTGCGGCGAAGCAGGACATAACAAGCGCACATGCAAGAAAGATGCAGCAGAAGTAGAGGATTAATTCTAGCTATTGTAGGCTTAGATAGCTTATTGTAGTGTTAAGTTATTTAGGTGCAAACATTAGTCGCTGCATTTCGTGCGCATTTCAGTGGTGTGCGCATTTCAGTGGTGGGGCACGTTAATAACTTTTTATTTTTAAATAACTTTATATAGCTAATAATATTTTAAGTACTTAATATTATTAAAAACTTTTTTTATATTTATAATCTAGAAAGCAAGCTTTATAATAATATAGTGTAAGGGTAGGTTTTGCTTAATATATTTGTTACACGGGGTTAGGCTATACTTCTCTAAGCTCGGTCCGTACTAAGGCGAGATAGACTAAAGCGGTAGTCCGTGAGGTATCGTATGGAATGATCAGGTGGAAAAGAGTTATCGTTGTAACCAAAGGATAAACAATACCAATTCTATAAACGATAGAATAACTAGTTGACAATCTGTGTGAGAGATGAACTATTTGAGTTGACCACAACGAGTGTAATAATGAAATCCGTCCATCCTTTATACCCATTGCAATCTGTTCCTGTCCTCCCTGTCCTCCCTACCAAGAGGAGGTGTGGGAGGACCGTGGCTTCCCAACCCTCACTGGCCTCCCGGAGGCCAGGTCTTGGCGGGATGCCACTCTTGTCACGTGATCCAGGCCCCGCCTTGGATCCACATTCTTCCATCGTGTCCGCCCGATGGTCTTCCTTCATGCGACCTGCATGAAGAAGCAATTCCTTGTTACCTTGTAACACTCTATAAGCAGTTCCTATCTTTTTAGTTCTAAGTGTTTTAATAACGCGTTAGCTACTATATTCTTCTTTTTAGCTATATAGACTATATTAAAATCCTATATATTAAGTAATGCTAACTACTTTGTAATTAAGGCTCTTAGTAGATTAGTAGTACTACACTATAACTAAGTAATAAGAGTCTTTGCGTTAGTTTCTATAATAAACTATACTCTATAGATATATAACTAGAACTTTTTTAATATAAGAAGTAAAGCTTTATATTTATACTTACTTAAGTCTTAGTTACGCTTAGTAGTAGACTAAACTCTGCTTTTAAACTTTATTAGGTGTTAATAGCTATTTAGACTAACTTATATAATAACTACTTTCTATCTTTTCTTACTACTATTATATACTAGTATTATTTGTTGTAGTAGCTTGCTGTAATTAATAGAGACTAACGTAGGTAAAGATGTAAGAGTATATTTAAGGTGCTCTATTACTTACTTCTCTGTATTAGTCTATTTAAATAGCGTATTCTTGCGTAATAGCTTAAATAGAGGAGCTGTAATAATAGTAAATCTAAGAACCTATACGCGATAGTAGACGTATATGCTAATAAATATTTAGACGTCTTTAGCGTTCTTATAATCTAGCTAGTTAATAATCTTATTAATCTTCTTTTTATTAAGGTAGCAGCTGTGCTTATCTATATAGTACTCTACTACTACTATAGATAAATAGCAGAAGTTAGATTTGTAACTTAAGATAGTTGCACCTACACGCTTAATATTAGCTAGCACTTTATTAATATTTAAAAGGTATTTAGCTATAAATTAGCAGATGCTTAGCTTAATTTCTTTGTTGTTGTACCTATCTTTAGGCCTTTATGCACACGTGTTACACGGGGTTAGGCTATACTTCTCTAAGCTCGGTCCGTACTAAGGCGAGATAGACTAAAGCGGTAGTCCGTGAGGTATCGTATGGAATGATCAGGTGGAAAAGAGTTATCGTTGTAACCAAAGGATAAACAATACCAATTCTATAAACGATAGAATAACTAGTTGACAATCTGTGTGAGAGATGAACTATTTGAGTTGACCACAACGAGTGTAATAATGAAATCCGTCCATCCTTTATACCCATTGCAATCTGTTCCTGTCCTCCCTGTCCTCCCTACCAAGAGGAGGTGTGGGAGGACCGTGGCTTCCCAACCCTCACTGGCCTCCCGGAGGCCAGGTCTTGGCAGGATGCCACTCTTGTCACGTGATCAGGCCCCGCCTTGGATCCACATTCTTCCATCGTGTCCGCCCGATGGTCTTCCTTCATGCGACCTGCATGAAGAAGCAATTCCTTGTTACCTTGTAACACTCTATAAGCAGTTCCTATCTTTTTAGTTCTAAGTGTTTTAATAACGCGTTAGCTACTATATTCTTCTTTTTAGCTATATAGACTATATTAAAATCCTATATATTAAGTAATGCTAACTACTTTGTAATTAAGGCTCTTAGTAGATTAGTAGTACTACACTATAACTAAGTAATAAGAGTCTTTGCGTTAGTTTCTATAATAAACTATACTCTATAGATATATAACTAGAACTTTTTTAATATAAGAAGTAAAGCTTTATATTTATACTTACTTAAGTCTTAGTTACGCTTAGTAGTAGACTAAACTCTGCTTTTAAACTTTATTAGGTGTTAATAGCTATTTAGACTAACTTATATAATAACTACTTTCTATCTTTTCTTACTACTATTATATACTAGTATTATTTGTTGTAGTAGCTTGCTGTAATTAATAGAGACTAACGTAGGTAAAGATGTAAGAGTATATTTAAGGTGCTCTATTACTTACTTCTCTGTATTAGTCTATTTAAATAGCGTATTCTTGCGTAATAGCTTAAATAGAGGAGCTGTAATAATAGTAAATCTAAGAACCTATACGCGATAGTAGACGTATATGCTAATAAATATTTAGACGTCTTTAGCGTTCTTATAATCTAGCTAGTTAATAATCTTATTAATCTTCTTTTTATTAAGGTAGCAGCTGTGCTTATCTATATAGTACTCTACTACTACTATAGATAAATAGCAGAAGTTAGATTTGTAACTTAAGATAGTTGCACCTACACGCTTAATATTAGCTAGCACTTTATTAATATTTAAAAGGTATTTAGCTATAAATTAGCAGATGCTTAGCTTAATTTCTTTGTTGTTGTACCTATCTTTAGGCCTTTTTATGCACACGTGTTACACGGGGTTAGGCTATACTTCTCTAAGCTCGGTCCGTACTAAGGCGAGATAGACTAAAGCGGTAGTCCGTGAGGTATCGTATGGAATGATCAGGTGGAAAAGAGTTATCGTTGTAACCAAAGGATAAACAATACCAATTCTATAAACGATAGAATAACTAGTTGACAATCTGTGTGAGAGATGAACTATTTGAGTTGACCACAACGAGTGTAATAATGAAATCCGTCCATCCTTTATACCCATTGCAATCTGTTCCTGTCCTCCCTATCCTCCTTACTTAACCTGTCTTCAAAGGGAGGTCAGGAGGACATGGTCTCCCTCTTGCCTTTGGCTTCCCTTGCTTGGCGGGAGGCCAGTGCTTGGCGGGAGGCCACATCACGTGATCAGCGCCCCGCGTTGATCATTACCTTCTGACGTGGTCGCCGGCTGGCGTTCTGTGCCGACTCCTTCATCAAGGGTGGAGTTCCTTTTGTTGCTTGTAACAGGTAGTTAACTCCTTACAGGTAGCTCAGAGGCCTATTACGCTACTACGTTAGAATTAAGCTTAACCTGCTAAGAGCTATCTATCTACCCCCCGTAGACCTCGTGACCTTTTTATAGCTTAGCGAGAGCTGCACAGGAACAAGAGTGTTAACCTCCCTCCCTGCGCGACGAACAACCCAGTGGGCCGATGTTGACCAATGAGAGGTAGCGTAAGGTCGGGATATCTGCTACTCTTACGCTCTCATTGGCCGACTTCGGCCCACTGGGTTGTTCGTCGCGCAGGGAGGGAGGTTAGCTGTAAGACTTACTAGCTTATTTAAAAAGCAGGTAAAGCTATTGCAGTAGCAAATACTCGCGCAGCACAGCTAGAAGCAGAGAACAAAAGACTATATAGTTAACTTAAGGCTCTTTAGCCTTAGCAGCCACGAAAGAAAGTTCATGTAAATCCAAATTAACGCTTTGCAGATATAGAAACAATTATAGTAGCAGTGCAGGCGTCTGCTCTTTTAGAGTTACAAAACAATAGTAACGCTGCAGAAAAAGCAGCAGAGAGAGCAGCAGCTAGATCAGCAGCGCAAACTCTTCAGTCTATGTGTACAGAGTGGCAATTGTAACTAGGTTGAATTAATTACGTTGATTTTTGATGGGTGGCCAGCTTCGGTGGCCGCTAGCTTATCATTAGTAACCGTAGTGGTGGTGCGCAGCCACCTACTCGCCCAGCAAGTCCGCCACCGATCCGATCGCGACGTGGGCGCGATATTACGTTGCCAGCAAAATTTAAGTAGACAGATAATTACAACACTATTTCGAAATCGCTACACTAAGAAGAATCGTAATATTGACTATCGGGTGCAGCTTTACAGACTCATTTTCGTGGTGGTTTTGATGGGGCAAATTGGTCATTGCCCCGTCCGAGGCATTGGCCCGTCCGTCATGGTACAGTCCGTGCGCAGCCAACGAGCCACCCCACCAATATTGGACGATCAAAAAGATGAGGTTATTCAGCCACCCCAAATAGCTATGATGGTGAAATCTTTTGGTCTATCGCTACGTAGAGGCTTGCAAAGCGTTTGCACTACTTATATCTCGCTGGCGTCTTGATTTGGCGCCGGCTTGCGCTGTATTTGGGTGGGGGAGACGCCGCAGGCGGACCAGCGTCAACCCGACTTGATGCAGCAGCAACACGACGACGACGTTTTGTCGGATTTTCTGCTGCTTTGTGTGAGGTTGTTCGCTTACGCTTATTTGCTCTATCGAGAGCTTTTCCTGCGGTTGCAGCTTCTCGTTGTTGCTTTTTGAGCGCCCGTTGGGCAGCTAGTTCCTCAGCGCGCTGCTTGCGCTCGCGCTCACGCTCAATTTTGGCTTGTTGTCGAGCCACCTTTGCAGCTTCTTGAACCTGCTTCTTGTAGAGCTTTTCCGCTGCCTTAAGGTCCTTATCGCGAGCTTTTTGGAGTTGTAGTTGCCGGGCTTCGTCTTGTCTTACGCTCTCGCGATGTCTGGCTTCGCGGAGCTTCCTTGGGGACCAGAATACTGCCCCGCTATGGTACTCTTTACGCTGTTGAAGGTCTAAAGTGTTGCTCTTCTTCTTGCGTTTTGTTTCGGCGTTAAGGGAGCGATCGAGGCGGTCGTTCTCGTGATGGAGGAGCTCGTTTTGGACCTGTAGAGAGTGTAATGAAGCCTCAAGCTGACGGGCTTCAACTTTCGACTTGTCAGCGACCGCAGCGTCAAAATCTCTTCGCAGCTCACGCCAGCTATCGCCGTCACCGTGTTTCCCAAGTTCTGAAGCCTTATCTTGTTGTTGTAGGTGGTTGTTGAAGCGTTTTAGGATAACCCCAGCATCCATCGGCCACACGCCTGTAGCTTGGAAACTCTTCTTGATAAGATCTGACCTCATTGTAGAGCTCCACGCGGGCCAAAAGATGGAGAAGAAGTCGCGTTTTGTAACCATCGCGATGCCCATTGACTGGTGGAGGTGGCGACCGAGTTCTTTGGTGTACGCTTTCGAAAGCTGCGCGGACAGCAGAGTTGCCAAAAAGCAAGTTGACTTGCGTGCTTGTTCAAACTTGCTTGGTTCATACCAAGCAAGCAAGTCAAGTCAGAGCTGCGCAGCGAACCAAGCAAGTCAAGTTAGCGTGCCTTACTTGCTTGACTTGCTTGGTTTACTTGGTTAAATCAGTTATAATCGACTGTACAGCAGATCTCGCGATACTTTTTTAGCCTTGCAGTTCTTTTTAGTGCTGCAAATACCTCGGCTATTTCCTAAACAGGCTACAATAGGCTACACAGCTGCTAAAACAGCTTAGCGCCCTACTTCTATCCTAACCTTAACGTCTTGGATCAGTAAGCTGGGCAGATCAGTAAGCTGGGCACCCCACCAAACCCGACGCGACTCTCTACACAACAACTACAATGCCGCAACATCAACACCCTAAATTAACTTCTCGTGAAGGCAGAATAAGCCTTGCTATAGCATCCTATCGTACTAATCCAACTTAGTCTATCCGCGCCCTCGCAAGAGCCTTTGATGTACCGCAATCTACACTACACACGCGTATCCGTAGTACCCAGCCACGATCAGAGACAGCATCTGTCAACCGTAAGCTACTACCTATCAAAGAGCAGTCTCTTGTAAAATAGATCCTAGACCTTAATCAACGAGGCTTTCCGCCCTAGATCATCGACGTACGACGTATAGCAGACGCTCTTCTCGCCGCGCGAGGCCAAGATCCACCTCCACAACCTATTGGCCAGAAGTAGGTGTCGCGCTTTGTTAACAGCCAGTCTAAGCTTCGTACCAAGTAGAATAAGAAGTTCCACAGCCAGCGCGCTCGCTATAAGGATCCTATCGCTATCGCAGCGTGGTTTAAGCTCGTTGAGGAGACGCGCCAGGCGTACAGTATACAAGATATTAATACCTACAACTTCAACAAGACTAGCTTTATGATAGGCGTCGCGGCTACGTCTAAGGTAGTTACTAGCTCTAACATAGTAGGTCAAGCAGTTACTGTGCAGCCAGGTAACAGAGACTAGGTTACGACTATCGAGTGTATCAACGCGTCTGGCTGGTGTCTCCGCCCTTCGTGATCCTGTCTAGTAAGCAGCACCAGGCTAGCTAGTACCGCTACCTCCCGCCAGACTGGGTTCTCGCAGTCAGCGATAACGGCTGGACGACAGATAAGCTCGGAGTCGAGTGGGTAAAGCACTTTAATAGGTATACAGCGCCTCGTACGCATAGAGTCTACCGGCTTCTTATCCTTAACAGCCATAGCAGCCACGCTACGCCTGAGTTCGACCAGTACTGCACAGAGAACAAGATTATCACTCTCTGCATGCCACCTCATACCTCCCACCTCCTCCAGCCACTTAATGTGAGCTGCTTCTCCCCCTTAAGCGAGCGTACGGTCACGAGATCCAGGAGCTCGCTCGCCAAGGCGTCTACCACGTTAACAAGATAGACTTCCTCACGATCTATGCACAGATCCGGCCAACAGTATTCACGCAGCAGAGCATCCAGGCTGGCTTCCAGGCGACAGGGCTTATCCCTCTCTGTCCAGATCGCGTGCTATCGTCGCTTACCGTCGTCCGTACGCCGTCTCCACTAGGGACAACAGCAGACAATAACGTCGCAACGCAGACAGAAACACCACATACAGTAGCACAGCTTCAGCAGCAGGTACGCTATCTCCAGGACAGGCTCCGTCGGCAGTCAGAGAGCCCAACTACTATTGCTATCCGCCAACTTGCCAAAAGCGCTCAGCTTGCAATAACTTCAGCGACTATACTCGCAGAGGAGGTTAAGAAGCTTCGTACAGCTAGTACGCGCCAGCAACGTAAGAGAGACCAGCGGCGTCAGTATATAGCTCGTGGAGGTGCTCTCCAGGCGCAGCAGGGCCAGCAGCTTGCTGCAGAGGCAGAAAGAGTGGCGGCAGAGGTAGAGCAAGCTCAGGGTACTCAAGGACGTCAGCGCGCGCCGCCGCGTGTACAAAGTGTCACGTCCAAGGACATACACGGACTCAATGTAGACAGTAACAGACTAGCTATCTCTAAAATTACATACGATTATCTTGTGTTGTTGTAGAGCTATCGCGTAGAGAGTCGCGTTGGGTTTGGTGGGGTGCCCAGCTTACTGATCTGCCCAGCTTACTGATCCAAGACGTTAGCCTTGTTTTGAAGCCTGTCGCGATTTCCATTTTCCTATATCGACGCTTCTTTCTGGTGTTTTCGACTGCTCTGATATGGCCAAACGCCGCGTACTACATACCTCTTCGAGTAGCAAACGTTTGAGAGTAGCTGCTGCTACCGACGACGTCATCTCAACTCCTGCGGCCTTAACTCAGCCAGCATCTCAGCGTCGATCGCCTCGTAAAGCCCTCGCTGCCGCAAGGCAGGCCACTGTCTCGTCGCTAGTCCCTACATTCGAGTCGCAGTTTTTGGAATCGCATGTGGAGGATGATATCGTTGCGCCTACCGAGGGTAGCAGGGCTGTTACGGTGGCTACAACTGAGGCTGGAGACAAAGATAATGGCTAAGATGAGATAAACAGCGCTGCTGATAGCTTCGACGGCATTGACTGGGCTCGTTTACCTGGCTACATGAAGCCACTGGCGGGCTCTAAGCGTCCTAAAAGCTGGATTTTTCGGTATGGCTACCGCGTTGTTGAGCGCCAGGTTACTAATCGGATCTGGTTTGTGTGCAAGTACTGCCACATGCACAAAACTATCGACGCTGGCGGTGGTGGTTTGTTTAATATTACTCAGGCCACTACCTCAGCAGCTACCCATCTCAGGCAGCCAAAACGTGGGCACAACCTCACAGAAGATGGCCCAAAGTCGACGCTAAGAGGACAGGGGCAGCTATTATTGCGGCAAGCTTTTGACGCTGGATTAGAGATGCCTCGACCTACCGCTAACGCACTCGGAAACTTCGACGTACATGGCTTTCGAGTAGCTACTGTTATGTGGCTCGTCAACCAAAACTAGCGTCTTAGTGAGCTTACAGCGCCTAATTTTAGAGAGATGATAACGTTTGCCAACCTAGAGGCAGAAGCGGCATTGTGGGTAAGTCACACGAGCGTTTCTACATTTGTGATGAAGTTGTTCAGGTCTATACAACCGCAGGTTGTCGACGCCTTGTCAAGCGCAGTAAGCAAGATACATGTAAGCTTTGACAACTGGACGACAAAAGGTGGTAAACGTGGCTTTTTTGGAGTAGTCGCTCACTTTGCTGACGCAGCTGGAATAATACAAGACCTGCCTATCGACCTGCCTGAGCTCGCTGGCGCCCACACTGGTGAGGCTATTGCCAAAGCTATCTCGATGACCCTCTCGGCTTACGGAGTAACTAGCAACCGATTAGGTTACTTTGTACTGGATAACGCCGCTAATAACGACACTGCAATCGCCGCGCTCGCCCGCGAGTACAACTTCGACCCAGCTTACCGGCGCCTCCGCTGCAGTTGCCACACGCTCAACCTGATTGGCCAGGCTATTATATTTGGTAACTACAAGGACGCTTACGGTAACACTCGAGAGCAGTACAGTACCGAGGAGCAGTACATGCGAGAGTGGCGGAAAGATGGCCCTATAGGCGTCCTAGTTGACGTCATCAACTATATCAAAACGCCGCAGCAGTACGAGCTTTTTCGCAGTTTCCAGCGCCGCGCCAACGACAACCTGCCTACCAAGGAGCGTCTCAAAGTACTCGAGCCCGTTAAGCCTGTTGTTACTCGCTGGAACTCCTACTATGCCGCTTTTGAGCGAGCTACTAAGCTCTCGGCTGCTTATAACTTGTACGCTGAGCATCACATTAATAGGATTATCCTCGAAGACGCGCACGCCAACAAGCAGAACAATAAGCGGCCCGAAGCTCCAAGCTGGATGAGATCAACTGGCCTGCGAGCTGCTGATTGGGCAGTAATTGCAGAGTATCAGGACTGCTTAACGCCGCTCAAGTACGCCACAAAACGGCTCGAGGGCCGCAGCAGAGATGGCAAATATGGGGCAATACATGAGGTTATACCAGTTTTTGAGTATGTACTCAGCCAGCTTGAGGACCAGGCACGCCCATTTGAGCAGGTCGATTTCAACGCTCACCCAGAGGCCCCCGAGGATCACCTCAAGGTCAACCTCCTCGCCGCATAGGCCAAGGCCAACGACTACTACAACAAGCTCGACGCCTTGCCCGCCTACTACGCCGCCGTGTGCCTCCACCCGTACTATAAAACTTACTGCGATGTGGCCTGGGCTGACAAAGCTGGGTGGCTTAGCAGTGCCAACGTGGCGTTTCAGCAGCTGTGGGCGGCGTACAAACCTCAGCGCCCACGCCAGTCGTACACGGCTGTAACGAGTAGCAACAATACAGACGAGGCAATCAGCGCTATACTCGGCAGAAACGTCGGCCGAGAAGCTCCGCTGGACGAGTTTGAGCGCTGGAAAATGCAGGAGCGGCAGTGGACGCAGGAGCAGTATACAGCGAATGGCAATCTAGTCCAATACTAGATTCAATTACTGCCAAAATACCCGCATTTAGCGCAGTTTGCGATCGATATTATGACTATCCCAGCATCGAGCAGCGACTGCGAGCGCCTCTTCAGCGAGCTTGGCGACCTACTTGAGCCAAAGCGACGAGCTCTAGGCAGTGAGATACTCGCAGCTCTTCAATTAGTGAGATCCTGGGTGCGAGCTGGCTATAAACCAAATATTTATAGTGAGGCTAAGCTTCCAGACAAGGAACTTTTAGATAATTACAATATACTTAAGTGGGACAGTTAGCTTATTAATGTAGTAGTACTTAGTCCCTTAGCAGTCAAGTAAATCAAGTACTTACAAGTAAACCAAGCAAGTCAAGCAAGCAACAAACTGCTCCCAAGCAAGTCAAGTTACGCCTACTCTCTAACCAAGCAAGTCAAGTTTGAGGCAGTGACTTGCTTGACTTGCTTGTTGGCAACTGTGGCGAACAGGACGACGTCAAGCGGTTGCAAGCTGTAGGTAGCATGGGGAGGGAAGGTGGCCAAGAGAATGCGATTGCTATCGTAAAAATCTATGAAATCAGTGGTTACATGGCTGCCGTAGCCATCAAGGATCAGAAGGCGGTAATCCCGTCTTGCTTTTGGCTTTGTGAAGCGTTGAAATACCTGTTCAAGCCATGCCAACCCGATATCATTGTTCTTCCATCCCCTAGCTGAGTTTGAGAAGAAAACTTGATGTTTTCCGACCTTAACGACGTCAACCCAGCTCGATTGAAACCCGGCGGTGCCCTAGTAAATGAGAGCGGGCGGTAATGCCTCTCCAGAAGCGCATACGCAAGCCAGCAGCGTTACCTATTCCCTGTTTCCATCCTGTATTGCCGCTTTAATCTCTCCTGGCGCCCATAGTGCCTTAGAAAAGACGCGCTTCGAGCAGTTCGTAATGCCGACAAAGAAGCCCTTCTCATCCATATTGTAGGTATTGCGCGCGTCAACGCCGTACTGTCGCATTTTTCAATGCAACAGATCAAAATACAAGCTGTATCTTTCTTCTGAATCAGCGTTGTGCCTGTTGCGATCGATCCCGGCGCTCCATTTGATGGTAAGCTTGTCGGCATGGCGATGGAGAAACCGTGTAACCCAGCTTTGGAAAACCTCCCACTTAGCTATCGTCGTCGCGAAATTTTATATCATCTCTCGAAAAGGTGGTAAATCTCGCCTTGTGCACCTTTCTATGTATAGCACAGGCCCATACTCTTGTTGTGGGTTGAGTAGTCGTTGATCGCGCGCCTCGTCGTCCCGAGAGTGCTGTGCGCCCTTGTGCCGCCGCGACAGTGTTGTTGGATCAATTATAAATTTTTTTGCAACTTGGCGGTACGAGAATTCATCACCAACTTCATGAGATTCTATACATTCAATTGCTTCTTGAATTGGATCCATGGTTGTTGAATCATGACGCGTTGAAGTTGAGACGATTCACAATGCAGCGGGGCACGGGTGGCTCGTTGGTTGACCTGGCTCGTTGGCTGCGCACGGACTGTAGATCCAGAAAAGCCCCTGCACAGGAAAATCCGCCCTGCTTTCTACCGTTTTGCGACTACCAGCACTGCAAAACATCAATCGATTCCGGATTCATTACTCGGGACCTTCGAATGGATGTTCAATCAGTCATGGACAGAGAAAGGCTTTTACTTGGCCATATATCCTAGATTCCTTCATGGCAGCACGTAGTAGCCACGCCTCGGGCAGCTTCGGGTTCGGTCACTTCTTGGCTTGTCTCCCCCAAAGCTTTCTCATCTGTGCAAATCATCGCATAGTGTGTATGCCGAGCGCCGTGTCGTATCAGCTACTGTTGTACACTCTCCGAGAGCCGTGCTGTCACTGGGTAGACAAGGCTTACTGAGATAGCGAGACGCAATGACGTTAATCTAGCGGGATACTCACATACGGAACCTTCAACTCAGATATTTGAGAGGACGTCTCGAGAGTATTTTAACAGGTGGGTCGTCTTGGGCGTGATGGCGTGCAACGACACTAGGAATTTCTCGTCAGGTTCTCCGGTCCGTAGGGAGAGACATTAGGACAAGAGTGAGGGACGGAGAGAAAACACAAGACAAGATGGCCCGTTCTCCAAAATTAGCTTGATACTAGCCCCTTCATCCGCTGTAACAATCACATCTGATTTGCACCTTTGTTAGGGATTGCACGTAATACCGACCACACTCATAACCCATTGTAGAAGTGCACGTGATTCTGACCACTTCTAGACTCATATTTGCGTACGACTGTTCAGCACGAAGAACGGAGCAACGATAGCAGGGCTCATAACTTGCTGCAAATAGCCTGTGACCTTCTAGACCTCTGCAATCCATGTGTAGTTGGATAGAGCACAAACCATCTAGTATGTCCGTGCGTTCGGACATCAGACTATGAGAGATAGCATCTTATAAATATTTCTAATTCCTGTAGCAGTCCACTTCTTCAACCAAGATTCTTCTTCTTGTTGATCCATTCCAACCTTCTGCGTCGCCTTATTGGTCATCGCTCTCAACACCGCAATGTCTTCTATAATTCTCAGTCCCCCGAAAGGCAACATCATGATGGCTTTACTGAAAGCCGCTATGGGCAAGACAGTCAAATTGCCACCCACTTCATTTTCAGGTCAGACCATCATTGTTACGGGAAGCAATACTGGTATTGGCCTCGAATGTGCAAGACTGTTGCTAAACATGAACGTTTCACGTATCATCCTAGCCGTACTTAGCATTGAAAAAGGGAATAGAGTAATATCCTCTCTGCCCAAAACCACATCTGCCATCATCGAGGCCTAGCCTCTGGATATGAGTTCATACGAGTCGATTCAAGCTTTTGCAAGACAGTGCAATACCCTAATCAAATCGATGCAGCGATCCTGAATGCAGGCGTTACACGACCCGACTGGAAGATGACTTCCTCGGGCCACGAGGAGATTTTCCAAGTCAACTTTCTTTCAACTGCTCTGCTCTCCTTCCTCCTGCTCCCAAAACTGAAGCCGAAAGGAACCGACTCCAAACCCGGTCGCTTAGTCATCGTTACATCTGGCTTAGCCTTGAGTGCTGAATTCCCGAACTATCTCGCGGATCCACTTATTCCATCGTTTGATGATCCCCGAGGATGGTCTTACGCGGCAGCTGTCGAGCGATACAATGTCAGCAAGCTTTTACAGCTTATGTTCGTGCTCAAGCTAAGCGAGCATGTATCCGTCAAGGACGTTGTGGTGAATGCGGTGTATCCTGGAATGGCGGCTGGAACTCAATTGAACCGGAGTTCTCCCTTTATAATTCGGAAACTCGTGATCCCAGTCATGCACAAGCTCCTGGGAAGATCGGTCACGGATTCGGCTACACCCTATGTGGATGCTACTCTGAAAGCGGAAGATAGTCATGGGAGCTTCCTAATGAACTGGAAAACCTCGTGGTAAGCAAATAACAATCTGCCGCGGTGGAATGTTGCTGATAGATTAGATTTTATCCTCTTATGTACACATATGATGGGAAGAGAGCAACTGACAGACTTTGGGACGAGACTCTCCAGCAGTTGAACTTTGCTGGAGTAAAAGATATTCTGCAGAATCTATCCGCCATGTAGACACGGAATGGGCCCTTTACATCGTAGAATTGGCTAAAAGTAGCTTAGCGTTTGGATTTTGTGTTAAAATTTAAGAGGCGATCCGTGGAAACTTCAAGTACCCGTTACATGGCTAACAACACACTGCACCGCATTATGACGCATACAAACTCAATTTGTGCATGTTTGAATTTTTTGCCGGCTGTCTATCCACTATGAGGCTACGGGAGAAGCCCCCACCTCCACGCGACACTACATGGCAGCGAGCCCTCGCATTTTCAGCGGAAATGGACTTTGGCTCCAAATTTACCTCTATAGCTGCTCCATGGGGACGCACTATGACTGCTAGCTCCATTCCCACGTTGAATCGGCCCAATCTGGCTAGGGCCTGACGATAAGTCTCATCTCTCACTATCGCTTCGTCACGACGACAGCTTCCGTACACTCTGCATCTGTGTACATAGCATAATGTGTTCAGCAGGTGTATAATCACTAATTTGCGCTATGTACCGCTCATTTTCCTATAAGAGTCCTTACCTTACTCTCCAAAAGCATGCCTGCTGAAGCTCGCATAGTGCCCTATAGGCTTGCTTCAGCGAGGGTATGATACTTAAGGACGAACACTGAAATTTACTCTAGCTAGTGTCACTAACGGCGGTGAAGATCCATCCACAGTCTACCTGTTCAATTTCGCACGTCTCATGATACGGCTACCTATTCTGCAACGCCTGCAAAACTATCATAGTGTTTGCAAAATTAGGCGCGCATCTTCGACGATCTCACCAAGTCAGGCCTTTTCTTCGCCGCTTAGTCGTAGCGGAGTACAAGGACTGCGATGATGCGCAGACGGAAGGTGACATTAAATCACTCACAAATGGATGTCCGCCGCTTGACTTCCTTTCTCCACCCGGTCGCAGTTGTCACTGTCGACAATGTCCCTTCAAAACGACTTATTAGCCCATATTTCAACCACATCTCAACAAGCCCACACAGTCCGCAACAAGCAAGCGATAGACAGATTGATTACCGTATTAGGCGTGGCACGAGCCAGACTGTGATCTTTTTACGCCAAATGCGGTAATCAATCTGTCTATCGCTTGCTTGTTGCGGACTGTGATTGCGTGGTTGCGGCATTACGTGAAGTTGCTGTGCAGGCGTCGCGCAGGTGTTGGATTGGCGACCCACTTGTGTTGGCGACTCGCTTGTGAACCATGTTATGCGTTTTAATTGTTTAACTTAATGTTAAGTTGTCTGTGTTTAAAGGCGTGAGGGTTAACGGGGTGCGCATTTCGCTTCCCGGCTACGTTATCAAATACTTGCAAGTATACTTGCTTGTTAGCAACTATGCCTGCCAACGAGTATGCATTTGCTCCTATGTACAGAAGATGAAGGATAAAGAAAAGAAGAGTAGTGTCCTTCCCGTACGGTATTTATCCTCCAAACGCTATTACAAAGATAGACTAATAGGAAGTTCTTAGGCGTAGCCTCTTGCGGTACTTAGGCGTAGCCCCTTACACATCTAGTATCTTATTAGATTATCTAATTTAGATGTTATTGCGTGACACTTTCTAAAAGCAGCTTAATTCCACTAGAATCAAACACGTCCTCTAGGATAGAATAGAACAGTTAGATAAGATATTACTAGCTAAAATAGTAATTACTACTAAATATAGCCTCGCTTAGCCTGGTATTTGTATCTGCTACATAGTCTTCCCACGAGGCAAACAAAGACTCTAAGGCTGTGTTATCAAGCATACCTGCAGATACACACAGATCTGGGCCAGATTCACCCAGTCTGGAGTCGGCTTCGTGCGTGGCTGATGTAGGTATAGCTATTGCAGTACCCATATTGACCTCGAATGAGGATGAAGCCATGGATACAAAGGGTTCCGCAGGGGTTTCATTCGTGGCAGTGATAAGTATTGACCCCCCCTCCTCTGCAGCAATCTGTACTTCAGTGTCTGCAGCCTCATTCGGCATGACATTGAGCATGGTGACTTCGCTTGCGATGTCCATCGTACGGAGTGATGAGTAGATCCTTTCAAGGATGGAGTCAAGAATGGCATAGCGTTCACGTAGAAGCTTTAGAAATCGGATGCAACAGCGTAATTGTTCCAAACTCTCCTCGTACGCGGCACCCTGAAAGGTTTTCAAGTTCAGCAGGTGTATGGATGTTGCAGGTAGCAAACAAGTAATCCTAGGACAAGTATACTTACAGTCAGCATACGAAAATAATGTCTTCAATTTCTATCTGGGACCATAAGAGAGGAACTAACCCTTGTGTTGGAATATATGCGACCAGGCCCTGTTCGATAGATCGTGCTGCCAAAGCAGAGATTTCCCGAACCGCAATCTGGACAGCTTTGTAGCTCTCATATGATCCGGTGTTTTGCGTGGTTCTTAGGCTGCTCTGAAGACCTGGAGCAAGAGCTCTAGGCAGGTGCAGAATGCTTGAAGCCGTATGATAGGTCAATAATAGTAAGACTTGGCGAGCTGCACCCGCCTTCTCCTCAAGATTGTCGCATGATGTGTTCAGCATCGAGTTGTGCAGCAGCCGAAATCGAGGATGTAGGTTCCGCAACCAATCTTGCAACTGCTCGTCCACGGAGTACACTTCACCATCTGGTCTGCTGACGTGATGTAGATCAGAGGTGGAAAGCACTTGACTTACACAGACGGAAAGTTTAGCCATCTCTATGTACATCATGACACGCCCGGAATGCGGAAAATGGGCGGCCCGGTCTCCTAGGCAAGGCTCAAAATCATCCTCGATGAGCATCGGGACTAGTTGCTGGCGTCTGGTCGGTAGTCTCATCGCAAGAGCAACGTGAGACTCGCGGATGTAGCAGCTCCACCACAGCCTTTTCAACTTCCTCGCCCGCGCTGTCTGTGTATGGACGCTTTCACTAATGCCGAGGATTTGGAGGAGGGAGGTGGCGACTCCGGTCCAGTGCCACGCGTCCTTTCTCTCATCCGCATTCTCGTACCAAAATGACATGAAAAGCAAGGCTTGAAGCACGGCAAGTTGATCGTCCTCGACGTCGAAGTTGTACAAGAGCTTGGTCCGACGATAGAAAGTACGGCGTGCCGATGCGCGTGTATTGAAGCCAGCACCTTCCAAAACGCCAGGCGCCACGAACTGGGCAACTTAGAACTGGCGTATCTTGACATGGAATGAGGAAGGAGTAGACAAACTTACTGCGCTGCCGGCAAACATCATTGCGTGTAGTTCGAGTAAAGTCAACTTCCCATCACAGTGCGGCACTTCTGAATCATGCGGTGCCATGCAGTCGCACCAGTCCAGGGAAGGCATGAAGTAAGCACCAAAAACTCGACATGCGTCGAGAAGTTTGTGCAATGTAGGCTCCTCGGGGATGGCAAAGACACCAGCGTGGTCCAGATAGGCAAGGTCCTCGGGTGACAGGCGGGACGGGAGCGGTTCGATAATAGGTGGAAGTGCAGTTGGAGGCAGCGAGGCGGAGGGCTCCGCGTCTTCCTCTTGTTGGACGAGATGCGATATACGCCTTCGTGTGTCTGCGGCGACACAGTGGGCGCCGTCGAGCCTGCAATTGACACAGGGCGGGCCATTCTGAACAATGTTGCATCTAACCTTGCGGGAACGGCACCTTTGGCAGGCGACTGAGGATCTCCTCTTGGCCTGCCGAGCTTCAGGGGTTGTGTGTGAAGGCATGCGACATTCAATCCAGGTGCAATAGGTGGAAGCAACTGGACCGCTGGCAGAAATCCAGCGGACTGGCTTTAGTTGTCGGTTTCGGGTAGACAAAGAGCCGAGCGAGATGGCGTGGAAAGTGCGGATGCGGGGGCCCCAGCTTTGGCGCCTTCTTTACCGGGTTTGCGCAGCAACTCTCGCAGGTCAACAAACAACGCGCCGAAGTTCAACGACCACAACCAAGGCCTGGCATGGCTGCTTGCGTCGAATGTAGGAAGCGCAAAGTCAAGTGCAACAACGAGCAACCACGATGCTCCAACTGTGTCATGTACAGCACCGACTGCACTGTCGGCAGCGACCGCAGGAAAAGACCATCGTCGACCGAGTCGCCGTCGCACCCCACGAGCGCCGTGCAGCATGATCCGAAACGCGCAAGACACCATGATGAGGCGATCAAGGCCTCGAGTGCAAGCATACCCATCGCGTCAGGCACTGATGCCATATGGTCCGCCAGTCACCGGCTACAGTTCTGGATTGACCTCGTTGACGGGCCTGGGTTCGCTAGCAATCCAGCCCAAGATGCCATTGACCACCATGTGCCATTGCTGCCAGCTCCTACCTCAAGTACGGACTCCACTTGCGCACCTAGGCACCTCACGTCAGTGGACAGCACGCGCAGCACAATCCAAGTCGAGCCAGACACGGATGCTCTGTTCGCTCTGCCTGGGAAGCTACAGCTGACGGAGGATGGCGTTATGCGCTATTTTGGAGCCACGAGCAACCTACACTGGCTACACAACGGCCCTTTTTCGTCTTTTCGGCCCGATATTCACGAACTTCGTGTGCATGGACATGCCGCTCTCGAGAAGGCCCAGCTCCTTTGGGATCCTGATCAGACTTACATCGACAGCCTATTTGAGCTTTACTTCACCTGGGATAACGCTCTTACGAACACTGTTGACTTGGCTGTCTTCCACCGTGAGAACGCGAGATACGATCAGGGACTCCAAAGTAACTACTATTCAACAACTTTAGAGAACGCCATGTAAGCATGCTACATTTGTCTATCTGCGACTCATGAAAATCGATACTGTTTCATTAACGTACACGGTAGATTGGCAATTGGCGCAAGACATTCACGACAATTGTGCACGGCAATACCAGGAGACGCTTCACTTTTCTTCGCTTCCCGCGCGCAAACCCTTCTCCAGGTCGAGGCAGATAGTCCCGTAGTGGCCACTGTCCAGGCCTTGATCCTGCTCAGTGATTATGAAGCTGGCAGAGGGCATGATTCGAAAGGTGGGTGAACAGCCATTCATCGTGTCTAAAGACTGCTGACAACTTTATTTACCAGGCTGGCTGTATTCCGGTCAGTTTATCATCGATGTGCACTCTACCAAAACTAGTCTTAACCATGTCCAGGTATGGCTATTCGGATTATGCATGATCTGGGCCTTGATCAGGAAGCCCATGAGGCATGGCTGTCGAAGTCTACCGACCCTGCCTTGATAAAAGTTCAAAGAAATGTCCTTTGTGCAACCTTCTGCGCAGACACGTACGTTTAAGCATCCAAGACGCACGCCTCTACAGGGATTTCATGCTAACCCATTGAACTCTAACACTCTAGACTCTGGAGTTCTTGGTCTGGTCGTTTACCATCTATGGACAATTCTCCAATCCTCATGTCTTTCAAAAATTGTGTATTCGATGAAGCAACGCCGGACTTTTCACCTGAGCATCGATGCTCAAGGACCTCGTCATCCATTCAGGTGCTGTCTGGAGTCGAGGCGACATATGCATGCTTCATTCGCTTGCTTCTGATATATTCCGACATTTTGAAGACCATGTACGTGTATCTGTGGTGGCAAGTCAAGTGTGATGTTACTGGCTAATCATACAATGTTAGGTATGGTCCAACCACCAAACCCAAGAGCGACCAAGAGGCGATCGCGGCCTGCAAACGGATGGAGCTCAACGACTGGAAGGCTTCGTTACCATTGTCTCTGGTAGCTGATGACTATGGTATGAGAAACGGCGTTCTTCAAGCTCGTGAAATCGAAGTTCTGTAGGTCGACATCTTTATACCCTTGCCAAAGTATCCTCCACAGTCTGCGAAACGTCACTGTTTCAAATTGTCGTTTAGAAAAGAAGACTGACTCAAGGCTGCCTGATTAGACTTCATTACCATGATGCTGTTATCCTTTTGCATCGTCCTCTTGTGACAGCTGCTACCTCAATGGACTATTCTTCTGCAACAGAGACACTCGCATGGAAAGCTTGCCTGGCGTCTGCGACTGAGATCTGCAACCTGTGCCGGGTTTACAGGCAGCAATTTGGACTAGCTAACATTCACGTTGGTGCAGTACATACACTTGTTACGGCAAGCCTTGTATTATGTTATGCTGGTCGTTACACGGCATTAGCATCTGAGGCAGAGCAACAGCAGATTCTTACATGTATAAACATGCTAAGCGAGCTGTCCAAGACCTTTGACACAGGAGTCAGGGCCCTCGAGATCGTCACTTCGCTTCGCCGAGAGTGGGCCCTGCCGGTTCTTCAACCGTACCAGGCGCGTCAACGGGCTGCTGCCTCTATCACAGGGTCTGACGGCAGGACAAGTCTGACGGATGCGACAGACCTTTGATGACACAAGGCACAGCATAATCAAATTGTTCTATGTGAGGTTGCGGGCTAGCCCGCACGCCTTCGTGGCAGACATGGCTAGGGTCCACTACGATAAGAAAGCTTGCCTAATCATCATTACACCCTAAGAGAAGGTGATAAAGGGGTTCTGATTCACGACTCTAAAGTTGCGCAAGATGATGTTAGAGGGGACCTTGAATAAAAACCAAGGAAGAGAAAAAAGTACAGAGAGGGTAGTATATAGATTTCCTACGGAGAGTTAGAAATTAGCGCTCATACCAGCGACACGGGCTACTCCAACCTATGGATAGTCAACATAAAACACTGCAGGTATCCTTACAGACTATCTTACATTGCCGCGGTTGATGAATGAAATTGAGTACAGTGGGATAGGTGACAGTCGACAATCAAATTTCCCTATCAATTTCTTCTCCTCGATCTCATCGAAGGTCACCCGAGCAGGAGAGCTCCGTCGCTCCTCGGTGAGCATTTTCTCGTTCTTGAAGCCATCGTCGTTGGCTATAGTGTAGAGATCGGTGGAGGTGATTTCATACTGAATTGTGGGCGGATTAACAGATTAAGGCAGTTGCGTAGGCTGCGCAACACCCTGTGGTTCGATTTTCTATCTGCGCGGCCTTAGTCAAGACTAATCCAACATGCGGGGTAGTGCTTAAATTGCCTGGCTGTGCTTTGCGCATGGAGGACTTCGGACGGTCGGCTCAGACGCTCGAGCCCGGCTTCGGCAAAACCTCCGGCAACGTTCGGCTCGATCTACCGTCTTCTAATCGGGTACACAACTCCACGGAGTTTCTTAGAGGCTAGTACAAGCCTCAACACACCTTCTTTGTTTCCAAAACGTCATCGAACAACTGCGTTACTACTTCACACTCGAGACTGGTCTTCTGGGTGGATTTAGGAGCTTCTAGACTCTTCTTTCGATACCTCAAGGATTCGCTCACTGATTGAACAGTTCTTATCGAATCATGTCGTTTTCTACACTCAACACAGCAGTTCCTTTCGCGGAACCGCCTTGGTATTCCAGAGGGAACTCTCCTTATCACAACGAAAGCCATATCACGCTTCGCGGCGCAGTGCGAGAGTACGTTGACACCTACATCGCTCCTAACTGCGCGGAGTGGGAGCGGAATGGGTCAATTCCGCCCGATGTAAGCTTAATCTAGCCCACCGCGTTTCGATCTACGTACTAAATCCAGAACAAAGGCGCAAAAACGCCATGCAGAGGTAGGTTATACAGCAGCATCGATTTACCCACTGGCGAAAGACTTCCTGCATGATGTGAAACTTCCCGGTGGTATTCTAGCCGAGGACTGGGATGGCTTTCACGATCTTATTCTCATGGATGAGTTGGCCAGGTGCGGTTCTCTGGGTGTCCTCTGGGGACTCAACTGCGGCAATGTTATCGGCTGCCCTCCTCTGATAAACTACGGGACTCCACAACAGCGACAACGTTTCCTTCCCTCTGTCATTTCTGGAGAAAGTCGGTTTTGCTTGGGAGTGACAGAGCCTGACGGTACGCACTCGCTTATCAGTATTCTCTTCCTTTTCATGTATAGTTGCTGACTTTTACTAGCCGGTTCGGACGTTGCTGGAATTACAACAACTGCTGAGCGTAAAGGCAATGTATATATCGTGAACGGATCTAAGAAATGGATTACAAACGGTGTCTTCGCAGATTACTGTACAACCGCTGTTCGAACTGGATCTACAGGAATGTCAGGGATATCCGCCCTGATCATACCTCTGCGTACGAAAGGTGTTACCTGCAAGAAGATGGAGAACTCTGGGGTATCCTCCAGCGGTAAGTATTGTACGCCGACGCACGTAGTGAGACCCTTTGCTGAATGAGGCACAGGTTCGACATACATAGAGTTTGATGACGTTGAAGTCCCTGTAGAAAACTTGCTAGGCAAGGAGAACCACGGTTTCGAAATCATCATGTCTAGTACGTGCAAAGGAAAGTTGCCTTTACTCAATGCTGATCCACGTATGCAGACTTCAACCATGAACGGCTTTGGCTGGCTTGCACGGCAATTCGATTGGCTCGGGTATGCGCACTGGATTCATACAAATACGCCCAAGTTCGTCAGACATTTGGAAGGGCCTTGATCGACAATGAAATGATTCGCGCCAAGATCACCCAATTTGGAAAGCGAATTGAGCCAGCTTATGCTTTTCTGGAGCACATCGTTTACTTGAACACTCGCAAATGCGATGTAAACGGCCTCACTGCGTTGATCAAGGTAACAGCAGGTCAGGTACTGGAGGAGGTAGTTCGAGAAGCACAGCAAATATTCGGAGGTCTCGGTTACTCCAAAAATGGTCGAGGATCCCGAGTGGAGCAAATCAGCCGCGACGTTCGAGTTTTGGTGGTGGGGGGTGGAAGTGAAGAAGTTATGACGCAGCTTGCCTTTAAGCAGGAAGTACGTGCCCTGCAGGGGAAGAAAAAGAGAGAGCCTCTGCCGTCCAAAATATAAATCATGTGTACAATTATTCAGTAGTTAGAAAGTCGCAGTACTGAGCCATCGCAGTCACAGCATCTGCACAATTTTTGACAAGCGTATAAGTCATCAAAATCATTGAATCTATTATTGCCATTCAGCTTCGTTGTTGCAACAATGTTCGAAATTGTGTGTCAATTTGTCACCCTTGGTGTTTGACCACTCTATCGTTGGCCGCACAGCGAATACTGTGATTGCAATTACGTTGTATTTTGAATCTTCTTAAGCATTACTCAGGTCCAACCAAGGGCTCTAGAATCTTATACAAGCATTTTTTGGTTGAACTTGATCACAATAGAAAGATGGATTTTGTTTTACACCAGCGAACACCCTCTTTTCCTGTTGAAACCTAACGTATAATGCAAGTTGCGATAACGTTAGTTTACTAATTATACGTAAAGTGCCCCACCACTGAAATACGCACACCGCTTTCAACCTTCTATAACAATGTCCCAACTATCTGATCTTAATTTGCTCCCTACTGAAGATAGAGTTATCCTAGCTATCCAAGCTATAGAATCTGATTCCTCGCTTACCTAGCGACGAGCTGCGCATGTCTTCAACGTACACGAAAGCACCCTCCGCAACCAACGCGCTGGGAAGGCTTCACGACGCGGTACGCAACACAGTCAATCAAAACTCCAGAAGTATAAAGAGGAGACAATTGTACAGTACATAAGGAAGCTTAACGCGCGAGGCTTCTCCCCTACGCTTAGCTATGTACGAGAGATAGCCAACCAACTGCTAGCTGCTCGTGGTGGTAGCCAGATTAGAGAAAACTGGGCCTACAGATTCGTGCGCCGAAGGCCTGAGATTAAATTTCAAATTACTAGGCAGTGTGATCATCAGAGAGTCCTATGCAGCGATCCAGCGATAATTAGCCTATAGTTTAACCTTGTACGCAACGTTAAAGCTAAGTACAGTATCCAGGACAACAACGCCTACAACTTAACGAGACTAGCTTTCAGATAGGCGTTAGAGGGTCTGTTAAGGTAGTAACAGTATCTAAGAGATGCACTAAGCCACTTAGAGTTCAGCCTAGCGATCGTGAGTAGGTGACGTTGATTGCTAGCATTAACGCGATAGGGTGGTTAATTCCACCCTTCCTTATCCTTAGAGCAAAGCACTACAACCAGGCCTAGTATTACAACAATCTAGAGAATTAGAGGATAGGTGTTATTAACAACAGCTAGACGATAAACAAGCTTAGTCTTGCCTAGTTACAGCACTTTATCTAGTATACAGAGGCTCGCACAGTAGGTAGTTACCGCCTGCTTATTATTAACAGCTATAAGAGCTACTAGTTACTTGCCTTCTAAGATCTATGTAAGGAGAATAATATTATTACTCTCTGTATGCTTCTATACTTATCGCACTTCTTACAGCTGCTTTATGTAGGTAGTTTTGCCCCGCTAAAGCAGGCGTACAAGAAGGAACTTAGGGGCTTAGCAGACTGCTGTATTTACTACATTAACAAAAAGGCCTTTCTAGCTACTATTAGGCTAGTATTTAATAAGGCGTTCTTAAGGGATAATATCTTATTAAGCTTTAGAGTAATTAGCTTAGTCCTCTATAATCTAAAGGTAGTGTTATTTAAGCTTAAATTAAAGCTTTATACGCTAATACTACCTATACTAAGGCTTACCCTCTAGTAACTTAAACTACTAAGCAACGCCTAAGAGATAGAATGTTACACGGGGTTAGGCTATACTTCTCTAAGCTCGGTCCGTACTAAGGCGAGATAGACTAAAGCGGTAGTCCGTGAGGTATCGTATGGAATGATCAGGTGGAAAAGAGTTATCGTTGTAACCAAAGGATAAACAATACCAATTCTATAAACGATAGAATAACTAGTTGACAATCTGTGTGAGAGATGAACTATTTGAGTTGACCACAACGAGTGTAATAATGAAATCCATCCATCCTTTATACCCATTGCAATCTGTTCCTGCCATCCCGTCCATCCCGAGTGCATGGGATGTTTGTGATGGCTCCGCCATCCCAAGTGGTTCTGCCATCCCGGATGGTTAGCCTTGGCGGGATGTCGGTCACGTGATCCAGGCCCCGCCTTTGATCATCAAGCCTTTGTCGTGGCTTCCCGATGGTCTTCCTTCATGCGACCCGCATAAAGAAGCAATTCCTTGTTACTTTGTAACAATATTAGTAAGTATATTAGTGTCTGTTCTTCTGCCTCTGCGTACGCCTAATAACCTATTAGGCGCTAACTCCTAATACACACGTAACTTAAACACACGTAACCTATACATACTAGCCGCTGCTTTACTCTACTACAATAGCTATACTATACTTTATTATAGCTTGTTTAAAAAGTTAAATTTTATTAGAGAGCTACTATCTCTAGAACTAGACTATATACTAAAGAAATAATACTTTAGAGTTATAGAGCTAACTTTCTAGATTATAAATGTTAAAAAATCCTTAGAAAATATTAAGCATTAAAGAAGATATAGCTTATTAAAGTTTCTGCTTTTACTAGTAAAACCTAGGTCGTTAAGTGACCTAGGGCGTTGAGTGACCCGCTACTGTACAGTAGAGGTTCGCGTAACGCCCAGGTTCGCGTAACGCCCAGGTTCGCGTAACGCCCAGGTTCGCGTAACGCCCACCCCACCACAACAACAACAAAACGTCAACACCACACAACTCCACCAATATGGATCCGATTCAAGAAGCGATTGAAGAAATCGAATTGCGTGATCCAGGAGATGATTTCTCGTACCAAGCAATCGCGAAAAAGTTTAGAATTGATCGACGTACGCTCGCTCGACGCCACCAAGGCCTTTCAACAACCCGCAACGCTGCGCACCTAGTACTCCACCCAGAACACGAAGCCGAGCTTGTACAATATATCAGAACGCTTAATGAGCGAAGTTTGCCGCCTTCAAGAGCAATGATACAACAGTTTGCCGGCCAGTTGGCTGGCAAACCGGTCTCCAGAAGCTGGGTTACCCGGTTCCTCAACCGTCATCCCAAGAATCTCATCTCTCGTTACACCAAAGGAATGACCAAGGAACGGACAAAAGCTGATTCCGGAGCCAAGTACAACTTGTATTTCAAGCTTCTCCTTAACAAGATGAAGGAGTACGATATACAGCCGCTCCATATATTTAATATGGACGAGAAGGGCTTTCAACTTGGCCGGCTTAGGGGATCAAAGCGTATATTTGATAAGAGCCTTTGGGAGAAAAAAGAGGTTCGGCAAGCGCTTGAAGACGGCTCCAGCGAGTGGATAACAGTGATGGCTTGTATTTGTTCTGATGGCAAACCTCTAAGCCCAACACTCATCTTCCAGGGAGCCAACGGGTCTGTTCAATCAAGCTAGGTTAAAGCTATACAAGCAGGGGAGCACTCAGTCTTTGTAACCTCATCTCCCTCCGGCTGGAGCAACAACGATATTAGGTTAGCTTGGCTCAAGGGGGTGTTTGAACGGGAGACCAGACGATACGCTTCAACTAGGTATCGATTATTACCCCTTGACGGCCATGGATCCCATGTAACCATAGATTTTATTGAGTATTGCCACGACAACAAGATCCTCTTGTTTGTATTTCCACCTCACGCTACCCATACGCTTCAACCACTTAATGTGGTGATGTTCAAACCCCTGGCAACAGCTTACTCAAATAAGCTGTCCAGATACCTCCAGGACAGTCAGGGGTTACTCCCCTTGACTAAAGGAGACTTCTTCCCGCTCTTCTGGAGCTCCTGGAACAGCGTATTCAAAGCTCCACTCATCAAGAGGTCTTTTGAAGCCACTGGTATATACCCACCAAACCTAGACGCTATACTCAAGAAGTTTGCCAAGGAGACTTCAGATTCCGACAGCAGCCAGTCAGTCCTCTCCGGTGACGATTGGCTCAAGCTCAAAACAATTGTACGCCGTGAGGTGAAGGATCAGAGCAGTAAAGACGTCAAGAAGCTTCAACGAAGTTTGCACCACATTGCAGCTCAAAATCAACTCCTCCACGGTGAAATCCGGGGCCTCAAGCGGTCCCTGGCCATCAAGGAGAGGCGACCAAAGCAGTCCTTCGCCCTCCAGCTTGATGAGGACGAGGTTTACCATGGGGGAGCCAAAATATGGTCGCCCAGGAGTGTACAACGAGCTCGCGATCGTCGGGCATCACAACAACAACAAGCCGAGCTTGAAAAGCTTCAAAAAGCCAAGCAAGCCGAGATCAAGAAGGCAGCACGCGATTGTGATGCTCAACTTAAAGCTGTGAAGCGTGTAGAGCGGGAGAGACGGGCGGAGGAGAAGAGGAAGGAGGAGGCTGAAAAGCTGGCCAAGAAACAACACCAACAGCTCATCAACAACACCAAGAAGCTTATAAAATTATCCAAAAAGGGTAAGCGCAAAGCTTCAACAGCTGACCAGCCAGCTACAAAGCGTCAGAAAGGTGTTGTGGGTGGTACAGCTTCTGTGGGTGCCCAGGTGGCTGCACAACCAGTTCCACCAAAAACCACCAAAACGCGGGTAATCCGCCGCCCAAAAAAAGATTTAGACTAGCGCAAAGTCTTCGCAGGCTATTATATAGTATAAATCTACTTTTGCGCAATTTTATTACGTTTTGTTGAGGCGTTACAGCTGCAATACTCCTGAACGCGTTGTGTTGGGGGGTGGGCGTTACGCGAACCTGGGCGTTACGCGAACCTCTACTGTAGAGTAGCCCACTCGCGATCGCTAGGCTGTAGTTTCTTCTGTTTGCTAGGTTTCCCTAAGCCTCTAACTACAACCTAAGAGCATATCTTGCCTATTAGAAAGCTAGACTTATTAAAGTTCTAGATGTCCTTATCTACAATACTATATTTCGCCTTTATCGATTGAACTAGGCTGAACCAGGGCCTGATAACTGCTGGGTCCTCGCAGGCAGCTCGCTGGTGATCGTATAGATGGCTCTATCGCGTGCGCAGCTCAGGTGTACGCTTAATAAAGTTATTAACCCAGTTCTTGCCCGTAGGTTTCCCACCACGCTCCCTTAGCAGTCTATCAGCCATATCTCGTACGTTTGCCTTCGAGGGCGGTATACCACGTAGACTCTCTTTCAGTATACGCTGTACAATCGCCTTCTCTTCTAGCTTTGTAAGGCGCCTTGATTTTGGCTCGCAGTCGCGTTGAGGGCGCTTCCCGTTACGGCGCCGCTGTATCGTCCTTCGGGGAACGCTGTAGATTGCCTCAGCGCGTCGTAGGCTATTTACTTGGTTGCTTTGAACATCAGAGATAGCAAGCTGTACGTCGCCTTCAGTATAGAGTCTTAGAGCTTGGTATTGTTGTGACATTGCGTGTTGTCGCTGCGCGTGCGCTGCGCTGGTGTTTGGTGGGGCGCTCACTTATGAACCACATTATATGCAGGAGCGTCGTCCACTATCCTGTCGCCCGTCTCCTATCTGCTATACTGCCGTTAGCTACATATTGCAGCTATACTACCGTCTCTCTACAGCACTTTTTAGTGTTTCTTGTTGCTCTACACGCTAATTATGCCGCCTCGTAACCTAACACGCGTCACTAAGGGTAAACGCGTTGCTAAGGGCACCTGCGGCCCTCAGAAGCGCGCCAAAACGGTCAAAGGCAGTGCTTCGCAGCCTATCTCGGTAGACGATTCGCAGCCCATCTTAGTAGACGACTTGCAGCCCGAGCTGCCTATCCGCACCTCGCCACGTAAAGCCCTAGTTGCTGCAGCAAGCCAGGCCACCGAAGACGCGCCGTTCGAGTCGCAGTTGCGCGACGCTATACCAGAAGATTCTATACAACCACCAGCTGAGGGCAGTAGGGCTGCTACAGAGGCTACAAGTGAGGCTATTGAAAGCGAGGATGATGGTAGCTTCGATGAGGAGTTCGCGGACAACTTTGATGGCATTGATTGGAAGCGTTTACCGCGTTTCACGAAGCCGCTGCGTACGTTAAAGCGTAACAAAAGCTGGATATATCAGTACGGTTACCGCGTTGCCTCGCTCCGTGAGCCTAATCGTACGTACTTTGTTTGCAAATACTGCCATCAGCGGAAGATCTTTTGCACCTATCCAGAGGTTACGAAGTCGACTAGCAACGCTATCAATCACCTTGCGCAGAAGCTGCCTGGCCATGGCTACGATCGCAGAGGCAAGCTAGATCCGGCAGCACTACCACAAGGCCAAACGACGCTTAAGATGATGGCTGCTAGCGGTGCTAAGGTGCCTCAAAGCGTCGCTAACGAGCTCGGAAACTTTGATGTACAGCGCTTTCGATACGCAGCTGTAACGTGGCTTGTCGACAACAACCATCCCCTCCGCGAGTTCGAAACGCCTGCGTTTAGGCAAATGATAGAGTTTGCCAATCCAGAGGCAGCTGATGCGCTGTGGGTAAGTCACAACAGTGTCGCTAGTTTCGTGATGAGGCTATATCGCTACATGGAGCCGCAGGTTGTTCAGATGCTGTCGTCTGCTGTTAGTAAGATCCATATAAGCCTCGACGGCTGGACAACAAAAGGCGGCAATCGAGGCTTCTTTGGAGTGGTAGCTCACTTTGCTGACGCCGATGGCTCTATCAGGGACCTGCCCATCGCGCTGCCTCAGCTTACGGTGCCCATACGGGCGAGAGAATAGCTGAAGTTGTTGGCAATATAATCGACGTCTTTGGTATAACACAGAGCCAGCTCGGATACTTTGTGCTCGATAACGCGTACGCCAACGACACTGCTATCACTAAACTCGCTAAGCGCTTTCAGTTTACAGCAAGCCATCACCGCCTCCGCTGCGCCCCTCATACGCTCAACTTAGTAGGACAGATGATTATCTTTGGCTTTGATAAGGATGCGTACGACAACGATCAGGACGAGCACAAAACAGAGACTGCTTACCTACAAGAATGGCGGCAGCAAGGTCCACTTGGCGTGCTAATTGATATAATTAACTATATCCAAACACCGCAACAACACGATCTTTTTGCTGATTGCCAGCGCCGTGTTAACGCTAAAGCTCCCGATCAAAATCAGGATATATTTGAGCCTGTACAGCCAGTCGTCACGCGCTGGAACAGCTTCTACGACACCTTTGTCCGCGCCGCAAAACTCCACAGCGCTGTCAACGAGTACGCCCAAGGCCATATTGAAAGGACAATGGGAGCTGACGCGTATGCGCGTAGCCGTAACAATAAGCTCCCTAAAGTGCCAGCTTGGATGAGATCTAATGGCCTTGCGGCTGACGATTGGGCAGTGATTACACAGTATATATCAGTGCTGGAGCCGTTAAAGGAGGCGACAAAACGCCTAGAAGCTCGGGGCAAAGCTGGCCGTTTTGGCGCGATATACGAGGTTATACCAGTCTTCGAAGCTGTACTTGCTGTGTACGAGCAGCTGCTAAAGAACTACGACAGCGTCAATTACAATGCCAACGGCGCGCCTGAAGACCACCTTCCTATTAACCTGCGCGCAGCATGGGCGAAACTCGACGCGTATTACACTAAGCTCGACGACTCACCCGTATACTTTGCCGCTACCTGCCTCCACCCATACTACAGAAGCTACTGTGAAAACAGCTGGCGCGACAAGCCGAGCTGGCTTGAGGCAAACAACGCTGGGTTACAGCAACTTTGGGCGCTCTATAGGCCACAAATACAGCGCCCAAGTCGCCCACCAGTGCGGCTCTCGAGCGGCATTAACGACACTATTAACGCGCTTGTCAACGCGGAGCCTTACGGCGCTGTTGAGGTGACAGAGATGGATGAGCTCGAGCGCTGGCGACGACTTGAGCCTCGCTGGACCCAGGAGCAGTTTGAACAAGGTGGTAATCCCGTTAGCTACTAGATAAGCCTTCGTCCAAAGTATCCTCACTTAGCGCGCCTGGCGATTGATATATTAACAATACCAGCGTCAAGTTGCGAGTGCGAGCGCCTGTTTAGCGAGCTCGGTGATCTACTAGAGCCACGGCGACGCAAAATCGGGTCACAGCTGCTCGCAGCAATTCAATGTATACGAAGTTGGCGCGACGCTGGCTTTAAGCCTCCATCTGATTCCGTTGTAAGCGACGTAACTGACGCTGAGGTAGCTGCAATATACAACATATGCAAGTGGGACAACGACGTTTAGTAATATGTACGATATACAATCTAATTAATACCTAAACGGTATCAAATCTATCAAACTTTCCAACAAATTGCCTTCTAGAATACTATCAAACTAAACAACTTAAACGTTGTTGCAAGTTACACTCAAACAATTCAAATTCGCGTTAAAAGTTTGTTTGATTTGCTTGTTGACAAGTCTGCCCGTCCAGAACTTGGCCACCCACTCCACGCTCGTGATTTCTCCATAACCACGCAACCAAAATGGATCACCGTGAAGCAGCAATTCAAGCAGCTATTAGCGACGTTGTTTCTGGTGTTTTTACTAGTCAACGAGCTGCTGCAAAGGCGTACGAGATCCCTCGAAGCACGCTTGCGGCCCGACTACGCGGTACACAGACACGTCAATCTAGCCACCAATACCAGCAGCGATTAACTCCACAACAAGAGGGATTTCTTGTACAATGGATCCTTGAAGAGGACGCACGCGCGTTTCCTCCATCCCATGCGCGCGCGCGAGAAATAGCGAATCGAATCCTGAGGATGAATGGTGACAACAATCCTGTGGGCAAGCGTTGGATATCCTTCTTTTTTAAGCGTAACCTACGCGTCGCATCTATTGTTGGTAGAAAGATAGAGGGATCGCGGGCTGAGGGCGCAACACAGGAACAGATACGCGCGTTTCTTGAGCTCTTTGAGAGGACTCGCGTACGACTAGGTATACGCACTGAGGATATGTGGAATATGGACAAGACTAGCAAGGCCATGGGGGTATGTGCAAACACTAGAGTCCTCGCAGATAGCCGTAAGAGCAAGGCTTACAAGCAGTCGCCAGAGAATCGCGAGTGGGCATTAATAATCGAATGCGTGTTGGCTACAGGCAAGAAACTGCGCTGCGGGGTAATATTCACGGGTAAGAACCTACAGAGTACTTGGTTTCCTGCGATAATACCCGACTGGCTTTACATAACCTCTAAGAACGGCTTAATATTAAATGCGATAGGCCTTGAATAGCTGTAACGGATATTTCTGCCTAAAACAGCTCTATTAGACAATTGTTAGAGGATGCTAATTCTAGACAGCTACGGCAGCTACATTAATCTGGAATTCCTGTGGACCTGCAAGCAGAATAAAGTTCAGCTTCTGTTTCTACCTGCTCACTTATCTTATATATTGCAGCCACTAGATCTCTCAGTTTTCTTAGTAGTGAAGAGATTCTACCGAAACCAGATCCAGGAACTATCGCATCTAGATAACGCAGCGCCTGTTTAAAAGAACGCTTTATTACAGCCTACTATAACGCTAGAGAGGCTGCGATTACTAAGAGAGTAGTACGAGCTAGATAGGCCACTGCAGGCATCTGTCTATTAAACATTAAGCGGGTAGTGTTACACGGGGTTAGGCTATACTTCTCTAAGCTCGGTCCGTACTAAGGCGAGATAGACTAAAGCGGTAGTCCGTGAGGTATCGTATGGAATGATCAGGTGGAAAAGAGTTATCGTTGTAACCAAAGGATAAACAATACCAATTCTATAAACGATAGAATAACTAGTTGACAATCTGTGTGAGAGATGAACTATTTGAGTTGACCACAACGAGTGTAATAATGAAATCCATCCATCCTTTATACCCATTGCAATCTGTTCCTGCCATCCCGTCCATCCCGAGTGCATGGGATGTTTGTGATGGCTCCGCCATCCCAAGTGGTTCTGCCATCCCGGATGGTTAGCCTTGGCGGGATGTCGGTCACGTGATCCAGGCCCCGCCTTTGATCATCAAGCCTTTGTCGTGGCTTCCCGATGGTCTTCCTTCATGCGACCCGCATAAAGAAGCAATTCCTTGTTACTTTGTAACATTACCCCCCTTCTTAGGCGTATCGTCCCGATACCCTGGATTATTGTTTTCCCGCGCCTAGGGCGGCGGTGG
Organism: Alternaria longipes; assembly: GCA_019059555.1. Classification (NCBI taxonomy): domain Eukaryota; kingdom Fungi; phylum Ascomycota; class Dothideomycetes; order Pleosporales; family Pleosporaceae; genus Alternaria; species Alternaria longipes. Next base: position 35,267 of record CM032460.1, on the reverse strand, counting down.
TGGTGGAGGTCTAGGTATTCCCGTGGTGCAGTATCCTCTTCTCTTTCCTTTCCTCACTTCTCCTGACCATGCCCAAGGTTCCGTCTTCCCGCCGTTCTCGCCCCCAGAGTTCGACTCTTGAGCGTCGCGCTCGTGCTGACCGTGTAAAAGAGCAGGGCTTAGAGATGGCTTTCCGTTGTAAGCGCTGCGAAGAGAAGAACCTTCGCTGTTTTGTGGATACCGCGACAGGTCGCTGTGCTGGTTGTATTTCGGTGAAGGCTGAGTGTAGTCTGTTTGTTTCTGAGGAAGAGTGGGAGAAGGTTCAGCGGGAGAAACGGGAGAAGCGTCTCGAAGTTGCGCGTTTAAAAGCCCAGCTGGCTCAGAGTGAACTCGAGCTCCTAGAGGCTGAGGCGCAAGAGCAGTCATTTGCTGATCGAGATCTCGCCATTTTGAATCTTCAGGATCGTGCGAAAGAGCAAGCCGAGGGGAACTCTGCCCCGGGTACGGACTTCCTGGCAACCGAACCATCGCTACCCGGATTGTCGACTGACTTGGGCTGGTTACAGGCTGACGCTTCTTTCGACCCTTCTTTTGATTACTTTCTTTCCCTCGAGGACCCGGTCCTCGCTTCCTGGGTGTTTCCGATGGTACTCAAGTACCTGTGACTTGCAGTTCGTCAAATTTTCTTTTGGCTCCCAAGTGTTCTGGCTTTCTGGCCATCCTTGCCACTTGACCAAGTATTTCCACTGACGACCAACTTTCCGCAGGTCCCTAATCTCCTCGACCTCGTACTCGTCGTCTTCGAGCTCTATGTCCGTTGCTAGCTCGGCATCTGGAGGTGCTCTTTCCAGGAGTTTTTGTGAAAGACAGGGTGGACGCGCATGCCTGGTGGCAGTTGGAGTTTGTAATTTACTGTGCCTATTTCCTCTAGAATCTCGAAAGGTCCTACTCGGAGGTTATCCAGTTTCTTGCTTGGTCGTTTAGTTTTCAAGTTCTGTCGTGACAGGAAAACTTTGTCCCCTTCTTAAAGGTTGGTCCCTCAATCCTTTGCTTATTCGCGGCTCTGGCCGATGTGAGGTTCCTGTGAGCTATGTTCCTGCTCAATTCTTCGTGTAGCTCTCGCATCAAGCGGGCTTTGTCATCTGCACCTACTGCGATACTTTCAATATCTTTCGGATCTCGGTGAGCAGTTGGCTCATATCCGTAGTTCGCGTAGTGCGGTGAGTACTTTGTCGTTGCTGACTTGGTACTGTTGTAAGCCAATTGCGCTGTCGGCAAGAGTTCAACCCAGTTGTCTTGCAGTTTGTTGGCGTACATCCTCAGATACTGTTCCAGTGTCTGGTTTGTTCTTTCTGTCTGGCCGTCTGTTTCAGGGTGAAAGCTAGTCGATAGCTTCTTCTTCACACCTAATTTCGCCAGGAATGTGTCCCAGTATTTGGACGTAAATAGTTTATCACGATCAGTGATGAACTCTTCAGGTATCCCATGTTCTGACATTATTGCCTTACTGACCTCGTATGCGCATTCTTCTGCGGTGATGGTCTCCTCCGTTGGCACAAACTTTGCTCCTTTCGTGTGTCGGCACACGATGACTAGGACTGTGTCGCATAATCTTCCGGATCCTGGTTCCAATGATTTCGGGAGCTTCACTATGAAGTCCATTGTTACGCTGCTCCATGGTCTGGTTGGTGGCGGTAAGGGCTGTAACAGGCCATAGGGCTTATGTCTCTTGGGCTTGTTCTGGTGACAAGCTAAACAGTTGCCTAATACATCCTGCACCTTCGCTCGCAAGCGTGGTATTGCAAACACCTTTGATAGTCGCCTGACCATTTCCTCTAGCGATGCATGTCCATATTCTTTGGACTCATGCAGTTCCTTGATGAGACTCGATCTCATTTGTGGAGGTACATATGTTCGGTCTCCTCGAATCATATCTCGGTACTCTCGTTCGTCCTGTAACAGTTCGTCGGAGCCGTTTTCCTCGGGCTCGAACTGCCAGCTGGCTGCCTTCCGCTGCCATTGCTGCTGTAGTGTATCTACCCGCTCGGCCACCTTAGCTACTCTAGCTAGTTCCGGCTGGTTATATCGAAGTGTGCCATCGGGTGCTTTCCTGAACATGGCCTTATGTGGTTCTTTGTGGTCGTCCTCGCGTAAGTCAGACCTTCTGCTTAACGCGTCTGCCGCTCCGTTGAGCGTTCCGGCTCGATGGGTTATCTTGAAGTCGAACTGAGCTAACATCTCAGCCCATCGGGTTTGCCGTCGATTGAGTTTCTTTGTTGTCATGAAACTCGCCAAGTTCTGATGATCGGTAAAAACCTCGATCTGGTGCGGTAGTCCCAGCAAGTAGACTTCCCATTGTTCGAAGGCATCGACTATTCCCATTAGTTCCTTGTCGTGAACATCGTAATTGCGTTCTGCTCCGGAGAACTTCCTTGAATGGTAGAACACCGGTCTCCATTTCTTATCTGGGCACTGCTGTGACAATACAGCTCCAAGTGCATAATCTGACGCGTCGGTTTCGACCCGCGTCTCTCGTTTCGGGTCGTACATCTCCAGTACGGGTGCTTCGAGGAATATCTGCTTGATCTGATCAAAGGCTTCTTGATGTTCCTCGTTCCAGTTGAATCCTGCTTCCTTCTTCGTGATCTCGGAGAGGGTACTGTGATCTTCGAGTAATCCTTAATGAACTTCCGATAATAGTTGGCGAATCCTAGGAAGGATTGCACATCCTTGACTGTTTTAGGAATTGGCCATTCCTGTACAGCCGAGATCTTCTTCGGGTTCATCTTAACTCCCTCTGTAGACACTATGAAGCCTAGGAATTCTGTCTCCTTGACATGGAATTCGCACTTCCCTGGCTGCAGGTACAGCTTGTATTCTTTCAGCTTCCTGAGCACTTTCTTGACATGTTTCACATGTTCTTCGAGCGTTCCGCTAGAGTACACCAGTACATCGTCTAGGTACGCTGTGACAAAGATTCCAAGGTACTCATGAAGGGCGTTGTTGATGACTGATTGAAAGGTTGCCGGTGCGTTCGTCAATCCGAAAGGCATAACCGTATACTCGAACAGTCCATACTTTGTTTTAAACGCTGTCATCCATTCATGACCTTCTTTGATTCTGATTCGGTAAAATCCTTCCCGAACGTCGAATTTCGTAAACCACTTAGCTCCTGGAGTCTATCCATGAGCTCTGTAATGAGTGGTAAGGGATATCGGTTCTTCCGCGTGACGCTGTTCAACCTCCGGAAGTCGACACATAGTCGCCACTTTCCGTTAGGTTTCTTTACGAACAAGATGGGTGAGGCCATCGGGCCTGATCCCGGTCGGATAAATCCCTTTTTCAGATTCTTCTGAATGTAGTCCCGCAGCTCAGCGTCGTGCTCGGGCGCTATTGGGTACATTGGTCCTGGGCTAAGCTTTGCCCCTTCATCTAGGATGATCTCGTGATCCCAATCCTGATGGTCCGCCAAATCCGTGGCTTCATTTTCCTCGAAGAGTTCCTTGAACTCGTCGGTCTGATACTCTCTTGGTATTTCCAGTGGTAAGGGTCCTTCCTTCGTGGTCGCGACTCGTCTTATCCAGATGACTCCTACTCTCTGAGGGTCCTTCTCATAGATTCTTCTGATCTTATGAGGCGAGATCTTGCCGAATCTCCCGTCCTGGGGTGAGCTCTGATTCGTCGGGCGTGTCTCTCTACGTACTCCAGCAACCTTGTGCACAGGTTCTCTTCTGAGTATCGTCTTCATCCGCCAGTCGATGGCGGGGTTATGGGCGTCCAGCCAATCATAACCAATCAGCATGTCTAGGTCTCCTAGTTCCATGATGCCGATGTCCATTTGGCACTCTATGCCTGCTACTCGTAGCTTTGTTGATTCGGTTTCCAACCTCATCATGCCGTTTCCATATTCCATGGGTTTCTCGTCGGCTAATACTACCGGTATGGGTTTCTTCTTAACCCTATATGGTATTCCGTGTTTCTCCACCACTCGGGGTGAGATTATCGTGTGTGCGGCCCCGCTATCTACGAGCGCCTTGATCTCCTGACCTTGTACAGATACGGTCGTGAGCAATTGTTTCGCTTGACCATCGGTATCCTGTACCTTCCTAAGGGTCGTTATAGGTGCGCCTTCACCAGTGAGACCCTGTCCCTGGTGGCGTCCTAGTTTTTGGCTGCTTCTTTCCCTTGTACTTGGGGAAATAGCCTGTGTCATTCTTTGAGCTGTAGTGCATCAAGCACCTGTCGTCGTAGCACCAGCTCCAATGGATGTTGATGTGAGGTATCTCCTCTTCGTGAATCACCTTCCTGGTCCTTGCCTTCTTGGCTTGGTGGATTGGGCAATCTGCGACTTCGCAGATGTTTGACGATAACGTACTGTGATAGTAGTCGTCTACTCGTCGTGCCTTGTCTAGTTGTTCCCGGTGGAACGTACATCCATTCTTGCATTGCGTCCATAGGAGTTTCTGGTGAGGATCTGTTTGTTCGGGTTCGTGGATAGGGCATTCTTCCACTAGGCACTCATCTGGCCATAGGTTTAGGTGACAACACCTGTCCTGATCCGTCCTGGTTTTCTCCTTGTCTTCCTTATGGAACGTGCAATCGATCTTGCAGTCATACCAACACAGTTTCTCGTGTTCTTCGGTATCTTCTTCCTCTTCGGACGCTTCTTGGGCCTTGTCCTCATCGTCTGTGTTCTCGAAGTAGGGTTGTTGGGTCACCGCCTGGTGCCCAATAGCCTCGGCGTTCTTGCCGGTAATCATGATTCGGCTTCGAATCTTGCAGTCGTCGGCGTAGTGTGCGGCGTCTCCGCATATCCAACACTGCTGGTTGGCCAGACGTTCCAAAACGTCCTTGCCCTTGACTTTCCAGTCCGTGGTCTTGGGCTCGTCCTTGGCCAAGACCTTGTCGTCTTTCTTGATTCGTGGAACGATCACGAATGCCTGTTTGTCCGCTGAGCGAGCTTCTTCGTAGAGGTCCATGTCGCTCAGGTTGTCGTCCGGCTCCATCTGAGTCGGGTATGCCGTGCCCTGTCTGATCATCCTGATCTTGATGGCTGCTTGCTTGACTTGTTCTTCTTTGCAGTCTCTGGCGAAGTGTCCAACTTTGCCGCATCGGAGACATGCTTTGTTGTCATAACGCTTCTGGCGTTCTTCCTTGGAGAGACCATCCTGTCTCCATCCTCGGGTTTTCTTGTCCTTGGGTTTGTCTTGTACCCTGCCGGTCATGATTGCGTCGCCATCTTTGTCGAACCTTCCTCGTTGCCTCTTCGTGTTAGGCAGGTTGGATCGGAAGTATTTCTTCTGGTCATTTCGTTCCCAAAGTCGGTTATCGATGCGTGTAGCAAGTTCGATAAGAGCGTGTAGTGACTCGGCCTTTTCATGGTGTACAAGTCCGTCTTTGACATTTTCTTTGAGGCCTGCTTCGAACACTGTTCGAAGTGCCGCATCGTCCCAATCGATCTTCGCCTGTAACTGTTTGAATTCCGCCGTGTAGGCTGATACTGACGTAAGCTGCCTCAAACGAGTGATCTTTTTCTCGGCCTGGTTCTTAGCGTCTATTTCTCCGAAGATGCGTCCCATTTCTTCTTTGAATCCTGTCCAGTCTGCGAACAAGGTCTGAGTCTCTGTCTTGGTTCCCCTATGTTCTGCATCCAGCAGATAATCGTCGACATAGGGTTGCATCCAATTTGCTGCCTTGTCCTTCATGTACGTGCTTGTCATGAGGATTTTCTCTTGGTCGTTGACTACCTCGTTGTACTCGCAGTACAGGTCGGCATGAGTGAGAAACGTCCGAAGTTTCTCCCGGTCTCCGCCGTATTTCTCTGGGGCTGCTATCTTGGGTTTTCTAGCAGTAACGGGTTTTTCGTTGGGTGTGGCCATCAGCTGGTTTGTAAGCTGATTGATCATGTCCAGCATAGATGCCATTTGCTGGGCCTGAGTCTGGGCCTGTCGCCTAAGATTCCTGATTTCTCGAACACTGAGGTCTTCCTCACTTTCGGCGTCGGATGCGTCAAGCATCTCGTCGTTCTCGGGTGTAGGGTGTGCTGGAGCTGGGGTCCCTGACCCTGAGCCATGTTGTTCTGAGCGTTACCCTGCTGAGCCATTGTTGAATCTTAATCGGGCGATCCTGTTGGTTAAACGTCCACTGATATCCAAGGTGGTCAAAGTGTTACACGGGGTTAGGCTATACTTCTCTAAGCTCGGTCCGTACTAAGGCGAGATAGACTAAAGCGGTAGTCCGTGAGGTATCGTATGGAATGATCAGGTGGAAAAGAGTTATCGTTGTAACCAAAGGATAAACAATACCAATTCTATAAACGATAGAATAACTAGTTGACAATCTGTGTGAGAGATGAACTATTTGAGTTGACCACAACGAGTGTAATAATGAAATCCGTCCATCCTTTATACCCATTGCAATCTGTTCCTGTCCTCCCTGTCCTCCCTACCAAGAGGGAGGTGTGGGAGGACCGTGGCTTCCCAACCCTCACTGGCCTCCCGGAGGCCAGGTCTTGGCGGGATGCCACTCTTGTCACGTGATCCAGGCCCCGCCTTGGATCCACATTCTTCCATCGTGTCCGCCCGATGGTCTTCCTTCATGCGACCTGCATGAAGAAGCAATTCCTTGTTACCTTGTAACAAACTAAGCGCGTGTTTAGCTTTAGTTTATCTATAATCTTTTTCTTTTTAGCTTACTTATCTTAAAAGTAGCTTTAGCTATTTATATTTTCTCTATAAAAGTTATAAATATTAGTCTCTTATTCTATAGCGCTGCTTAGTTCTTTAAATTAGACTATTTTATTTTTGTTAATATTTTTGTTATTTAAAAGATGCTTAGACCTGTTCTTATATCTTTTTAAGTAAAGAATATGTTTATTACTTAGCCTATACAAAATAGTTTTCTATAATTACTTCTAAACCTTAGATTATTTATAGCTTAAGTAAGACTTTTGTTCTGTAGAGACTTTAGTAATTATAGTAGTAGTAAAAGTATTGTTATTATACTTGCTAAGGCTAGTTATCTTTAGTCTAAAGTCTAACTTATCTTCTATAAAGATACTAAATAACTTTTAGAATTAGTTAACTTTATCTTTTTATAAGCTTTCTATTAAGTCTAGTATTAGTTAAACTAATATAGCGTTATTTTCTACTATTGCTATTACAAGCTTTTCTTTAAAAAGCAAAAAGATTATTAAAGGATTAATATTTTATTTAAGCTATTTTTACTTAATCTAAGCTAAAATATTCTTAGCTTAGAGTTACTAGCTAAGTTATAATACTCTTTTTTATAGATTATCTTCTGTACTCTATTAGAGTATAGATTAGTTATTAAGATATACTTAACTTTTGTTAATAAACGCTTTTAGTATAGGGTAGTTATTCTTCTTATAGCTAGACTTATTATACACCTAATAGTTTATTGCTGCGTTAAAAGATTGTGCTTAACTATTATCTTAGCTATATTAAGGCGCTTAGTTCTAGTACTTCTAAGCGTTGTTACTAAATATTTAACTCTTATAAGTCTAATTACTATTCTATTAATAACTATTATACTATTAATTATAATACTAACTTAGCTACTGCGAGTTTCTTCTATCTTAGCTAAGAAATGCAGGTGCGTTGTTTACTTTGTTATTAGTTCTCTAGTTTACCTCTACTTAGATTGTAAGGTTATTTATTAGCTTAGTTTTATATAGTATCTACTAAATCTTCTATAGTTTAAGCTCTAAGCTAGCCTAATTAATTTTTAGGTTAAGTATTTTATTAACTAAGTTATCTACTTCTATATTAGTAGGGGCCTTTCTAGGAGGTAACTAAGTTAACTAATACTTATAATAAGAGTTTTATAATAAGATATTTAGTTTCTAAAGTTAAAAAGCATAGTTTTACGTAGTTAGCTAGTTATAGATAGCAAATAAAGTAAATTAAATAGTTATTAGAGGAATAAATTTAGTTTCTAGAGTAATCTCCTTAATAGCCTCTAAAGAGTTAAGTATACGTACTTTTTCTTTTAGCTCTAAGCAAATAGTAAAGTATTTACTAATTTTCTTATAATTAAATGCCTTTAAGTTATCTATTCTAAGAGAGAATCTCTTAAGAATTTTAGTAGTATATCTAAAGAGTAATCTCTTTACTAAGTAGTAACTATAGTAGTTTTTATTAATAGTAGCTACTTTAATACAATACTTACTACAGATCTAAAACTTTTGTAAGTACTCTTTAATATTTAGGTTAAAGCAAGCTTAGTATTAAATAAGCTAGTATTTAAAGTACTTTACTCTTACTTCTTACTAGCTCCTATTATTAGACCTAAAAAGCTTTCTAAGTGCTTTATAGAGGTCTTTCTAAGATTCATTTACAAGCGCATTAGCGTAAGTATTTAAGAACTAGATAATAAGCTACTACTTAAGCTTATAATAGGCTAAAATGTAGTTAATTATTACTTTATCTACAAACTTATAGTAGTTACTTATATCTTTAAAGCGCTTAAAAAAGACAGTAACATTAATACTATTAAAAACTAGTACTATCTCTGCAAAGTAAGGTAGGAGCTAAGTAGTAACTGTTAGGTTACAACTTCTAATATAATAAAAGGACGCTGCTATTATCTAGAGGATTTTTATTATATTATTGCGCTTAGACTAGGTCTAAAGAAGCTCTTAGGTAGTAGAATTGTTTAAAGTAACTTCTTAGGTTCTTAAGTCTTTTAGCAATGTTATAGCGTAAGTTAATTAGTTAGACTACTTTGTTTTGCGTAGTATTATGCTCTAATCTACGTTTTAAGTATTTTTAAGCAGTTGTTTAGTAATTAGTTAGTGTCTTTTACTTAACTTAGTTTTTGCTTAGTTTTTACTTATTTGCGTAACGTGTATAATAAGTATAGTAAGAAGTATAATAAGAAGCTTAATTGCTATATAGGCTAATAATTGTAATTAACTATCTACTTGCTTTTGTATCTAATTCTCTTTTAGAAGGGCAACTGTCTATCTTCTTATATAGCTTAATATGTCTTTTAGTACTAAATTGTTTTAGATATTTTCTAAACTATTTAGGTTTAGAATTTCTTTTATTAGTATTATATTATTTATTATCTTTTTACTTTACTATAGAGTATGTATTAGTTAGTATATTTGTATGCTTCTTGTTATGTTTTCTGCTGTATATATAGTCTTCTAACTGCTTATTATGCTAATTAGTGCTTGTAGGTTCTTTTAGCGAACGCTGCAGCGCTGTTATAACTTAGCTATAGCTTTGCTTTAGTAAGTATCTTAGTACCTCTATTATAGGTTTTTAGCTATTAGGGGTCTTTCTATGCGCTTTACTTTTTTTATTCTTTAGTTCTTTTTATTTTTATCCTCTTAACTAAAGGGCTTTTAGTTTGCTATACTATATTATTACTTTTTTACTTATTGTATCTTTTTTGTTTGCTATTTAAGGGCGTAGAACTGTATGTTCTATAAGCTTTTTAGAGTATATTTATGCACTTGTTACTAAAACGCGTAGCTTTTTTAAAGTTAAAAGGCTGTGTAGTTTAAGTTGTAGTTAGTTACTATATATAGTAGAGTATTTAGTTGTTCTCTATTAGAATAGGTGCTTAATGCAAATTAGTTGTATTATTGCTATGTATAGCTATTATTAGTTATTAAGTAAGTGTTGTGTGTTGTTGTCTAAAAGCCTATTAGCCTTTAACTTTTCTTCTTACTTTTGCTTAGATTTTTCTGCGCTAATTACTTTTTAGCCTGCTACTATTCTTATGTTCCTCTACTATAGTATTATAATAGGCTAAACGCTTTTTAGATAGCTTTTTAATAGAATCTTAGTTTACTTATAAAATCTAAGTACTACTTTAAGCACTTAGATTTTCTACGTATTATTTAAATATTACTTAAATAATAGCTATAGGACTTAGAAGCTGCTTTGTGCACTTAGACTATACTAGCCTATAGACTTATTAATAATTAAGCTAATTAATCTAAGCACTTTAGATTAAATTAAATTAATAGCTCTTTTAAAATAAGTAAATTAAATTAATAAAATTAATAGAAGCTACTTTTCTAAATAAGTAATTAGCTAGCTTAACTAAGTAAAAGATTTATAAAAATCTTTAGATTAGCTTAATTAATATAAAAAAATCTTAAAATTAGCTTAATTAAATAAGTAGATTAATTCGAATTAATTAAGCTAATTAATCTAGATTAATTGTTAATATCTCTGCTAGCCTAATTATTACTTAGGCAACTAGCTTGTATATAGATAACTACGTAGCTAAGAGCTTAGCTTTCTATTAAATATAACTTCTTATATACTTTATAATTACTCTATAGAGCGTAGCTCTTTATAACTAGTTGCCTGTAAAATCTAAGATAGTTACTAAGCCTTAGGTAACGCGCTAGCTAAAGTTAACGTTGCTGTAACTATTACCTCTAGAAATAAAGCTTATAAGTATAATACTAATTTTAAATAATATAGTTAAGACTATATTAAAAGTTTTGCTAGTTAAAGATACTTAAGTCTTTTAGACTGCCTGCTTTCTATAGCTAAACTACTATTTTCTAAGAGGTTACGTTTTTATAAAAAGTGTTTAAATTCCTTTAAGTAGCTTAGTTGCTTAGGCGCTTAACGTTTATAGGCGCTTTAACGTATTAAGGCACCTAACTACTATTAGCGCCTATTTCTAAGGATAAGCGCCTATTTACTATTTTTTAGTCTAGCTTACTATTATAAAACCTTATAAAACTATTAAAAGTTTTACTAGTTAAAGATACTTAAGTTCTCTAGACAGCTTACTTTCTATACTTTAATTACTATTTTTTAAAAAAGTACGTTTTTATAAGAAGTAGCTTAGTTACTTAAGTACTTAACTACGCGCTTAGCTTTAAGAATAAGCGCTTGCTTTTTACTACTTTATTTATTTTGTTATTATTATCTCTTAGAGTAAGAGCTTACTTATTAACTAATATACTCTTAGTAAGCTAAGATTTAGGAATCTTAACTAGCTATTAGCTTTAGTTAATATTTAGGTTCTCTCTTATATAGTATAAGAACAGCGTTTAGCTTAAGATTTACGTTATAAGGTTTAGGTAGTAGAAAACAGCTTAGAGGTATAGTTTTTTATATAAAAAACTATATAGATATACGCAGTTCTATATAAACTATAAAGTAATTTTGTAAAGTATAGAGTTTAGTAGTTTACGCTAAGTATACTAGTTTCTAGCATAGACTAGCTTATATAAGCTGTATACTAACTAATATTATAAAACTTTAAGTCTAGTAGTTTGCGTAAAGTCTAGTAGTTTGCGCAAAGTCTAGCAGTTTACAACGTAATATGTTAATATCTTTATAAGTAGAGTAGCTATTAATAAACTAAATACAGATTTAAAATTGTAGCGTAATTCTGTATTAAATTGTGTGGCTAGAGCGCTGTAATAGTGGCTGTGCAGGTTGTAGTCACGTAAGAAATATTAAAACTTTACCTCTACCTTTAAACGCAGATATCTTAATAACAAGAGTAGCTATTAACAAACTAAGTAAAGATTTAAAATCCTCGCGTAAATGTGCACAAAATAGCTTCTTTAGATTTTCTGTAGCCAGCTTTATAAGCTAACCCTAACGACCGCGATCTTACTACCGCGATCCTACTCCTCGTTTCTTATCGCTTGCTTATCGCTCTCACCAAAACCAGCGCGATCCCACTTGAATCGCGCACATCCTCTCGGATAGGCTCTAGCCCGTTACAAAGTATACTTAATAATCGGGAATACTGTAAAAACAGGGAGCTTAACGGAGTAAATTGCGGTTAAGTATTTTACTATCAAAGTTTTTAAAGCATGCTCCTAAGTTTCTGCTCTTTGAGCAGCGCCGTCCCAAGCTTTCGAAGGTTGTGTTTCTCAACTTTCCCGCTTGCCGTCTGGGGCAACGTATCGCCCACACCAGCCTCACCTGTCCACCAAATATGCAAGGGTACTTTGTGTTTACCAAGCTGATTACGAACCCATTGTCTGATGTCCTTATTTATGGGTCGAGCCGTCTGTGACGTTGGAATGATAAATGCGGCTACTACCTCGCCATATTTCTCATCTGGTAGTCCAACAACACTGACTTGAACAACTGCAGGATGTTGTGTGATCCACTCCTCGATCTCGGATGGATAGATGTTCTCGCCACCTGTTGATAACTGTAAGCAGTGTAAATCTAAGGACATGTCTACTAACCTCGGATAATGATGTCTTTGATACGTCCAGTGATGCGACATAATCCTTCAGTGTCGATAGTGCCTTCATCACCAGTACACATCCACCGTACACCCTCGCTGTCCGTATACACTACTTCGGACGTTTTCTTCACATTTTTCCAATAACCATTCATGACCCCGTAGCCAGCGATGTGTATCTCACCACGAGAGCCACGGGGCACGATATTGCCGGATTTATCAACCACTTTAGCAATGACATGAGGCATTACCTTACCAACTGTATCCAAGCAGTTTTGGATATCTGTACCCGCTTGTGTCATGAAGCTTACAGGTGATGTCTCAGTCATCCCTAAAGTATCGTACATGACAAGTCAGTAAGACGATTCAAGGACCAAATAAAGTGCGGAATATCCACTAACCGTAGGCAATTGTGATCTCTGGGAGGCAAAGAGCTTGACGGACATCTTGGTACAAGCGTTTCGTCGCTGCTGCACCGCCGATAATTCCTGTTCGTAATCGCCTTGCATCTCGAATTGACTTTCCTCGTCGTTGCAGCTCCTCCAGAATAGAAGAGAACATGGTTGGTACTCCGTGTAACGCAGTACACTTTTCGTCCTCTATCGCGGCCACGACGGCCGCCGCGTTGAAGACTTCGCTTGGAAATACGATGGTACTACCGTGGGTGATGCACGCCAGGAGAGCCAGAACCAGCCCAAAGCAATGGAATAACGGAGCTGGGTTACATAAGATATCATCTCGTGTCAGATTCAGTCGGTCGCCAATGCCTTGTCCGTTATTGATAATATTACTGGTTCAGAAGTTAGCTGGATTGCGCCAAACAGTAGAAACCATGGCCTTACTGATGACTAAGCATAACTGCTTTAGGCGCCCCTGTGGTACCGCTCGTAAACTGCATGTTGCATATATCGTGTGTATGGGTCTCCATATAAGCCTGATCGATCTTTTCATTCGAAATTGCTGATCCAGCGGCAACAAATTCCTCAAAGCGCATGAATTCAGATGGCATATCGGGATGGTCTCTTATAAGTATGACATGTTCCAGACACGGAAATCTAGTGTTTGAAATCTCCGTAGGACGTGGTGATAAACTTTTCAAAACTTGAGTCTTGTCTGCGGAAGCGATGCTCGGAGCACCGAAGAACACACGACAATCTATTTCATCCATCATCAGCATAAAAGTCCAAAGGAATGCGTTGAATTGACGATCAGGCTGTTTTTGAGGATGGAATACTTACCTACGTACTGCAAGCCAGATTTAAGTTCAGCCGGCGTGAAGAAGTTGTTGATGACGACCAGCACGGCTCCAATGATCCCAGTAGCGAAGAATAGCTCTACATATTCAAGGCAATTTCCCGCGTACACCGCCACCCTATCCCCGTGGCCAACACCGAGTGAGAGGAGACCAGCGGCGACTGCTCTGCTCCTTCTTCTGAGCTCTGTAAAAGTGAGTCGCCTGTTTCCTTGGAATACAATGGCGTCGCGGGACCCATTTACAGAGCTCTGTGCGTCCAGCAACCAGCCTAGAGTGGTATGTTGTAGAAGTGGGAAATTTTCACCCACCACCAGTGAAAGGGACGGGTCAGGAACCGAAGGCAATTCTGGTGGTGACATGTTCTTGCAACAGACGACTACTGTACGTGATTTTGAGGTGAAATGTTCCTTGAGTTTAATTTGTAATCTTGGTACTGGAGCTAAGGGATATCAACCTGGTTGTGATGACACCTCATATATCATGAAAAAGATGTGCTTGATACTGGTGCAAAGCCTCATTGCCTCACTAGCTCAATACTCTAAGAATGTGGAGATTCTCCTGGGAAATACTGAACCTACCCTCGGTTAACAGGCACACTAGCTTCTAGGTTTGCCGTGGACTTCTTTGGCATAGGGATATCACCTGCATCTTGAACTATTCCCGTTGTGGGTTCAGCAGTCCACTGGAGTACGGACGAACCGATGTGCCAAATCAACAGGGTTTTCTTGAACGCGTTCGCTCCCAGGCTGAGCTGCAATGGGTCTTTAGGATAAAGTAGGGATAAGTACTTGTAACATTGCGTAGATCTCGAGAAAAGTATGCACTCAATTAATTTGCTAATAGTTGCTCCTAGAGTTTGCTATGTTCTTTTCGTTTTTTCTGTTGAGCTACAAAGGTCGCAACAAGAGCCAAGCTATCTTCACAGAGAAAGCGTTCTCGCAGGCCGACACATTCTCGAGCATTTGTTGCAATGAGTTCATCCTCCGTGGAATTTCTCATAAGGCCCTTGGTAAGTTCTAATGCCTTTGGAGGGTAGCTTGCGATACGCTGCGCAATCTTGGAAACCTCATCGCGAAAAGAACTTGTCGGAAATATTTTGTTAATCATCCCTGCCTCCTTCAGCTCCTCTGCTGTCATACGATTGCCTGCCAGAAGAATCGCCGAAGCACGCTGACGACCCATAATTCTCTCAAAAGTGAGACTGGAGCAGCCCTCAGCACAGAATCCCCACTTCATGAACGGAGTCAAGAAGAAAGCTTCTGGAACTGCATATACCAGATCATAAAGTGCGAGACTGGTCGTTCCATACCCAATGGCTGGGCCGTTTACTGCAGCGATCAACACTTTTTTGCAGCGTATCAAAATATCATTCAGCGTTCTGCGTATTTTTATGTTAGTCATGAGCATGTATCGAATGTATAGAAGTTCGCACCGGAAATACGAGATATATTCGTCGTTAACGGCGGCCAAATCTTCCACCTTGGATGTTGCAAGCAAATCTTTGCCTTGTAGTGTGCTTGTCAGCTGTGCGCTCGCCAAGTGTACAGCGTATTACAAAGTTGCGGCTCACCAGTGGAAAAGAACTTGCCACTACCCGTTTGCACAATCACCCTGACATCAGGACAATCTGTCGCCCATGCCATTGCAGCCACGTAGTCCTAGACTTTCAGCTAATTGTTATAGATTGTCTCAACGTATTGCTTACCTTCAGCTGAGCGATAGATAGCGGGTTTCCAGATGCCTCGTTGTTGAAAGTCAACGTGGCCACGCCATCTTGTAAGCTCACCAGCATATTACTGAGCGTGGGCTGCGCAGCCATTTTGTTGGACCAGGTAGGCGACGTCGTAGTAAAATTTGCGAATGTCGTTCTGACTGCGCTTCGATCTTCAGGCAATGCCAATGCGCTGTGAGTAGTTATCGGGTAGCTTCTGGTTGCTAGATGACGCAAGGTCGATCCATATGGAACAAGGAAGAAGATCCGCCTCAAGATTAGTGAATGCATGTCTAGAACTAAGAAAACAATTCCATTAGCAAATATCTGCTCGGGCCGGATCTCGAGTAGCAAAGCGGGGCCGCCTTCTTGCAGTCGGTCGGCTAACAAGCGCGACGAAAGTGCGGGGCTCGGGTGAATCGATTTTGCGGGCGGTCCTGCATCGCCGTGGAGAAAGGTAGCTGGACGCATCACCTGAAACATCGGCTACGCATATCGAACCGAATCTTTCACACGTATCTTTCGGTAAAGGTCATGGATGTGCAGCCCTTCGGCAGCGCTTGAATTTAATCTTGTAGAAATCAAGCAATAGTCGGCTGCAGTTGCGCAGACTCTGAACACCCAGCACAATGACATCTCAACTCTTGCATCATGTCAAGGATTCAGTGTGCTATCTCACACTAAACAACGTTGCTAAAGCAAACTCGTTGTCCGCCACGCTACTTTCAAAGCTCCAGGATGCTATCTTCGCAGCCAGCAATGATGATCAGGTTACCTCCATGGTCATCACTGGAAACGGCAAATACTTCTGCACAGGCATGGATCTTTCTTCAGAAGGGCAAACTCTAGCTGGCAATTCGGTCGGTAACCCCTATCAACAAAGATACAAAACGTTTCACACATTGTTCGACTCTATTGCCAGCTGCCCCAAGAGAACTATCGCAGTAGTCAACGGATCCGCTTATGGTGGGGGCATAGGCTTAGTGTTCGCTTGCGACATTCGAATTGTTGTGGAGGACGCTCGTTTCATACTGTCGGAAGCCAAACGTGGCTTAACTCCCGCCGTCATTTCTCGATATATCGTGAGAGAATGGGGAGCGTCGTTTGCACGGGAAGCCATGATTACGGCAAGGGCTGTTCAACCTCTAGAACTAAGATCTTTTGGTGCCGTGCATCACGTTGTTAAAGACATGGAAGAGGGGAGGGTGATATTGGCAAAAGTGCTGGAAAATCTGCGGCATTGCGCTCCCTCTGCATCTTACCAGAGCAAGCGTCTTGTCAATGCGATATCCGAGCAGGGACTGAGTGAGAGTGAGGTCTTGATCAAAGACGTCTTTGTAAACATGAGTAAACCCAGTGAGGAGGCTGCTTATGGTATCAAGGCTTTTCAGAGTGGAAAGAAGCAGGTAGACTGGGTTGCGTCGTTGAAGGCAAGCAAGAAGGCCAATCTGTAATGTTAAGTAGTGCTTGACCTTGAACGGATAGTTGTCTCTTCTATATGTTATGATACAATTTATAAGTGCTTGGGCACCAAGAGCTTGCCATTGATATGAAGCGCGGCATTGGTTTCCATTTTCAATTGGCAGACCGTGTATGGTAAGATCGTTTGCACAAAGTCTGCTTAAGTTTGCCGAAACATGGTATATCACCAGCTCAAAGGACATTTAGGTGGAAGGAACCCTTAGTATTACATGTGAGCAATGGTCGTACCGAGACAGCTACGATAGAAATATCCCAAGTTTCATGAAGAGCAGTAAGCATCTGTTTATCTATACCCCCCGGTATCTTGGTTGAGCAAAGCCTACTCAGAAACATCTTCGTCAGTTTGTACTTTACACAAGATTGTGCCGTCTTGGATCAGTTGACCTTCTTTAACAAATATCTCCACCTCACCGCTCACTGCTGCCTCCACACGGACTTCCATCTTCATACTCTCGAGCACCAACAAGCCGTCTCCTTTTTTCACTGTGGCTCCCTCCTGCACCAGTATTTGTAGCACCTTGCCTGGAAATGGCGATACGTATTGTTTCTTTGAATCTAATGGTTGATCAGATATATGCTCTTCCAAACAGGTTATGATAGGGACAAGTACTTACCGCTTGCAAATGTTCCATTTGCACGATCAGCCAACTTTCCTGCCCACGAGAGTCTGCCAGATACAGCATAAGAGCCCATGATACCATGTTCAGGACATTGGATGAATACCGTTGTCTGATGCTCATCATAAGAGCCTCTTGCAACCCAGTATCGGTCCGTTTTTCCGCCTATCTGTACATGCAAAGAGCCGTTCAATACGGATCGGTCAGCATAAAGCGTAGAATGCAAGACTCGAACATTTTCCATCACAGGTACTCCATTCCCTTTTCTCATCGAGTAGTACCTCTTGACAAGTGGCCCGCCAGTCTTGTTGAAGTAACCCTTCAGCTCCTTCGGTGTTGATGGCAGATCATCTGGCAATGGCCAAACTCGATAAGAGCCGTGTTCTTCATTAGACACAATGAATCCTGTGGTATCAGCTTGACCCATACTTTTCAGGTCACACGCAACGAAGCTCGCATGAAATCTGGTAAGGTCCTTGCGTTGATTTCGAAATCTGGCTGGGATAGTCCGAAAAGGGCGTTCAGTGAGAATTGTATTGTCCTTTCCGAAATTCCTGCAGACGAGGCTTGCGACAATCGCAGAAGATGCTGACCAGTCGTGTGTATCTACTAAGTTCATCAACTCTCGCTTGTTCTGATCGATGAAAGATGTTGTATAGTCGAGGTCCTGGAAGGCGGGATGGCTTAGAATTTTCTGCAGGAACACTTGATTTGTCGTTATGCCTAAGCAGATGGTGTTTTGAAGAACATGGATGATCTTTCGAATTGCAGACTTCCGATCGTGGGACCAAACAACGATTTTGGAAATCATCGAGTCAAAGTATACGGAAATTTCAGAGCCATCCTCGACCCCGAGTTCGTACCTGACATTGGGCACAACGTGTCCTAGAACTTTGCTGCATGGTCTGAACATCCTGATGATGCCGTTGCAAGGCAGAAAATTGTTGAAAGAGTCTTCGGCGCAAAGACGAACCTCAATAGCATGGCCTTGTTGACGAATGTTTTGCAGAGCGGAGAGTTCTGAAAGCTTCCCTCCTGCTGCTATGTAGATTTGTAGAGCGACAATATCTACTCCAGTAACTTCTTCGGTGATAGGATGTTCGACCTGGATTCTTGTGTTGACTTCTAAGAAATAGAACTTCTCAGCAAGGACGTCCTAATGCTAGTGTTAATTTAGGAAGTCGTAGTAATAGCACCGATTAACACGAAGTTACTTACCACAATGAACTCCACTGTACCGGCTGACTTATACTTGAGCATCCGCGAAATTTCTAGTGCGGCATTGGACATATCGATTCGCATCTGTGCACTCATCCATGCACATGGGCTCTCCTCAACGACTTTCTGATGTCGTCGTTGCACTGAACATTCTCTATCGAGGAGGCTTATTGATGTTTCTCCGTCGGCGATGATCTGGATTTCGACGTGTTTGCCAGCTTCGACATACTTCTCAACAAGACAGTGACCAGAACCGAAGGAGCGTTCGGCTTCAGAGGCGCAACGCACAAAGTTGTCACGAAACCTATCTTAGATTAGCCTAGAACTTGCAGATAGAACTCTCTGACTGACTCCGACTTGTTGTGGACGATTCGCATGCCTCTGCCGCCACCTCCAGCACTAGCCTTGATCATGACGGGGTATCCGATTATGTCTGCTTGTGCTTCCAAGTAATCCGACTCTTGATTAGTACCGGAGTAGCCTGGAATCAACGGGACGGCGGAATTTGCTTTTAGATACGTCTTTGCTTCTCCCTACAAGTTCCAAGAATAGAAGTAAGTACTACTCTTAAGACGGCGAGCGAGATAATAGTGCTTACCTTGTCTCCAAGCGCAGCAATTGCCTCCGGTGTTGGCCCGATGAAAATGATACCCGCATCATCGACTGCTCGAGCGAAGCCTGCATTCTCCGAAAGATACCCATACCCTGTATCCATGATGTTAGCCCGCTTCAGATGCTACGTGTAGACCAAACCAACCTGGGTGGATCGCATCGGCACCAGAGGATCTTGCAATTTCTATCAGAAGCTCGCCTTTAAGGTAGGGCGAAGTATTGGCAGGGCCCAGATAATGTGCTTCACTGGCTTGTTTTACGTGAAGCGCGTGTTCATCCCTGCGCATGCTTAATATAGGTAACGATGTGTCTAATACAGAATAATATGTGTGAAATAATGGAATAACCTACGCATCTGTGTAGACGGCTATGGAGGAAATTCCTAATGTCTGGCACGCACGGATGATCCTGCAGGCGATCTCGCCACGATTGGCAATAAGTACTCGTGTAATGCGGGCTCGGCCGTCCTCTCTGTAGACAAGAGGTGCAACGTACAACCCTCCGTGAGCAGCATTTGAGGCCATTGTGTTATCGTAAACGTGCTAGATAACGATATGCGTTGCGCAGGACGAGATTTTAGATGGCTACCCACGACAATTACGATGCGGCGTAGATGGCTATGCGTTGCAAATGTTTTTGCGCAATGGCGACACTAAGCGCAACGCTGAATGCAACCCCTTGGCTGTCTCATCCAAATGTAGCGAGGCATAGCCGCGGCAAGGCAGTTTCCTAAGCGAAGCTTTCCACGCCTTAGCTGTACCGATACTGCTGAGAGTCCGAGGTATTTTGCGGGGTATGTGCACGGAATCGTCCAGCTACCCGCGTCCGCATTCATGTAGCCGAAAGAAGCCGGACGTATTAGTCTATCGGTAGCGGCGGAGTGTCCGGTCGGCTATTGCCATTCCTAAGGGAACTCACTATTGAGGCCGCGTTGATCAACAGATGATGGCGTACATAATCAGGTAGTGATAGTTGCAGTTTGGGTCTGCGAAGCGCGAAGACATTTCATTGGAGTATTCATGGTCTCTGGTGTTTGAACTTCTTCTGCTTGCATAGCACGAAGCGAATTCTGAACATCCTAGTGTCAGATTTAACGATGATACGAAGATCTTGATGATAATAGACGATATAGTGATGAAACGTGATATTGATTGTCTCTCTGATGGTCGTCGTCTTCCTCTCTACGTGTTTTCTGTCGGCGCTCACAAATGCCGAGTGTGCCTACAGTGCCCGTGCGTTGGATGATCACCAACGCTGGATGATCACCCCCAACAACTCAATATAGTCAAAAAGATAAGCTTGTAGAGCCACCACAAATCGTGATAAAATTGCGCAAAGCTAGGATTATACTATATACAGGCCTACGGACGTTTTGGCTTATTCAGATATTTTTTTGGAGGGCGTTATCGGTCGTTGCTGTCGACTACGCGGTGGAGCAGCTTGTGCACCCCTTGCGGCTCCCACTACAGCTAGAGCAACACTACTACGCTTTTGACGCTTTGTAGCTAGCTTATAGAGGTTTGAAGCTTTGCGCTTACCTAATTAGGGCAATTTTATAGCTTTAGCAGCGTCGCGGAGGCTTCTACGATGCTCTGTTTCGGCTTTCTCTTTAGCCTTCCGCTTTCTAGTCTCCTCCTAACCCTTCTCCTGCTTAACACGCCTCGCAGCTTTAAGTTAAAGCTCACAATTACGAGCTGCCTTGCTTGCCTTAGCTTACTTAGCTTTTTGAAGCTTTTTAAGCTTAGCTTATTATTATTGTTATATTTTATTATTACGAACTTATCTAACGCTTGTTAGTAACTACTAAACAGCTCCCTTATAATACTTAGGATAATCCTTAAGCTATAAAGTATAGGACTTAGTTTCTTGCCTTTTCTTAATAGCTAGGGATTGCTTAAAGCCTTTAAGTTTACTGTAGAGGAGTGTATTTTAAGCTGTAAAGTAGTATAAACTTTGTTTAGAGTTCCTAACCTCTTTACTACTTTAATCCTTTACCTCTTAATATATAAACGTGCTATTACGTAAAAAACATAATAGTAGTGCGCAGTAAGCTCTACTAATTTAATTAAAGTAAAGTTTAAGAATAATAATTATAAGCTTAGAAAATTATTAAAAAGTAGTTTAAAGTATATTTATTAATAAGTTTATTATTTAATATACTTTATACTATCTAAGTACTTTAGTAAGCAACAATTGTTTTAAAGTTAATAGTTTTATTCTATATAAAGATAATTATAGTTATAAAGAACTAAGTAATTTTTATAGTAAATTTTTAGCTTTATTATAATAATAAGATTTTCTAGATAAGTATAACAAAGTGTTACAAAGTAACAAGGAATTGCTTCTTTATGCGGGTCGCATGAAGGAAGACCATCGGGAAGCCACGACAAAGGCTTGATGATCAAAGGCGGGGCCTGGATCACGTGACCGACATCCCGCCAAGGCTAACCATCCGGGATGGCAGAACCACTTGGGATGGCGGAGCCATCACAAACATCCCATGCACTCGGGATGGACGGGATGGCAGGAACAGATTGCAATGGGTATAAAGGATGGATGGATTTCATTATTACACTCGTTGTGGTCAACTCAAATAGTTCATCTCTCACACAGATTGTCAACTAGTTATTCTATCGTTTATAGAATTGGTATTGTTTATCCTTTGGTTACAACGATAACTCTTTTCCACCTGATCATTCCATACGATACCTCACGGACTACCGCTTTAGTCTATCTCGCCTTAGTACGGACCGAGCTTAGAGAAGTATAGCCTAACCCCGTGTAACACGTGTGCATAAAAGGCCTAAAGATAGGTACAACAACAAAGAAATTAAGCTAAGCATCTGCTAATTTATAGCTAAATACCTTTTAAATATTAATAAAGTGCTAGCTAATATTAAGCGTGTAGGTGCAACTATCTTAAGTTACAAATCTAACTTCTGCTATTTATCTATAGTAGTAGTAGAGTACTATATAGATAAGCACAGCTGCTACCTTAATAAAAAGAAGATTAATAAGATTATTAACTAGCTAGATTATAAGAACGCTAAAGACGTCTAAATATTTATTAGCATATACGTCTACTATCGCGTATAGGTTCTTAGATTTACTATTATTACAGCTCCTCTATTTAAGCTATTACGCAAGAATACGCTATTTAAATAGACTAATACAGAGAAGTAAGTAATAGAGCACCTTAAATATACTCTTACATCTTTACCTACGTTAGTCTCTATTAATTACAGCAAGCTACTACAACAAATAATACTAGTATATAATAGTAGTAAGAAAAGATAGAAAGTAGTTATTATATAAGTTAGTCTAAATAGCTATTAACACCTAATAAAGTTTAAAAGCAGAGTTTAGTCTACTACTAAGCGTAACTAAGACTTAAGTAAGTATAAATATAAAGCTTTACTTCTTATATTAAAAAAGTTCTAGTTATATATCTATAGAGTATAGTTTATTATAGAAACTAACGCAAAGACTCTTATTACTTAGTTATAGTGTAGTACTACTAATCTACTAAGAGCCTTAATTACAAAGTAGTTAGCATTACTTAATATATAGGATTTTAATATAGTCTATATAGCTAAAAAGAAGAATATAGTAGCTAACGCGTTATTAAAACACTTAGAACTAAAAAGATAGGAACTGCTTATAGAGTGTTACAAGGTAACAAGGAATTGCTTCTTCATGCAGGTCGCATGAAGGAAGACCATCGGGCGGACACGATGGAAGAATGTGGATCAAGGCGGGGCCTGGATCACGTGACAAGAGTGGCATCCCGCCAAGACCTGGCCTCCGGGAGGCCAGTGAGGGTTGGGAAGCCACGGTCCTCCCACACCTCCCTCTTGGTAGGGAGGACAGGAGGACAGGAACAGATTGCAATGGGTATAAAGGATGGACGGATTTCATTATTACACTCGTTGTGGTCAACTCAAATAGTTCATCTCTCACACAGATTGTCAACTAGTTATTCTATCGTTTATAGAATTGGTATTGTTTATCCTTTGGTTACAACGATAACTCTTTTCCACCTGATCATTCCATACGATACCTCACGGACTACCGCTTTAGTCTATCTCGCCTTAGTACGGACCGAGCTTAGAGAAGTATAGCCTAACCCCGTGTAACAAAAGGCTAATAGGCTTTTAGATAACAACACACAATACTTACTTAACAACTAACAATAGCTATATATAGCAACAATATAACTAATTTGCATTAAGTACTTGTTCTAATAGGGAATAACTAAATACTCTACTATAGTAAAGACTAAATAGTTTCCTACTTATATAGTATTAATCTAGCTTATTTATATAGCTCTATTAGCTGCTTTAAAGATAAGAGAAGGACTTAAAACGTTTTTATCTAAATAAATATAAGCTATAATAGTTATCTACTTACTTAAGCTATTCTTAAGTAGTTAGCGTACTCTTTTTTTTATCTAATATGCTTTAGAGAAGATACGCTTTATTCTACTAATTCTATTAGGTTAAAACTCCTTTTTGTTTATATTAAATATATAGGTAGGTTAAACGTTATACTTTTTTATCTTTTTAACTAAAAGCTTAAAATATAAGCTATACTTAGCTCTTAAATTAGCGTTGTAATAAAGTTTATTTAATCTCTTACTATACGCAGAGATAAGAGAGTTAGAATAATAGTAGAGAAACTAAGTAACTTAGGTTTTAGAAACCTCTTTTCTAGCTAAACTTAAAGTAAAGTGTTATATTATCTCTCTTAAAGGTAGCAAACGTTGTTTAGTAAGCGTATTAATATATTATATAAGCTCTTTTATATTATAGATAAAGAGAGCTAGCGTACGCTATATGCTTCTTGTAGACTCTTGTGCCTTTAGGCGAGCGTACATTAGTTAATGTTATACTTTTTAGCGATTTGTTAGTATAAGAATTAATTTTCTAGTTTACGTAATTTAATTTCTGTAATTACTTCTTAAATTAAATCTATATTAATTAAGTTACAACGCGTTGAAGTTTTGTTGTTGTAGTGGTAGGGGTGATCATCCAGCGTTGGTGATCATCCAACGCACGGGCACTGTAGCGCACCTTGGTTGTGTGGCCAATCAGCCGAAGACGCGGCGGATCCCTCTTCGGGACCTCGCTTTAAGCCAGGTTATTTGACACCTAGAAGCATTTCTGGAGCTACATATACAATTGGTTGTAACTCAATGCACAGGATCATAGTCAAGATTCTAGACGAAATTGATGGTGTCTCCTGTCACGCGCAATTCCGATGGAGGCATCTATCGCTGCCACCACGCCCCCTCTCGTACGTTGCAATCACTTCAATCGAGAGAGACAAAGGTCATCTCAAATTATGTTTATTGAACCTGTGTACCCTCTCAACCTCAAAAGTTCAATCCGCAGCTGGGGTTGAGTCTGCGTCGTATGGGTGATTGATTTGGGACAGACGTTCAAAGCCTGGACACCCCCCTAAATCCTGTATTGCCCTTAGCACTATCGACCCGGCAGATTTGAAGACACATTCCAAGAACGTTCCTTGTGTCTCTTGGATCTATGATTCCGTCGTCTAGGCACCAGGCCGATGTATAATATGCCTCGCTTTCCATGTTGATACGCTTGTTCAAGACCGTTGATTCTAGGCTCAAACGTTTTTCGTCCACAGCCTTTCCAGCGCGACGGCTTGACTCACGACTGATTATCTCCATGACCCCAGACAACTGGTCTGGTCCCATCACCGAACATCTGCTGTTTGGCCAAGAGAAGAGAAATCGAGGCGCATAGGATCTGCCACACATAGCATAATTCCCGGCTCCATATGAACTTCCACAGATGATGGAGAAGTGAGGTACCGAGGAACGAGAAACCGCATCCACGAGGAGTGAACCGGCCTTTATTATACCTTCCTGCTCTGTTTTCTTTCCAACCATGAAGCCGGTAACGTTGTGCAAGAAAACGATAGGCGTATTGGATGTATTGTTCAGGTGGATGAACTGAGCTGCTTTTTGGGCCTCTTGTGAAAAGATCACGGAAGTTTGGTTAGCGATGATTCCCACAAGATGACCGTGAATGTGAGCCCAGCAACAAACCATTCCGGGTCCGTACATTGGTTTGAAAGTCTCGAAACGACTGTCGTCGACGATGCGTGCGATAACCTCTGTCATGTTCAAGGGAAGGCGAACATTGGTTGGCACGATGCCTAAAAGCTCATTGGCTGGGTAGCGGGGTTCCATAACCCGGACATGGCCCTTTGGGTTACCATGGTTGTGGGCCGGCCGATTGATACTGCACACCCAGCTCCGGGCCATTCGGCAAGCCTCGAACTCATCGGAGGCAAGGGCATCACCGACGCCGCTCACAGATGTATGCATATCAGCGCCGCCCAGCTCCTCAGCGGTGCTGACTTCTCCGGTCGCCATCTTTACCAACGGGGGCCCTCCGAGGAATACCTCAGCTTGGTCTTTGACGAAAATGCTGAATTCTGACATCCCGGGTTGATACGCCCCTCCTGCTGTGCTGCTACCAAAAACTACGGTGCAAGTTGGAGCTCCCGCAGCGGAGCGTTCAGAGAGATCGCGAAAGTTCTTGCCGGTTGGGTGGAAGACTGTGAATTGCTGAGGAAGGTTTGCCCCCGCGCATTGGTTCAAGAAAATGGTGGGTAGGCGATTTTCAAGTGCGATCTGAGAAGCCCGTTGTTGCTTTCTGACTGTCATCTCGTTCATTGAACCTCCTGCAATGGTGGGAATGTTTGCGACGATCATGACAATAGTCCCGCTATACATGTCAATTGCTTATGATCCATAGTGGCAACGGTCTTGGGGCCACGTACTGTACAACACCAATTCCAACAATCAAACTCGCGCTTTGACTAGATAACTCGACGTTGTATCCGGCAAAAGGCATGAGCTCAAGCAACGGAGACTCTTCATCTAGTAGCATCGAGATTCTGTCCCGGGCTGAATGTAACGAGTCAACTCTGATGTCTCTTGAAGTAGGTATCAGCGGAAAGCTATGCGATACATACCTGATAACATGCCACGCTCATGGTGTCTCCTGTGGTGACAAAATTAGCCCTTAGACTTCACCAGCACATACGTTACAAAACGTGGTAAATGTAGGACATCCGAAATAGGATACTAACACGATGTGGTTCATTTTGCCTTCTCCAACAGCCCAGTCCAACCCTTCTTCGTACCGTTGCAAGACCCCATCCCAGCTTTTCAAGTTTGATTTGTAGGCGTCACTCGTCGGTGCTACATTGGTCTTGTAGACCGGATAGGTCTTGGAGTGATTTTCGAAGCCACTCATGATCTCCTGCAGGTTCGAGAAATAAATAATAATGCGAGCGTCAAAGAGATTGTCTTTAAGAATCAATATCAAAGCTTTGCGTATATATTGAACAAATCAGGCTACCGGAGTATCTAGCGTGCCGATTCCTGCCTCTGCATCAAGCGCTACTTCGGGCCGGCCACTGACGATCATTTGAAGGTGGGGTAGCACCGGCTCGGTAAACCACGATCGCTTGTTTGCCGATACCCGCGGGTAAGAACCACCAGCGACTAGGCTCTTTCCGGCAAGAACACTAGTTCCCTTGAAAGGAAGGATCTGAGTTAAGACAACACCAGATTCTTAAGAACGTGCCACGATCATACAGGGTAATAGCAGCAAACATGAAACAAGTCCATATCGCAGGCTACAGGTAATTCGACCCGATTCCCAGTCTGGCCGGGGCATGGAAATAAGTTGATCTATTATACTTATTCGTCACAGTGCGTTCTGGGGTGATAGTGCCGATGCAGCGAGACAGTTGATCGAATGCGATGATGTCCACTTGGATTACCTCGTAGGCGACTATCTAGCAGGTGAGAAGATCCTGGAGCTTGCTTCCACTGGACACTTCCCTCATTATGAAACGTGATTAACAAAAAACTCGTAGAAGTTACGATGGGTCTATTGGCCAGAAGCTCCAAATTTGGTTCCGAAAAAAAGAAATCAAAGCCTGCCGCTGCTTACATCGGCGAATTTCTCGATGATGTACTGGTGCCCCTTCTCCCTCGAATCCTCGACAAAGGCATTAAGGTGATCACAAATGCAGGAGGATTGGATCCTGTGGCATTGAAAGAAAAGATAGATGCACATGCTCGGCAGGCAAATGTTGGTGAGCGGGTGAAAGTCGCTGCGATTTTCGGCGATGATATCCTGGGCCGCCATAAAGAGATCTTCGCTACAGGAAAAGGACATGGCTTCGACCCTTTAAACGGCGCCGGACAAGCAGAAGAAGTGACGCCCGACTCCCAAGGCTTGCTCAGTCTCAATGCCTATATTGGGGCTGAGCCTATCACAAACTTTGCAAGCTGGGGCGAATATCATCGTTACCGGCCGATGTGTGGATAGTGCTTCTATCTTGGGCCCTTTAGCATTCGAGTACGGCTGGGATTACGCTAACTTTGGCGATCAAGATGTTTTGAATGCACTGGCTTCCGCATCGCTCGCAGGACATGTCCTCGAATGCGGAGCCCAAACCACCGGTGGCAATTTCACGGACTGGCGCGAGTCGGCATCCAGCCCACATGGAGGGTGGGCGAATATGGGTTACCCCATCATATCCTTCTACAAGAATGGGGATTTCGACGTGTTCAAACCTAAACTCACTGGGGGCTTGGTCACTTGCGGTACCGTTTGTGAGCAAATGCTTTACGAAGTCCTGGATCCTGAGAACTACATCTTACCGGATATCGTCATCGATTTGAGCCAAGTATCCTTAACGCAAGTCTCCACCAATCGAGTGAGGATACATGGCACCAAAGGCGAACCCCCAACACCATGGTTGAAGTGCACTGCGATAGCACAAAGAGGCTTTCGCCTTTCTGTAGACCTCATGGTTTTCGGTGTGGATGCCGAGGCTAAAGGAATTGCGCTCATTGATGCCATGGTCGGTAGAGCAAACGACGTTATCAAATCCAAGCACCACAATAAGATAGGACCCATAACGCGGGACAGTTACAAGACCATAATCGTCGGCGCCGAGCGTAGCGTAGCGCCGTACTCTGAGGATCTGGCGTTCGAGAAGTTCTAGCCAGACTGTCCGCCTCCCATTCCAACATTGAGGCATTTAACATCCTCTCCAAGGAAGTGTCATCCTTCATCACTAGTAGTTGCCCTGGCATATGTCTCTTGAATCCTGGCAGGCCTAGACCCAGTCCAAACTTTACCACAGCAAGCATACTAGTAGAAAGGGCAATGGTGGTCCCCAAGCTGGTCGTGGGAACGGATACTAACATAGTCGAAATACCTTTCGCCACTGAAGGTTGCAAACCTGTCGAGCCCTCGAAGACTGCCATCACGATACACATACCTACCTTGATTACTGCAACCAGGGCAACTTGTACAGCAGAGGAATGGTCCGGGTAAGATTGATCGAAGTTGCCATCGCCCGCTCTGGCGACAAGGGTGACACGGGAAACATCGCCATAATTGCGCGAAAGCCTGCATACTTTCCACATATTCTAGCACAGATCACCCCGGAGGCTATCTGGTCATCTATCGGCCACTATATCGCCAAGGATGGCACAGTCACTCGGTACGAGGTTCCTGGCGTGAATGCCGTCAACTTTGTGGTCACCAAGTGCCTTGGTGGAGGAGGCTTAGCCAGTCTCTCTCTAGACAAGTAAGTCAACCAGCAATGCCTCGTGCCCCTATACTCAGACAGCTGTCTAAGGCTTCTATTACTGTAATGCTCTTCACTAACAGGTGGTCTTATATAGGCAAGCGAAAGGTTACGCTCAGATTACTCTATCTAATCTTTGGATCAACATCCCTTCTCAAGCCTTGTTGCACACAAAACTATAGGCTTAGAATTAAGATTAATTATTTTCTATTCTTAGTTGCTTCTCTTTTTCCTTATCTAGCTCTACATGTTATAGGCTAGAGCCCTATCCCAGGGCGGTACTTGGGATCAGCCCTATCCCAGGGCGGTACTTGGGATCAGCCCTATCCCAGGGCGGTACTTGGGATCAGCCCTGACCCCGGATAATCTGGTGCTGCAATATACACCTTTGCCTGCGTATAGTGCGTCACGGGGGCTGGCCCCAGAAGAGTTTAAGGTGCTGGACCAGTTAGGTTCCTGTAGGCCAATGGCTCCAAAATTTAGATATGTTAATCAGCGCGTTAAGCTGCACGTTGACACCCATCTGCAGCTCCGCGGCTAATGTGGTTGATGGTGTTAGGGTTTCGTGTTCAACGTTAGGGCTAGGGTTGTGACGTTGCGATACCCCAGACAGCCAGGTTCGGAGGCGTTCCGAGATAACGACCAGCCATCACCAAAAGCAAAGACGCGTCCATAACGCGAGATATAAAGCCGTGTCCGCAGCCCAATGTAGCCCATGTTAAACTGTTGTTTGCAGCCCATGTTGTGAAATTCAATTGTCATTGCAACCGTCCCGTAATTATGGCAGAGAGCAGCGTTAGGGGCCAGCATTTCGAGCATTTGGTCGAGTACGCGTTGGCCGTGTGCAGAGAGTGCCGACACGGCGTTTTGCCCAGCCATATTAAGAGCCATATGCAGCGGGCCCATCCCGCCAAGCGGAAGCAAGCCAAAGCTATAGCAGAAGAAGTAGGCAATTGGGCCGGTTTAATCCAGTATGCCAGTGAGCTAGAGGTGCCCAGCCAGGTCATTGAGCCCATCCATCAGTTGCCCGTGTACGAGGACGGGGTGATGTGCCAGGTTGACCCCAACCATTGTCGGCGAATATTTAGAAAGCCAGAGGGTATAAGGAAGCATTGGCGAGACGTCCACAGTTGGTCAGCAGCAGGGAAGGGCGGACACCCAACCCGAGAGAAGCAGAAGGAGATACAAGAGCGTATCAGCCAGCACTGCAAGAAAGTGTATTGCCAGCGGTTGTTGGTCCAAGGCCAGGGTCGCAGTATTTCCAGGTCCACCAGCCCGGCGACGACGGCCCAGATGTTGTGCCCGTCGACGGCGAAGCAGCATGGGCGCAGGTAGGCGAGCAGATGGCCAAAGCGTGGGCCGGCGTCGAGACGCGGGCGCAGAACACCATCCAGGAAGGCGAGACAGACGAGGTGAACCCGTGGCTGGAGCGGACGCAATGGTTGCCGTATTTGGTGGACATGGAGCGGCCAGAGTTGATGGCATGCATCGAGGAGCCCGTGGCAGAGCCCGATCCCAGACAGGAGCAGCAGGCCGAGCCCGTAGAGGCAGCGATGTGGGCGGCGATGGAAGGTTTGGCGCGGTTCAGTCAAGCGTCCGTCATCCACCGCATCGGTGTGTTCGTGCGGTTGGAGGCGATCCGGACAGAGAAGCACCAGACGCGGTTCCAGCCGTTACAACCGTACATGGACCAGAAGTCGATCGGCGACCACACGCGGCCGTGGCAGCAGATATTGATGTTTTTTGCACGAACACAACGGGAGCACGCGTGGAAGAGCCCAGCGTATTGTTTTACCCGCCGGCAGCGAGAGGCGTGGGAGGCGTTGGTTGAGGAGGCGGAGAAAAGCGCAGGAAGAGACGAGGCCGAAGAGGAGGAAGGGGAAGAAGAGATGGAGGTCGAAGATAGAGAAGACGAAACCATGGCAGACGTCGACGAAGCCATCGAAAAGATGGAGACACACACGGACGAGCCACCGTCAACGCCATCAGCGAGCCACAGACCTTGTCGAGCACCCAGAAGGCGTGTTTAGAGTTTTGCATCGCATTGTTGAGCCAGAAGATCACGCGCAAGGAGTACGACAGCCCGTTGGTGTGCGCGTTGGCCGTTTTAGGCGTGAAGGAAAACGGATGGAAAGGCGCCGAGCAGTATCCGCCCGTTTTGTCGGCCGTCATCAAGGTGGCGCGGTTCATGGTCGTGCAGCAGGCGTTGGAGTTGTCGGGCCCGTTGGACGATGACGAGTTCGACAGCGACAGTGCGTACGAGCGACGACAGCAGCAACCCGCCCCGACGCCGGCGCAAAGGATGTTTACAGTTCGTGCAGGAGATGATGGACCGGTTCATGGTGCGGGGCAGCCACAGTCAATGCAGTGGATGTTGGATTTGCGGACGTATGGGTTGAAGATCCATTACAACACGACGTCACGCGGCCACGTCGAGTGGGTTGGCCGAGACGAGTTGTTGTACAAGAGTCTGCAGTTTAGCATGGCACAGTTCCGTGGCATGGTGCACGGTTTGGCGACAGAGAGTCGGCGGTTGTTGATGGACGAGTTGTTGTTTGGCAACAGCAGAACCGCCGAGTCCATCCCCAATGTGCCGTGGGACAGTTTGCGCGACAACCCGACCGACGAGCGGCCCGGGTGGAATTTTTGAAGGACCATCGCACCCGCATGCCCGTAGATGGAGAGAAGTGGTTGTTCCAGCGGGTCGGGCAGGAGGCCGCCATCAGGGACCGGTTCATGAAGCGGGGGACCGGTTCAGGCATCAACCGGCAGGAGGTGGAGCGGTACATGGATCGTGTAGTTGCATTTCGAGAGAAGTTGGCCGTGTTGGTGCATATCGTAGAAGGACAGCCCGCGAGATGGCCGGAGTTGGGCAGCGTTAGACACAGCAACACCGTCAAGGGGGGCCACCGAAACATTTTCATCGAAGACGGCATGGTTGTGTTTGTCACGCGGTACCACAAGGGTTACAACGTGAGCGGCGACGTCAAGATCATCCACCGATATTTACCGCGCGAGGTGGGCGAGCTGTTGGTGTATTACATGTGGTTGGTGTTGCCGTTCCAGCAGCGATTGGAGGCGACGGTGTGGGAGAAGGAGGTGATATCATCGCACATGTGGCCAGCGGACCCCAGCGGACGGAAGTGGACGAGCGACCGGTTTCGCGAAGCGTTGAAGCGCGAGAGCAGAATAGGATTGGGGCAGGCGTTGACGATTGCCGCATACCGTGAAATCGCCATTGGTATCAGCCGGCGGTTGTTGCGCGGATCCACGGCGTTCAGGACGGAGGAGGGGACGACAACGAGGAATGGAACGAAGAGAACACGGCTGCGTTTGTTGCAGACGAGCAAGCAGGACACACAGCGCATGTTGCCGGTATGATATACGCGCGAGGCATCATGGAGCAGGCAGGGGCCGTAGCAGACAGAAGACGACAGTTCCGGATGTCGAGCACAGATTGGCATCGATTTTTGGGTTTTCAAGCAGACGTGCAGGACGACGAAGAGTGTAAAAAGCGCAAGAGGGCCCCGTTCGAGAGCGAGGCAGACGAGGCGAGGATGGATCGGTGGGGCCGGTTGAGGAAGATGGACACGGCCGCGCAGTTGCAGCGGATGATGGGCAAGGCGGCCGAGTTTCGCGGCGTGCAGAAAGAAGCCATCGAGGCCATCGTTGCCGGCAAGAGTCATGTGGTGGCCGTGATGCCGACCGGGGCAGGCAAGAGCATGTTGTTCATGTTACCAGCATGGGCCGAGCAGGGCGGTACGACGGTGGTCGTGGTGCCGTTGATCGCGTTGCGAGGAGACATGATGCGGCGATGCAGGAAGTTGGGAATATCGTGCGCCGAGTGGGACAGTCGTCGCCCGCCAGACGCAGCCGCAGTCGTGTTGGTAACGCCCGAGTCAGCAGTCGGGGAAGAGTTCGCGACGTTTTTGAACCGGTTGCGAGCAACGCGGCAGTTGGACCGGATCGTGATCGACGAGTGTCACATCGTGTTGAACCGCCGGTATGATTTCCGCAAAGAGATGCAGAAGTTGGGCAAGTTGGCATCCGCCGAGACGCAGACGGTGATGTTGACAGCAACATTGCCGCCGAGCGAGGAGGACGAGTTGTTCCGACGGATGTACGTCGAGCGAGATCAGGTCGATTTGTTCCGAGCCGAAACCGCAAGGACGAACGTGGCGTACCGCGTGATCAGGGTGGGCAAAGCGGCGAAGAAGAAGGAAGTGGAAGAGATGGTGTTGGGCATGGTGCAGCAGAAGTTGCGCAAGCACAAGACGGGCAAGGTCGTGGTGTACGGCAATTCGGTGCCGAAGGTCAAGGAGTTGGCGAAGAAGTTGGATTGTCACGCATACCATCACAAGGCCGTAGGCAAAGCAAGCATGTTGGAAGAATTTGCCGCGGGCAAGAAGCGGGTGATAGTAGCAACAAGCGCGTTAGGGATGGGCGTCGATATACCCGACATCCGGTGCATTATACACATCGATTGGCCGTTCACCGTGTTGGATTACGCACAGGAAAGTGGCCGTGCAGGACGAGACGGGTTGCGCAGCGAGGCGGTCATGATTGTGCAGGAAGGAGAGCAGCGGACAGCCGAGGACAAGCAGGCGGAGGTGGAGCAGCAGCTGGTGCGAGCGTACGTGGAAGGCATAGACGAGACAGCCACGTGCAGGCGGGTGGTGTTGGACAGGTACTTGGACAGGCGAGAGAAAGAGCGGGTGGTGTGCGAAGAGGAGAGGAGAAGTGTGACGTGTGCAGAGGAGCAGACGGCGAGGAAGAAGACGAGGAAGAAGACGAGGAAGAAGACGAGGAAGAAGACGAGGAAGAAGACGAGGAAGAAGACGAGGAAGAAGACGAGGAAGAAGACGAGGAAGAAGACGAGGAGATGGAGGAGGAAGAGAGCGAGGAGGACGAGAGAGGCAGCAGCAACGAAAGGGATACGGACACGGCCGAGGCGGAGCGAGAGGAGGCACGGCAGGTATTCGAGCAGCAGCAGCAAGCACGACGCGGGCCGCGACAGACGTTGATACAGCAGCGACAGCAAGAGTTTGCCGATGTAGAGTGGTTGCGCCGGCAGTTGGCGTGGTGGACGAAGCGGTGTGGGATATGCGAGGTGGCGGGCGAGGGACAGAGTGGGCACGACGTGCGGCGGTGTTGGAGGCCGGAGAGCCGGCAGGCAAAGCAGATGATCAAGGCAGTAGAGGAGAAGATGCGGTTCGAGGAGTATTCGGGTTGTTTTGGTGTGGAGTACCGCAGGAGGTGTGCAACCGATGGGAAGACAACGGACGCGGACGGTATCAGAGGGCAGAGGGAAGGGATTGTCAATACCGAGGGGTGTTGGTGGCAGGGTTGTTGGGATTGGTGTATGGGGGCGAGGAAGGAGTAGCGGAGCGATGGGTTACGCGGTTGGTAGAGCAGGGCGTGGATGCGAGTTCGATAGAAGGATTGGTTGGGCATTTAGGGCGGAAACAGGCGTTAGAATGCGTTGAAAGCAACAGGTTAGTGGGGGAGTTTTGTTGGATCACGCGGTTGATGGCCGAGTAGAATAGTCATGACAAGACATTGCCGCCGAAATGTATAGACGGACGTGAAGCAGAAGGAAAGGTAGAGAGAGGGGAGAGGGGTTAGGATTGGAGTCGCGGTAGTGCAGTTGGGCAAACTAGAGAGCTGCGCGGTTATTAGACAAGCGTTAGAAGATGTAAATTAACGAACAGCAAGACAAACAAGACAGGCGTACACACAAGTACAGGAAAGGTAGCATAAGCAGAGAAATAACAAGGAATAGGTTAGGTTAAGGTTGTAGGAGCCGAAACAGTCGCAGTCGTTGGGTCCGGTCCCGGGTGCGAGTCATGTAGGATTATCCGCATGTACGGCAAGCAGATGATAAATCGTATAGAAAATAGGGCAAAAGTAGGCAGAGAGCACCAGCAACACGCATAAGAGTGCAGAGAGCGTAATCCGAGAAGGCGGTAGAGACAAGAGGGTGTTAGAGTTGGGTTCAGGCCGGGACGCAAGTCAGGGTAGGGTTAGGGTTAGCCGTATTTGGGGCAAGCAGTCAAGAGCACAAGAGGAAAGCAGACGCGCATAAGCGACCCGTAACCGGGAAGAAGCGGCAGAAGGGATAGAGAGAGCGCGTGGTTGGATAAAAAGAGGGCGTTGAAGAGGAGAAGAGAGAAGAACAGGGGCAGAGTTGGGTTCAGGTGCGGACGCAAGTCAGGATTAGGGTTACCCGTATTGAGGGCAAGCAGACAAAGGAACAGAGGCCCGTAGAAGAGCTCGTAGCCCGTAGAGGTGCCCCCGAGCCCGTAGAGAGGCCCGCAACCCGTGAAGAGGCCCCCCGTGACCCGCGCGTTCGTGAGGCGTAACCGAGGGTGTAGCAGACACGGGTTAGGGGTTAGGGGTTAGGGGTTAGGGGTTTAGGGTTAGGGGTTTAGGGTTAGGGGTTTAGGGTTAGGGTTAGGGTTAGGGTTAGGGTTAGGGTTAGGGTTAGGGTTAGGGTTAGGGTTAGGGTTAGGGTTAGGGTTAGGGTTAG